>CM022945.1:30388838-30988838 GCA_012931725.1 Litsea cubeba | reverse complement strand
CACTTCCCTTTCCCCCTCTCCACAACACACAGCAGCCCCCATCCCTCTCATTCTCTTTCTTCCTCTCATCACTCTCTCTCTCTCCTTATCCACTCCCTCTCCTCGCTGCCTCGCCGCCGTCGGACGACGCCGCTGCCATCACCATGACTGAGCTCCTCTCTTCTACCATCTCTCATTTCTCTCACTTATCTCTCCCTCACCCAGCCATGCTCCCGGAGCTCCCTGTCGCTGTCCGCGACCACCACCAGCACCATCACTGCCGGCCACCGTCATCTCCGACGAAACCCCCCAACCAATCTCTTTGTTTTTCCCCATTTTCCCTTCACTATTTCTCTCTTTCTTTCTCTATTTTCTTTCTTTCTCTCCTCTCTTCCTCACTCACCTCCCTACCAACGTGATGTACCCCCCCTTCGCATTCTCTGTTTCTCTTTCTTTCTTTGTTTCTCTCTCTTACTTTCTTCCTCTCACTCACTTCATCCAATGCCAACATGGACTAACCTCCCCCCCTCACATTTCATTTTCTCTCTTTCTCGCCACTCACTGTCAACGTGAGTTGACTTCCACCCATCCCATCTCATGTTTCACTGATTTCACCAAAGAACAAGCAGTAAGTGCACTGATTACACTGAACCGATCAGCTTCGATACCACACTCCATCATTTCTTGGAAGCACGACAGCGACTTCCACCTATCCCCATCTAAAGCATACCCACCAATCATCGAATTTCAAGAAACAGAATCCCTCATCGACATTTCATCAAACACTTTCTCTACAAAGTCAGTACACCCAGTCTTGGCATACATAGAGATGAGCGAATTGCCAACATTAACATTCAAGTCAAATCCAACCTTAATCAACCTACAATGAATCTTTCATCCTTCCACAAACGAACACAAGTCCGCACAAGATGAGGGATTATTAGAATGTTATGGATTATTGAATGTACAAAAATCCATAATATTATTGGGAGTGACCGTTCGCTTGTTATGGATTATTGAATGTTGCTTTTATGGTGGATTATTGAATGTTTTAATATGAGTTTTTGAATGCCAAGTTATGTGCTTTTTTACGGCAAGAAACGAAGCTTGTATGTCCATGTCTTGTATTGCGCTCGCACATAAAACCAATACACACATCATTTTTTTTTATTGCAATGGTCAGTGACGACGTCATTGCCACACAGAAGATAAATTTTGGAATGAAGTGTGCTCTAATATTTGACGACGTCGTTGCTTCACATAAGCTAGTGGAAGAAAGTGTGCTTTAATATCTGACGACGTCGTTGCTTTACATAAACTAATGCGAAAATTGCTGTGTTAATCTGTGACGACGTCGTTGCTTATAGAAAATAAGCAAAAAATATATATTTTTTGGCGGGAATACCGGTTTCGTAGCATATAAACTAGTGTCCCCTTTTTCGTCTAGTGACAATCTAAAGTCTTTTTTCAGGTAAATTCCTCTAATATAATTCAATAGATATATTTTCTAAATCTTTTAAAAAATAAATAAGCAGAATTCATGCATATTTAAACTCCTAAATTTATAATAATAGACTAAATTCGAGTCATTTTAAATAACATTAAGTAGGAAGAATCATGGTCAGTAGTCGAACCGAAACAAGTTCTATAGATTTATAATCACACAATTAAAAATTAATTAATTAATAGAACCTAAGTACATTTCTCTCCATCCCCAGAAACCAATAGGAAAAGAAGGATTTAAACTTGGCCCATGCGTGAAGAACATAGATTGGCTGGCCTCTTTCTGGTCTTTTGTAAAGTGTTTGTTTCAGATAATCTTCTGGAGATTTCTTCCTATATGTTGTTAGATCTTTAGGTTTAGAAATTAAAAAGATAGGTATATGTCAGTAGATCTTCTATGCTAAAAATTAGGAAATTTTTAAATGTTGTAAAAGCAGCCGACTTCCCCGCAATTAATGTAATGTTAATTTTGTAGATGTCAACAAACTTTCCTACATGGACAGTGTGATAAAAGAAGAGTAAACCTTGCGAGTAGGGCTCTCAAAGGGTTAGGCCCGGCCAGTCCCAGGGTTGTCCTTAGCCTACCTTTAAAATCTACAGGCCGAGTCCAGATAGGCTAAAGCCCTCAGAGGGCCTACACTACCTAGACCTTAGGCCCTTACCAAGGGTGAAGCCGGGCCGGCAGGCCTCAACACAAGAATTTTATTTTATTTTTACATTGTTATTAAGTATAAAGGGTTGACTGAATGTTATCTTATCTAACCTGGACCACTAAGAAAACTTTTGGATAATAAAAGGTTTTTCTAAAAATCTTCTTTTTTTAACAGATAAAGTCATATTTTCCTTTTCACGTACCAAGTGTTGCCTACCTTTTATGAATTCACATTATTTATTTATTCTTGCTAATATGACTATTGGTTAGGAGTGACACTTTAAATTGAAGACCGAAGGGGCAATCCTATGATGTTTGTGAAATTCAGATTTCAGTTACAAAAATAAATACACTTAAAAAATCACTATAAGTTTAGATCTTTAAGAAATTGAGAGTTATAATTATCTAATTAAAATAATATTTGGAGCAACTCATATCCTTGAAGACCCATGCATATACAGAACTACTTTGATGAATTGGTGGTTGGTATCCCAAGTGACGACTCTATATAGAAAAACGTATATCCTTATTAATCGGAGTACACCACTAAAAAATGTAAATAAGAAGCAATCAAATTAGAATAAACGGATTGGAAGCAACCATTCAAAACTTATTGCTTATGCATTAAATATAATACATAACTTAAAGAATTAAATAAAAATGAAATGAACCAAATATGTGTTCATATGAATTTTTAGGGCATTATGTAATGGGCATGGGGATATAAAATTCCCTTCATACCTCCATTTTAATACTGTTAAGTGATTGTTATAAGGGTAGTTTAGTATATATATTTACATATATAAATATAAATTATATATATAAAAGCAAGAGGGCTAGGCTGGGTTGGGGCAAATACTTTTCAAGCCGAACACTCAAATTTTAGGGCCGGCAAAAAGTTATCCAAGCCCGACCCAAGGGCTTTACCTTAGAAAAAATAAAAAGCCACTCATTTTAAAAGCTTATTGAGGGTTGGGCAGGCTAGGTCAGGCCGGACCCGATAGTCTTGTGGCCAAATTGAAAGGTCTTCATATTGTGAGGTAAATGGCCCTCAATTCTCCGACTTGGAGGTTACCCGTTGAGTTTTGGATCCTTTTTTTATTATTATTTTAGAAAGGAAGTACGAGTCACATGTAGGATTCCTTATTTTTGTTTAGAAAGTTTCTAAATTTTTTTTTTTTTTTTTTTTTTTTTTTGTTTTAGAAAGTTTCTATTCTTTCTTTCTTTTTCTTTTTTTTATAGTAACAGGTTCGTGGTTGATTTTATTAGTTCCTCCTTGATTTTAATTCTAGAGTTCCTGTTACTGTAACCGATCCTAGTTGCTTCAAAACCGGGACTGGTTCAGAATTACATTGAATCAAGGAATCAATCAGATTTAGGGTGACTAATTTGCGTTTGTGAAGTAGACAAGCAGAGGGAAATCAGGGTGGGTTTCTTGGATTGACAAAAAATTGAGGTAGATTCAAGAGAAGAAGAAGAAGGGGAGGATTTGTTGATCTCTTGGACTGAATCTTGATATATTATATAGTTGAAGGAAGGAATTGAAGAAAAGCAAAAGGCTCCCTACAAGTTTTACGATGTCAATGGCGATGATGATCACGATTGAGGGACAGAAGAACAAAGTGACTAGATACTGGGCCGGTAAACGACCAGAATGGGCAGACGATAATGCAGATGAAGAAGATGGAGATATTAGGACAGCACTAGAAAGGGCGTTCCCCAGCCGGGATGATGTGGATATCACTGCAAAAGATGACCCTCGGTTGCGTCGTCTCGCCGAGACTGTGTTTGATAATAAAGAAGAGGTGAGAGCTGACCATCTGCGTATCCGGCAGGCGGAGAATGTCTCAACAATACAAGAAGAGGAGAACAGGAGGCAAGAAAGGTTATATTTAGATGAAGAAGATGATGAGGATGCATTGGATGACAAGAGAAGAAGAATTAGAGAGGAATTACCCCAGAGGCAACAGGAGGAAGCTGCTGCACTTTTTCCAGAAGAAGAGGAGGAGGAATGGGAGTATGAAACTGATTCAGAAGAAGAGCAGTTGGGTACTATTGCAATGATAAAGCCCTCCTTTATCCTCAATTCAGAAAGGGTCACCATTGCAGAGCGTGACCGGCTTGAAGCAGAAGAGAGAGCACTTGAGGAAATGGAGAAGAGGAGATTGGAAGAGAGGAGATTGGAAACGAGACAGATTGTTGTTGAGGAGATCCGGAAGGACGAAGAGATCCAAAAGATTAATTTGGATGTGGAGGCTAACAATTCAGATGTCGATACTGATGATGAGGTTGATGAGGCAGAGGTATACGAGGCGTGGAAGTCTCGTGAGATTGCACGGAGCAAGAGGGATAGGGAAGAGAAGATCAAGAAGGTGAGGAACATGACGGAAGAAGAGCGTCAAGAATGGGAGAGGAAGAACCCAAAACCCCATCATGCCCCCAAGAGAAAGTGGAGGTTTATGCAGAGGTACTACCACAAGGGTGCTTTCTTCCAGTCGAAGGTGGATGATATATACCAGCGTGATTTCTCTGCTCCTACTGGTGAAGATAGGATGGATAAAACTAAATTGCCCAAGGTCATGCAAGTCAATTACTTTGGTCGCAGGGGAAGGACCAAATGGACACATCTCCTCAATGAGGACACAACCGATTGGAACAGCCTGTAAGTGTATACTTTTGCTTTACTCTTTCATATCTTCTGCTTTACATGTTCTTTCTGTTCAATTTCAAATTCATCTCCTCTGTTCCATGAATAGGATTACAGTGCATGGATGGATGTTCGTATCACATCCAATCATTTCTTCTTGTTTGCTATATGTAAAGAGTGCTGTGTCTTATCTATTGCATTTTCACATGTATTAGAGGCCTTTTATGATTGAGTTGGAAGACATCTACTCCTAGAGAGAATAGAATTGTCTTCTTTTACTAAGCTTAGAATGTCTTTGGATATACCTCTAAAATGTGTTTTGGGATCTTATGGTGGTGAATTGTCCACTATATGAAGTGTTCTGGCAGTGCTGAATACGAAAACTGCGATAGGCAGGTTTCTGCTCTCCTGCTTGAAACATCCAACTCTTTTGAGGTCTGACCAGAGCCTGCAGCACAGGTGGAAGGTGCCCATTGTCAAAACCACAAGGTTGGGGATTTAAGTCATTTTAGAAGTAAAATAAATAATTGCACGCACGCCATTAGTTGAGTCAAAAGGAAAATGCCTTCCATTCTTTTCGAGAATTGTATCTTGGTATACAATGTATAACCTGAATGAATCTGCAGTCTGTATAGTGCAAACATCCATACAGACAGGGTCCGAATTTCAGTGATCTGGATTGTGCATGCAACGGAACCCACCCTGCAATGAATTCACCATTGTGGATTGAAATACAGAAAATGGTGCCTTTCAACTCCCCTGGGGCTCATTGAGATCTTTCCAATTCCCCCCTTCCTACCTCCCCAGGATTGACACGGCCCCAGGGGGACTCCATAAGTCCTTGCTGCCTTTATGTGTGGATGGTTCGCACCGGAATAAAACTCTCTTTCCAATTCCCCCCCTCCCTACCTCCCTAGGATTCACACGGCCCCAAGTGGACTCGACAAGTCCATGTTGCCTTTATGTGTGGATGGTTTGCACCTGAATAAAAATCTGTGTGTGTGGTGTGTGTGTGTGATTGGAATTAAGGAATATTTGGACCCACTACAATCACTTGCAAACCTTTTCTTTTTCCATTTGAAAGAATAACTTTGATTTTTTTTCTTTTTCTTTATGTTGATTTTTTTTTTCCTTCCTTTCTTTAAGGTGGGCTTGCAATGAGCTTCTCCAGAAGAAGTACAATGATAAAATGGCTGGGATGGATGCACCAATTGCTAGACCAAAAGGAAGCAAGAAGCTGAAGGTTTCACCGGTACATTAAATTTGTATTGGAGATGTTATAAAAAAAAAAATTGTATTGGAGATTATTATATCCAGTTGGAAAAATCTGCTCCTAGATGCTTACAACAGCACTTGTTCAAGTTCTGTCATTCAGATCTTTAAACATCTGGTTTAGTTCTTAAAGTATAAAATGGCCTATATGCCTGCTGCTGCACATGTGGTTCCTTATGCATCTATTGCTGCAGAATTGTTCTTTAAATGGGAATACTAATATGTGTACTCTTACTTACTGTTACTGTTATTTTCACAAAGATAATTGCATTTTGTTTCCATGCTGTGTAATCTCCTACGAAATGTTTATTTAGGACTACATGAATGCTCTAACGAGGGACAGGCCTCTAGCCCTACAATTAAACTATGACATAATAGCATATTTTTTCATAACATTTACTTTTTTTGGGTTATAACAATGGACCTAATTGATACTCAAATAATCTAAATCAGACTGGGATTGGCCCAGACCTGTTTACAGCCCTGCAGCCTACCATAAACAATTGATCAGAGAATCATTGTCCTTGTAAAGTATCATAAGGTTACACCTTCACCCAGTACATTTTAATCCAACAATAATTTGAAAAGGCTACCAAAGTGGGAATGCAAGATTTTGAGGGCTGACAAAACAATAGAAACATAAATATTAGTTCTTGAATGGATTCTCTCATCTACGAAGAAGAACAAAAACAAATAAACAGATTGTGATTTGTGACTAAGTGGCGGGGGCTTGGACCTGCTTGCTTGATTGAAACTGCGGGATCTTCGGCAGTTTGATCTTCATAAAAAAGTCCTGGGAACTCAGTTGCTGCATGACTTGAGTTGCCAGTAACAGTTGTTTTGTGATTTACCATGATTTCATTAAAGAGAGTTATCCCTAATTATATTTAGGTCATTTTGATGTTCATAAAACAAGTCCTGGGAACTCGGTTGCTGCATGACTTGAGTTGCCACTAACAGTTGTTTTGTTGTTTACCATGATTGCAGTAAAGAGATCTGCAATTATATTTACAGGTAAACTGGTTTCAGGGGAACAAAGTTCTGAGGACCCAAACAGGGACCAAAGAAATATATCATAGCAGGTTGACAACTACCTGAGTTGCATTTGGATATTGATGCTAACACCTCATCTCTTTTATCCTTAGATCTCTTCTGCAATGTGGTACATGGACACCAAAGGACTTGTCCGTGGAGCCCAATCTAGGCCATCCCAATCATGGGGAGGTCGGGGATGAAAAGATCTTGATGAGACGTAGGGTATGCAAAATATACATCATCCTAACGCCTATGCAAAATATACATCATCCTAACGCCTTGATGAATTGCCCTCATAAGTATAGTGGTTTAGAAGGTATCAGTTTTCGGATCTCAATCCAGCAGTGAGAAATGGTCGAGGAAGTGGCATACTAGGGTGGTCGAGGAAGTGGCATACTAGGGCTTGAGGTAATTAAGGGAGCATGTTAAGTGGGGTTATTTGATCATAAGGTCATCAAGTGGCTTAGAAAATAGGGTGGGACCACATTAAAGAACCATGGTGGATGGTTCTCACTTAAATATTTCTGCATCAGTCTATTATTGTTAGACCTTTTACATCAGCACTGCTTTTTTCTTTTTCTTTTTATGGTGGATTGTAAAATATGAGCTGAACAACAGAGAAGTGTGAAACGTTCTGAAAGATCACAGTATCCTGTATCTCGCTTATGCTAATTAATCTGAAGAGGTAACTTATTCAACCAAAAGAAATACTAACAATCCAATGCTAAATGGCCGATGGTACCTTGTTTAACACTTGATTTACTGGCTACTGATTTACCACAGTGATTTTATGATAAACAGTGTAGTCCACCAGAGGAACTGTTTGGATGGCATTCATGTTAGTTTGGTGGCCTCTTTATCTGCTTCTAATTGAAGCTCCAGTGATAAGGTTCTCCTTGTATGGGTGGTTTCACTCATTTATGTATTATAAAATCAGTTTCCGGTAAATCTAGTTCCCTGTGGTTCTGTTTTCCCGAAATTAGTAATTGCAACGAACAAAACCGTTCTCACTTGCAGGCAACTCATGTTATCCAGATGCACGTGCCAGAGTTACTTGCATTCGATTTATAGGAAAATGTTTAGAACTTTTAATGGATCAAGGTGTCTACTTCTTAATTCAGATGAAATTCTTAGATCATATCTTGAAATATATCACTGTACAACTAACATTTTCCTGAAACAAATGGTGTTAAAAGATAGAAACATTAATAATCTCATATATAGGTGAGAAGGGCAACTGTATTGGAGATTCAAATAAAAAATGCATGGTACAGAGGTGAAATGGATTGAAGATCCTCACAGAGGCTGATTGTATGGTGACATTCTTCTATGCCTAGAGAATGTAATGAGCTTCTATACATCTCTTCTGCATGTGCACTGGGCACATAAACTGCACCTGCCAGGGAGCTATGGTTCCGTCTGTAGAATAGATAAACACACTCCAATCAGCAGCCATAGAGAAACAGAACTTCTTTGTCACATAAGCCTCTTGGGCATTATAACATGGTATATTCAACAATTCGGTCTGATAACTGAAAATTGATATGAAAAAACGAAATATACAGTTAATTGATATGGACAGAGAAGTTAAGGTCTATCAAACAGGAGCATCAATCTTCCCATGGGAATGGATTTGTAGCACAACCTACCAGGCAACAGGAGCTGTGTGCATTTCCTACCTCTGACTGGTAGTTTGATATTAGTCATCAGATGATACAGACATTTCAACTTAGAAAGCAGAGTTTCTCTTAAAGATGAATAAGACGTCAATAGAAAAAATGATCCAAAATGAGATTAATATGAAAGAACAGAACATAGCTAAAACATCAATCTAGCAAAACAAACCCTGATAAATAATATAACTCTCTTGCTCTTTACAAACAGCATCCCCCAAAAGCAGTTATCGCACACATACAAACGCAAGCTAATACAAAAAAGAAGAGAGGAGGAAGAAGAAGAAGAAAAGAAACCCATCAAAGAAATGGGAAATACATTTAAGATTCAGAAAGTACAATCAGAACGAGCAGTGAAACAAAGCTTGCCAAATCTCTGAGAAGACCTCAACGGTAATCTGATGGTGACGGATTGCATTGAGCGACAAGAAGCAGTGAAGAAGCTGCTCGAGATCCTCTGGGCAAAGATCTCTTTCTCCTTTATCATCTCCACCATAGAGCTCCCGAAATCTCCATACGGGTCTCTCGAGCTCTTCACGACTGCAACACTCTCCCGAACCTTCCCTCCCACCAACGTAGGAATCCTAATCACAGGGAAAAAACCCACGTTAGAATATCTTTTCAAGACCCTTCTTCGTCTTGCTTTTCCACCATTTGGACGGAATCGGATTTGGGAGGACCCCGAAGAGAAGCTCTTGGAAGAGAAAAGCGTTTCACTCTCTTCTTCCTTCTCTCCTTCGGTGCCGAAGAACTCATAACTGTCTGTTGATGAAGTGACTGTCAACAGGCTCTTTATTGTCTCTTTGCCTGTAGTCTTCTTCTTCTTCTTCTTGTTCTTCTCCACGGGCTGCTTCTTTTTCTCCTTCTTTTGAGATTTATAGTGAAATGAATCCAAAGGAGAAACTGGAGAGGCAGGTGGACACTTTCTTCCATCAACTGAAGTAAAATACATAGTCATTTCCGATACTCTTCTTCTTCTTCCTTCATAGATTTCGTCGTTGTTGTTGATGATAGTTTTCATGGGCTTGCTTTGGCAAATGAAGGGCATGCTTCGAGGTTTTGGAGAGGAAGAGTAGAGCAGGTGGAAATTTCGATGTGTGAAAACCGGTTCGTGAACGATATCTAAGATGTTTCGGGCCCGGCACGAGCGAAACATGCTAGAGAAGCGAAGCTTAAATCTGATCTCCATGTGGTTCTCTTTCAAATGGCGGGAAGTGAGTAAAAAAGGGGTCGGAGAGATTTTGAAATGTGTTGTGTTAATGTGCCCCTGTTTGCATGGATTTATATATATGATATAACTGTGGCAGTGTGGCGTGTACAAGTCGTCTTGCAAATTTTCAAATCACAATCTTTTCATTGCCTCTGTTTGTTTCACCTGGCACCGAAAAAAGGTCGATTGATTGAAATTTACCATCTGGAAAGATCTTTCAGGCGCAAGGTTCTAAAACAAGGTTTCATGCACCAGATCGGTCAAGAGTCCTCATCACCAGCGGCTGTGGGGCTCACCTCAGCCCCCATCTGGGGATGGACCTTAGCAATCAAAAGATCATCAACAGCCCCCAAAAGAAAAAAAACACGCACACAAAAAAAAACACACAAACTACCTGTATACGGTGACCCGGGTTGGGACATCATGTGCATGGTGGAAAACCATCCAAAATAAGTGCACAGTTGATTTTACAACCCAAACCCATTCACATGGGTGCCAAACTCATGAGACCAATACGATTGGTGGGGGACCACCTGTTGCCCCCACAATCGGGTGCACACCATGAGCCCGGTATGCGGGTGATAATATTTTTTTTATCAAATATTCCTACTCTCTTTGTTGGTGTTATATCGTGAACTCATGGCCTAATCATGTAAACCAATGGTCTAAACCATGGGAACAAGGTAGAAATGGCTAGGGGTGGCCATGCCCCCAACAACACCCAAAAAACAGAACAAAAATTCTTACCTTTGGCGCCCCCCCTAAAAAAAAAAACGAAAAAAACTTCTTACATTTGGCCCCTCCGAGAATTTTCTATTTACACTATTGCTCTCCAAAATTTTTGGTTCCGTCCTTGAGATGGTGCTCACTAATATACTTTTACTCGATATTTTGATTTTTCTTTATCCCTTTCCTCTAAGAAAAATAATTTTAAAAAGGGGGAATCATCACTTGTGGTCCTGCGGATATGTCTAATGAAACCTTTCTCCTTCGTAGGGCCCACCTGAGGCCACAACAATAGGGTTGCAAATGGAATGGTTTCGGATCAGAACCATAGTGGACCTAACCCGTTTCTAAATAATGGTTCGGATTCCGGATCCGGTTTTGACTCGAAATCTATTTTGTTGGTTCCAGACCCGGTTTCAATAGGAAAACCAAGATCCGGTTTCGGAACCGGATCCACCTAGAGGACTGGAATCTAGTTTCCAAATCGATTCTAATTTCTCTTTATTCTTCATTTTTCTTAAAATAAGCGTATCATTCAACTTATAGCAGTGCATCAAGTCTACTACCTCCAGTATTATACATGAAAAAATATATATAAAAAAAAAGTTGATTTTGATGTACAATTTGCAATATCAAATGCTCATATGCTGGTTCCAAGGGCCGGAACCTATATGGACCCAACCAGACCCGTATATCAATCGGAACTTAAATTGGGTTCCAGACCCAGACCCGTTTATGAATCGAAACCTAAAATAGATTCCAAACCCGATTATTTGGGGGTCGGAACTTCCTGGTAATCGGAGAATCAGATACCCGTATGCAACCCTACACAACAATCATTAGTTACATGCGGGATCAAATGATTTGGATGGGATCTAGATATAAGTATAATTCTATTGTATTGTATTTTCTTACCCTCTTGATCCATAGTCTTCAAGTTTAATGGTTTCGGAGACATTATTTTTCTCATAAATTCAACTCAATGATGATCAGTAACAGGTAAATGAGTGTCCATTTTAGGAATACATCTATTTTGGAGGTAGTGAATGTGAGGAGATTGAATTGATCATAGGAGGTCCCATGAGCTCAAAACAAGGTCTGAATGATGACTCCCATTAGAGACATCCTTAGGCTTTAAAAAATGTTTTAAAATGAGTATATTTTTAATCTTCTTTATAGTTGCTTTTAGAGTGTTATTTGTTTAAAAAAATCGCCTTAAATGGCTTTAGATGTAAACAAAATGAGAAAAATAAAATACAAAGGCCGTAGAAATAAGATGCCTCTACATTTTTCATTTAGAATTTGGAAAAAAAAACATTGGTCATAGCCGAAGCCTTTATCAACTGAAATGCAAGACTCTTCCTCAAGTGTCAATTAACAATCTTCAACCTTTTGAGGATCTCTCCCTTGGACAAAAGATTCACCCCATTCTATCGCTTGAGATATTTCAAAAGCTAAGTGGATTTATTGAAATTGACAATAATTAAATAAATAATAATAAAGATATATATTTGAGGTATACATATCTGTGAAAGTAAAAAAAGTAATTAGAAAGATTAATACTTTTAAAATATTACTTTAGTTTCAGAATAATGTTTGAAGAGTTATACTTCAATTTTTCATAAATAGAACTCATAAGACTTTAGTTGTAGGTTTATTTTGTCATACTTTTACCTAATCTTACTCCGTAGCGGGTTCCAATGAGTCAACTAGGTAAGATCGACTTGAACATTTTAAAGTTCTCTCCTATTTTTTTACATCCAATTCTTTTTTTTTTCCCTGGTAAATGTTGGAAAAATGGCTAAGAGAACCCACCTTTAGGCCATCTTTGTGCCAAACTAAAAGTGGGACCCACTTATAGTTTTAGGTGAGAATACATGGGAATGTAATCTACTCCATGAGTAGACTAATGACATGTATTGGGTTGCTCTAATCCATTAAGGAGTGAATGAGAAATTGCCTCCTAAACAATACTACTTGAACATGTTAAACATGGAAAGAAAGGGAAGTGGAAAACTTGCTTCCCACATTGCTTGAGAGCAATACATTTCTTTGGTATAAATATGTTTACCTTAGTGGTATAAGATGAGCCCCAAGGGGCATCCCACTTTTGTGGAGGAGGGAGGACATAGATCCTTGTTGGGTCACCACCAAACAACACACACACGCGCGCGCCCCGCCCCGA
Source organism: Litsea cubeba (assembly GCA_012931725.1). Classification (NCBI taxonomy): domain Eukaryota; kingdom Viridiplantae; phylum Streptophyta; class Magnoliopsida; order Laurales; family Lauraceae; genus Litsea; species Litsea cubeba. Next base: position 30,975,956 of record CM022945.1, on the reverse strand, counting down.
GCCGGGCTCGGGCCTGGGCCTGGGCCTGGGCTTCAGCTTCACACGCGGGTTGGGCCTGGCTCGGCCCATTACCATTTATTATTTTTGGAGAAATTTTATTTAATTAAAATTTTCTTTTCCAAGAGGTGTGTGCCCATTCGCAGTTGAAAGGGTGTCCAAACCCATCCAACAGTTGTGTCCAAAGAAGAAGCACCTGTTCAGTGAACAGTCATTGTTCTGAACAGGTGCAACCCCATCTGAACTGACCTGTTGAAGGCTATAAATACATACTGCTCTCAGCCTTTTCAATCATCCTGTTCTCACTGCAATTGTTGCATCAAATCCGAGTCTGCATTGTCAGTCAAGAGAGAGTCCTGTTGTTGCACTCTGGTTCAAACAGACACACAGTTTTGCAGTGCTGCTACTGTGTGTTGATCATTGTATCCTGGGAGACAGAAGCCACTGAAGCCTGTTAGCACCATTGCAGGGGCGAAATTTGTCTTAAAGACATAGTGTTGAACACTAGCCTTGATCTACCTTCTGCTGCGAATTTCTGAGTTTCGTAAGTTCAAACGAAGTACTGTTTTTCTGCCTTCAAACAGTAAGTGAATTTTACTTCTAAGATTGCTTTCTGTAACTCTGTTTTACTGTTGCTGTGATTCACTATTGTGAGGATCTGTAATCCTAATACTGACTGTTGAAACTGTGTACTCGGAATAACAGTAAATACCTACACACTCTCACATCCATTATCCTAAGTATTTTACTATTGGTGTTACAACTAAGAATTTACAATTTACAAAATAAGATAGGTGTAGGCCAATATAGAAAAATATATTTTTTTTAATCTGAAAAAACAATTTAGAGAAACATTAGTTTCATCCATAGTTTTCTTTTTTGATAAATTTTATTTTTAGAATTTAGATATGTTTTCAAGTGTAATTTACTTCCCACAAAGTTATCATCCAATTTAACCAATGAAATGGTTAACCCTTTTTCCAAAGTGTACATGGCAGCTAGCTAGGGACCATATCCAAAGTATGAGTAGGGCCTGTTAAGTGTTTTGTCTTGTAGATCCACTAGCGGTAACCCGTGTCGTTGGCACGATAAAAAATTGTCATAAATTAACTTATTTTTTTGATAAGGGGTTTACTTATAGGATTTAGTGTTATTAGAGTTTCCGGTTTAGGTTAATTTTTTTTTGTGTTTAGTATATATGATATATGCTTTAATGTTTAAGAGTTTACACTCCAAATCCATCAATCGGTTTAGGTTAATTTTTTTTATGTTTAGTATATATGATATATGCTTTAATGTTTAAGAGTTTACACTCCAAACCCATCAGCCCCCCCCCCCGTAGGACAAACGTCATATCAATTGTCCTCCCTTATATAATAGATTTTTTCAATTTTTCTCCCCAGCCAGAGAAAAACAGTTAGATGAATAGCGAAATGGGGTCCACAAAAAAGTATGATGGGCGGCTGAGATTGAGATAAGCAAAAAAAAAAACCCAATCAGCGCCCCCCCCCCCCCCCCCCCCCCCCAAACCCAAACCCATCAGTATAAGAAATCGTGTGGCCCACATGTCACGGGTCCCACGTCAGATCAAGTAGGGCTGATGCCAACAAAGAATACAATCCCACTTAATGTAAGACTTGATCTGGTCCCACTAATAAGACTCTCAATAGGATTAGTGGATGTGGATTTTTTGGTTAAGAAGTCTCTAGTAAGTGTGACTCTTTGGGACTTGTCTATATAAGATAAGGGGGCCCTAGGGTTGGTATTATTCCATCTCACAGGAGAGACAAGAGGTAAAGAGATCTGCGGAGCTTTCCAATCGCCGGAACAGACATAGATCTTCGGCCGCGTGTCGGAGTCAACGCATCCAAATCCATCAATCAACCCCCACTCCACGTAGGACAAACGTCCCATCAACTGTCCTCTCTTGTATAATAGATTTTTTTCAATTTTTCTCCCCAACACACAAAAAAGTATAATGGACAGCTGAGATTGAGTTAAGCAAAAAAAAAAAATCATCAGCGCCCCCCTCCCCCTCCTCAAAATCCCATCAATCCTCCTCCACATAGGACAAACGTCCCACCAAATGTCATCCCTTCTATAATAGATATTGTCATCTTCTCTCTAATTTGTATTTGTGGCACTCTCCCAAAAACATGTTCCCTAGCTCATGTCAGTTTCGGTAACGATTTTAACCAACACGTGCCGTTACAAACCATGTCTGAGTAACGACAGGGACGAGACTCAACATTTTCTAGTACGACCAAATCCATGTTGGATACTCTACTGTTTGTACACAGGGAAATCCTTGAGGCTCTCCACTGAAGCCCATCTTTTAAAATCGAATCAACTTAAAATAAGGGTATTTCTCTTAAATGAATTTTGGATAAATTTCACTTCAATAAAAACTTTGTTTATATTCAAATTGGTCGATTGCCACAAAACATACAACTTTTATAATGTTTTGGTTATGGATTCTAACCAGTATCAATGTGAAATTCAGACACAACCCCATTAAAGAGATTTGTGATATTCAATAAGTCATAGTGTCATACCTAACGAAGAGGGTGAGAACTAAGAGATCCTTGACTTAATTGTAAATGTAAGCAATGTAAGTTACATTGTTTTTGTTGACTTAGCTAGCTTAGCCTCTCTGCTATTTTGAGCCTTGACTTGGCAAGAGGTCTTTATTTAAAAAAAAAAAAAAAGAAAAAAGAGGAATCAAAGAAAAGAAAAGCAAATCCCACATGCTTGGGGAAGACTGCCAAAGGCAAGCAAACAAAGCAACATTGGGAAGAGGATATGGACTTTTCAAGGAGACGTGAGTATATAAATTACAGCTCTTGCTCTCAACTTTGGACATCTTGTGTTTGGTTGCTTCATGTGAATTAAAGGCGTTGGATTCATTAGTTTGCTCGAATGCGACGAGAGAGTCCTCAAAAGACATGTATTTTTCATCGCTGGGGATAGACTGAAGGGACTAATAAATTATATAGGATTTGAAAGTGCTTAGTGCATAGGAACACTTAAAAGTGGGTAATTTTCAGTTATTCTCGTGACTCGTGTTTTTTGACCTGATTATAATGCAAATAAACAGGCCCCAAATGTCATATGGAGGGTAAGTGGTATAGAGATCACTAGTCAAGATTCTAATGCTTATAATTTTGCACTAAAATGGACGACAAAGTTGACCTAAAAGAGGATAATTGCTCTCCTTTTGATGGATTACATTCCAGATAGAGGAGAACAATCTTAGCAAGATTTTAATAGGCTATTTATCTCTCTCTCTCTTTTCTGTTACACTCAAAGCCCAACCTAAGCTGGCCGAGGGAGTTGAGCAACTCACGGATGGGGATTTACACTAAATCCAACGTTACACCAAAGGATGTTTTTTGGATTAGATATCTATCAAAACACATTTTCATTAGTAATTACTGGTCATCTATTGATCTCCTTTACTTTGGACTTCTTCCTTTTTGTTTTATTCTGTACAGATCACCCAGCTTGTGGGCTAATAGTGTTTTATTCTTTCTTTGCTGTATAGACTTTTCGAGTTCTCTTTTTGGTGCTCATGAGCTCTAAGTTGTCATATGTCTTGACATAACCGGTCGCCTTATCAAGTGTTGCATTGGATGCAAGATGATCGATCTTATAAGGCAAGAGTTTTCCCATCATTTTTTGGGTGGTCTAATATAATCTTATTTACTTTCCAAAAATTTGTGAGTCATCTATTAATTAACATTCAATAAAATGAATATTAAAATGAAAACTAGCGAACACCTCACCACCATTTCCTCGTATGATAAAGGTAAAGAATGTCGAATAACACTCTTACAACTAAACCAATTTTGAGATTCAATCTACTCCAATATTGGTGAATAAGTATCAGATGAGTAATCCCGAGGGATAGCGTAGTTAGCTAGGACCACGGCTTAGGAACCAAATGTGTGGTTTTGAACTCGCATTCTGTAAAAGCCTGACTTACCTAGTGCATGAGGGAGGCAGGAACTTCACGTGCCCTGAAGAATAATTGGTTCTCAAAGAGGCCAGACACCTTTAAATGAACCCATTCATCAAAACTTTTTAATCATCGTATCCACTTCCAAATTGCAGACCTTATTAGCACAAAAAAAAAAAAAAAAAAAAAAGAATCTACCCATCAAAACTTTCAAATCCACCGGCATCAACTTCCACATGAAAAATGACAGCAAATCAGGTTAACCCTGGTTGGCTTTGGCCCCACCCCCCAAGTCGTACCCCTTGGATCAATTTTGGAGTTTTCTAATCCATTTCTCGGACCACTCATTCACCAGTACCACATCTATATATTACCTTGATGATAGCTGTTTTGGGCCAGGAGGTGACAAAGATGCCACAGTCGCTAGCTATCTGAATCCAATTTAGAATAAGTACCCCAACAAAGATACAACTTGGGGCTCGCCCCAAACAACTTCAGAAATGGACACTTTCGTTTGGATGATGTGAAAGATCATTGGGAACAGTACATAATGAAAAACTATTGTGACATGATGATATGAGGTGAGATGTAAGAAATCCCCAGAGAGAGAGAGACTCATAAGCATAAGTATACATACATCTCTGACCATGACTTTTTTATTGTTCGAACTGATGGGGCTAAAGGCTCCTCCACCCACAGTACTGTAATGTAACAACATGGACAATCCAAAAGCTAGTGACGAGGATCTGAGCTCTTACACTGCTTTTTTCATGTCATTGTTGGTAGATAGTGAAGCGTAGTGAAAGAAACACGTACAAATGACTTGACTGCTTAAGGTCTTGGACATATGTTGCCTGTCAAACACGGATTCTCCACTTGCTATTTGGCAATGTGATATTGGAAGATAGACAGAGCTCTGGCTCTGTATTTCCTTGTTGGGTTCAATGATACAAAGGTTTTTGAAGTAAGCCCTTCTGTCTTGGTCGATAGGTTTTGATGGATAGTGGTGTTGAATGATGATGCAAGACAAGATGTCCCACTCAATGAAGAGACGGGTCCGGCCCTACTTCCATATATATTTGCTTGATTGATTTTATAATTCTATTCAGGTATTCAGCTAAACGGTAAGGCCTCATTTGGATTTTCTGAATCCTGGACACTGTTCATCTGTGACACTAATTACCTGCATTTTGTTACCGCGAAGAACAAAACAATTTTCAAGTAACCAAGGATATCCAATTGCATGAAGTTAATTATGCATGTGTAAATGGAGTTGTTTGGCACTCAGTTTGAGAAGATCCAGGAGGGTCGGTTTTATGATGGAGGCTCACCAATCAACTGGGCCCTCTATAGCCTGTTTAATTATGGGATCCAAATCTCAAGGCCCAGCGCAACATATATATGAGACTCGAGTATTCACCAACCCCAGAAAGAGGTTGAGGTGGGCCTGTTGTGCCCATAGAGATACGAAGGGGGAAGCTACATACTGTGGGGATCTTACACCTCATTGTGCTAACCACTTATATCAAAATCAATTAGTGATGGAAAATGGCAACACAATGTTTTAAGACCGAGGGGTTATGGCCGGTCATGCACATTGTCGAACTGACTAATGCTGTTTGACGCCATCTCCAAGCACTGGATTGCTGCTAAATCTAATGTGCTAAATCTAGGGTGTGATGCCGGCCATTTTAATTTTTCAATCCAACAAGACCCAGGCCTGAGCCTGAGAACATAGGATAGCCCAGTTGGTTGATATCTAATTTCTCACTCATTTGCCCATGGTTTGATTCCTGGGATTTCGTGCCGCATGGGCAGGTCTTTCTCCACATAAGCAGGTGTTATTTCCCTGGGTGACCAGGTTTCTCAGGCTATGTCTCGCCATAGCTGGGGACTCTGAGGAGTCCCAACCCTCTTGGCTGGGTATCAAAAAACAAATTTAGACAAATATCAAAGCCCGCAATGATGAAAATGGGTATCCATAAATAGAGCTTAGGCTGGGGGCTGGTCCGGGTGGATCTCATTGGAAATGGTCGATGATCCAAGGCACAACACCAGACCATTTCTTTTAGTATAGCTCTAAGACCGACGGGCGTGAGAAATATATAGCAATACTTACTGAACCATCTCAGCTACGTACTGGTGTCAAGGCATTTTTCCATCCTTTTCTCCGTAAGCTATCGAATATGACAAGGTGTGAATTGCTACTTACATATTCCATATTTCCATATATGAACTTCCTTGGGCTGGAACAGGCAAAATTCAAGTATAGAATGGAATCTGGAGTGGGCCTTACATTCTTAGCTTTAATACTGAAGCCAAGCCCAAGTGGCCAAGACTGTGATCATGTTACCAATGTCATTAGTTAGATTGGGCTGATTTACACCCAAATTTAGAATGATGGGCTTGATTTCAGGATTGAGAATGAAACAGGTCGCAGACTGTCATACTTTCAAGTGGCCCACCTAAAACACCCACTATACGCCCTTACCTATAATTCAACACTAATGGGCGAGGTAGACTCCAAATATTGATAGTATTGCTAGACCACTGTATGTTTGGATAAAAACACAAAACCTTGAAATTGTATGGATATTTAAAAATCCAACTTAGGATTAGTGATTGGGAAACAGAGGACTCGTCAAGTACAAAGAAAGATTGCAACATCTAAAATCTGTTGCAACTGCAAGTCAACATATTTTACGAAAAGAGTGCCGGGGATGTGATTTGTTCCTAAATTCTGCCTCATCCACTAGTCATCACAATGATAGGTGTGCCCTTTGTTGGATGGGCCAGTGAGGAAAGGAAACGCCAATTCGTTTGGCTAATATGACCTTTGTTATTAGACCTGTGAAGTAGACCAAAATAAAAAAAGTGGAAGATCATGTCATATCCATTTTGCATGGCCCACTTTGGATATCTCTATGCTTAGTTTATTTTATTTTGTACCAGCCAAAGGTGGCTGAGCCCTTAAAAGAGAGTTAAAAGCCTGTTCTTATAGGAAGGGACCCATGGATCAAATCTTGGATAATTGGATAAGAAAGCAGATATCCAACTAAAAGTGGAAACCCCTAGTTATCGTCTCTATGCTTAGTTAATAGTTGGATGAGAAGGGTTTTAGTTGATGTGTATTGCTGAATCCCTAGATGATCATAAGTAACTTTTGAATAGCCTGTAAAGGAAAGAGTTAACCTATCTAGAAATTTATGAATATCAGATCATGTTAGAATTCAATATATATGTAATCCATATTACATCATTTATATCCAACAACCTGTGCATCCTGTAATGAACCCGACAATGTGGTTGAGAAGTACTTTTGATTGAAAAATCAGTAGGATTTATTTTGTACCCCACTTTCGATGAGAAAATTAAAATAGATCAGACTCTACAGGATAAAACCTATGGACCTTAGGAATGATGAAAGGGAATAAAAGAGAGAGAGAGAATCAAAATAAAAAGTATCTGTCTGATTCTCAAAGAATGAGGGCCAAGGTATTAATCGGGAAAGATCTCTTATTCCTATTATAAGAGATTTGATCATTCTTAAAAGACAATGACAGGAATAAACTTCTTTACTCCACCTTCCTTGGCCTCGAAATCCCCTTCCAATTTACATCCACAAACCAATTTTTATCTCACACTTCTTAAAATCCTTGCAGTGGTTATACCACATGTCCCCATAAATTTTGATTCACCCCACAATTCACTTGAATTGGAGTGCACCCCATTGCTGAATTGATCACAAGTAAAGCCCAATATATTTTGTTAAGAGTTAATTATTTATTTTACATGTGATCAACCTAATTATGTTTTTGCCTCTGATTGGAAAGAATTATTTTATGGTGCTATATATTCACAGTTCACACTTCTTGAGATATATAAGCTGTTTAGATTCATAGATGCTAAGCTCACAATATGCAAGTTTTAAAAGATTTAAGTGCACTTCACTTTCATAAGTGGGAGCAAGCTATATGGACTCTTTATATCAAGTGGAAAAGAAGATGTCTTTTAGAAGAAAAGGAACATTACTAAACTAATTAGAAACTTTCAGGCAAAAACAGAAAAACAGAAAGAAACAAAGAAACCGTACGTAGCAAAATCAAATAGGTGAATTAAAAATACCAAAAGTCTACAAAGATAGAATAGCAGAATGATCATATGAACACTTGAAACCCCAGGGGTCGAACATGACTTTTGAGAATGGGTATTCCACTATGAATGTGGGGGCTCAGATCTTCTCAACAATATCTACCATTCTTAACAATGATCAGTTCTAAGTAACTAAATTCAAAAAACAAGCATGTGTTTTTATTCTAATTTCTTTCAGTGGTTACTACCATTTTCACCCGTTCTCTTTTTCTCAAACAGACTTTCCATCTCTTCCAATCTCTTTCCCTTTGTTTCAGGCAAATAGAAGTAAAAGAAAGTTGCACCAAGTGTAGATATCCCAGCAAAGATGAACAACAGATAACCAAATGATATTTTCTCTGAAATGGTAAGAAACGTCATAGACACCACCCCACTAACCAGCCGATTCACAGACACTGCAATGCTCGATGCCTGAGCTCGAAGCCTGGTGGGAAATATCTCCGACGAGTACACCCAAGTGATCGGCCCCAACCCGATCGAGAAGAAGGACACATCTGCGCACACGAACACCACACACATTGCCACTGCCCACTTAGGTTTATGCACTGATCTCTCAAGAAACTTGGAACCCAGACCGAGCCCCGCCAGTGAAATGGCCATACCAATTGAACCCAGAAGCAGCAGAGGCCTCCTTCCAGACCTATCCAAGAAACAAGCAGAAACCAGTACAAAACATGTCTTAGCAATGCCCATGGCAATAGTGACACTCACCAGTCCTTTCTTGTGGTGAATTCCAGCAGCCTTGAACACTGCAGGGGAGTAGTAAATGACAGCATCATTACCAGATGCTTGCATGAAGAAGTTTATACCAACGGCAGCAATCATCATTCGTCGAATAGGCTGTGAAGGCTTCAGAATTAGCTCCCTCCACACCCCCCTTCCATGCAAACTGTTATCATTAGCAGCAGCTTTTGTCATCTCAATCAGTCTCACTCGAGCTTCCCTTTCGCTGCTGGAAGTTTTCAACAAGACCTGTCTGGCTTCCTCATCTCGGCCTTGCATAATGAGCCATCTTGGTGATTCTGGCATTACAATCACACCAATGGCTATGACGATGGCTGGAATTGCTGCAATTCCCACCATTATCCGCCAATTTATATGGTCAGGCAGGCCTGCAAATGCGTAGTTGCATATATAGCCTAAGAGGATGCCAAAGGTGATGAATATCTCTGGAAAGGACGAGAAGAAGCCTCGAGTGGCAGCAGGGGAGAGCTCTGCCGTGTAGACAGGTGCAATCATAAGAGAGTAGCCCACGCCAATTCCAGCAACGACTCTACCAATCATAAGGAAGACAAAGGAAGGAGCAAACCCCATTAACAAGGCACCGAGGAGGAACAAGGCAGATGAAAGGAGGACAGTGTATCGACGCCCAATCCAATCAGAAGTCTTACCAGAGGCCAAGGAACCAAGCAAGGAGCAGACGTTGAGCGAGCCAATGAGAATCTCTACCTGTGTTGTTGTGATCTTGAGGTCGTCCTTGATAAAGAGCACAGCACCACTCATCACCCCAATATCTGAAACAGGGTACTTTGTATTAGTTTGTAAATCTCCCCTCCCATCTCCACCTCCAATTCTAAACAGGATCCCTTTGTTTTCCAATGAAAATCCAAATCAGGTAGAATCACTTCACATGTATTAAAATTTAATTCAAACCATTTATGTTGTTTGGACCTAATCCATTTGCTCCCCCTTATCAGCGCTATTATGGTGTTTTACCTTCTATAACAAAATAGTAACATTCAAACAAAAGAATTTTATTAAATCAAGCAGTCAGGATGGCTAAACTCAAATACAAAAGATTAGAGCAATAATCAAAGAACTGCCTTTCACCAGTTCAGATCTGAAAAATCTTTACATGCAAGAATATCTGCCCTCCTGAAATTCTACTCATTTGGAATATTATCAAAAGAATTCTCCATTGTTCATGTAGCAGTAATCAAATCTCCTTAACAATACATCCTAATCTTCAGGGTGGTGGTGCTCTATCTTTGTGCTTCAATCAATAATTCTTTCCCTTGATGTTATGTTTTCTAATTCATCATTTTTAATTACTCCCCCGGTTCTTCCTTCTATTTCCAAGGCATTATCATTAGTACCCCATCTAAAAAAAAAATTGTTCAATTGATTGCGATTTGAGTGGGCACATTCGAATTGCAATGTAGACTGTGATCTAATGATATAAATGTCTATTACAGCAATAACCATAGCAGAAGGAAAAAAAAAAATCACTTGAGTTAAAAGCTTATGAACTTACCGTAACCCAACAGAATCGAGTTGGTGGAAGCCAAAACAACACTCCCTAATATGTATTTGTTCCAGTAGCTTTTGTTGCCATTGGAATCGGTTGCAGTTGATGGTTCTATCTCTATTTCTTGTTGCATTTCAATTTCGTTGGCATCTTCACCATTCACGTTTGGTGCCATTACTTTTATATCTGCTTTGGTCAGGAACTAAAAAATTAATCTTGTAATTCCAAGGAGACTAATAAGATCCCTTTACCCACTAAAAGAAAAAAGATGAAAGAGAGAGAGTGCTTGTCCATCTCATAACGGCGGATGGATCATGCATTGGGTGTGTGAAAGAGAGATTGGAAAAGAAAGGAAGAGATAAAAGAGCTTCAAGAAAACAACACCACACATGCATATGTTGCAGACCGAGATAAGGGGGCGATGAGTGAGTTGTCAGATAAGAAAGAAATCGACACAGCATCAAAATGCATGAAGTTTGGATTTACTATTTTCTGTTTCTGCGGCTAGGATTTGAGAAGACCACGCAAGCCCTGCACTGATTACTAATACGATTCCAGCTGTAACGACCACGTTTCAGTTTGTTACAGAGGGAGAGCTTTTATTACATCTCACCTTACATCCAATTAGGGCCACTTTCAGATTGATTTATCGTCCTATTTTATCTCTTCTATTCTATAATTGTAACCACATTGTTCTACACTTGATTGATAAGAGGGTGGGCTACACCACACATGGGGTTGGTGGGATTTAGCTAGACGTAGGACAAAGCTCTTGGTTAACATGGAGTCTGTCCGGATCCACCTTCGCAGAATAGGGTATGTTTATTTAGCAAGTAGAGGAGTAAAGGTGATGGTAAAATTTGTTGAGATGTGTCACGCCCTAGAATTCGACAGGTACTTAACCGCATCGTTAGAGCGTGAGAATCGGGGACAATCAAAAATTTTGCAACCAATACATTTGTGGCCCTAATTGCGGGTAGATCAAAGTCTGCAGTGAGATTATTAATGATGATTCGGTCACCATAATCAAATCAGGAAAATCATTAATACATGCAATCCGCACATAGGGTCACCAGTACATCGTATAACAATGTCAGAGTGGATGCAAGTAATAAAAGGGCATTTACTTGAGGTTTAATTACAAATGCATCAGAGTTCTAATGAAAAACCGACACTACAACACTAGTTTGTAAAAGATAAGACCTATGCTCATATACCGGACATAATGTGAGGCTCTCAAGTTCTAGCCCAGCAACACCAAACTTCTACCACACTCCACTAGTGGTACCCCTCAAATGACGAATCATATGGGACTGGCCAGCCACCCACACAATAGGGCTCTACTACCTAAGCAATGTAGTATCATTAGATTATGGTAATTTGGCAGGCAAATAAATGTAAGTAACTGACGGGTTAGGCCCGAATGACTCAGTACTGGATGATGGGTCGGACCAAGTGACCCAGTCTGTGAGAAGTCCAGGTCCAAATCCATCCACTAAAGCTCAGGTCCAAGCCCACAAAGAGACCAAGTTAGGGAGCCACGTTGCTTCGGAAGCAGTCCCGCTCCTACCAGGTCCTGCGGAGAAATATCTCACCTACCTCGTCCAGCGCGAGGGCAGTTCGAGGGCTCCAAGGGCGAACGTTGCAGAGGAGCGTCCCCGTTTGTTAAGGTAAACTATAAATCGAGGAGCCCCACCAGCACTTGAAAGGACGGAGATCTTCCTATTTCCTTCTACTCTTGTATTCCTCTAGCTTGTAATCCCAACTCATTGAGGAAGTAAAACACCACAGGCAACCTCTGCCTTTCTGAAGTGGACGTAGGTCATTTTGACCGAACCAGTATAATTCATTCTCTCTTCTTTAATTATTGCATTATTGCATTTAGCATTTATTACTTGACCGGTGTTGTCGGAAACCTATTTTGGCATCATCAGTAACAATATAATATACATCAAATGGAGTAATGAAAGCAATAGATCATAAGAACAACAACATACAAAATGCTAGGCATTAAAGCATGAGTAAGCACCGACCATACGAATCATACAGAGACATAACCCTATCTACACATAACAAAATGGCAACCCACGTGGGCTAAATAAATCCAAACTCAGGCCAGCCTGGTAATTCATAAATGCAAACCATGGATGGAAATAGCTTAGTTACACATTATCTCAAATAACGTAGGCTAGCCCGATGGCGTGCAACCACCTCCCAATTTGCAGACGGTAACCACACACACAAAACAGCTCTAATCCACGAGCAGATGCCCTCTACTGTGGGAGCCTATATCCACCTAGGGGTGCCGAACTAGAAGAATCAAAGACTATATACTCAGGGTCTAAACCAACTCGTGGTTGGGTATCATCACCAAACACATAGCAAGGCCAATTAAGGAGGATTACCCCATACACATATTTCATATAACATACCCAAACCACAATCGGGTAGTTCTCGATACCCAACGTCTCACAATCGTCCTCCTCACGCACACCAATCAGTAGAAAACAGTGACGGATAGAGTGGATACATGCTCGTGTCATGTAATATACGAAGTTATTAACCTATCGGATGATATGATTAAGGAAGGAAGAGGGTAAATACTAACTGACCTAGGTTTGGGGTTGTCCCTCGCATATATGGTCCATCACAGTGAATCCACGGGCTCGAGATACGTAAGATTATTTGGTGCTTTCGAAGTTATTGGCACCTTGGAACTCGCTTGCCACCCACATCGTCCCGAACGGGTCCCATACGTGAATCCGGAACACCCATGAGGGGATGTCAAGATTCCACATTTCCTCATTAAAAGGACAGTCATAATCTACTAATTACCTAGCATGAGGGTCATGATCCTAGTGGTATGGGTCCCAAATTCCCAAAATCTCAATTTCTGGGATTGTGTCTGCGGGGACGACCGTGAACCTCTTCTCGGTCAACTGATCGAGGAGTCTAACGGTGAGCTCCGCGGTTGACCACGAGCTCACTGAAAACATGGGGATCTGTCAAGCAATATCTCGAGTTAGACAGGAACCTTAGATGGGTGTACTAGTCTTGGTCGACCACGACTCCATCTGTGGTCGACGGCAAAGCTTCAAAGACGAACGCAGCAAGGGATCGGGGTGGGTTTCAAGAGGGTCATTCCCCTTGCATCCATGCATGGGAGTTTGTACCACCTATTAGGATTTACAGCCTTTCATTACTGCCCAATCGACCTATACATTCTCCAATTAAGGGCCATTAATACCAAAATCATTAAAATCCAATAAATATTAACCTACAACCTTTAGCATCAATAAAGCTTGCAAAAAGAGGTAGCTACACATTCAATATATAGAATCAACAAACCAAAGCATAAAATTAATAAATTCATATAGAATTTATGAATCCATTACTTATAAAATATAGAATTACATTTATTCACATGCATTTATAATAATCAATTCAATTTAATAAATTCATATATGCAAGAAAAGTACTATAATAAAGAAAATAAAAGAAGAAATATTATATGTTACATAATTTATTAGTCCAAATATTGAATGCAAAAGATCAATTATAAGTTTCAAATTACATTTCAGTCACCATTTTTTAAATTATTGACTCCAAACCTCATGCATAATTACATATAAATTATATTTAATTAAATAAAATTAAGTTTGTCTATTAAATGGTTAGAAATGAAAATAACTTATTAAAATGAGATGACTTGGCCGAGTCTCCCCTATTTTTGACTCGTTCCTTGCTCAAAATGAGATTACTCGGAATAGTCAAGAGTCAACTCGAAAAGTTTTCCAACCATATATAGAAATAATGTTACTAGCATTTATTCACTTACCTTTATGAGCTTTCAACAAAACAAAAAAACCTCTTTTTGGTGTTTAGGATTTTCCCAAATCTTACAGTCTCCACCTCCTTCCACTAATTCAAGATGCCAACCCTTTTCCTACATGCCAAACAAGAGCAAAAACACCTATTAATCATGGATGCATGCTCCTAGTGAATGACAAAGAGACTACATGGGGAATGGAAGATGGGTAGCTTACCTAGAAATGAAAATGGGGAAGGAGTATGATGAAGGAGATGACGGAGAAGGCCTTGGAAGCTTGAAATGATCTTGGGGATGCCTTAGATCTTGAGCTCGATGATGGGCACATGGTGAAGAAAAAGTAGAGAAGAAGAGAAGAGTTAGTGGAAATGGGGAAAGGAGGGTTGAGGAAAATGGAGATGGTGCTCTTGGATACTGACAGAAGCTCGAGAGAGAGAGAAATATTGGATTGTAATTGTATATCTTTGTTTGAGATTTTCATTCATTATATAAACATTACATGCCTTGTTTAGGCTATAAATCAATAATCACAATTTACACATGGATATGACCTGTACAGTCTTTGAGTATATCCTACATATATTACAGCTGGGCTGGATATAATTGGGCCAAGATTTTTACGATAAGGTAGCCATCTTGACATCCCCCTCAAATTGATGATGTTGAGTCAACAAGCAACAATTTGCCAACCAAGAACTGATGACGTGGTCTGTAGGCTCTTGGTAAAAATGTCTGCAACTTGAAGTCCGGATGATATATGTGGAAGGCAAATGGAGTCATTTTTAAATTCATCCCGGATATAATGACAATCCACCTCAATATGTTTTGTACGCTCATGAAAAACAGGATATGAGGTAAACTGAATGGCACAGCATAAAGGGGTATTGGAGATGTTTGAAAAAATCAAGCTCGAAAAGCAATCCATGGAGCCATACGATTTCTAAAGAGGCGGCGGACATTGCATGATATTATGCTTCGATGGAAGATTTGGACACTTTATCCTGTTTTTTTACATTTCTGATGTGATCTTTATCAATCATAAAATACCGCAAGTGCACGGCTGCCTAGATGAGACAGTGGTACGAACGGGTCGATCCCACAGGGAGCTAATCAAAAAAACTTTTAGATTAAGAAAACTAATTAAATAACAATTAAGGAAAGTTTTGAGTATTTCGGAATAAAAACAAGCAACTAATTTAAAAATATGAAATCTACCAATTAACGAAAGTGATTAGAGCATAGGAATCCAATAAGCATCTACAAATTATTTATCAAATAACCCTAATTTATTTCAATTTTTACTTCAAATCAAAGACAAATCAATGTTTTTAATTTGGAAAATCTAACCTTTGAAATCCCTTTTTAATCATTAAAATTCAAAACTCAAGAATTCCTTCATCTCATAAAAGAATAAAATTATTTTAAGCACTACCCATCAAAAGTAAGTATAAACCATCAAAAGATCTAAATCCTAAGCATGACCTATTAAACCTAAGCATGAATAGTCAAAATTAATTTTTATTTTTAGAAATAAAAAAAATGAAGATTTGCCTAGGGCACGAAGACAAGCCTATTAATAATTAAGCACAAAATCATAGAACATAAATTAAAATTATTAAACAAATGAAAAGAAGTTACTTATCTTCATCCATCGCTCTAATCAAGAGAATTAGCCCACCATTACAAAGAATGATTCTTGATTTGTCATTAAAAATTATATCTTTACAACTCCTCCTTCACAAAAACTCTCCTTCAAAATAAATCCTTGAACATAGCCCAAGGCCACCAAAATAAAAATAAAAATAAAACTAATGGAAAAAGGAGAGAGAGAATGAGAGGGAGAGAGAACGTCCAAGGGAGGGTTTTCTTTTGTGCCTCACGTATGATTCCTTTTATAACTTTCAGCTTCTAAAAACCTCTAGATGGCTTGGCTAATCTTCAGATGAGGTCCCACAAGAGATGTGCAGCAATGGATTATCAACAGTGTGGATTTAATTGCAATCTCGTCTAAAAATAAACATGAAAGTCTCCGGCCCATAAATTTGTCAATTTAGCTCTGATTTGCACATTCTTAGGCTCCATAATATCTACTCTGAATAAACTTTCAAACGGTAGTTAAATTCATCGATCCGACAATTGGATTGAAAGTTATGGCCATTTGAAGATGAGTTGTCCCATTAATAAATTCAAATCTGTAACCACTGCGAACCCTGTCATGTGGGACATTTCATCTGCTTGAACAGTGGGAAATTTATTGGGATTGGTGTATGCCCTAAAGCCCACTAGCTGCACTCTCATCTTTTGTTACTGGATATTTACTGGTTATTTAATGGAATGACTATTTTCTCTTTAAACATGTATATATGTATGGTTGTGTAAGGCCCATTATTTCTAGTAAATGAATTAGGTGTGTAGTGCCTACACACGGATAGGTCTGATTCATGGACACTGGAAACAACATATTTGTTCATAACTGAGAGATGGAGCTGGGCACTTCATCTTGGTATAATTTATAGTGAGAGACTCTCCTGTATTCAGGGTGACTTACCTAAGTCATAGGAGGACTTTCCCGGATTTATCTCATTAGTGCATATGCAATGCATTGAACAGGACCATGGTAGGTGTGATCTCTAAAATAGTACTATCACTGAGAGAGATCAAGTCACCTCATGCTACTGAGTGACCAGTGCTCTTAATCTTGAGCATTTGTGGATGAACTGACGAAGTCAAGTTCTTGTGCTTTAATTCACTATGGGTGAGATTCTTTTCATGGGTCAACAGCTCTGTGTTTTAGGTACTCGGACTTGATCAGTTGGGATGTGTACATGCAATAAAGAATCTATGCCATCTAATGATAGAATTATCGTCCCCTTAGAATTATCCGATTAATCATCAAAATCTAAGATCTTAGTATATGGATGTTCTATATGGATATTGAACTTGTGGGTCGCTCCCTAGACCAAGAGAATGATATCTGGATGATGATTAAGTTAAGGATATGAAGTTTTAAGGTTTAGATGTAATCGAGAATGTTGATAGTACATTGGATAACCTGACTTGATTATGGATGTTACATAGAGGGGCATTCAGGTCATTACACTTAGTAGGTCGAAGACAACTGTCACTTTCTGACGAGCTTAATATCATATTAAATATTTGTCCCTGGAGTTCAACCATAACTCTTTAGTGGAATGAGTTAAGGTTAAAATGGTCTTACTGTTGCTATGGGTTTAACATGGACATTTTGGTCATTTTGGGAGCCAAGGGCAAATATGTCTTTTGGTCCCTTCTCTAGTCACTTTCCAAGATTGGCATGGTTTCTTAAAATGATTAGACGGCATATGGTTGAATTATTTTAGTGGAAAAATAATTTTGAGTTTAAATTCAAATAGGCCTTTGTGGCATACATGAATTTTATTCTAGATAAATTATTTGTGGGCCATGGTGTGCATTAGTATGTGGAACGTCCATAATGGGAATTCTATAAGGTGAGGTTTCCAATTTTGAGTAGGTCTCTCTACTTGAAAGGTTGGACTTCTCTTTGGATTAGTATTCCTATAAGAAAGTTTCCTTTTTGGATTAGAAACTTAAATTAGTAAGTGTTATGCAACTAAGATTACTAATTGCCAAAGTTTATGGGATGTTCCTTTAGTTTCCTTTTCTAATTGGAGTGTTTCTAAAAGGAAATAAATCTTTAGATTATACTTTCCTTTTAGGATATCTATGAGAATTAGAAGAGATAACTTTTTAGGAAAGCAATCCCAAAAAGTTTTCTATAAAAGGAGGAAACCCTTCCCTTGGACGTCCATAACACTAAGAAGGTCCCATCCCACACGTCCAGCCCCTTTCTTCTTCTTTGAATATAGTTCAAGGTCTGAGATTTTTTTTATAGAAAAAGGTTCTCAAAACCCATCTAGAAATCTAGATTAAGATCCCACCATCTTAGCCAATCAGATTTGGAAGTAAGATAGAGAAGAAGATCAAAAGCAACTCTACTGCAGAAAATTCCAGCAAGTTGTTTGCTAATTGCAAATCTGAGTTCGGCCCTTTGGATCTATTATTTCAGAGATTTGAAGTCTACAAATCTTCAAGGTAATAGTCTTCTTGAATTTCCTTTAATTATACACTTGTTGGTCATGAATTCATGGAGTTATTAAGCAATCAACATGGCTGATTTATGCTGCCAAGATCAGATTTTTTTAAAACCTGTTTTGATACAAATCAGCTATGGACGTACTTCCTTAGTGATGTTCAGATCTGAATCGCAGTTTCTTTCAGGGCCCTATGAGAAGTCTTCTACTATAGTTGGGATTCTTCAACTGACATGATGAGTGGACCCCCTTTGATTGATTTTCATGTGTGTGGGGTCTACTTGGTGAATTCTTCAATTTACTTCTTTTCAAGCTTCAATTCAGCAATGCAGAGCCCAAGATGACTATGTGTGCTTGAAAGTATGTCCCGTAACAGAGGTCTTCAATTCTCATTTTCTGCACATTCTAATTCAACATATCAAATACTGAAAAGCCCATATTAAAGCGAGACCCATCCGGACAGAGTTCTACTCCAACTGGGACTCTTCGAAGAAAATTTGCAAAACATTATAAGTTAATGCAGAAAATATACGAAAAATATGAAAATTCAGGTTTCTAGGTGAAAATGCATGAAATGATGAAATTAGATGAATAATAATGCAATTCACCAAATTAAACCCTTAATTCATCCTAAAATGATGCATAAATATGCAAATTCATGAACTCAACAATTTTCGAGAAAGCAAAGAGTCCCCTAAGAACATGCACCATCCTGTCGTTGATCTTCTAGTGTCCGAACAACCAACCCAATTGGCATTAAAGTATATTGTAAGAGATAGTGTGTTGCCAACTGGAAAGAACAAACCACGAGTCGGAGTGCCAAGAATGTAACGAATAATGCACCGAACAACAGTTAGATGTAAATCATAACGTGGTTGCATCATAAACTGGCTAACAAGGTTGACAGTATAAGAGATATTAGGCCGGGTAATTGTGAGATATACCAATCAGCCTACTAATTTTCAATATAAGGTGGCATCCGAAAGAATATCTCCCATAGCCTGAGACAATTTAACATTAACTTCAAGAGGAGTATCAACCGGGGTAGAGTTCTGTAGACCGACCATCTCAATGAGGTCCAATGCATATTTATGCTAATCAAGAATTAAGCCTTTTTCTGAGTGATGAACTTCCAAACCCAAGAAATAGGTAAGGGGGCCTAAGCCCTTCATATGTAATGATTCATTAAGTAAGACTTGAAGCTGTCGAATCATCGATGAATCAGTTCCTGATATGATGATATCATCCACATAGACAAGTAACGCAGTAATCCTAGCGACGTGATATAAAGAAAGAGAGAAGGGTCATATGGACTCTATTGAAAATGAAGTCGAAGAAGGGGTCATATGGACTCTGTTGAGAATGAAGTCGAAGAAGGGTATCTAAAACTTTTTCGAACCAGGCTCTTGGTGCTTGTTTGAGACCATAAAGGGATCGACATAAGTAAGCAACTTCATCACTAAAAGAACTCGAAATGCCATGTGGGATTTTCATATAGACTTCCTCTTTTAGATCCCCCTGCAGAAAGGCATTCTTGACGTCAAACTGATAGAGAGGCCATGACTGTGATGCTGCAATTGCTAACCCAATGCGAACCGTAGTCATTTTTGCGACCAGAGCAAATATCTCACCATAGTCAATACTATATTCTTGGCGATTACCAAGTGCGACTAGGCACGCCTTATGAAGATTTAATGAGCCATCAGGTTTGAGTTTGATGGAAGAAAAAAAAAACCATTTACAACCAATGGGTTTTACATGAGATGGACAGGACACTATATCCCATGTGTGATTTGCCTTAATATCATCTAACTCTTCCTGCATAGCTTTCTTTCAACAATCATGTTTCACTGCCTGCAAATACGAGTTAGGAATAGTAACAGTAGATAAGGAAGCAAGTAAAAAAGTGTGAGTGAAGCCATATCTGTATGGGGGATGAGTGTGGCGAGTGGATCGCCTAAGTTAAATCGACGTTGAAGTATGAGCAGAAGAAGGATCGGGTTCTGGTGACGTATCAGGCAGCAGGGAATGATCCGTAGGGGATGGCAGTTGTGGAACATCTTTGTGACGACACCTTTCATAGATGATGAGAGGTGACGGAGCAACGCCATCGGTAAAATTGGGTAAGAGGGAGACAGAAGGAAATGAATCTTTGTGATTTGAAAATTAGAAAAACTAATTTTCCAAAAATATGACATTCCGAGAAACTTGGATGCGATGAATGACTGGATCATAACAAAGAAAGCCCTTTTGGTGAAAAGCATAGCTCAGAAAAGCACAATTCGCAGATTGAGCTGTCAGCTCTGTCCATTCAATCGGAGGAAGATAAACAAAGCACACACAACCAAAGGTGCGCAAATGAGTGTATGTCGGTTGTGTGTTGAGAAGTCTATAATATGGAGATTGATAAGATAGCATCGGTGAGGGGAGACGATTGATTAAGTGATCTGCAATAGCTAATGCTTCTGGCCAAAACTTAGCCGGAACCGATGATTCTAAAAGAAGGGAATAAACGGTATCAAGAAGATGCTTGTTTTTCCATTCGGCAACTCCATTCTGTTGAGGAGCATATGCACATGGTCTCTGTGATAAAACCCCTTTGGTTTGTAAGAAATTTTAAAATTGCTGGGACATATACCCCCCCCCCCCCCCCCCCCCCCCCCCCAGGGGAATTAGAGCGAAGAATCTTGATACTTGTAGAAAACCGATTCTCAACATAAGCAAGGAATTTTTTGAAAACATCAAATACTTTCGATTTGGAATGCAAGAAATACACCCATGTGAACCGACTATGATCATCTATAAATGTGACAAAATATTTGTAGTTAGTATAAGAAATTACGAGAGTAATTCTCCATACATCACTATGAATAATGTCAAAACATGCAGAAGCCACAGAATGATGCATAGGAAAATGAAGTATCTTACTTTTACCAAGTTTGCAAGCTGCAAAATCAATAGAACGAAAAGAGACTTCATTATTATGAAAATCAATAGAACGAAAAGAGACTTCATTATTATGAATTATCTCATTATTCAACATGAAAGATAATCTAACTAAGGCATTATTTCTCTTCTATTTAACCCCAAGGGGTTGGCGGAGTGGTCAGGACCACGGTTCCTCCCTCTTCCGGAGTTAGAGGTCTTGGTATCGACCTCCGGTTCCCCCCTCTTCAGGAACCGAAGGTTGAATCCACTTGTGCTACCACCTAGGGGCTATAGGAGTTTTACCCGGCTTCTCTCTGGGCCCAGAGGGAATAGCCCAGCCCAAAGGGTTGGAAACCCTCCGTTAGCAAAAAATATATATATATATATATGAAAGATAACATCTTAGCGTGAGGATGGCCTAATCTATTGTGCCAGAGCCTCCAAACATCCTGAGAAGATAAGCTAGATAAAGCAAAATATATATATAAGGAGTAGGAGAAGACAGGTGAATAGGAAAAAGACGACCACATTTAGGCTTTTTCACGATCACTCTCCCCGACGCTTGATCCTGCACAACACAACTAGAGCAAGAAAAATGGACATTACAATCAACATAAACAAGTTATCCCACAGAGATAAGGTTGGTGGTTAAAGATGGAGAAAGAAAAACATGTTTCAGAGGCATAGAATTTGAAGCATCACCAACGGCAGTAATGGGAAGATGTTCACCATCCGTAGTATGAGTTTGGAGATCACCGATATACTTTTCAATATTAGAAAGATGAGTGAAAGATGAAGTCATATGATTGGAAGCACCGGAATCAAAATACCAAGGAGTGGATGCAATTGGATGATTACCTGAAATTCCAAGAGCTAAAGAAGCATTAATGATCATTTGTTGGATAGCCTTAGGAGTGATCGAAGGAGGGGGGTTGGAAGCAGGTGGTTGTGAAGGCATGACTAGTGGATAAGTAGCATCGAAAGAGGTAGTTGCAGTGGTAGTATGATAGGCTCGAGAAGTGCGATTTTGTGGCCTCTTTCTACATTCATTAATAATGTACCCATTGGCTTTGTAGTAATTGCAAAATTTCTATTTACACTGTGATGCATAATGACCAAATGACTTGCAACCATAGCACTGAACTTTGCTTAAGTCGCATCTCTAAGAATTTCCTTTTGCAGCATAGGCCACCTGATCTAATCCACCCACTGTGCCCGTAGAGTGAGCATGTGAAGAGTTGCTATTAATAACATAAGCAACCTCGAGAGGACGAGTGGAGACATGCTATTTCAATGCATGTTGAGTTACTTGGCTCTGTTTTTCACACAGAAGTTCATTGAGACACTCATCTAAGGAAAAAGAAGGGACCCTGCTCATAAGGCTAGAACGGACAGCTTCATATTCCAGTTTTAGTTTCATAAGAAACTGGTCGCGATGACTGATGTCTTGTAGTTGATGAATCTCTAAAAGTGTTGCATTATAAACTTTAGCATATTTTATTTCATCATACTCATCCTACAAATTCAAAAAACCAGAGTAATAATCTTGAATGGAAGAAGTGCCTTGAGAATATTGAGCAATCTCAAGCTCAAGTTCATACTGACGGGCAGAGTTCCCCTGATGATAAACTTTCTTCAAATACTCCCACATGCCCTTGGAAGTTTTGTATGGTTTGAGATTGAGTATGTGCTGAGGTTCCACAGATCCAAGTATACAGGTTTTAATTTTGGCATCTTTAGTATTCTAAGATAAAAGAATTTTGTCATCATCTTGGGGCTTCGGATCTGTTCCAGATATATGTCCCCACATTTCCTTGCCTTCCAAGTAAACTTGAAATTGGTAAGATCATGAGGTATAATCTTTCCCATTGAACTTGATTAGTGTAAGTTCAGATTTCTCCATTAAGCCAGATCCATAATAAACAATCTAAACAAGGGAAATAAGATTTTGAAGATATAAATCTAGCATGAGAAATAACAGCAGCAGAGCCTAAAAAATCTTCAATACAGTTTAGAATAGTGAAACAGCAGAATAATGCACAAAACAGTGCAGAATACCCAAAACGAGCCTTGTCGTCAATGGAAGAATTTCCACGTGGGCTCCATCAAATGATCTATGGACAAATCAAAGGCTGAGGATGGAAGGGCAGGTGATTTTCGCAACTACAGGAAGAAGTCCCACTCAAAACGGATCAAAATCCACTTTTTTGAACGGCTGTGATGAAAACTTTTGGACAAAACTAAAATACCAAAAAAAAAAAAAAAAAAAAAAAAGAAAAAAAAAAACGGTAGATGGCCTACCTCTAATGAGCCAAAATTGCTAGAAAGATCACCATAAATAAGAGGAATACCAGGCGACCTAGATTGGCTTATTCCGTTGTTGCCGTGATGTCGATCTCAGGTGGGCCACGTTTGATCCAAGATGATCGAAGATGATCAGCGATGATCAGACTGATGAGAGGCTTCTTCGAAGGCTTCCAAAGATGGAAGATGAACTAGGAGGGATCTATGGATCCCTATATCTTGAAGAGAATGAAACACCAAACCATATGAATGTTGTCAAAGTTGGCTCTAATACCATGACAAAAGCTCAAGAGAGAGAAATATTGGATTGTAATTGTATATCTCTGTTTGAGATTTCCATTCATTATATACACATTAAATGCCTTGTTTAGGCTATAAATCAGTGATCACAATCTAATTTACACACGGATATGACATGTACAATCTTTGACTGTATCCTACATATATTATAGCTGGGCTGGATATAATTGGGCCTAGGTTTGTACAATATGGGAACCGAACTGGGCTTCTTGACAGATGCTTGGGGCTTGGCTTGTGATGGGAAGGAGAAGAGTAGAGAAGAGAAGAGGCATTGTAGATAAAGAGAGGAACAAGAGGGTTTTTAGGGTTATTGTAACACGTTTGTGGAAAGTCCAAATAAGACCCAGTTTTAGGGATTTTATAAAAATGTGATTGGGCCAATGGGTGTGGGCTCATAGGTGGGTGTTGAGCCAAGATGGGTTCAATGACATGGATGCCAATGATGAAAACTACAAATGCACCTAATTATACTATAAAACTCAATTAATTACTCTAATCGTAATTAATTAAACAATCCCCCAAATTAAAGCCAGGGGCTTACAAGATGTGACAAGTAATCTCATGATATGACATTTCTAACTACAGAGGTCATGGGAAGCTAATTTTTTTTCAACTTTAGAAAAATGCATAATAATTGTGTGGTAAAGTTAAATAATGAAGTGTTTTTAAATCATAAACTCACTCTCCCACGTTTGCTCCAACAATCCTTTTACTGTACTTCTATTTTTACATCATCATACCTTACCTTTTTTTAATGTGTGGCATTCACTTCACATTTACCATAACACACATGTAAATGAACAGGAGTTTTCCTATCCTATGGTCCAAGTGGGGGCTCCCTATATCCAAACCTCTCAAAATCAGAGCACCTTAATTGGCTTTCCGAGAAATCTCACTCAAACTGTTACGACACCAATGGATTGCATGAGCCCGTGACAGCATAAATTCAGCCATGATCTCAAACGTCTTAGATTGATGCAGGTGGGCCCCAAGTGGGGCGACTGCACGGAGTCTTAAACGTTGGGCCCAGCAGTTCATCAATACTCAACGTACTGCCACGGGCTGGATCCAGCTTGAGCCGGCCCCACTGTGGCCTGAATTTGGGCAAACAGTTTCACCAAGATGGGGTACCCCCCTTGGATATGTCTCTATCAAGGTTAAGGGTTAGAGAATCCGCCCTTCATCTTTGTCTGCCTGCGGTCCAAACTCCAAATAGAGGGGATCTTTTCGATGTCATCCAAAATATTAGGAAACCGAAAAGGTCCAATAACAACAATAATAATGATAATGATGTCGATGAAGACGAAGATGATTATGAGAACAATAATCAGAAATTTGACATCTGCCGACACCTTAATTTCCATGAAAAGACAGATCTAAATATCAAATGCATGTATTCACAGGGGGTTTTTTCTACTGATATCGTCTCTGCTTGTGGAATTTAAAGAACTGATGAAGCCTTCTATGAACTTCCCCATAGTTTTCAGTGGAGGAAACCAAGGAGTCTTTTATCCACTGTGGGAGCTTGTTTGTTGGGTGAGACAAGCTTCCTTTTGATGAATTGGATGCATAACGTGAGTCCACCAACAAGATTGCTGCATAATCATTAATGTGCCTGATTGCTCGACCTGTAATCATGACAATTTAAGTCAGAAAAGGAAAAATGCAACTGTGATAGCCATGATCATGATTTTGATAAATATTGAATAGCCCTTATTCCTGTTATCCATATCGCTGATATGATGGGCCCCACCATGGATATAACATCAGCTACGACCTTTTCCCCGAAAATGTGTACCAATCCAAGACTGAAAAATAGATTTAAAACTATAAAGTTAATAACTTTATATTAGTGTTTTTAAGGTTTTTATTTGCATTTAGCACACCATAAAGGAGATTCTCTCTTTTTGTCAATATATAACTTTGTCAGAAAGATGAAATAACAAAGTCAACAAAATGGACCAATATAATGGTTTGGAGTTAAGTAGCAGTTTCAGTCTAGGACTGATAAGGTTCCAAAACCATGGTCTTAACCCTTTCATTGATGTCATGTAACTAGATAGTCAAGAAATAAATGCAGCAAAGGGCTGCATTTGATGTAGAAGTGATAAAAAGGCCAGACATCTGCCAATCCGCAGTAGTGCCCATCAAACTAACAAGCAGGATAACCAAATTATGAGTCAAAAGCTTGAGCCCTCTGGCACACATACCTATGGATTGATTTACAGCCTTCATGCACAGGTTTTCATAGTATTCTTTTCCCCTTCGCCTGCAACTTCTTATGATGTCAAAACCTGTTTGAACAGCATCCACAGTGCAGGTGTCGTTACCCAAAAGCTCCACATGCCTATTTGCATTTGGTTCACTTCGTCCTTCAATGTGCTTTATTCTTTCCATTAGTTCCACATCAGATGGGCTTGGATAAGGGAGTCCTACCATAACAACACATCGGCCCATTCCATCACTAAAGTTGATACCTTCAGAAATCTTTCCGCCAACAACAGCTAGAAGCAGTGCTCCATGAATTTGTGAATCTTCTCTTAAATCAGCACGGGGCAATGAAATAGCTTCTTTGTATTGTTTAAGAACAGTATCAACATCCATACTATTTCTGGGCTCCCTGAATATACGCTTCTTTTTCAGAATCCTTGCCAGGATACCTGAAGCCTTCCATGCATCGTATACTTGGCCTTCATACTCAAATGAAGAGAAAAACATGACAATCCCTTCAGGAACCACTCCCACCAGATTGCATAGCAAACGCCCTAGTTCATCTATCTGCCATGTGCCACACCATAATTAGCTGTCCAACATGATCCAACCAGAACAAACAAATCTTAAATTGCTTTTCAACATTAGTATCTAAACTGCAACGGTAAAAAGGCTACTCAAACTAAGTTCGCATTTTCTGAATCAACACATCATAATTTATTTTTCAATAGTAGTAACATAAATCCATATGGGAACACTCAATGCATGTAACTCATGATATTGGCAAAGGAAATATTTAGTGAGTTAAAACCAGGACCAACAAACTGTAAATTTGTTTTAAACAATATGAATCCAAACCCGAAAGGCAGAAAGGTAACACATTTTTACTTGTGGAAATTGCCTAGTGGAATCACAAATATAATAATAACAGACAAAGACAAAGTACAAAAGAACATAAAATAAAGGGGAAAAGGTTATTTTTATTAATCATTCTATTCTGTCCAATGGGCACTAGACTCTTGTTAGATCGATCCCTGATTTGAGAGTCAAGACCCAATGTCCTTTGTAAAATTCCTCTGCTGACAGCACAATTAGTCTTCTGAACCATCTTGAATTTGGGATTCTAAATCTTCTATAGTTTCTTGAACTTGGACTTGAAAGTCTTCAGAACTTCCAGAGAACTCTTCAATGCCTTGAGAAAGAGTTATGGGAAAATAAGTGATCCTAAGTCTTGCTCCCTGCCCATATATAAAGGTTTTCTATGAGTCTAGGTGGCTTGTAGGGCAAGAAATCTCAATAGAGAATTTTCCTGCTAAAATTATAATAACCCTGGAGGTAGGGGACGTGCAACACTAACGCCAGTCCCCCCCCCCCCCCCCCCCCCCCCCCCCCCCCCCCCCCCCCCCCCCCCCCCCCCCCCCCGCGCTCTCTCTCAAGTCTTCCTGAATATTGTGGAGCATATTTTGATAGTCCACAACTACAAATTTGAAGATAAAAAAATGAAAAATTAAAACTTAATATAATGGAAAAATAAGAGTAGATGAAATCATTATATCCTTAACATGCTCTCCAGACCACAAAGCCCTCATGTCCATTCTGAACTGAGTGCCAGGGAGCCCTAGCATTCCACATCAGAATGTCAGAGCTCTTTCTAAAATTGTTCAAGTGCCATGGAGCCCTCACCTTCCACATTAGAATGTCAAAGCTATTGGTTAATATTAATAGCAATGAAAAGAACAATAATAACAACACAACAATTACAATGATGATGGCGATGGTGGTGGTGGTGGTGGTGGTGGTGGTGAAACAACCCATTGATGGACCCCTTTCCACAAGGCCAACCAAGGATCGATCCCCGGTTGTTGTTTTGTTGGTTAGGGGGATGTGTAGTGGGTGGTGGGTGCAAGAGTTGATTATATATCAGAGCAACTGATGATGATGATGATGATGATGAGATTGTGATGTGGTATCTGTGGCCCCCAGAAATTTTAAAATTAGAAAACTTGAAAAAGGTCAGCCACCCTATCAAACTACTTCCTTACATGGGCTTGGACTTTGGATTAGCCCAGTTCAGTGGCTAGAGACTGCTTAATATAAATGAAAAAACTAGTTTCCTTTTCTTCTTTTCTGGCTGATCAAGAACCCGTTCCTATTTATGAAAATCAATTTCTCTACAAAAGACAAGCCAAGCAATCAACACCTTGCTAAATTAAACTTTTGGAAGTGATTTAAAACCTTGAAAATCAATTCTCTAACAAGTAACAAGTCACCAACGACTCTCTGTAAGCCGTTAAAAGTGCCACTGCAAAAGGAGATGGGGGCCACAGGGAAGCATGGATCGATCATAGCTTTTGCAAACCGAACGTTTGCATGTGAATTATGGTGAGATCACGTAACTGTTGTGTCAATCATCTATGGCCATGAAATGAATCGATATAATGGGGTCTACATAGCTTATCTTACCTCCACATAAAAAAGTAGTTATAGCATTAAAAATAAAAGATAACATTGCCTGTTAGCACATACAAGGAGCTTTAGTCTAAAAGAACAGATGTGAAACACTTGCTCTTGTGTGTGTGTGTATATGTGTGTGTGTGTGCACGCACGCTCTTGGATAGTTAATCACTGACCATGCTTGGTGAGCTTCTTGAATTGTAGCTAAAATCAAATGAGCAGCCGGAGGGTCCACGGGAAACCGCAATTGGCAAAATACTCTCTGGTGGAACAATGTGATTGCATGAGAAGAAATGAAATTGGTCAGGCAATAAACACGGAAAGAGTCTCTGCCTTGTCTCTTCAATAGGTTGCAGGGTTCCTCCTGCCAGTACAACAGCACGTGCTTGATCTGCAATCTGTAGAAAGTCATATATAAATTATGGTTACTGAAGCAAGGAAAAACTGATTTGCAGTGAGTTTTTTTATAAAATAGCAATCCCCCGCCCCCTTACTCTTTTGATATTAGAAACCTGTACACTTCACCCCCATTTTGATATTTATAAGAAGCCTTCTACACTTCCACTCTTCTTTTTTTTCCACTATACTTTCCCCTTGTTTCACGACCAACCTTGTTATTCCTTTCAACATAAGCATCAGCGTTTGAACCCTGGTTTTCCAATGCTGGGGGCAGTTCCTTGTCACTGCTCTAAAAGTGGGTTGGCTACACTTCCCCTGTTTTATAGTCTTTGAGTAGAAATTCAGGGTTAAAATATGTATGAGACTAGGCCATTGCCAGTAAAGTTGATTAAAATGATAGTAGTGTTAACATTTCCTTTCTAATTCTTAGAATGATGTTTATAAGTTTGGCACTTACCCTATACATGTGAATGACAGTCCCTTAGTCAAGTTACCTGGCTTAGGGGTTGGGTGCCAAGTAGAGTTCCCAAGGAAAAGACTTATTGGGTTTTGGTGTCAGGTGGTTAATTCCAGTCTATGGTGGGTATGGTATTTCCGAGCAGTGTCAAGTTTTCAGCTGGGGAGGTTTCTAGAGAATAGCTCTGGGAGGATGTATGGGTGTAGAAGTCCTTTGGAGTCTGTATCCTCGCCTACTTAAGAGTCTCATCATATAAAAGTTTTTTGATTAATCAATGCTATAAGTTTTGGGTGGGAAAGTGGTTTATTATCTAGTATATAGGAGGTACTTGTCTGAGTCGGAGTTGATCAAATATGATTTGTCGTCCTCTTTTATAATGTTTTTAGTTGCAAGGATGTTTCAGATTCTAGGATCTGGAAATAAGATTCTGTGGGGGAATTTTCCACAAAGTCTATTTTTTCTAAGAATATTTCCTTAGATTCCTTGCATCCACCATGTTCATTGGCATGGAGAGCATTTTGTTGGTCTGCATTAGAAAGAAAGGTCTTAAATAAGGACGTTCATAGAAGGAGGGCCATTGCACCAGAAAATGCGTCCCTTGTTTGTTCTTTATGTAGGATAGAAGATGAATTAATCAGTCATCTTTCCCTATAATGGGATTTTTCAAGATAAGTACTTAGCAGCCTTATTGATCATTTTGTAGTTGTATGGGTGGGATACCTTCATTGGAAGACTTCAACATTTTTTTGTGAGCAGGTCCTTTTGACAAAGAGGTCAAATCTTGTGGAGAACGGTTCCTAGGGCAGTGATGGTCATTATGGAAAGAAGGGAATAAAAGAAATTTTGAAGCATAGGAAATGCATAAAGAAGAGGGGTATTGGAACTGATAAAATTATCAAGGCAAGAATTGCTCGCTGGGCATCAGCAAAGAAGAAATTCATAGATTTTTCAAGATTAGACAAGTAGCTATAGTGGGCAGAGAAAAAAATAATGTTGTAGCTGGTGGTGTCCTCAATCATGGTGGTAAATTTAATGTTGATTGGGTGGCTAAAGGGAAACTGGGCCCAGCAGGTATTAATGATATTTTGAGAAATGATAGAAGAGATACACCATGCTTTTGAAAAGGAACCAGATGAAGCGAAAGTGTTGATGATAAGAGAGGTGACAAGAGTCTTAAGGCTAACTTTAGTCGAAGAATGAATGCAATGAAGTGGGTTAGCAAGAGAAGAGAAGTATATTGGTTGTTCGTGCTTATCATTAGGGAAGTTTGGTTTTGGAGGATATATTGTAATTTCAAGCATATAGGCAGGAGGTTTGGCAATGAAATAGCAGATATATTGCAAAAGAGGGAGTTTCAGATCTTTCATGAATATGCCATCTGGTGATTCTGTATATTGTTTGAGGTAGTTGTTTTACAGTATAATACTCCTATACTATGTGGGTTGCTTTCTCCTTTCGTACTTCTCTTATTTTTAACAAAAACTTTTGTTACCAGAAAAGAAAAAACAAAAGAGTAAAGCTACGTAACCATGGTAAATGTAATTTGGATCGAGAAGGTTGTTGGGTGTCAAGCTTTGAAAAACCAATTTTGCTAGCCAAGGAGATTATATATGGTATGAGAGCATCTCTCACCTTGCTATGAGAGATAAGGTGGGGGACCTCACATCCATATCCAATGCCAGCAACTTAAATGTGAGGGCCCCCACCTTATCTCTCATAGTAAGGTGAGAGATGCTCTCATAGGAGCATCTCCCTTATATCCTTAATTTTAAAAAAAAAAAAGATACTGAACTCATACAAAATCAGGTTTTTTTTAATGGTACAAGTACAACATTGATGATGTTAAAAGAAGCATTTCACTAACAAACCTCAGAAAAAATCTTCTCGCCAGCAAGCATGACATATTTTAGGTACCCTTCTTCATCTTGTCTGGAGCATGTGGATGTACACCTTGAAACTATCATCCTCCCATCGCTATCATTGTTTGTAAGTGAAAGTAAGATGTCAACTAAAGCCTGAAACCCAGATAGACTGCTTCCTTCATGACTATTGTTTCCACTATCTTGAAGCACCGAACCACTTTGTAAACTGACCAGTTTAGTTCCATACCCACTGACCTAAGAAAACCAACTACATCATGATCCCATTTCAAGTAAAAGACATGGGTTGATAGTGGATGGAACTCAATAAATGCTAATGAATATACCTTGTGCATTATATTGCTTTCCTTTAAATACTGAGATAATTTAACCAAATTGATGTTGTCAATATTGAGGGAAAATAAGAAGTCGTTTATGTTCATAGTAGAGACACAAACATTTTTCTCTCCAAGAGCTTCTTCAGCATGGCAAGAGGGAGCAGAGCTAGTATCCATGTCACCAAGTATCAACCGAAGGAAAGCACGAGTGATAACCATCAAAATTTGGATGTATCGCCGATTGCCAGCTCCCAACTGATTCCGAAACCTATCAAGGTATTTCTCAAGGTGGGAATTCACCTGATCAAGCTGGGGAAATAGAAAGTTGAAGTAATAAATGATCAAGTTGTATTCAGCGAAAACAAACAAAAACAAAAACCAAAGATCAATTTGTGATATTCTTGTGTCATCTTCAGATTTGAGTTCTCTTCTGACAGACAAATAAAGATTGATCAAAAACTACTTGACTGGAAAATCAACCTTTGATTTCCAAATTTGAATAGCTAAGTCAATGAAAATAAATCTCCAATTATACACTTAGTTGCACACACACAACACCATTGAACCATTGGCACAAGTGCACAACCAAGATCAGGCAAGATTGGCACCATTTGAATGTTAGAGATAATAACAAAGGAACATGGGATAAATTCAGAAAACAAAGGAAAATGGGATAAGTGATCGCCACCTGTGACAAAGTAATTTTTGTGTTGTACATATTGGTGAGGGAGTCTGCTAGATTGTGTGCTTCATCTATAATAACGATGCTATTTTTCAAATTTAGACCAAGTGACTCGCGAGCTGATTTTAAGAGAAGAGATTGGTAGGGAAGGATCACAAGATTAGCTGCTGGAACTACACTCCGAGATCCATAGTAAGGACAGGTACCAATCTTCTTCCCAAGCTGCACAAGATCTTCCATGTCCAGGGCACTGCTCTGGCATACTTCATTTCTGAACTGTTTTTGTAGGTTTTGCTTACGCAGCATTGGACATCCAGATGATGCCTTGGTCCGACGAACTCTTCCTCCATCGCCCAGGATCTGCAAAGTACCATTACCACATCAGAGACCACCATGCGCCCAAAAAGTTTAAAAAATATATCACAATAAACTTAACCAGAGCAAACATCAGAGATGAAACTTCTAGTAAATATACCATCAGAACAACCAAACAGTACGTTTCTCATACAGGACAGGAACCTTCATGAATTAGTAAATAGAAAAGCATTGCTAAATAGGCTTAAAAATTCAAGCAAACATAGAATGATCACCTTGATTTTGGAGCCCTTCTGATTCTTATTCTTCTGCAGCTCTAAACACCGCTCATTGATCCGAATTGGATTTCCAAGCCTCAAAACATCTAGAGAGGAACCAAAAAGAAAACAGAGGATAGTGAGCCATCATACACATATAAACGATTTTCAGAAAATACAATTACCTAGAGGGGAGTGATCCATTTGAAGACACCTCTAATAAGAATCCACTTCTAGTGAGTCTTATCACCACTCAATTGATGCTAAACAGATGAGAAGTGGGTCCCTGATCAATCCTATCATCTAAAGTACAAAAGTTAATCTACAGGATCTAACAAATTCCTATCAACCAATCAATTTCATTTATTGCGAACTTTTACTAAGCTATGATGCACATATTCAGATACGGGTTAACGGAACAGACACAGGGCTCAGGGCAACAACTTCTCACTTTTCAAAATCTAAGACATAGATATGGATTCAGCTATTCCATCCATGACATGAAATTTCATATTTCAGATTAAGACTTTTTATATATAATGTTACTCTTCACCTATAATACACCTGAAGAATAAAAAATAAAAATAAAAAAACCCTTTTGCATGCATTGACAAAGAAATACTTATCAACTGTCTATCAAGATCGAAATCAAACAGGCCACACCATACTTTACACACTGCCAGCTATAAAATCAAAGCTAGTGGTGCCCCTCCCAGAAAAATGACCAATTTCACCCAAATCAAACTTTCACTAAGGATGTTTCGCAATGGAACATTCCTCTTGAACCAAAGAACATGAATTTTCTGTAATACATCTAAAAGAAAGGAAGAAACCTGAATTAATGCAAAAATTCTTCCTAGAGCCCAAACACACAACCTTCATCTCTGAAGCAAAAGTTGTTCTCTTCAACTCCTTCACAAACTGTGATAATTGCGAATGCGTTCTACTGCAAAAGTAAACCTTTGAAACCTCCTCCTCCTCTTGCTCCTCCTCTTCTTCCCTGTCATCGTCACTAGAACTAAAACAACCATCTCCAGCCTTCCTCTTCAAATCTCCGCCATCGATCTCTTCATCTCCACTATCATATTCTTCCACTAGAAACTCCTCATCGTCATCCACTCCCTCCACATTCCTCTTCCTCTCCACTCTCTTTCTACTTTCCTCTGTTACCGGATTAGCACAATTCCCATCAGAGCATTTCTTATTACAGCTTCCCAATCCAAACCCTAATTTCTTCATCTTCTTCGTTGTCTCTGCTCGGGAGAAATTCCGCATCCAATCCGGCTCGTCATCGTCCGTAGCAGATTGATCTCTGGAATCTTTACCTGCGGCTTTCGGATTCGGAGAAGATTTCGATCTCTGATCGACGATCCATTGCAGAGCGCTGCATATGATGCTTAGGGTTTTGCCAGTACCTGTGACATTTTTTTTAATGTGAATGTGTGAGAATCTTGGCCGTAGGATTAGAATCGGACGGTGGAGAGAGAGATAAATTGAATGGGGGATTAGGGTTGTATTTTACCCGTGGGGCTTTCGAGCATGGCGACTCCTCCTTTCTCTACAGCATGGTATAAAGCGTTCATGAAATCGATCTGTATCGGGTACGGATCGAAAGGAAATGCCGGAAATTTGTGAATCGGGGGGGCTGGTGTCGGTTTCTGTTCCATTTCTTTCTTCTTTCCTCCTCCCTTCTCTTTCCCGCTGTTTTTGTTGCGTTCCCTTCCCACTTCCCGGGTAGGAGTTCGAACTTCACAGCAAGATCTTCTCTTTTCCCGCCTTTTTTTTTCAATTTTCTTTTGCTTGGCTGGATTTGGATGGGCATAGGTTTATAGATTTTGATTCGAGTCAATTTCAAGATAGGTTCACATTTCAGTTGTGGCTAAGCCACCATTTTTCTTTCATTTATATATTACATAACAATCTTTATACATAAAATTTAATAATTTTTATACTTAAAACTCTGTAAGTACCGGTGGTATTGAGCTCTAACACTCTGCTAGATTTCACACGCTAAACTCTAGGGTTTTAAATAGCTTGATTCCGGTCCGAGTCCATCTTGGACTCAGAACCAGAACCATTAAGGAGAAGGTAGAACCGGATCTGGACCCGGAATTGTTTCGAAACTGGTTTTTTGACTCCGGAACCGGAATCAGAATCATATATGGGACGGGTCTAAATCTGGATAAGGATTTAGGTAAATAATGATATTAAAAAAATATAATTTTTATGAGAGATTTTCGAAAATTGAGGTAATATGTCAGGTTCACAGATCTGAACCGAGGTGAAACCAGACCCAGACTCATTTATTTATCGGGGCCTAAATAAGGACCCAGCTCCGGTTTTTAATGAGCCGGACCCTTCCGATAATCGGAGAATCGTGTACCCATTTACATCCCTATCAGCTCATGAATACACTTATAAAATAAAAAAATAAAATAACCTAACCAATTTCAAATGGTCAATTTGCCCAAAATCTCCACATTTTTTAAAATGACTAAAATGACCTTCTTTAAAATTATTTTTTTAAACTAATCTTTCCTAATGTGTCTTCCTCTCCCTCCCTCACACCCTCTTTTGTGTGGCTTGGTTTGCTGGCTCGTATTAGGTTGCGTGTTTGTTTGATGTAATTATGTTTTTAGGAATTTTAAAACTTTACATTTCTATAGATGGTTAAAAATAAAAGGTTAAATGTGAATATCGAAAAATGACCATCAAATTATATTTCTTTTATTAAAGATTGAGAAAAAGGGGAAATGAGAAATGAGTGTCAGAGTTTAAAATCAAGGTCCCATCTATGGGTCCCTAATTCTTTGATTTTTCGAAGGTTCCGATAAGTAAACAAGTATGGGTCTGAGTCCTTTTTTTAGACCTGCGACCTAAATGGGTCCAAGTCTGGTTCCACCTTGGTTTATGCCAATGGACCAGGGCCCCAACATATTACCTTAATTTTTTAGAATTCGTCAATTTTTTTTTTCCCAAATCATTCTTTACCAAGACTCAAAGTTGTCGCATATACGAAACCGGTTAAGGTTCTGGTTTCACTTTTTCATTAATTGTTATGCTTCAAAACGGTTCCGGATCCATTCCATTTTCTCATTAATAATTTTGATTCCAGAATCATGTTTTGCATATGAAAAGGTGGTGAAGAAAAATGGCATATGCAAAATGCGAGGGGACAATATGCCATATCATGTCTTAAAAACCCTAGCATGGTAAATTCTTATTAGAAATTTTCACTGTCGTTTTCAGCTTAGGTCCTGGTTCCATATTCTCATTAACGATTTTGATTCCAAAATCAGAAAACTAATTTTGAATTGGTTATATTCTATCTGCTCGTTAACGATTCCAATGACCTGGACCGGAGTCCGAAACTGACCCATTTACATCCCTATATCTACCTCTAGGTGACGCCCTCTGCTCATTCATCATTTGACCCTTATGCAAAGAAACCTAGGTCCCATTTAATAATTTTACATGTAAAATGAAATATAGTAAAACATCAAATCAAGAAAAAATAAAATATAATGGAGTTATGATGGTTTTTTTTTTATTTGTTTGGTGTAGATTCTTTTTAATTTTTTGTATAAAAAAAGTAGAATTTTTTTATCTTTTAGTGGAGAAATGATGCTGCTATTTGACTTTGTTTGAAAAAAATAGACAGAATTTTAAATTAAAATACTATTAACGCGATCTCTTATCTAAAAAATTAAAACTTTATGAATTTTACTAACCTAATAAATGGCCAAAGGCTGCTAATATTATCATTTGGATAAGGAGGTCTTATATGGCATAGGATGTAATTCTCTATTCCCACGTAATCTCACGTGCCAAGGGTCGGCGGTCTACACCTAACCCCACCTTGTCAGATCAAGGAGCATACAAGGAAAGGGAAAAGAAACTTCTTACACGGCATAGACAATTCAAATCATTTTAGTTAATTGCGAAGAAAAAATGTCTATTCCGCTAGCTCTATCTCGATCAACCCATCTCCTACATATGCACTCATCCTTCACACAGTTGACTTGGGACTGATCACCTGCTTGATCTCTTTCCTCATCTCGCCCCATCTTCACAACTCTCAGGTTAGCTCAATCTCTCTCCCTCTTCCCTCTTCCCTCTTCCCTCTTCCCTCTCTTTTTATGATTATCTCTCGGTTTTCTCGTCTTTCCCTCTCTTTCTTTGTCATCTTTTTTAACTCGACAGA
Organism: Litsea cubeba; assembly: GCA_012931725.1. Classification (NCBI taxonomy): domain Eukaryota; kingdom Viridiplantae; phylum Streptophyta; class Magnoliopsida; order Laurales; family Lauraceae; genus Litsea; species Litsea cubeba. Next base: position 30,938,973 of record CM022945.1, on the reverse strand, counting down.
AACCAAATTATAGGGCTTCAGTTTTGAACTTCTAGAATTAGGAGCTTTAGCAAACCTTACTAGATTTGGAATTATCTTCTTCTAATGAAGAATTCCCATACCGACAGAAATCTGAGATTCTCAAAAAGGGTGATTCTGCTTATCAAAGAGCTCTCAAGAGCACTTTTGTTTGCCTGAAATTTGTTATATTAGGAATTCATGCTAGAATTTAACTCAAAACCTTTATTTACTAACCTAAGTCCTTTGGCAGATCTCACTGTTCTCAATCAGAGTAGCTAGGATGGAGAAGGAAGGAACGAAAATCCAGCCAAGGCCAAAGGAGAAGGACTTGTTCTTGAATTTTGCTGTCTGGGGATTGATCCTGTGGGCTTTCGTTACAATGAGTTTGAACATTATCATGTTGAATGATTTAACGTCCCCCGGCCGTTCAATCATATTGACAGATGTCAGAACGCACTACCTTTTTGAGACAAACAGCTCTGAGATACTGGTAAGATGAAGTTTATATATGCTACTACTGATGGTGATTACATGATCATAGTTGGGCCTAACCTACTTTTGTAATTATGTGATAAATTTTGAGTCCTAGCAAATTAACAATATGAATGTTTTGGTGTGTTAGGAACTGAAAGTAGGCGATGAGACTCGTGAGATGGAAGAGGCTGAAGTCTTGGATTGGAATGAAAATGAAGTACCAGCCAAAATGACATGGTCAAGAAAGAAGGTGTTGCAGAGATCACTAGGATCTGAGATCGCTGGCATATCAGAACGCAATGGTTGAGTTTCTTTTCTATCACAGCCATCCGTTTATTGTGATCGATGTTGGACTCGGGCAAAGTTAATGAATTGGGTGCATGGATCAAAAAAAATTGTCTAGGAAAGTGTCTCATATATTTTATTTGACGGACGTGATAAATCAGAAAAATGTTATAAGGTTTATATTAACCGCATTATGTGTAATTTTAACGTTGGTATGTAGGGGCTCAAAGGGGACCTACATAAGTATCTCTTTTCATATGGACTTATTCTTCTTTTTGGTGTATACAATCTTCTTTTTGTGGTTATTTGTTAATTTGCACTTATTTATATATGTAACCATGTTTTTTTGGTGTGTACAATCGTCTATTATGATGACCATGTTTTTTTACACTCATTGATGCATAGATGCAAAAATGAGAAGTGAAAAATAGTTGATAAATTAGATCGTTTTAAGCAAACCATTTACATGCCTAAGGAGGTGCTAAACGGTTAAATATCTAAATGGGGGAGAAAATGCCAATACACTTAACATTTGGTAGCGGGAGAGGATTCCTCTCGTTAGATGAATCCTTTGTTCCGTTGGAAACAAGCCATCCTCAAAGAGGATTTTCATAAGATAGTTTCATGTTTGGTTGAATAGAGGAATCCTGGACTCATTGCACTGTGTGCTCCAACGATCACAGTTTTTTTTTTTTTTGTTAATTTCTCATAATCTATCAACAATCAAGGTCTGATCTTTTGGAGGATAATTATTTTTGGCTCTTTGGATAATCTGAACGATTTAGATCGTGCAAAAGGGACCTACATAAATAAAAAAATAATATTTTAGAGGGTGGACGTTTTTGCCAATATTTTAAAATTCATAATGGATTTGCGGTTGAAAATTGGGCCCCTAGTTGTGTTTGGACTCCTCTAAATTATCAACGGTTTAGATCATGATTTCAAGGCCCACATAATTTTAAAAAATGAAAAAAAAAAACCTACTGCTTCGTATTTTGAATTATTTTATGCAATGGGGCCCCACAAAAATACAGAAATGCACAAACTTTTTTCTTTTTTCTATAATGATGTGGGTCACATAAAAAGACAAAAAAATAATTAAAAAAATAAATTTAGCATGCCAGGTGTAGTTCATACTTTGGAGTGCCAAATTCTAAAATTTTAAATTACCACATAAGCTTTCAAATGAAATTTGACATCTCCACAATAACTTATTTATTAGAGATGCTCTTAGGTGGCTGAAATTTTGGAACAAGAAAACAAGGAATCCTACTTGTTAGATCAAGGAGAAAACAAGGAAAGGGGAAAGAAACTTCTTCTGGCTTGGTAAACAGCACATCTTATATGGAAATAGATCCCCTGTTTTGTCCAAACATGAGAGCCCAATATGGGATAAATCGGGGCGACACGCACAGGGGCGAAAGGGGGCGACCCCTTGATTCGTCCAAACAAGGGACTTGATTCGTACAAACAAGGGATCCGGATCCTCCGTCTTACACGGTCTAGACAATCATTCATTGCCAAGGGAAAAATCTCTTACAACACAGTTGACTTGGGCACCTGCTTGATCTCTTTCCTCATCTCGCCCCATCTTCTCAACTCTCAGGTAGTCAGGTTAGCTCAATCTCTCTCCCTCTTCCCTCTCTTTTATCTCTCGGTTTTCTCCTCTTTCCCTCCCTTACTTTGTCATCTTTTTTAACTCTACAGAACCGAATTATAGGGCTTCAGTTTTGAATTTCTAGACTTAGGAGCTTTAACAGATTTGACTAGATTTGAAATTATCTTCTTCAAATGAAGAATTCATGAGAGACATACAGAAACCAGAGATCCTCAAAAAGGGTGATGATTCTGCTTATCAAAGAGGTCTCAAGGGCCCTTTCGTTTGCCTGAAATTTGTTATATTAGGAATTCATGCTAGAATTCAACTCAAACCTTTATTTGTTTACTAACCTAAGGCCTTTGGCAGATCTCACTGTTCTCATTCAAAGTAGGATGGAGAGGGAAGGAACCAAAATCCAGTTAAGGCCAAGGGAGAAAGACATGTACATGAATTTCGCTGTCTGGGGACTGATCGTGCTGGCTTTCGTAACAATGAGTTCGAAGATTATCATGTTGCATCATTTAACGTTCTCCTCGCGTTCAATCATATTGGCACGCTCAGATATCAGAAGTCACTTCGTTTATGAGACAGCCAGCTCTGAGATATTGGTAAGATGAAGTTTATATATGCTACTACTGATGGTGATTTCGTGATCATATATAGTTGGGCCTAACCTACTTTTGTTATGTGAACAATTTTTTAGTCTAACAAATAACAATATGAACCTCTTGGTGTGGTAGGAACTAGAAGTAGGTGATGCGGAGGAAGAGACTGGAGTCATGGATTGGAATGAAGTACCAGCCAAAATCATATGGTCAAGAAAGGTGATGATGCAGAAGTCACTAGAGTCTGAGATCACTAGTATATCAAAACGCAATGGCTAAGTTTCATGATTGAGATGCTGGACTTGGCCAAAGTTAATGGGTTGGGTGCACCGATCAAAATCTCTGTCTGGGAAAGTGTCTCTTTTTATTTGACGGATATATATATATATATATATATATATAAATCAGAAAAATGTTACAAGGTTTATAATAACTGCATTATGTGTAATTTTAGCGTTGGTCATGTGTTGAGCCTCAAATGGGCCCATAAGAGCCTCAATCGCTACTTTGTTAATTTCAAATGCACATGGCATGAAGATTGAGAAAATCTTGAGAACTAATTAGGAAATGTTTGTGTTATGTGTTTTTTTTTTATGAACAAGAAAAAGAAAACTGATCATTTTCCTGCAGACTTCGTCTTCTTTTATTTGGCGTGTACAATTTTCTTTTAGGGGTTATTTGGTTGTACTTATCTTAAATATGTAAATGATGCGCGTGTATAACATTTAATGATGATCGTGTTTCTTTACATTCATTTACGCATCCCCGTACAAAAACAGTGGGTAAATGGGACCATTTTAAGTGAAACATTTACAAGCCTAATTAAGGAGGTGCTAAATGGTCAGTATCTAAAAGTTGAGGGAGGGATCAAATCCTTCTCATTGTATTTTATTTTTTTGTACTTTTGCCAGCTCTAAATTGTTATTTGTGTCATTCATATTCTTTATGTGGTTATAATAAACTCTACGACATTTAGTTTCATATATAAGATCTTTAAATATGTTGAGAAATTAATTTGTGAAAAGTGTCATAAAGTTTCCAATCTATAAGTCTGATTTTCTCCTCTTTTATGGGTTCCTAGTTCATGATCCTAACCGTCGTACGTTCAATTTTCTCATTTAATGTTAGGCATCAAAATATTTAGTTTTATGTCTTAAATCTTTATAGATTTTGAGAATCTTGTAAAAATATTGTCAAAAAAAAAACAAAAAACTTGTCTAAAACTGTTGGATAAACTCATTTACTTAATTAAAATTGGTACTTCCAAACAAACATACATGAAAATATGTTTACGTACATATAAACCCTCTATATGTGTAAAGCACATCTTCATATCCCACATGTGTAAAAGGCAAGCATCCTCTAAGGAAAGTTGCCATTTTGGCTTCCATTTTCGCCAAATCCATGGAAAAGCATTTTTTGATGAGGGGATTAAGTATAAGAGGAGTATTATCTGGAAACATTAGTCCACATACATTTTTGCTAAACATAAGCAAACGTGCTTGGTTAGGAGTTTTCTCAAAAATTGTTTCATTAGCCTTATACTATTGGATGGTTACACAAAGGAAAACCTTTATTTTGAATATAGCCACAAAAAGATTTCAACAATAAGGAAGATGTTTAGGGAAACCAATGGCACCAAAGATCACCAACTTCTTTGCATTAAACATTAAAGATGAAAGGGCTCAATAATTGTTTTCATTTGTCATTAATTTGTAAATAATGATAAAGGAACACCATCTGCTGTCTTTTTTGTGGGCCTCACTTGGGGGTGGGACCCAGGATCGATCCCCTCCCCCCTACCCCCACTTGCCTCTTAATCGCAATGGAGGCTCAAATTAACATCCTAAACATGCACTTGATCAATAGTTGGCAAATTTTCACCTTAAAAAATGAGTGCAAGTCGATCCAATAGTCTAGTCCATTTTGATGGTTACAAGACTTAGGATCGATGACTATTGGGGGGACCTTGTTTCATGGTCCACTCGAATGGATCATAAATTGGGCACTACTAGATGTTATGGCACGTGGTGCTCACCTTGTCGTGAGCACTGGTGACTAGAGGAGGGAATTGGAATGATAAAATACACGGGCGTGTTTGGCAATTAACTAGTTAAGTTAAGGTAAAGTAAATCCAGACAAGAAATGACAATGGGTCATATCAAAAGTATACAATTTCAAAATTCCCTCTGAATTTTTAAAAGAAAGTAAAAAAAGTAACATCCTTTCTCCACTAAAAGACAAAAAAAACTCTATTTTTCTATACAAAAAATCAAAAATATTTCATACCAAACAACTAAAAATAAAACACTATCATAACATCTTATATTTTATTTTCTCTTGATTTGATATTCCACCTCACCCTACTTCAATTCACCATACATCCAAACAGATAAGGGCTTGTCACACTTACAAATTGGTGGTTGGGGGAGGTGGACGATAATAAAGAAAGAATTATGGCTTAAAGTGAAGACCATCAAATCTGGTGGAAGTTAATTTCAATAGAGAGAGGATAAAAATGGAATGGTTTGCCATAAAGAACGTGAATTTCGAATCGTCTTTGCCTGTGGAGAGTTGGAATGATAAAACTTCTCTTCATGCTTTACACAAGAATTTAGTCCACGGCGAGACCTTCTCATCACCAAAAGTTACATGCATTCAAGTGGACCACGCAAGAAAATTACGAGAGGTAAGACTGATTCTCCATATATATATATATATATATCTAAAAATTTATGATATCACATGAAATGTGCTTAAATTTATGAGGATTTTACCAAAGAAAATCCCTTTAGATTTAGTGGAGACCAAAAAGGCCCACAATATATTTATCCACCATAGTGATCTCAGGGGCCCTTTTCGATTATTTTTTAAAAGAATCCCGAGCAGGGATATCCCCGCACATGTGTTCTTTAAAACCCACCCAAAGCCCTTTTCCCTCTTTTCTTGTTTTTCCTCCTCTCTTCTCCTCCAGAATCATCCCTTCTTTATTCTTCTTCCTTCTCTTTTCTCTGCCATGAGCTTCCTTATTTTCTTCTTCCACCTCTCTCCTTTTCGGGCTTTCTTCCTTCACAAGCTTCATTCTCCCTATTCTCTTCTCATCCATGAGCTTTCTTCTTCTTCCCTCGTCGCCGGTCTTTTTCTCTTCCCACCAATATTTGACTCTACCTTCCATAGTTCCCTTCATTTTCCAATAAGAATCATAACGGAGATGTTTATTTTCATTTTTTATTAGAAAATATTTTGCAGTTTTGAAGGAATTATAAAAGAGATCTTGCATGAAAATGAGTTCTTATATGTCTATTAACCTTACCCGAGTGGTAAGGATTGACAGTTCTCACCTGGCTGCCCAGGGTTCGAACCCTGGGTACTACACCTCTTCCCGCGTGTGCGGGCTCCTTTTCCACTTGAGTGAGTTATCTTTCCATTTGTATGCGGGCTCTCACTAGGTCCTTGGCTGGGTTAACAAAAAAAATAATTGCGAAAATTGACTTGTTGTTTCTTAGGACACATGATTCTTTGTGGGATGTTACTTGTTGGAGTTTATAGATTTGTTGTCATTTGTAATTTTATTGTTGGGTCTTGATGAATCAAGAGAGTGCCTAATTCCAAATCCTTAATCTTTAAATCCTGATTTCAAATCCTAAACCCCCAAGTCCTAATCCAAACCTCAAGAAACACAATCAAACACTCTTTTATTGAATTAACAACATTACTCAAGGGGTCTTTCGGTGGTTAGGTTAGACCCTTTAATTATACTGATAATTGTCTACTTAAGATGCCACTTTTGCTACCCCTATAATTTCTCACATTTTGTTGTAATTGTTTGGGTAGGAATTCAATCTATTTGGGCATAATTTGTGATTGAAAGTGAATGTGAATGTAAAAGTGAAATATGAAATGTTAAATGTAACTTAGAATATAGAATGTGAAATGTGGATGAGAATGTGAATTTTGTGTGTGTGAAAATGAAATGTAAAATGTAACGAAAAAAATCTTAATTGTAATTTTTGCTCTTTTCTTTAAACATGTGATGAGCGAGGATATCTCCACCCAATATAGTTAACACACTCAGTTAGGCAGGGATATCATCGTATAACTAGTTATTTTAACTGTGAGATGAGTAGGGCTGCATAGAAAATCCACTATCACCACTAAATCGGACCAAGCCGATCGAACCAGGAGATTCGAATTGGTTTTATAGTAGATCGGTTCGGCCTACAGTTTGAAAATGGTAGAAATCGCTTTGATAAGGCGGTTATCGGTATAAACCCCTGGTTCACTGCCTAAATTGAACCGACTAGTATATTATGTAATTTGACTATTTAGAATTTTATTTGGCTGGCATTCGACAACTTATGCGTCTCTTTTAGGGGTGTCATCATTTTGAAAATTTTTAAATTTTAATTAAAAATAATAATAATAACAATAAATGGTTTAATCGACCGAACCGGACCAAATACTTCACCCTCTTCATTAGTCGGATCGGATTGGTTAATTAAAAAACTGATACGTTTGGCTTAGTGGTTGATTTTAGTGTTAAACCGATCCGAACCGCCCATATGCAACCCTAGTGATGAGTGGGAATGTCCCCGCCCACTTGTGCACGGTTGAGAGGGGATATCGCTGCTCAACGAAAAAGCAAAAACAAAGTGGAGGGGTTGTCCTGTATGGTCTATATTAAAAGTTGAGGCCTTTTTGGTCTTTAACTAGTTTAAGAGGACTTTTCGGGTAAAATCCCATAAATTGATTAATAATATATTAGATTAATAACATGTACTTGGGATGGGAGTAGGGTTGCAAACGGAACGGTTTCGGGTTAGAACCATACTTGATCCGTACCCATTTCTAAAAATGGTTCCGTTTTTTAGTTGAAACCTATTTTGTTGGTTCCAGGTCCGGTTCCAATAGAAAAACCTGAATCCTGTTTCGGAACTGAGTCCACCTGGAGAACTTGATCTCATTTTGAAACTAGTTTTAACTTCTCTTCATTTTTTTAAATAAATATATTATTCAACTTATAAGAATGCATGAATTCTGTTGCCTCCAGTATTATACATAAATTGTCTAAGAAATATTTGTTTTGAGGTAGAGAAGACTCATATGCCGGCCCTTGGGCCCACGAGTTAGGTCTATACCCGTTATCAATCGGAACCTATATTAGGTTTCAAATCCGGACCTATTTATGAATCGAAAATTAAATAGGTTCCAAATTCGTTTTTTTCAAATCGAAACCTTCGAGTAATTAAAAAATTGGATATCCGCTTGCAACCTTACTCGAGGAGTTGGGATCGAACATCGTCCAGATGTGGTCCAGATCCATTCATTTCGTTATGGGTCCATATCCATTCAAAATGGACCCGTTCCGAACCCGCCGACTTACACCTTCTGAACCCTAAAAAACCGCCCTTCTCGCAATATATATAAGCCAAAGCTTGCAAATGAGAGCCGTCCGCCAAACCTTCCGAAGCACCTAGGGTTTCTGCAACTGCGGAGATGGTAAGCTCTCTTTACACTCCTCTGTTTTCTCCATCCATCGCAAAATCTCTATCGCCTCTCTCCCTTTCTCTGTCTAAAACCCTTGATTGATTTGTATGGTGGAAACAGGGAAAAGGAACAGGAAGCTTCGGAAAGAGAAGGAACAAAACCCACACTGTCTGTATCCGCTGTGGCCGCCGCAGCTTCCATCTTCAGAAGAGCAGATGCGCCGCCTGCGGTTATCCTGCTGCCAGGATCCGCAAATGTAAGCCGTCAGATCTCTCTCTCTCTTCTCTCTTCCTTTCTCAGATCTGATTTTTATTTTTGTTTCTGTTGCGGTTTGATTCGGGTTTCAGATAACTGGAGTGTGAAGGCGATCCGAAGGAAGACGACCGGAACAGGAAGGATGCGTTACCTCCGTCACTTGCCTCGCCGATTCAAGAGCAATTTCAGAGAAGGTACATGAAAATGGCACCGATATCTGTATTTGTTAGTTCTTCTCTCTTTTCGGTTGATTTGCTTCATTTGGATTGGCTTTTATTTCAATTTCAGGCACTGAAGCAGCTCCGAGGAAGAAGGCCGCCGCTGCGGCATTTTAGATTATGAATGAGTAACTTCGGAAGTAATTTTCGTTATCTATTACTTGCTTATTTGTAACGGATTCTGGAAGTGAAGATTTTGTGATTTTCGGTTTCTTCTTTGAACAATTGATTCAGACGAATGACATGTTTGGATTCCTTTCCTTTTAGTTTACTTGCTTCAACGTATTTTAGTATTTTTGAGGATTTAAGATCAAGATGCAGAAGGGTATATTACAAGTTGCACGTTCACTGTGTCTTCATCCATAGCAGATTATCATTCAATTATTGCAAATTAAATCATTAATATTGATCGGTGGCATGATTCGAACAGGCAGCTTCCAATTGTGCTATAGGCTCTTGTTGTGTGCTAGATGATCTTAAGTGCTATTTTCTCTATTGATTATCAAACAGTTCTGAGTGTTTTTCGAACCATATTAGAGCCTGTTTGGTTCAGGGGTCCTTTTGCTTTTTTTTTCTCTCTTTCCCATGCCATATTGTGTGGTCCAAATGAAAGGAAAGGAGTGTTAGAATGGTAGAATTTTCAATGCTACTGATATCATTGCATTTTGGTCTTTGACTCAATGGGGCTCACTTAAATTCAATGTGAATGGAGCTGCTGGGGGTAGCTTGGGTTTTCTAGTGATTAGCAGTGTCCTTTGAGATGTTAGTGGAGAGGAGCTCCTAGCATTCTTCAGGATTCTTGCTAGGGATGCCGATTCTACAAATGTGATCAAAATGGCTTTCATCTGATGGTGGTGGTTGTTAGAGGTTCTAGTTCTTATTCTCAGTGAAATTATAGTTTTTAATATACAATTAGGGATTTTGGGTTACCTTACTGTAGCAGTCACTTTGTTTGAGCAGTTGGTTTTGCATTGGTTTTTTTATTGTTTCTTAGTAGTTGTGCTTTTTAGTTCTGTAGGTATAGTGCTCCTATAGTCCTATGCCCTTATGTCTATAATTCTTTTTTATTATATGCATCTTCTTCCTGTTGAAAAAAATTCACCTATTTGGCCAATGAAATTGGGAATCTCAAGTAGAAAAACCTCAATGATAATATCATTTTTTAATTGGGATTTTTTTAGCCAAAGATGACATGGATGGATGTGGTAACGATAGATATGAAGTGCACCCTATTCGGGGATTTGCCTCAAGATAGATAGGAATGAGGAAATTGAATTCATGTCGCCAACTCCAACATAGTTGGGACAAGGTTTGGATTTAGTTTGAAGGGAGGTTCTGCATATGAAAAAGATTTTTTAGGGTTTCACTAATTCTCCTCTACCACCAAACAAGGGTTAACATGTTTCCTTCTTCTTCTTCTTCTTCTTCTGGTTTTCCTCTTATCTTATCTACCTCTCAAATTTGTGGCTGTGCAATATTTTTCCTCTTAACAGTTCTTCATATCCTTTAGTTACTTATAAACAAAGGATCATCTGGTCTCCTTGTTCTGTGTTCAATACTAGTCTTTACCATTCTATGGCTAGGACCATGTGAGCTTTAAGTTTGATTTGTGACTTAATTCATTTCCAGTGAGCCTGTTAATGCTAGAGGTGTGGAGTGGGACTTATTCATCCTGCTACTGAGATCTTCTCTTTGATATGAATACAAAGATAGCATTGCATCTGCAGGACTCGGCATTATTTTTAGTCATGTTGCATTTCCTTCATTAGGGTAGCCTTCATCATTGATGAAAGTTTTAAGTATATAGAACATGGATAAGTCTAACATTGATTCATGAAATGCGCATGTATTCACAACCCATTCATTGGTATTGGGAATGCGAACTATTTTTTATTGCGATTTGATTGACTTGTTTTTGGATATAGTTTTGATATTCCTAAAATAATAAACAAATAAACAGTCCTAAGCCGTAATTCAGCTGGTCTGAACATGGGTGCATCATGCATAAGTGGGAAAGTGAGTCGAAATGCGAATTATGACAAGATAGTGGATTTGGATGTATGATTGCTTTCACTTGGCTTGTTGGTGTTTAACTGAACATGTGCACATTCTTCTGGACATGGAATGACACCCTGAAAATCTTATATGCTCGATGGTTATGGGGAATATTCAGCTTTGCTGATTTTTGTTCGGTATACTGATTATATGATGATAAGAATATTACTTTAGTATTAAATATTCACTATATAAATAGTGGTTGAATACAAGAATTAATTATAATTTTTTTCCAGAATAAAATTGAAGTGCTGATTGGTGCTGGTTGATATTTTTCTCAGAAATGCTAATGCTCGGAAATTCCAGCTACTATTTTAGGGTTTGCTTGATTCTTGGTTTTAAATGCCAATAGAAGTTAATTTAATTATTATATTTTTAAAAGTAAAACTCCAAAAATCTAATAGAATCTCCTTCCAAGAATTCATAATGAAGGATCATACAATCTATACCGAGTCTAGAGATTCTCATGAAGAGAATAAACAGCGTGTAGATCGCTCTACTCTGTTGGGTTGGAACGGGGTCCTGGTGGATACTACCTAGGTAGTATGCAGATAAGGAGAGTTAGATTGCAATCCAAAATCCCCCCGTTTAATTGTAATGGGCGCTTATCTTTTTAATTAGGATCTCTCTTTCTCCCCCATCTACTATTGGATTCCAGTCCAAACAGCGAACTTGCCATGAGGGACTACAACTAGAAAGAGATTATGAACTCTAATATTACTTATAGAAAAACCAAGTGAGTGTCTCTTAAGCCACTTGTGCCATTACATGTGGACCACACAACAATTGTCTGGAGCTTTGGCTCTTGTCCAAGGTCAAGGGTTCAATGAATTTTATTGCCTCTTCTTAAAATGATCAATTTTGCAATGGAACGACCTTGAAAGCGTTGGCACAAAAGAGTGCAGTGGCAGGCAGTGCATCTTTTCTACAATGCTTAACCTAAATTAATGGGGTTTCAATTATTTAATCAATGGGTCATTTTTGTTGTGCCCTATCATGAATAAATTTATGGCTTTGGATCACGTAGCCGCAGGCCTTGCGTTTGTTGGGTCCTATCACCTATAGTTTTACAATTTTGGCGGGGCCTACGTGAATGCATAACATCGAGTTAACTTTGACATGCTGCTGACCGTGACGTTTTTCTCCAGCGCTTATTCCAATCCACGTCTCATGGGGTTTATCCTTGTGGGGACAGTCTGGAGGCTGACCAAATAGGACCAAATAGCCTGTTTGGCAACTCTAAAAATAAACACTTATTAAATGATTTAGAGCTTATTAAAATTCAGAGTGTTTGATAAAACTCTGATTATGATTTAAAATTAGAACTTATATTTAGAAATTAGTGATTTTAAGCTCTTGTACATATAAGGTGCTTTGAGTAACTTTTTTTTTTCCGTAACTTTCTTTTTCTAGAGTCGGGGAAGCCATTTCATGATTTCTTTCTTTACTACTTTTCTGTTGGTACGACCATTCCAAAGAAGACGATGATGACGACTTGTTTAGATGGTTATCAAACACTTCAATTATAAAATAAGAAATTTTTTTTATAATTTTACCAAACGGTACAATTATAAATTTGAACTTAAAAATTAGACCTTTTATTTTAAATCTTAATTTAATTAGCTCTTATTAGATAGAATAGAATTACCAAACAAGGCCTAAAATTTAAAACGTGTTCTTAATATTGTCATATTATTATTCATTCTGCAGCACATTTCGTGATGAGGAAATTGGATGTTACAGTGAGATCTTATTATTATTATTATTATTTGTCCTAGATTTTTTTTGGGACCAAAATGTAATTGTGTTTTTTTCTATTATTTTTGGGACAGCTCTAATACTGATAGTGGAGTTATAAATCATCATGCTGGTGGTCGTGGCAGTAATGCCGATGGTTCCTGGCTTTGGTGACTAGGAAAGGAATTCCTGGATTCAAAAGTGTGCACATTCGGAAACATCAAATTAGATAATGGAGGAATTTACTTGGTAGAGCCCGGTAAAGCCCTATACGTGCTACGAGGACTCCTTTTCATGTTGGATAAGAGAGGGGTCCTCACTCCTCAAGGAACTTTTTTTTTTTTTTTATCGTTTAGCGAATCGTCGATATCGACTATGGTCGATATCGATCATTCTGCATCTTGTAAAACCCAATTTTTATTTGGGTTCACGTAAAATGGTCGATATCGACCACTTTTATTGTTGATATCGACAACATAACTGAAACAAAAAAAAATACAGTCATTGTCAGTATCGGCCACTTTTATTGTCGATATCGACAACATAACTGAAACACAAAAAATACAGTCATTGTCAGTATCGACAACTTTTATTGTCGATATCGACTACTTTAAAATAAATGGAAAAAAAAGGATGATGGCAGAGATCAGTGCTCCATTCGGGGATACAAAACCTGTAAATTAACAATATATCATAATTATCATTATTCTCCATTAACTCCAAACAAATTCAAATCAGATCCTGTTAGAGAAGCTACACATCTTTGTGCTCTTTCTCCCCTTTATCACAATAGGATCAAAGAAAAAAGAAATAGACAGAACAACAAAGCTGAAACCTACACATCCATCCAGTTTCTACTTCTCTCAGTATCTCCTTTGCAGATATTCTCTTTCAGCATCTCTAACAAACTCAGTAGTTCTATCAAGCCTACCAAAAACAAATCTCAAACCAGAGATCTCAAGCCAAAAACAGTACCAGGCCAAAGAGCTTCATTTCATTAAAATATGCATCAACAATATATCATAATTATCATCATTCTCCATTAACTCCAAACAAATTCAAATCAGATCCTGTTAGAGAAGCTACACATCTTTGTGCTCTTTCCCCTTTATCACAATAGGATCAAAGAAAAAAGAAATAGACAGAGCAACAAAGCTGAAACCTACACATCCATCCAGTTTCTACTTCTCTCAGTATCTCGTTTGCAGATACTCTCTTTCAGCATCTCTAACAAACTCAGTAGATCTATCAAGCCTACCCATCACAGCATTCTTAAAACTTAAAGCTTCTTGAATTTGTGAACATGAGCGCTGCATCCGGACACCGCTCAAACTAGCCCTTGACTCCACCATTTTATTTAAAGAAAGCCTCTTCCTTTGCCCTGGCTCAGGCCTTTGTTTCGGGGCACTCATAGACCTTACCTTCACCTTAAATGACTGTGTTTTTGCCATGTAATTGGGGTAATTTGAGTAGCGGCGGAAGACGTTTTCTCCACAGACGTTCTTTGCAGGTGTTACTGGCATTCCGGCAGTTGACAAGCTAGAATTTGCAAATCGAGGGGTGCTTTGTGCTGTTGAGAATCGGCATTCATCGCCTGTGAGTCCCCAATCAAATTGTGGGAAAAGCACATATCTGAAGCAGTCATCTTACCACGGATAGATGGGCCCTCATTTCATGCTAAAATCTTCTATCCTTGTTGAGAAGACTGCGAGATTTCTGCATTCTAACAGTGGCCTGAGCTCTAATAAGAGCTTGCATACTATGAAGAGTTGCAGCAGCTTGCTTTCGCACAAGATAACCTCGAACATGTGCCTGCAGCTTTACTAGTGCTTTGAGAGCTCGAAGAGCTTTCTTTACCTGTCCAAACCCACAAAAGTACAATAAGCAAAATTAAGAAACATATGATGGATATGAACAATACAAATTGAAATGTGAAAATATCCAATAAAGGTCTAACATATGGCACTTTTGTGCAGTGCCAATTCCACAGAGACCCAAAGCTATCTGTAGGCATGTGCTAATCTGATGTTGGGGACACAGATTTCTAGAAAAAGATTCAACGAGAATTAGAGATCTTGAGGATTTCGGCCTGGGAACTCTACATCACTGCAACAAAAAAAAATGCAGATTCCACAATTGTGAAATCCAACCCAAAGACGGACATAAAAAAAAAAAAGCACACTGGGATTCTGCAAGCTGTGGTATTCATGGCTGTTTTCAAACAAGCCCAAAACTTCAAACGCCCTAAGTTACCATGTTCATCATTAGGCCATGGAAGCATCTCAATGTCAGATTGATAAAAAAGAAAACAATAACCAGAGAATTAGGATTGGGTTTTGGAATTTTGCTGCTCGAGGGCCTTGATTCATCATGCTCAAGTGAAGGAGTATCAAACCGGGTTCTCCGATTTGGGGTTTATCCTCATCTTAAAAAAAAAAACAAATTTTACAAAATATGAGACTAGGGTTTTGAAATGGGGAACATTTAGATTTGGGGAAATTACAAAAGTTGTAGCACCTAACCTGAAGAATCGTGGACTTCATCTTCTTCTTGGAGATACTGGGGTTTCTGCCAGACAGGATCTTCATTTACAACGCGAACTCTAACATCGATGACTTTGGCTTCCTTCTTCTTCTTCTTCTTCCTCTTTGTCTTCTTGGATTCCTTATTCTGATGATCTTCGCTAGGGTTTTGATGGAGACTGATGTGGAAGCCGAAGTAGAAGAAATTGGTGCCATTGTATCCATGGCGTGGAACAGAGCGATCCCTCCCATCTTCTCCATCCTGAAAAACCTAATTTTTATTTGGGTTCCCGCAGAGTGGTCGATATCGACCATTCGCTAAACGAAAAAAAAAAAAAAAAAAAACGTACATGTAGAGCCTTATTCGTGTCCATGGTAAATACGACACCTCCAAAGTGGTATAGGATCCTATGAGGCCCTACCAGGTAAATTCCTCTAGATAATGGGTTATGGATGGTGAGATCCAGCGCAACATTCATCTGCTTTTTAAAAAGAACAAAGAGAAGCCTGCACAGTTGAATTTGATTATGAAAGGTGCAGATTTGCAAATAACAACGAGAAAGAAGCAAGTACACACTCATTTAAGTCGTATAAAAAAAAAGAAGTAATAATAGAGAAACTCGGCACCAACCTTTGTTGGCCCACCTCCCATCTCTTTCTTTTTCTGGGTGCGTAAGCATAATTAGGTGCGCCCGGTGGTGGGCCCCACCTTGGGGATCGATCCAAGAGGACAAAAAAATCACCCCGCCAAACCAAGTTTGCATTGTGAATGAACTGTGCACTGTTGGAACGATCGCACACCCATGTGAAAGACCTGAACTTTTCACGGATGATGGGTTTAGGAAGATCGAATGAGGGCCCATTTTTAATTAAATGTATTTCATCTAAGTGGGGCTTATCAATGAATAACCTATAACATTTGTCAGTTAAGACCCACACCAGATGAGAAAGCAACAAAGATTGCCACATGAATCAAAGATCTAAATCATTTGTCAGGAAATATTAAGGCCAAGTGACCCATCTTTTAATTAACTTTTGGGCTATCTTTATATTTTAAATCTACCTTTCTATCATTTAAGATTTATTTCATTCTCATTCCCACAAGATTGTTTCGGTCGTCGGAAAACCGAATCCTTGGGTTGTGATTAGTGCCTCCACGTTCTGGTGATTTGAACCGTTAGAGAGATGATGTCTTGATAATTGTAGAGGGAAAAAGCGGTCCTAACCATCTCCGGAAAATCTTTATAATAATGTCATATAAGTGTTTAGTAGCAGAGTTAATGGCCCACATGTAATTCCTTGAGTCATGGAGGATGACTTAATCTGAATATATAATAAATATTAATAATGATAGATAATATATTTGTCTATTTTAAGAATATTTTGAAAAATTAAAATTGATGTGTTTAGAGTTAAAGTTTTTGTTTTTAAACATCAATATAAATATTTTTTTAGTCTCTTTTGGGATTCAAGTACGAACACTGAAAAAAACTTACTTACGTAAGTATCACGGTTGTATTTGCATTTATGCCTTGAAAATTAAAAATTAACTTTCACCGTTGAATTAATAGTTTGATAAAATATAGAGATAAATATACATATGATTATGTTAATCTCATTTTTATAAAAAAAAGTCAAGTCGATCGGTTTATAAAAGTCAAGTCGATCGGACAGTCGGATTAATTCTGAATCTCGATATCATATACATTTTAAGGCATTTTTTTAGTAGGGCTCGGGTTTTAGTAATTGGGTTGCATTGTAATGTTCTACTCTTTTTTCTCAACATATGCCCAAGGGTCTTTGGAAAGCTCAATGTTGCTCAAACTAAGACAAGTTAAAATATATAAGAATACCCAACCTGGTGTTGGCTCGGTTAGGACACTGTCAGTCCCACAAAAGGTAGGGATACCCTGAGATATAAAATATATATATATATATATATAAGAATGAAGAGGGCGTTTTGGATGCTTTACACGCAACCCCATTAAACAGTATTAGCTCTTCAATTTCATTCATCATATCAAAAGGCCTTTTACGTATAAAATTACAGAAATTATAGCAATTGATTTTTAACTACTTATTTCTTTTTTCTGAAGTGCACCAAATCTTCTCTTTCACCATTTGTTGATGTGGAAAAAAGTCTAGCAAAGTCTAGAAAAATTTAGCCCCACCCAAACAAAATTCCTACGTCCGCCACCGTCTCAAAGAAAGAGATGTGGATAGGGTTGCAAACGGGACGTCTTTAGATCGGGACCATAGTGGACCCGGACCCAGACTCGTTTCTAAATAATGGTTCTGGTTTTGACTTGGAACCTATTTTGTTGGGTCTAGACCCTGTTCTGATATGAAAACTCGGATTTGGTTTCGAAACCGGGTCCACCTAGAGGACTAAAATCTAGTTCCAAAATCGATTATAATATTCTTCTTTTTTTGTTAAAATAAGCAAATTATTCAACTTATCACAGTGCATCACGTCTACTACATCAAGTATTATACCTAAAGATGTCCTCAAAGAAGCTGATTTTGTGGTACTATTTGCAATATTAAAGGCTTTATGGGTCCCGGGTCCACGGGTCGGAACCCAAATGGACCTGGAACCAGACCCATTTATCAATCGAGACCTAATTTGGGTTCCGAACCCGGACCCGTTCTTGAATCGGAACCTAAAATAGGTTCTAGACCTGGGTTTTTGTAGGTCCGAATTTACGAGTGATCGGAGAATCGGAGACCCATTTGCAACCCTAGATTTGGAGGAGTTACCCAACTGCGAGGGACAGTTATGGATTCAGTTAAAGTTCTCTTATCACTAAGAGAGGTAAAATAGGAAAGAGGGCTCCATGTATCACCCATTTCGGTTACAAAATTCTTTGTCCGTCATTAAGACAGTCAAAATAAGGAAGATGGTCAAAATTGAATAAGAAATCAGCTTCAAGATTGAAATGGAAACCGGTCTCTCTCATATATTATAAAAACACATATGATATTGATTTTTTACCATAGGATTTAATCACGAGTGGATACCACCCTATTTGTTCACTTCTCACTCGTTGTCTACTTCTTATTTGGTAAACTTACCTTACAAGTGAATTAAATTGAAGGGTTAATTCAAGAGAAAATAAAAGGAGAGGGGGTCAAATCAAAAGATAGTAAATTTCAAAAATCACCTCATCCATTTAACAAAAAAAAATGTAAAAGGATATATTCTCATGCCACTGAATGACAAAAAAAATAAAAAAATTAGGATTTTCATAGACCATGCTGGGCTAGGCTGGGAATGTCCAAAATGGCCCGACTTCTAAACTAGAAACCTAAGCCTGGCAAAAGCTTCAGTCCGGCCCAAAGTTGCTAGCCAGAGCCTAGCCCGCATGGAAATGATGAAGCCTGAGCCTGACCCATGTTAGACAAATAGAAACATAGAAATGAGTTTCTTACCAGCTCCTAGGCCAGCACAACTGAATAACCTATATCATTTGTCAGTTAAGGCCCACACAAGATGAGAAAGCAATAAAGATTGGCATATGAATCAAAGTTCTAAATCATTTGTCAGGAAATATTAAGGCCAAGGGACCCATCTTTTAATTGAGTTTTGGGTTATCTTTAGATTTTAAATCTATCTGTCTATCATTTAAGATTTATTTCATTCTCTTTCCCACAAGATTGTTTCGGACGTTGGAAAACCGAATACTTGGATTGTGATTAGTGCCTCCACGTTTTGGTGATTTGAACCGTTGGAGAGATGATGTCTTGATAATTGTTGAGGGATAATGCAGTCCTAACCATCTCTAGAAGATCTTTATAATAATGTCATATAAGTGTTTAGTTGCAGAGTTAATGGCCCACATGTAATTCCTTGAGTCATCGAGGATGACTTAATCTAAATATATAATAAATATTAATAATGATAGATAATATATTTGTCCGTTTTAAGAATATATTAAAAATTAAATTTCATGTGTTTAGATTTATAGTTTTTGTTTTTAAACATCATTATAAATATTTTATTTGTCTCTTTTGGGATTCAGGTACAAACACTGAAAGAAACTTACTTACGTGAGCCTCACGATTGTATTTGCAGCTATGGTAAAAATTAACTTTCACCGTGAATTAATAGCTTGATAAAATATAGAGATAAATATACATATGATTATGTTAATCTCATTTTTATAAGAAAAAGTCAAGTCGATCGGACGGTCGGATTAATTCTAATGCTCGATGTCATATACATTTTAAGTCATTTTTTTTTGTAGGGCTCGGATTTTAGGAATTCGGTTCCTCTGCAATGTTGTACTCCTTTTTCTCAATATATGCCCAAGGGTCTTTGGAAAGCTCAATGTTGCTCAAACTAACTAAGACAAGTTAAAATATATAAGCATACCAAACCGAGTGTTGGCTTGGTTAGGACACTGTCAATCCCACCAAAGGTAGGGATTCCCTGAGATATCAAAAAGAAAAAAATAATAATATGAGTTGGATGCTTTACACGCCACCCCATTAAACGGTATTAGCTATTCAATTTCATTCATATTATCAAACGGCCTTTTACATATAAATTACATAAATTATAGAAGTTAATTTTTAACTACTTATTTCTTTTTTCTGAAGTGCAATAAATCCTCTCCTTCACCATTTGTTAATGTGGAAAAAAGTCAAGAAAAATTTAGCCCCGCCCAAACAAAATTCCTAGGTTGGCCTTTGTCTCAAAGAGAGAGATGCGGATAGGGTTGCAAATGGGACGTCTCCAGATCGGGACCATAGTGGACCCGCACCCGGACCCGTTTCTAAATAACGGTTCTGTATTGACTCGGAACCTGTTTTGTTGGGTCTAGACCCGGCTCCGATAGGAAAACCCGGATCCGGTTTGGGAACCGGGTCCTCCTAGAGGACTGTAATCTAGTTCGAAAATCAATTCTAATTTCCCTTTATTCTTCCTTCTTATTAAAATAAGCAAATTATTCAACTTATAATAGTGCATCACGTTTACTACATCAAGTATTATACCTAAAAAATGTCCCCAAAAAGTTGATTTTGTAGAACTATTTGCAATATTAAAGGCTCATATGGGTCTCGGGTCAACGGACCCGGAACCTGGCCCATTTTATCAATCAGAACCTAAATTGGGTTTCGAACCCGGACCCGTTCTTGAATCGGAACCTAAAATAGGTTCCAGACCCGATTTTTTGCAGGTCCGAACTTCCGAGTAATCGGAGAATCAGATACCCGTTTGCAACCCTTGATGTGGAGGAGTTACCCAACTGCGAGACCCAACTGCGAGGGACAATTATGGATTCAGTTAAAGTTCTCTTATCACTAAGAGAGTTAAAATAGGAAAGAGGGCTCCATATATCACCCATTTAGGTTACAAAATTCTTTATCCGTCCTTAAGACAGTAAGAAATCATCTTTAAGATTGAATTGGAAACCGGACTCTCTCATATATTATAAAAACACAGATGATATTTATTTTTTACCGTAGGATTTAATCACTAGTGGACACCACCCTATTTGTTCACTTCTCACTCGCTAGCTACTTTATATTTGGTAAACTTACCTTACTAGTGAATTAAAGTGAAGGGTTAATTCAAGAGAAAGTAAAAGGAGAGGGGGTCAAATCAAAAGATAGTAAATTTCAAAAATCACCTCGTCCATTTAACAAAAAAAAAATGTAAAAGGATATATTCTCATGCCACTGAATGACAAAAAAGAATAGGGGTTTTCATGGACCACGCTGGGCTAGGTCGGGAATGTCAGAAACGGCCCGACTTCTAAACTAGAAGCCTAAGCCTAACCAAAGCTTTAGTCAGGCCTAAAGTTGCTAGCTAGAGCCTAGCCCGCATGGAAATGATGAAGCCCGAGCCCGACCCATGTTAGACAATTAGAAACATAGAAATGAGTTTCTTACTAGCTCCTAGGCCAGCTCAACCGGTCCGATCATATCACCATCTTTGAGAGGTCACGGGTTTGAGCCCCACCACTATGCCCTCCCTTATAGTTTTATGTATAGTTGTGCCGGGTTGGTATTCCGGCTCTCGGCCACTTAGTTTAAATAAAAGAAAATTGAGCACGACCCATGTACTATAGCCTAAGCCCCATGCCCAACCCAAAGGGGCCCGGCCCGATCCATGAGCACCCCTTATAAATAAAAAAAGCTCTTCCTTTTAAGAGAGAATTTCAAAAAAAATGATCTCTCGCCTTTGTTGTTTTCACCAAACCTTTACTCATTTTCTCTCTTTTGTTAACCATTAACTTCACTTCACATGTAAAGTAAATCTACCAAACAAGCAATATATTGTGTATTTGTTGTGATTTATTATTATTCAATTTAAAAGTTAATTATACATGCCCATCCATTATATATTGTTTGTGTTAGTGCCACATTTTCATGTGCACTGTTTTTATTGTCAATTCCGTGCCAAAGAGTTCCGAAGACATTGTCTCTTAAGTACTTCAAAGAAGATTCAATTCAAAAGGTCTGTCAAAGCGTTTTGGCAAGGCCTGGTTTCGTCAAAGATTCACATCAAGATGTGCCAACCAAGATCAGGTAATTGGGACCGAAACCATATGCCTTAGTGACCCTAAAAACCCTAGGCTAAATTGTTATTTTATAGGTTTTTAGAAAAATTTTTTGAGCTTGTTTAAAACTAAAAATGACCCTAGATTTCGGCCAACCAACTTCATGCGGTTAGCAGTTCACCCCCTAAGTTCACGTGTCCTAAGGCATCCAACATGATCATAACACCAGGTCACATTGAGGCTTAGTAAGCATGAGTATGTATAGAAATTTAACAATAAACAATGTTTTATAAATTAATAAAGAAAGGTGAAATTGTCAAAATCGGTGTGCTTTTGATTTCTTTAATATTTTTTTTTTTTACAAAAGTTCCCTCATATTCATACTCATGTTTCTTATAAGGTCTTACCAAAACATTGCTTGTCATGGTCTTTATCAAATTTCAAACGTTGGAATAGTGTTCCTGTCAGGTATACCCTACCATGCCTTAAGTGACCGTTGGATTTTTTCTATATATACCTGAAGCCCATTTTCAATATTAAGATGTCCAATTTTTGAAGAGCCTTTCTTCTAAATTCTTGTAAACCTTTCCCAAGCTCTCAAAACTTCTTCCAAACACACTTAGATTCTATCTTGAAAAATCTAATGGCTTACTTAGCTCTAAGGAGTATGCTTTGAGAAGCCAAATCTAGGGTATCCTAATCCCTAAAGCTATCTCTCATTTCTTCCCTAGAAATCAAACTTCTACAACTTGGTTGTGCATCTCAATGGAGTTTCATCATCAACACCAAGCTAGCTGCAAGAGGTAAAAAGCTTCCTCAAACACTTTTGATCTTCATCAAAGGCAAGTGTTCGCCCTCCATTCAAATTTATATCTTTGTGATAGTGGATTGAATCCGTGTGTGTCAACCACTCTAAAAAATTGTGTGTGGGGATTAGATCTGTGTGATCGAACCTCAGTAACAAAATTGAGTTAGAATCAGTACTTGTGTAGTTTGATTCTTTATAGTAGAACCAAGGGACTGTGTGACCCTTGAGAGTGAATGTAGGTCTGTGTCACTAAACCACTATAAATCTCTTGTGCCATTTTATCTCTTGTGCTTACTATCTTGTTTCAAATTAGAGTGTCTCTGATTATTTAAGCACACACACATTGAACTTATAATTCAAACAAGTTTTTTTTGTTATGTGTGATTATTATTCCAAGTTAAAATTAAAATTGGGCTAATAAGTTTAAAATTGACATTAGAATTCCTTTTATCCTATTCACCCCCCCTCTAGGACTTATTCATTGAACCTAGTTGCACTTTCGGTTTGGACCGATGCCCCTACCCTTGACCAGATTAAGATGTCACAAAAGAAAAACAAAGAGGAGAAAAATCGATTTTAAGCATCATGACCGATTCAGTACAGATTTTCCTCCTCTGAGAGAGGAGGAAAAGTGGCAAATTTGACTTTACCGCCGCTTATAGCAGCGGTAAAGCTGCATGTCCACTTTTCCTCTGCTCATAGAGGAGGAAAAGTAGCATATGCGACTTTATCGCCTTTTATAGCAGCGGTATAGCTGCAAGGCAACTTTTTCTCCACTCTGAGAGGAGGAAAAGTTGCAAGTGCGACTTTACCGCCTCTAATAGCAGTGGTATAGCTGCATGAATGCCCATACAAACCTTTCCCCTGTCTAAGTTAATATCACGTATCTCCTTTTCAACCTTATTCTCACACACGTTCGATGTCTATGGGGTCCATTTCTAATCAAATGTATTTCATCCAAGTGGGGCTCATCAATGAATAACCTATAGCATTTGTCAGTTAAGGCCCGCACCAGATGAGAAAGCAACAAAGATTGGCACATGAATCAAAGTTTGAAATCATTAGTCAGGAAATATTAAGGCCAAGGGACCCATTTTTAATTGTGTTTTCGGCTATCTTTAAATTTTAAATATTAACACTGAAAGAAACTTGCTTACATGAGTGTCATGGTTGTACTTGCACCTATGCCTAGAAAATTAAAAATTAACTTCCACTGTTGTATTAATAGCTTGATAAAAATATAAAGATAAATATACATATGATTATGTTAATCTCATTCATATAAAAAAAAGTCAAGTCGATTGGACGGACGAGTTAATTCTGATTCTCGATATCATATACATTTTAAGGCATTTTTTTTTGTAATGTTCTACTCTTTTTTCTCTATATATGCCCAAGGGTCTTTGGAAAGCTCAATGTTGCTCAAACCAAGACAAGTTAAAATATAGAAGAATACCCAACTGGGTGTTTGCTCGGTTTGGACACTATCAATCCCCCCAAAGGTAGGGATACCCTGAGATATATATAAAAAAAAAACATATAAGAATGAAGAGGGTGGTTTGGATGCTTTACACGCAACCCTATTAAACGGTATTAGTTATTCAATTTCATCCATCATATCAAAAGGCCTTTTACGTATAAAATTACATAAATTATAACAAAGTCTAGAAAAATTTAGCCCCGCCCAAACAAAATTCCTAGGTCCGCTACCATCCCAAAGAAAGAGATGCGGATAAGGTTGCAAACGGGACGTCTCTGGAGGGGGACCATAGTGGACCAGCACCCGGACCCGTTTCTAAATAACGTTTCTGTTTTGAATCGGAACCTGTTTTGTTGGGGCTAGACCCGGTTCCGATAGGAAAATCCGGATCCGGTTTCGGAATAAGGTCCACCTAGAGGACTGGAATCTAGTTCCAAAATTGAGTCTAATTTCCCTTTTTTTAAAATTATAATAAGCAAATTATTCAACTTATAACAGCGCATCACGTCTACTACATCAAGTATTATACCTAAACAATGTCCCCAAAAAGCTGATTTTGTAGTACTATTTGCAATATGAAAGGCTCATATGGGTCCCGTGTCAATGGACCCGGACCTGGGCCCATTTATCAATCGGAACCTAAATTGGGACCCGAACCTGGGCCCATTTATCAATCGGAACCTAAATTGGGTTCCGAACCCAGACCCGTTCTTGAATCGGAACCTAAAATAGGTTCCAGACCCGGTTTTTTGCAGGTCCAAACTTCCGAGTAATTGGAGAATCGAATACCCGTTTGCAACCCTAGATGTGGAGGAGTTACCCAACTGCGAGGGACAGTTAAGGATTCAGTTAAAGTTCTCTCATCACTAAGAGAGTTAAAATAGGAAAGAGGGCTCCATCTATCACCCATTTCGGTTACAAAATTCTTTATCCGCCATTATGACAGTAAGAAATCAGCTTCAAGATTGAATTGGAAACTGGTCTCTCTCATATGTTATAAAAACACATATGATATTATTTTTTTACCGTAGGATTTAATCATTAGTGGACACCACCCTATTTGTTCACTTCTCACTCGCTAGCTACTTCATATTTGGTAAACTTACCTTACTAGTGAATTAAAGTGAAGGGTTAATTCAAGAGAAAATAAAAGGAGAGGGGGTCAAATAAAAAAATAGTAAATTCCAAAAATCACCACGTCCATTTAACAAAAAAAAAAATGTAAAAGGATATATTCTCATGCCACTGAATGACAAAAAAGAATAACGGTTTTCATGGACCACGCTGGGCTAGGCCGGGAATGTCCAAAACGGCCCGACTTCTAAACTAGAAGCCTAAGCCTGGCCAAAGCTTCAGTCAGGCATGAAGTTGCTAGCTAGAGCCTAGCCCGCATGGAAATGATGAAGCCCGAGCTCGACCCATGTTAGACAAATAGAAACATAGAAATGAGTTTCTTACCGGCTCCTAGGCCAGCTCAACCAGTTTGATCATATCACCATCTTTGAGAGGTCACGGGTTTGAGCCCCACCACTATGCCCTCCCTTATAGTTATATGTATAGTTAGGCCGGGCTGGTATTCCGGCTCTCAATTAACCACTTAGTTTAAATAAAAGAAAATTGAGCATGACCCATTTATTATATAGCCTAAGCCACATGCCCAACCCAAAGGGGCCCGACCCGATCAATGAGCACCCTTATAAATAAAAAATCTCTTCCTTTTAAGAGAGAATTTCGAAGAACTGATCTCTCACCCTTTTTTTTTTCACCAAACCTTTACTCATTTTCTCTCTTATAATAACCATTAACTTCACTTCACATGAAAAGTAAATCTACCAAACAAGCAATATATTGTGTATTTGTTGTGATTTAATATTATTCAATTTAAAAGTTAATTATACATGCCCATCCATTATATATTATTTGGACGATGCCCCTACTCGTGACCAGATCAAGATGTCACAAGAGAAAAACAAAGAGGAAAAAAATCGATTTTAAGCATCATTACCATTTCAGTGCAAGTTTTCCTCCTCTGAGAGAGGAGGAAAAGTTGCAAATGCAACTTTACCGCCGCTTATAGTAGCGGTAAAGCTGCATGTCCACTTTTCCTCCGCTAAGAGAGGAGGAAAAGGGGCATATGCAACTTTACCGCCTTTTATAGCAGCGGTAAAGATGCAAGGCAGCTTTTCTTCCTCCACTTTGAGAGGAGGAAAAGTTGCAAGTGCGACTTTACCGCCTCTAATAGCAGCAGTATATCTGCATGAATGCCTGTACAAACCTTTCCCGTGTCTAAGTTAATATCACGTATCTCCTTTTCAACCTTATTCTCACACACGTTCGATGTCTATGGGGTCCATTTCTAATCAAATGTCTTTCATCCAAGTGGGGCTCATCAATGAATAACCTATAGCATTTGTCAGTTGAGGCCCAAACCAGATGAGAAAGCAACAAAGATTGGCACATGAATCAAAGTTTGAAATCATTAGTCAGGAAATATTAAGGCCAAGGGACCCATCTTTTAATTGAGTTTTGGGCTATCTTTAGATTTTAAATATACCTCCCTATCATTTAAGATTTATTTCATTCTCATTCCCACAAGATTGTTTCGGTCGTTGGAAAACCGAATCCTTGGGTTATGATTAGTGCTTCCACGTTCTGGTGATTTGAACCGTTGGAGAGATGGTGTCTTGATAATTGTTGAGGGATAAAGCAGTCCCAACCATCTCTGGAAGATCTTTATAATAATGTCATATAAGTGTTTAGTAACGGAGTAAATGGCCCACATTTAATTCCTTGAGTCATCGAGGATGATTTAATCTGAATATATAACAAATATTAATAATGATAGATAATATATTTGTCTGTTTTAAGAATATTTTAAAAAACTAAATTTGATGTGTTTAGATTTATAGTTTTTATTTTTAAACATCATTATAAATATTTTATTAGTCTCTTTTGGGATTCAAGTACGAACACTGAAAGAAACTTACTTACGTGAGTCTCACGGTTGTATTTGCACCTTTGCCTAGAAAATTAAAAATTAACTTTCACTGTTGTATTAATAGCTTGATAAAATATAGAGATAAATATACATATGATTATGTTAATCTCATTTTTATAAAAAAAAAAGTCAAGTCGATCGGACAGTCTAATTAATCTTGATTCTCGATATCATATATATACACTTTAAGGCATTTTTTTTGTAGGGCTCGGGTTTCAATAATTGGGTTCCCCTGTAATGTTCTACTCTTTTTTCTCAATATATGCCCAAGGGTCTTTGGAAAGCTCAATGTTGCTCAAACTAAGACAAGTTAAAATATATAAGAATACCCAACCGGGTGTTGGCTCGGTTTGGACACTGTCAATCCCACCAAAGGTAGGGATACCCTGAGATATATATAAAAAAAAACCATATAAGAATGAAGAGGGTGTTTTGGATGCTTTACATGCAACTCCATTAAACGGTATTAGCTATTCAATTTCATTCATCATATCAAAAGGCCTTTTACGTATAAAATTACATAAATTATAGCAATTGATTTTTAACTACTTATTTCTTTTTTCTGAAGTGCAGCAAATCTTCTCTTTCACCATTTGTTGATGTGGAAAAAGGTCTAGCAAAGTCTAGAAAAATTTAGCCCCGCCCAAACAAAATTCCTAGGTCCGCTACCGTCTCAAAAAAAGAGATGCGGATAAGGTTGCAAGCGGGATGTCTTCGGATCGGGACCATAGTGGACCCGCATCCAGACCCGTTTCTAAATAACGGTTCCGTTTTGACTTGGAACCTGTTTTGTTGGGTCTAGATCCGGTTCCGATAGGAAAACCCGGATCTGGTTTCGGAACCGGGTCCACCTAGAGGACTGGAATCTAGTTCCAAAATCGATTCTAATTTCCCTTTATTCTTTTTTTATTAAAGTAAGTAAATTATTCAACTTATAACAGCGCATCACATCTACTACATCAAGTATTATACCTAAAAAATGTCCCCAAAAAGCTGATTTTGTGGTACTATTTGCAATATTAAAGGCTCATATGGGTCTCGGGTCAATGGACCCGGAATCGGGCCCCTTTATCAATTGGAACCTAAATTGGGTCCCGAACCCGTTCTTGAATCGGAACCTAAAATAGGTTCCAGACCCAGTTTTTTGCAACTCCGAACTTTCGAGTAATTGGAGAATCGAATACCCGTTTGCAACCCTAGATGTGGAGGAGTTACCCAACTGCGAGGGACATTTAAGGATTCAGTTAAAGTTCTCTTATCACTAAGAGAGTTAAAATAGGAAAGAGGGCTCTATGTATCACCCATTTCGGCTACAAAATTCTTTATCCATCATTAAGACAGTCAAAATTAGGAAGATGGTCAAAATTGAATAAAAAATCAGCTTTGAGATTGAATTGGAAACCGGTCTCACTCATATATTATAAAAACACAGATGATATTGATTTTTTTCCATAGGATTTAATCACGAGTGGACACCACCCTATTTGTTCACTTCTCACTTGCTGTCTACTTCATATTTGGTAAACTTACCTTACCAGTGAATAAAAGTGATTGGTTAATTAAGGAGAAAATAAAAGGAGAGGGGGTCAAATCAAAAGATAGTAAATTTCAAAAATCACCTCGTCCATTTAACAAAAAAAAAATGTAAAAGAATATATTCTCATGGAACTTAATGACAAAATAAGTAAATAAATAAATAAATAAAATTGGGGTTTTCATGGACCACGCTGAGCTAGGTCGGGAGTGTCCAAAACAGCCCGACTTCTAAACTAGAAGCCTAAGCCTGGCCAAAGCTTCGGCCAGGCCTGAAGTTACTCGCTAGAGCCTAGCCCGCATGGAAATGATGAAGCCCGAGCCCGACCCATGTTAGACAAATAGAAACATAGATATGGGTTCCTTACCAGCTCCTAGGCCAGCTCAATCGGTCTGATTATCTCACCTTCTTTGAGAGGTCACAGGTTTGAGCCCCACCGCTATGCCCTCCCTTATAATTATATGTATAGCTGGGCCGGGCTGGTATTCCGTCTCTCAACTACTTAGTTCAAATAAAAGAAAATTGAGTACGACCCATGTATTATAGCCTAATCCCCATGCCCAACCCAAAGGGGCCCGGCCCGATCCATGAGCACCCTTACAAATAAAAAATCTCTTCCTTTTAAGAGAGAATTAAAAAAAAAAACCCGATCTCTCGCCTTTTTTTTTTCACCAAACCTTTATTCCTTTTCTCTCTTATTTAACTTCACTTCACAAGTAAAGTAAATCTATTAAACAAACAATATAGTGTGTATTTGTTGTGATTTAATATTATTCCATTTAAAAGTTAATTATACATGCGTATCCATTATATATTGTTTGGACCGATGCCCCTACCCGCGACCAGATCAAGATGTAACAAAAGAAAAACAAAGAGGAAAAAAATCGATTTTAAGCATCATGACCGTTTCGGTGGAAGTTTTCCTCCTCTGAGAGGGGAGGAAAAGTTGCAAATGCGACTTTACCGCCACTTATAGAAGCGGTAAAGCTCCTTGTCCACTTTTTCTCCGTTCTGAGAGGAGGAAAAGTGGCAAATGCGACTTTACCGCCTCTTATAGCAACGGTAAAGCTGCAAGGCAAGTTTTCCTCCGCTCTGAGAGGAGAAAAGTTGCAAATGCGACTTTACCCCCTCTAATAGCAGCGGTATAGCTGCATGAATGCCCATACAAACCTCCCATGTCTAAGTTAATATCAGATATCTCCTTTTCAACCTTATTCTCACACACGTTCGATGTCTATGGGGTCCATTTCTAATCAAATGTATTTCATCCAAGTGGGGCTCATCAATGAATAACCTATAACATTTGTCAGTTGAGGCCCACACCAGATGAGAAAGCAACAAAGATTGGCACATGAATCAAAGTTTGAAATCATTAGTCAGGAAATATTAAGGCCAAGGGACCCATCTTTTAATTGAGTTTTGGGCTATCTTTAGATTTTAAATATACCTCTCTATCATTTAAGATTTATTTCATTCTCATTCCCACAAGATTGTTTCGGTCGTTGGAAAACCGAATCCTTGGGTTGTGATTAGTGCCTCCACGTTCTGGTGATTTGAACCGTTGGAGAGATGGTGTCTTGATAATTGTTGAGGGATAAAGCAGTCATAACCATCTCTGGAAGATCTTTATAATAATGTCATATAAGTGTTTCGTAGCAGAGTTAATGGCCCACATTTAATTCCTTGAGTCATCGAGGATGACTTAATCTAAATATATAACAAATATTAATAATGATAGATAATATATTTGTCTGTTTTAAGAATATTTTAAAAAACTAAATTTGATGTGTTTAGATTTATAGTTTTTTTTTAAACATCATTATAAATATTTTATTAGTCTCCTTTGGGATTCAAGTACGAACACTGAAAGAAACTTACTTACGCGAGTCTCACGGTTGTATTTGCATCTATGCCTAGAAAATTAAAAATTAACTTTCACCGTAGTTTTAATAGCTTGATAAAATATAGAGATAAATATAGATATGATTATGTTAATCTGATTTTTATATAAAAAAAAGTCAAGTCGATTGGATGGTCGGGTTAATTCTGATTCTCGATATCATATACATTTTAAGGCTTTTTTTTTTTGTAGGGCTCGGATTTCATTAATTTTGTTCCACCGTAATATTCTACTCTGTTTTCTCAATATATGCCCAAGTAAAAATTCAATTGCCTAAACTACTGGGGAATCCTGTAAAGGCACAAGCTCATGCGCGCCACGTGGAGGTCATCACACTATTGTTTCTTCACACTGGTTTTTGAGTATATATATATATATGGTTAATTTCAATTCATCTCAATATTAACCTATACATTTGACTTCGTTTAGCATATAAATTTTATCTATATATGCATGACTTTCTCATAATCTGACAGTTTATTTTCCTGGTGACCATGTCATGTGAAAGAAAAGAGAAATGATTAAACAAGTTACTTTTCTTTTTGTCGTTCTTGATTTTCCAGTTAGGTAGAAGATTTCAAGTTAAGGTCTTAATTGTATCATGCAGTCCGTGTTCTTCAACTAAGGATATTTTCTGCTGTTTCAGGTTTTGTACGTGCTTGATCCGTCCAAATGCAGTAAGCTGAGTATGGATGAAAAGAGAGTAACTTGTGTATGAAATTTCGAAATGGTCACATGGTGCCCCTGAAATGCTACAATCATGGACTCGTCGGGAGCTTTTACAAATCCTTGTGCAGATCGAGTTGGGAAAGGAGAGGAAATATACTGGCTTAGCAAAGATCAAATTGATAGAGCACCTTCTTAAAATTGTTTCCAAGAAGTCGATCAGAGAATCATTTGTATGGCATGGAATCTGATTCACAGCCCTCATCAGCAAACACCCTAAGCGCTTCTAAAAGACACAGGAAGATGGACCACCCATCTAGATTGGCCATTGAGAAAAACCATTTCCAGCCCACCAATGACAGTGAATGCCTTGATGATGTGATATATTGCCAAAATTCAGCTTGTCGGGCAACAATACGCCCAGAAGATGCATTTTGCAAGAGGTGCTCATGTTGCATTTGTTTCCGATACGATGATGATAAGGATCCCAGCCTTTGGCTGGTTTGCAATTTGCAACTCAGAGCCTCCTCCTTACCAAGGTGTATCGTGTGGCATGTCATGAAAGGCTCTTGAGCTCGGCGGAAAATACACAGGGTTATTATAAGAAGAAAAAAAAAACTCAGATACGCGGGTAGTAAGAGCGTCCCATCTCACATGCCTGCACATAAGGATCGAACCTTGGGGCATATAGATAGTTTCGCAAAGCGTGCACCACTCAACAAACTAAAAATAAATAAATAAAATGTAATAACATGACACAAGAATAAACAAATTGAGTGTGCTTCATTTTTTCTAGGGCTCCTCCCTTTAATGACCCAAGGAAATAAACCTAGATCTACCGTTTATCTTTTTCCAAAGATGCCAATGGACCTGTTTCTTCTTTCATGATTTAAAATCGGGTGTAGGTCGAGTCAGATCTGATGATGCCTAAATTAGTTTCGGACACCACCGGTCAAGTAATAAATGATGAAAACAGTAATTAAAGAGGAGAGAGAGATTATAGTGGTTCGGTCAGTGTGACCTATGTCCACTTCAGAAGGGCAAAGGTCGCCGGATGTTTTATATCTCGAGTGTGCAGAGATTACAAGGTAGGAGAATAAGAGAAAGTGTGTAGAAGAGAAATATTTCTTGCCCCCCAAGTACTGGTGGGGCTCTTCTATTTATAGTCTTCCCCTAACAGATGGAGACGACTTTACAGCAACGCTCTACTTTGATTGAGTCTTCGAACTAACCCTCGAGGTAGGTGAGATATTCTTCGCAAGACTTGATAAAAGCGGGTTAACGACTCTTCCGAAGCGACTTGTGTTGCCTTGACGTGGCCGGGCTTCGTAGATTAGGGCACGGACCTCAACGGACTAAACGTATCTTCACAGATTTAGGCCCTGGCTCGTCATAGACTGGGTCACTTGGACCTGACTCATCAAGATCTATACCTGAATATCCAACTACAAGAGCATTGTGCATAAAAATACTGAATTATATTAAAATATATATTAGTTGATATGAGAAATACTCTCTGACCAGCTCCAGACCACAAACTATGAATATGTGGTCTTTCTCGTAGGGTTCACTTGGATGCATTCTTATCATTAAGGGTAGAATCAATGGATGGAAATGTCTCTTTATATTATAGACATGGATCATGCAAAAAATAATTAAGTCCCTTCATATTAATCTAGCCCTTGATTTAATAGCCTATTGCATTTCCGTTATTTTATACATAATTAACCAACAAAATGTGTAATGCTGTGTAGATGATATAGATTTAATATGGTCCTTGAATTTAAGGAAGCCGCATTCTGTCACGGGATAAAATCTCTCTATTTGAATGAAATACTCCTTACAAAATTGCACTCCAGCATGAAGAAAAAAAGCCACTGCTAGTGCTATAGACTAAACTCGCCAAGCACAGCCTCATCAAGTATAAGTTGGGTTTGGGATCCATATCCATTTATGAATCGAAATCTAAAATAGATTGCAAACTCGATTTTTTATGCGTCGAAATTTTTAATAATTAAAGAATGGAATTGCTCATTTACATCTCACAGCGTCTCGTGAATTTCTTTTTCATTATAATTTAATAAAGTCAAGGGTTTTGGCTTTAATTTTTGACCGTTTGTTATGATTTTGACCAAATGTTACACAACTTTATTTTAAATCTTGCATGTACTTCTGTTTCACTCTCCAACTTCTCATTTCTCATCTCACTCCACTCACTTTATGAGCTTTTGTATAATTGCCCTTTTATCTTATCCTTTACCGCTAATGTAACTACTTTACATTTGAAATACTTTTGTGCTTGTCTTCTTCTATAAAGTTGAAAATGTTTGAATTCTTAGCTTTCTCAGAAGTTAAAAATAAATGACATATTTTTTTCCTATATAATTTAATTTCCTAGGATGCAGCTCCTGTAATTAAATTTAAAATTTTTTTATTTACAAAATTTCTTGGCAAATACATTCATATTATATCTTTAAAAAAATCTTAAATCGCCAACCTTCGACACAAATTTATATTAATTAATTATATTTATCATAACCTTCACATTTTCACGGGCCAGTAAACTTATTAATACAACGACCCATGGTGCCCGCTTGCAGGTAAAAACCAAAAACCAAAGGCGCGCGCCAGAGGCCGCAGGCTACAGCAACCTCACCTGCGCTGCACGTGGGAATTCTGACGCACGTGCGATTTGCAGCAAAATTCACCTCTCTTTTGTCTCTTGGCTCCTCTTCTTCTCTCTCGATTCTGATCTGAAAAACCCTAGCTCTGATCTTCCCCTTATTGATCTCGATCTTGATCGACAATGGCGCCTCCTGTACAATCCATTCGATCTCCGTCTCCATCTCCGTCTCAACCTTCCGGGTAAGCAATATCTCCTCCTCTCCATCTTCTTCTCCTCCTCCTCCAAAACCCTAACCCTCATTTCATCTTCTCCAGGAAGAGCGAGGTCTCAGATCTGAAGCTCCAGCTCCGCAACCTCGCCGGCTCGCGCGCTCCCGGCACCGACGACTCGAAGCGCGAGCTATTCAAGAAGGTGATCTCCTACATGACCATCGGCGTCGACGTCTCCTCCCTCTTCAGCGAGATGGTGATGTGCTCCGCCACCTCCGACGTCGTCCTCAAGAAGATGTGCTACCTCTACGTCGGCAATTACGCCAAAGGTAACCCTGATCTCGCCCTCCTCACCATCAATTTCCTCCAGAAGGACTGCCGCGACGAAGATCCCATGATCCGAGGCCTCGCCCTTCGGAGTCTCTGCACTCTCCGCGTCGCCAATCTCGTCGAGTATCTCGTCGGCCCCTTGGGCTCTGGCTTGAAGGATAGTAGTGGCTATGTGAGGATGGTGGCTTCCATTGGTGTCTTGAAGCTCTATCATATTTCTGCTGCGGTCTGTATCGATTCGGACTTCCCTTCAATGCTTAAAGCGCTCTTTCTCAATGATACTGATGCTCAGGTGGGTGGGTTTTATTTGTTTATTTATTCGTTTGTTTGGGCATTGTTATAATTGCTTGCAATATCTGCTTATTATGCTAAGAGGAGAATATGTTAGGTTATGGAGAGAATTGGGAAATTGGTATTGGGATTTATTTTTTTGAACTGTAATTGATCGTGGAGAACTTGCTGAGCAATTCTATGTTTATTGTGTTTTGCATGTATTTTTGTTCAACAGCTTTTGATAAAAATTGGATTTTTGGTGCATTTGTTTTGTAAGCTGTAGTGATCAGGTAATTGTCTGTTTTGCTTCTGACCCATTTCTGATTTTGGCTTTGGACTGAAAATATTTGAACCATTTTGCTATTTTAAGAAGTTTTCATCAACTGTGCTTCTCTTCATTGTGTTAGGTAGTTGCAAATTGTTTGTCTTCCTTACAAGAGATCTGGACCTTGGAAGCGAGTACTTCTGAAGAAGCGGTGCGAGAGAAAGAAGCTTTGCTTAGCAAGCCGGTTATATATCATCTTTTGAATAGGTATTTTTTCAAGGCTTAAATTAACCCTGTAGATTATTTATTGGTGACATGCTGTATCATTTGATGGGTGCATTTTAACTTGGGTGATTGGATTTTAGGCTTTGATGGAAAGATATGGCTAGCCTGTTTTAGGACAGAAAATGCTCTGTACTTTTCGAGTATAAGCAGGTTCCCTGCTAATGAGCACTAAAATGAAACTCAGGTTAAATCTTATTCATAGACGGACAGTAAACTTTTTTTCTAATGGGAAGTGTTCATATGATGGATGGTATCAAGCATATGTTATAACGCATAAATAT
The DNA here is from genome assembly GCA_012931725.1 of Litsea cubeba. Lineage (NCBI taxonomy): Eukaryota > Viridiplantae > Streptophyta > Magnoliopsida > Laurales > Lauraceae > Litsea > Litsea cubeba. Next base: position 30,903,571 of record CM022945.1, on the reverse strand, counting down.
GGAAATAAGCAATTCAATCATACATAGATACATATATTTTTTAAAAAGAGAAATAGTGCATCTTGCAAGTTTTGAACTCTTAATCTATAATCTCATTGTATTATGGATAGATAATATCAATCTGACTTGTCATCAATAGATTTAGTGCTTTATAGCAATACGCAGCATATGGTATAAAAAATGGTATTTGTTATTTCTAGAGATTTCATCCTATAGCACTAAAAGAGTTTTAGCTCCAGAGCTTGCTTATAGTGTGTCCTAAGACCTTTGCTGCAATGGCGAAAAGGAAATGCGATGGAGTATCACACTATCAAGACCTATATTCCTTTGAGAGAACCTGTTAGGGCCCTATTGATCAAAGTTAAGATAAAAGAGAGTGAAATACATGCCCACGTCAAAGTGTACCATCTAGTGCCCAAACAAATCCTCCTCCTACTCCTCCTCATCATCATCAAAGCTTTGTTCTAACTATGTTGGGGTTAGGTGCTTGAATTTTGTTGGCCATTCCAGTCCATGCCGTGCTTGTGCCGAATCCTTGATGGGTTGTACTTCTTCAGATCTATCCTTACTACTTCCATCCATGTTCTCTTTGGTCCACCATTGTCCCTTGAGAGGCCATCAACCTGCATAAAGATACTTTTTCTCACCGGCGCCGTTTACTTGTCCAATCCATCTCAAACGAATCTCTCCTAATTCATCATCTATTAATGCTATACCCCTAAATACTCCTAAATATGCTCATTTCTTTTTCTTTTTCCCTCCTAGTTTTATAACACATCCATCTCAACATTCTCATCTCTGCAACACTCAATTTTTAAAATTAAATTTATATATGAAAAACCAATCCACCCTACAGCAAGCCTTCTCCATGCCCACTTTTTGTGATAAGCCAGGTGTACCTTCCTTTCTTCTCAACATCCCCATAACATATAGTTCCTTTTTGGTGGGCGGTTTATGTTGAGCGGGATGGTGGCGCACCAAGAGGTCAGCTCGCCTACTGTTTGGTGCATGAAGGAATGCAAACATTCGGATTCCCACCTTCCTACCACGACACAAGTCGCTGAAAGTCGAAAGTGATACCATCTCCAATCATTTCAAATGAAGGGTAATATGGCCATTAATACCTGTATTAAAACCATGGCCATGAAGATTAGAATAGTCTTGTGATTCTTGCTTAGTACGGATTAATAGGTGTTGCGAAATTTAATGGTGCTTAAGTGGCTTTCTCTTCTAAGGATCCTAGATCATCTCCTCTGTTTTATCTTGGTCCCTTGCAAGTGAAGGAGATCGCCTTGATGGAGGAAGCTGGAGACTGTTTTCAAATAAGACTCCTAACTCTCAAGTTACTCAATTTAAAATCAAAACGAATATAACATTCAGTTTTTGGCATGTGCCAGATTGCATCAAACTAGCAGTCAGCTATAGAGAAACTTGCCAAATCGAATTTTGAGTAATGCCTAGAGAAAACTAGTGCTCAACCAAACCCAACTAGATGGGTTTTTTTTCCCCCGAATCGTGCCTGTATTAATAATGTACAGGGGATACGCAGTACAGCTACAGCTAGATAGGATATGGTTTATTTAGATGATGATGCTGTAGGATCCTAGTTGAAATATTATATGTTTGTGGTGTAATTTAAATCATTATAAAAATTTATTTAAAGATATCATGTTTCTATTTAAGATATCAACCTCAAAAGTAGCCTCTCCAAGCATGCAATAGATTCAACACAATCTACTAATTAGTTGATACTTGATAGTAGTCTCAGATGTCCTTGAATTTAGGAGTGTTTGATGTCAGCATGTTCTTAGCCTCCGGCACTATATTTTAGATCATCAACAATCTGCTCTTTTATCTTGTCATTTATATAACCAAGCCTCTTGGTACCTCTGATATCCATTTCTGCAGATTATGGTCATTCTGTATGGTTTTGGAAGGGGTGATGGGGTCGGCATGGCAAGCCTCTATATATTTCAGTATTCTATTCAGTCTTTATATGTGGAATATTCTGATTTTGATTGTTTCCTTCCATTGGTGATGACTCCATTGGATGTCTGAAGAGCTTTAAGCTTTGGGATGGGGGTTGAATTGCATCTTGATCAATCCTTCCTTCCCTCGTATTGTGATACAAACTTTGTTTTGTCAATATATTCAATAATTGTAGCATTTATTTCAAATTTCTCTCGTGCTGAAATTGTTTGTAATTTCACCAAGCTCTTGCGCTGAAATTGTTTGTAATTCATCAAGAAGTGTCTCTTTTTGTTTGTTAATCGTTATGCTATCCAGTGAGCAACGATGATAGTGAAAATCTCATCTATAAGAATTAGTTTCACCAGAAAATATATTGATGTCATTTTTGTTGCCTTTTACTTTTATACAGGATTAAGGCATTCAGTGAATGGGCACAATGCCTTGTCCTCGACTTGGCATCCAAATATGTACCCTCGGATAGCAATGAGATATTTGACATAATGAATCTCCTTGAGGATAGGCTTCACCATGCCAATGGAGCTGTTGTTTTAGCAACAATCAAAGTGTTTCTGCATTTGACTTTGTCCATGAACGATGTTCATCAGCAGGTGCCCATAGAAGAACTACTTGTGGTTTAAATATTTTCTGAAATCTATAGACTATTATTTTCATACTGTGAATTTCAATTTTCATAGCAATTTAAGAAATAATCTACATGTTTGAATAATTTACCAAGAAAATAGTGTAAAGTAAATGTCAAATCTGTGGGAAAGGTAATGGTTGTGTGATGAGAAGTATATTCTTGGTAAAGTAAAAATGCATTTGTTTTCATGGGTAAAATAATGGGAAGTTAACCACTGGTAGAGTAACCGGTTTACTAATTTTTTTATGGAGAGAAATTTTTGGTGGCTGGGAAAGTAAAATTAATTTTTTTGGCTGTTGGGACTTTACTTTCCCACTTGTTGTGAGCAACCAAACATAGGTAAAGCTAAAAAAAAGAACTGACTGTTGGGATTACTTCCCTACAGAGTTTACTTTACCTCTTGAAAAACAAACATTGCCTTCGAGCTTGTTTAGGCGCGAAAACTTTCCTCAGCATTTTTTATTTGCAGTCGTTTCATTTTATGCGAAAAGTGAAAACATGAATATTTTCTGCGGTTTCTGGTTCTAGTGTTTGGCGAAGTAAAACATTTTCAGTGATAAAATGTCTTTTTTCTACACTTGTGTAAGGACACGAAAAGATGGCTTTCTACTTCTTAGGTCTGAATCTGCTTTCTGTAAAAAATGCATAAAATTTCTCTTCATCAGGAAATGAAAATCATGGACGAAACAACAGAAAATCATTCTACCGTAGAAACCATTTCTCACTTTCCATGAAAAATGAGCCACACAAATATATATATATATTTACAGTTATTGCCGCTTGGTACTGCACATTTAATGTTCTTGTTGTAGTTTATGTGATCTGTTGTTTAATGACGAGCATTGTTGTAGGTTATGTGATCTGTTGTTCAATGATTCAATGATGAGCATTGTCGTTGATTGTGTTGCCCGAGAAAGTTCTCTTTCATCTAGCATGCTCTACGCTATTATGCTCAAGTACGGTTGTGCGTATTGCACAAATACAAGGATTGGGGATACAACTTTGCACTTTTGGAAATCTAGGACAGGGATACTGATACAACTGTCCTAATTTTCTCTTTAAAATTTTCAAATAATGAAATTATCATTGTTTACTTTCCTTTATAACATTTTTTAAATGTTGACAAGTAAGAAAATTAAAAGAACCATATGAAATAGTGGGTTTGGTAAGTGGGATATGCTAAACTAGTACCCTAGAAGTATTGGTGTGCAGCAACGGGTATCTATACAAGTGTCGTATCGGTCTGACATGGTTATGGTGGGCTTCTACAAGTATCTGGGTATCATAGGCTCTGCAGTTGTTGTTATTTAAATGTCTGATGCAAGCATGATACTCACCATGCAACCATGATCGACATGCATTTTGTAAAGTGGCGCCATTCAAGTAGAACTTCTTAGTTAGTAAATGCCACATTTCACATGCCAAATGGTCCTTGACATGAAATTGGGTATGTTTGATGGGCTATTCGATTGCGATTATGATGATCTTGGACAGTGCAGTTCCGACAAGAATTGGAGAAATTATGGCCCATTTTCTGATAGGCTTACATAAAGTAATGAGTTTTAGAATATTTAATAGATTGAGTTATTAAATGTAGGGGTATTGTTGGGGCTATCATTTTTATCATAGTTACTCAAGCTCAATTTGAATTATATAGACACACACATGCATGAATACACATTTGTGTGTAATACACAATTTCATTTCATGAGGGCTGGGAAATGCAGGCTCGGTCTTGGCCCACCCAAGTTGCACTCCTACTGTCATCTCCTATCAGGTTGCTTCTCTATCGACTATAGCTTTACGCAACCCTACAGACTACTATGATTTGATGCATGATGGCATTAGTTAAACGTTAACCGAACACCTTTTGACAATTTTAGAAGTTGCCTTCTTAAAATCTGTCTGTAGCCTGAGTACTGCACAATTAAATAAGGCCAGCTGAACCAATTGTTTTGCTTGGACATCCCAATGTCAAGCATGGACACTAGATAGATTAAGCTTTGAGTCTTACAATAGAAGGCATGCTTAGCAAGAAAACCTGCTAGATGCTTCTTTAAAAAAAAAAAAAAAAAAAAACAAATGCTATATGTTTCTGTATTATTATTAAGTGAAAACCAGTTTGTCTCCACTCCAGTTTCTCTATCATCAGGTGCTTACAATTGATATCAAGCATGTCTTCAATATTCATCTATTACCTGTAGCATCATGACTGTTTGCGTACTTTTTTTATTATGTTGTCACTTCAATTTCTTTAAATTAATATAAATACTTATAATTTCAAATTTATATTTAGGTATATGAACGCATCAAAGCGCCTTTACTCACATTAGTGAGCACTGGAAGTCCAGAACAATCTTATGCAGTTCTGAGTCACTTGCATCTTTTGGTGATGCGAGCCCCAATTCTGTTTTCATCAGACTACAAACACTTTTATTGCCAGTACAACGAACCATCTTATGTTAAAAAACTAAAACTTGAGATGTTGACTGCTGTGGCAAATGAGAGTAATACCTATGAAATTGGTAAGGAAGCTTCTGTCTTGATCGCATTTTCTTGGTTGGTCCTTGATGTTAGGATGTCTTGATTTTTTTCCCTCTTTGGTGACTCTTTCTCTGGTCACAAGCATTCTTATTCCACAGTAGTTCTTCCCATATAGCTGCTGCATGACCTTCTTTAGTCCATTTCAGTGACAGAATTATGTGAATATGCTGCAAATGTTGATGTGCCCATTGCAAGGGAATCAATTCGGGCTGTTGGAAAGATAGCACTGCAGCAATATGATGTGAATGCGATTGTTGACAGGCTTCTTCAGTTCCTGGAGATGGAAAAGGATTATGTTACTGCTGAAACTCTGGTGAGTATTGTTTTTCCTCTCTCTCTCTCTCTCAGTGCCGAATAAATGTTTAAGGTAACGTTTAAGTGCCGAATAAATGTTTAAGGTAACGTCACTCAAACCTTGTGGTTGCAACAATGAGCACCTTGCCAAGTGTGCTATGGGTTCTTGCCTGACTAAACAGGCTTTTAATATGGTTGATTTATTTGGTTTTTTAATGTGTTCTTGACTTGTCTCCGCAATTTTGATGCACAGGTACTTGTCAAGGATCTTCTAAGAAAGTATCCTCAATGGAGCCATGATTGTATTGCAGTAGTTGGTAATATCAGCAGTAAAAATGTCCAAGAGCCAAAAGCCAAAGCAGCTTTAATATGGATGTTGGGGGAGTATTCCCAGGACATGCTTGATGCTCCTTATATTCTTGAAAGTCTTGTAGATAACTGGGATGATGAACATTCTGCTGAGGTAATCTGATTTTAAGCCACAGCCTTCTTCCAGTTTTTTTCGTTTCTTTTTTTATTTCGACTCGAGGTTGCAGTTTCATCGAGTTCCTTTGTTATCCTAAAGTGGGTCACTTAAGTACAAAGTATTACTAGAAGATGGTTCAACGCTTGTGTTAGTGCTTTTCTTCCTGCAATATATATATATATATATATAGAGAGAGAGAGAGAGAGAGAGAGAGAGAGAGAGAGAGAGAGAGAGAGAGAGAGAGAGAGAGAGAGAGAGAGAGAGAGCATGGCTTCTTATCCTAAGCTGAAATAATGCTGATTCCACAAATTAAAGTCGATTATCTCTGTTTTTAGCATGTTGGAAGTGGAAAATCCAGTTTTGATTGGATTTGTCTTGATTTTGGAGACGTCAGCCAAATACAGAGATAATCGACTTTAATTTAATTTCACATGGGGCCCACCTTTGCACCCATTCGAATGGACCGTACACCGTTAAATTTGTGGGGCCCAGATGGAGGTGGTGATGATCAGGGATGGGGCTATTTTTTGCAGAGATGAAGGGCCAGGGGAGATCTTTCGATCCCCCTGGTCCCAATCCGAGGTGGGGCCCCATGTTTGCCCCACGTTGAGTTGTATTGTTAGTCATAATATCATCATTGAAGCCTTACCCATATCTGGAGATGGCTTTGTGACTTGTGAGTCTCCTCTTCCACGTCCTTATTTAGAACTATAGTCTTATTCTTTTAACAATTTCAAACGTAACTTCTGACTGCTTCAATTTTGTACATACCTCAACTACATCTCAAATAGCAGGCAATCAGGCATTGATTTTTCCTCCTATCAGAAGTTGGAACCACCAATAGATTTCATCTTATGTACTTATTTGGCATTTCTAATCCTTTCATTTTTGTTGCTTCATGCATCCATAGTGTACGCATCTCATCCAAATGTATTTTTTCCTTTAACACTTCTTCATTGGCCTACATTTAGCTTTATATAACAGTGTAGGTATTAATGTTGTCTTATTAAAGTGATCCCGAAATAAGTGTTACTAAACAATTGCATAGTGCTCTACTTATTATCTTGTCTCCTTGTTGCTCACCTTGCACTTGTCCTGTTTAGTGTTTACTATATCTTCTTTAAGCCCTTTTTTAATGAAAATCCTTTTCAAGTTTTTTAGTCGCTCTTTTCTACCATAAAATTCTACTTGCTGTTAGAACCATAAAATTGCACTGCATATATTGGGTTTTTGTTTTGCTATTTTTCAAATCATTTGATCAGCAGATTTTCTCTAAGGGCATGTTTGTGTACACACACTTTTCCGCGGAAAGGGGAAAAGTGTGTGGTTTTCCGCAGAAAACTCAGTTTTCAGGCGTTTGGTGCGGAACAATTCCACGGAAATGCTTTCCTGCCTCGTCAGCATTTTCCTTGATAATTGTGGAAATGGGTTTCCTATTAGGGGGGGGGGGGGGGGGGGGTTATGGGAAATGGATTTCCTCGGAAAACTCCTCACACTTTTCTTCACTCTTGTCCATTTCAACCCAAAACTCTTCAACTCTTTCATTTTTTATTTCTTTAAATAAATTATTATTTAATGTTGAATAAATAATATACATGTTATGTTATTTTTCTTCAAAAAGTTATTTCACCAAATAAGAAAATTTCATTTTCTATAAGGAATCCATAGCCGCACCAAACAACATTAGCACCAATTCAACGAGGAAATTTTTTTTGCACCAAACATAAATTTCTAAATTCTACGGAAATATTTTTCCAAGGTTTCCATTCTATGGAATTTGCTGACGTGGCAATTTCCCCTTTCCGCGGAAAGGGTGTGTACACAAACGTGCCCTAAAATCCATTTCAAGATTAAAAAAAAAAAAAAGGAAAAATGATGCAGCCAGATTGGTGAAGGATCTGCCCAAGCGTAGGCACACCTTAAAGCGAACACAAGTAATTCTAGGATTCTACTTGAAGAGAAGAGAATGTCTGAATTTTGTTGATGAATTTTTAGAATACATATGAGGTCTTAAATAGGCCTTTTAGAAATCCAAAAGAAAGTAATTTCCTTATTGCATTTGATTTTCCTTACAATCAAACATTTGTTGAATCAAGACTCTTAACAGAATAGGAAAACTAAATCAACCCAATAGAGATATCCAAGGACAAATGATCTATTGCCTTATTGGGTCTTGTTGATTGCTGCACACAGTTGGGCTGGGCCTCTTAGGCCCGCCATTGGTATGGTCTTGGGTCCAATGGATCTGTGCCTGACCCATGGATATCTGGCTGGATCTGGCCTGTTAACCATTTGAGGTAGCCCCTTTTGGCCTGCATCAAATACTTTCTCTGAAGGTGTAGCTTATCATTTAGCACCATATCATTTTTAACAACATACACTAGAAGAACTTCATCATACTTCAGTGTGTCCACAACCAAACTATGGGTGGGGCAAAGACCCTCTCAAGTGACACAATTGACAAATACCCAGGCATGAACTCACCCAAGGCTCATATGTGCTGTAAGCCTGTAATAAGTACTTTACTTGAACGAACCCTGCCTCAAGAATTCAAGGCTTGATCTTAATCCAAGCCTTGCCCATTTGGCATTTACACAATCATGCTTGAGAGCCTTTGATACAGAAACAGGTATTTGGATTGTACAATGACCTCCCATGGGGTAATAAACAACCTATCTCTCTCTCATAAACAAAGTGCAACATACTGCATCAGATTTATAAGTAAAAACCACTTCCATGAAAAAGCTAATAACAGTAAAGTGGAAAAAGTGTATGTATTAACCACCTAGTCTCAGCTTATGTTAAAATAAACTTTCCCAGTTCCATCTCAAAAAATAAAAAATAAAAAATAAAAAAATAAATTCAGAAGAGTGAACATACAGTGCATAAAAATTGCTGTTTTAGCATTAAGAATGTTACAAATATTAGGCCTTTTAAATGAGAAAATATCTCTAATTCTTCATCCATTCTCCCAAACTATTGAGTTGTTCAGAGTGTTTGCCTCTCATGTATTGTGGGCGAAGGATACTTGAAGTGCCGATGCCAAGGTTTTGCTCTCCTGTAGGTTACAAATATTAGGCCATTTAAATGAGAAAGTATCTCTAATTCTTTCATCCACTATCCCAAGCTAGCGAGTTGTTCAGAGTGTTTGCCTCATGTGGGCGATGGATACTTGAATCTCCAATACCAAGGTTTTGATCTCCTGTATGGCCAGCTCTCTCTCTCTCTCCCAAAAAAGAAAAAAAACACCCAAATAAGATGGAATTATAATCTAATCCTAACAACCATATTAGATCCTTAGAGATCTTATTATAAATCCTAATTTATTGTAATATCCCTGTGATAAAACAATCTCTTCCTAGTATGTATGATATTCTACCATAGTACTTGTATATTCTTTACCACCCCCATGCAATTGCAGGATCTTTCCACAAAGGATTAGGTGATTGGTTACATTGAATATAATCCCTTGATCTCTTAAAAGGAATGGTTGATGTGATCATGTTATTATTTATGCTGAATATAACCCCTTGATCTCTTAACATGAATGGTTGTTGTATCATTGACAAAAATGGTCATCATGTTGTGTTTGTAGTCACTGCCTATTTATGGAATCCATTATTGTCCCATCCTACTCATTTTATTGGAGATGGTAGCCTACTAAATTAATTCTGTCATGATCTCTCCTAGAAGCATATGAAGTATGATCATGTCACTTGAAGAAAACTTTTGTTGGACAGGATTGGATGGAGGGACTGAAAAGATCTTGAGGATTGGATAAAATCATGAGTACAGATTACAAAAAGTTCTCAGATGAACTATGATGACCTGAAATTTCAAAACACAGCATCAACAACAAAATAAATGAAAAAGAAACAGATATCATTTCTTGTCGTGTGTGGGATGTGTGATGTTCTTTCTTCTCCCAAGTGATATTGGTGTCATCAGTGTAGTGTGAAAAGGAAGAGATGCAATTCACTTTTAATGATGTGGCTGCTCCAGTTGGAGGTGCTATTCTATTTTCATTGCATTGATTACTATGACTTCTCATTGTGCAGGTTCGCTTACATCTTCTCACTGCAGTATTGAAGTGTTTTTTCAGAAGGCCACCTGAGACCCAGAAGGCCTTGGGAGCAGCTTTGGCTGCTGGTCTTGCTGATTCTCACCAGGTGTGACTTGATACATATTTTATTTGGCAAAACCTGAAAACATATCAAATCAAGCGATTCATACATGAATCTCTTATTAGAATACAACTTTATTGCAGGATGTTCATGACAGAGCCTTATTCTACTACAGGCTATTGCAATATGATGTATCCCTAGCAGAACGTGTCGTGGACCCTCCCAAGCAGGCAGTTTCAGTCTTTGCTGATACGCAGAGCAGTGAAATTAAGGATCGCATTTTTGATGAATTTAACAGCCTATCCATTTTATACCAGAAGGTGATACTCTGTCATGATAGTTTTATGGTGATTTTTTTTTTTGGAGTAGATAGCTCCTGTGATTGTTGGGAACATTTTTGTTACCAAATTAATAATTTGGTGGATTGACATATAGTTTGCTTTGTTGTGGGAGTGGTCAACCAGATTCCATCTTATTACAAATTACTGCAAAAACCAGTCATCCAACGGCTCGAATGCTGACTAGATTTATACAAATGACTTGCACAACCATTAAGAAATAACGACAAGCAAAAACATGCCTATTATCTTAAAAAAATTAATCTGACAAATAATATACCATACTTGACCTTAGAATTGTGTAACAATCAGCGGGAGTATTCATAAAAATATACACATCCAGGAAACTTTGCTGCAGAAAAGAATACCATAATCTCTTGGATTGATGGGGGCTTAAAATGCATTATATAGAAAATAATATTGGGTGTTGAATTCAGCTAGGGGTCCTTGAAAATTCTACTTCAATTTCAATGAATTTAAGAAGCTTTGGCTATGGAGGTGAAGTTTAGTCACATTCTTTGTTCTGCAAGTGAGGAGACTGATTTGTTGGCTAACAGAGGGGGGTTTGTAGCAATTTTATGTGTCTGTGCTTTTATTGTATTTTCGTCTCTGTTTTCGTTGAGAGGGCTGATGGGTTAGTGCTCTTATACCGTTCGTTGCCACCCTTCTTGGTATTTTGTAATCTTGCTTCAGATCCTTTTTGGTTTAATATATTTTCCCGTTACCGTTCAAAAAAATGTAGAGAATAATATTTCAAACACAGTTGTATCCTATACTTACTGCTGTTAAAATACAAAAAACTACAAGAGTTTCTTCCAGTCCTGTCATAACATACATGACAGAAAAAATTATTAGCTCATCATGGATTTCCCTAACAGCAGTCTATCAAGGATTTGCAAACATCGCCAATGATATTCAAGCATCTGATCAGTGGTTAACAGACCCACAATGATGGCCAGTGTCCGACATGCATTATTAAGCTTGAGTTTTTAATCGAGGAGGGCTTCTGAGCCATGCCTATTCAAAATTTAGATTTTCCAAAGTCCAAGCATGATCCATCAAGAGCCTTATGGAAGGCCAACAACAAGCAGTAGGAATTGATGTGTAAAAAATCATAGAAATATGATATAATCAAAAGGAAAATGGAACCGATAAAGAAGATAAAGAAAAAAATGTTAGAAGGGGAAAGATAGACGTAGAAGAGTAGGGGAGAGATATAATGTGAGAGAAGAATTAATAGTTGTAGAAGGGAAAGTGTTTGAGATTGACAGAAGATAAGTCTCAACTCTAAAGTAAAGAGATAAAAAAAACTTACATCCCAATCCAATTCTGCAATGTGCCTGTAAGAAACACATGTAAATTCCTCTTCTAACACATATATGAAACCCCATATATGACTTAAGGTCCTATGCTTGTTAAATTTGTAACATTTGCCATACATTGGTCCTAAGACTTGGTGACCATTTTAACTTGGAAGAAAAAGACTCGGACATGAATGTTTTTTTTTTTTTCCGGGTAAAAGGTGCATGATTGTTATGTGAGAACAGAAACATGCATAGTCCTAGAAAATGTGACCCTACAACTTGTATGAAACACTGCCATTTGTGTACGTAAAAGTGGGCCACCTTTTCTAATTTTGAGGTACAACAAAACCTAATAGTTGAGACTTTGATTAAAGACTGAACTACAGACCTTACTCTCCATATCTTACTGAATATCCTGAAATCTTGCAGCCTTCTTACATGTTTACTGATAAGGAGCACCGGGGACCATTTGAGTTCTCAGAAGAGCTTGGGAGTCTGTCTGTGGGCGAAGAATCTGCAGATAATGTTATCCAGTCTCAAAGATTTGAAGCAAGTGATAATGATCTGTTGCTAAGCACAACAGAGAAAGAAGAAAATAAAGTTCCTAGTAATAATGGTTCTGCATACAGTGCACCAGACTATGATGTTTCTTCTGCATCTCTGGTTGCTATGCCAGGACAGTCTGAATCAGCAGTATTGAATATCAATTTGCCTACTCATGCTCCACAGTCTAGCTCAGGTATTGATGATCTGCTTGGTTTGGGTTTACCTGCTACCATCCCTTCACCTCCTCCATTGAAGCTCAATGCAAAACCGGTCCTGGATCCTGGCACTTTTCAGCGAAAATGGGGCCAACTGCCAATATCATTGTCACAGGTTTGCTTGCTTCTTTCTGTTAGTTATTCTTTGATTTCCCAGCAAATTATCTATCTTGAGAAGGTTTGCTCAATGTACTATATCGTTCTAGATATAGTTGAATGAATATTTTATTTGGGAATATTGCTTCCACATTGGCAAATTCTTAATTCCTAGATGATGTGCAGTTGATTCAATGTTTCGTGATATCAAACTACACTGATTGGGCATTTAACTTGCCACTTCTTTTGTAGCTTATGTATTATTATAACCTGATCAATGCTTGTGCTTCTTCTTGTAGGAAGACTCTTTAAGTCCTCATGGAACTGCAGCTTTAACTACACCTCAAGTGCTCCTCCGACACATGCAAAGCCACTCCGTCCAATGTATTGCCTCAGGGGGTCAAGCTCCAAATTTCAAGTTTTTCTTTTTTGCACAAAAGGCAGATGACACGGCTGCTTTCTTTCTTGTGGAATGTCTTATCAACACATCATCTGCAAAGGCGCAAATAAAGATCAAAGCTGATGATGGAAGTGCATCTGCGGCCTTCTCGGCCTTGTTCAGGTCAGCACTATCTGAGCTTGGTATGTCTTGATTATTTTATTGACTAGTTATTCTCTTTTGTTAGTTGGTGTAATTGTTTATCTTCTTTTTATGAATTAATCAAGGAAGAGTTATATGGCGCCTTTTTGTGAACTATGGAACTATTATTGTAGAATCATAGATATCATGCAGATAAAAATAAAGAGCAAAAGTTTTTCCTCATTGTTTCATGTAGATCTCTCTTAATCATTACTTTGCAGAAGGTGATGGAAGAAATATTTTGCATTTAGCCTGTTTAACAAATGATTGGCATCATTTCTTAATGAAATGCAATAAATGATGTTGGCGTTTACATGGTACAATAGTAGTTGACGAGAAGCAGGGTGGACTGTGTAGACCATTAATTCTTTTACTTATTTAAAAACAAGAGTTTTGGAATTTAAACTTGTTAGGAAATTGGATATAATATGGCTTTGTTTCGCCTCTTAACTAGGTGAAATTCTCAAGATGTTCGATGATGCCATATTTACACAATATTATCTGGACTTCCGGTGTTGTAAACTGAAATCTTAACCTTAACATGAGCCTAAGTACTGCTTTGTTGGCTGATGCCCACTGTGTTGATCACATTCTTATCAATGTATGGATGAAAATGGCATCTAAATCAAAGTCCAAGTGGCTCCAAAATCAGCAATTGGTCGAGATGATGATCTTGGTATGGCTCGTAAAGCATTTCTGCCTATTTCTGCCTCAAAACAATGTTTTTTTTTTTTTTTTTTTTTAGCATTTTAGCAAACTCCCCGTTTAGTTTGCTGTGAAAATAATGGCTGTCTCTCTTCTTGAAGCCCACTTCCTTGGTTTTTTTTATTGGACCTTCCTAGGAAAATACCAATACCAAATGCATCAATGCACGGTTTTTTCTTTATTTTTGCTGTGGTGTCTCAATATGATTAATCAAAGAGAAAGGAACACAAACCGATGAGACGTTATTAGACCACACCACCAAATCACCACTAACGGTGTGTTTTTTTTTTTTTTTTTAAAAAAAGAAAAAAAAAAGAGAATAGAACTCTTATTTTTACAAGCCCATAAATGTAACCTTTCATTTTAAGAGGATTTGCCTCTATTTCCTCTAAAGCGGGTAAATGGTACTTAGAATCACGTGCCAAACGCTCTTATTTTTCAAATCTCTAAAGAGTTCGAAAATAGAGATGTCAAATATGAGCTAAACTTTGAACACTTCATGGCATGCTCTAGTCCAAGTTCAGGGTTGGACCCAACATGAGCGCCATGATTAGCCAAATTGCATTTCTAAAGACCTGGCTAGCATGGCTAAGCCCATAACATTAAGGAATGTCCTCTTATCCGCGTATACAAATATTGCTTGCGACTGGATGGGACGTTGAGGCCTGCTAGAAATTTATCTTCTCGAGAAGAATGTCATGAAAAATAGATTAAAACTTTAATCTACTGGGAGAGAACTCAACTAGGCCACCGACCAATGGGGGTGCAAAATCGAACTCGGACCACCCCTATGAAACTGGAATGCCTATGCCACTGGGGCAAATGTGCATTGGCGCGTCAGAATTTATCTATCACCCAGCCCAGCCGTCTGCTCAAGAAGAATATTATACACTTTCAAATACTAGGAACCTTTTCATTGTATTTGCCTCAGGACTCAAATCTGTTGATTCATCTTTACAAAGAAGAAAAATCTTCTCTTCCTCCCGAGAAATAGCTTTTAAAAAAAAGAAAGAAAACAAAAGAGTGGGTGATGTTATTGCAATAGATAAAAGTAGTCCACTGGCAGGAACTATGGTACATTTTGAAAGTGGATAGGCAGGCAAAAAGATGGATGGTAGAGGGAAGAGGCGACAGAGATGAAAGCCCATGTCCCATGATAAGAAGGGTAGGGCAGAAATTTATTCAGTCCCATGTACAGTGTCCATCATCAATCACTCTCTTCACCCCCTTTCGTCTATGCCACTTTCCCATGTAAACCATAGGAATAGGAAAATGCCATATGTCACCTTTCCTTCCACATCTCACATTTTTATTGATTGTTAGTGAACCATCTCAAGCCCAATAATGCAGGAATAACAAAGAAAATGAAAGAGAATCGTAGGTACAACCAAACGGTGTATTATTTTCGAAGCCGTTTGGGTAATTCACTTATAAGGTGAATTCTAATTAAATTTCACGGTTAAGAGACAAGAAAGGAGAGACCTAATCAAAAAGTATAAAATTTCAAAATCCACTTTAGTTTGTCATGGCATGTGAAAGAATTTTCTTTTATATATATTTTTTTGGATAAAAAGAAAGGCCTTTTTATCTTTTAGTGGAATGAGATATTGACTTTCACCTTTTTTTACTAGTGAATTACCCAAACGGGTTACGATTAACATTTACGTAATAAACAAATGTGGCCCCAAATATAAACATCTGCAACTACACAGAAAACACCAGCAGCTACTAGCCTACTACAGATTTATATAAGCACCAGCAACTACAAAGAAACAATGGCCAGAACTCAAAATTAATGTAAACACCATCAACTGCAAAATGAACCACTGCAACAGTGACATCAATCCAATAGCTAATTGAATATCCAAAGAGAGAGAAGGAAAAGAAAAAGGTTCAATAGATGCAGCAAAGCAATCACTCATTGTGATCACTTGCATGCTTCAGAACACTACAATGAATTGAATAGAACAAAGCAGAAAGATCTTCAATGAACCCAAAAAAGCATTCTGGCTATGAGAAAAATCTCAATGCAAAATCAATCTAAGGCCTGCATCTAAATCTTCTTTGGTGATGGTCGTCAGGTCATCAGTGTCTATACAGTCAAAGTCAAGCCTATGATCTAAATTGTCCCTTGCATTCAGGAGCATTGGATCAACCAAACCTCCATTCATCTCCTTCCGCTGTTTATCCGTTGTCACTTCCTCTATTAGTTTTGCAATGGCCTCAATGCTACAAGATGGGTGCAGTTTAAACCCATAAAGCATATTATCCTCTGGTTGATTGTTCATCTTAAGATGGGTGATCTCAGCAAGCTCCTTTGAATTGAAGTCATTAAAGTAGAAGAATTTGGTTACCCGTCTGCAGAAACCTTCATTGGATGAGATGACACGCTTCATTGGTTCGCTATAGCCAGCGAATATGACAACTACTTTTCCACTGTCCATGATTGACATGATCTCCTCCAAGGCCTCCAAGCCATAATCTTTATCATCTTCTTTCTGCATGGGTATCAATCTGTAGGCTTCATCAACAAAAAGAATCCCTCCTTCTGCCTCTTTTATCTGCAAATTAGAAGGCAAGTTTCATTCTATTTTAAAAATAGGCACATTTTATTTTCCATAATGCAAGGTTACAAAATGGGAAGCCCCAAGGTTTGAACTCCAATGACTAAGCTTATGTCAGGAAAACCATTTTGCCATGGTGCCAAAGAATTGGCTAAGTGGGAGATACTTTGACATTTAGAAACGAAGCTTCTTCACTTACTATTGCTGTGTTTGTTTCTTTTAGGGCACGTTTGTGTAACACATTTTCCGCAGAAGAGGAATGGAAAAATGTTCCAGTTTTCCATGGACCCCTTTTTCTGAGTTTGGTGTGGACAGTTTTCTAATAGGGAAAGTGTCATTTTTCACTTGATGTTCGTGATTCTGTGGAAAGCATTTCGGAAGAAGAGTTTGGAGTGGGGGGTGGGTGTCGGGTCGGAGTGGGGTTGGGTTTGTTGTTTGAAGGGTTAGAAAGGGGGGCACATTTTGCAAGAGAGCAGAAGTTTGCAGGCTTCCATTTCCTAGGACGCCACACAAATGTTCCCAAGGTAAGAAAATTGTACAAAGAAGTGATATTACAATAAAGAGAGCAGAAACATTTACGAGCTGTAACCAAAGATCTGTTCTTTACTTTCTGAAGGTAATCGGCTTCATGCTTTCCTGCTCAGTGTTTTTTTTAGTAGTTAACTACGTCTTTTGGAACGAAAGATAGAATATAAATATAACTATGAAAAGTTCAATAGAAGGTAAACAGGACAAAGGGTGTTCTGCAATAATGAACGGAACAAACTGGTTACGCCAGATCAGATCTTTAGCGGACACTTAATTCGATGTAACATTTGTGCAGTTCGTAACATTCATAACGAGATTATGACTAAAAATAATATGAACTGGCTAATAAGTTCATTAAGCAGTCCGTACGATGTACTATGCAGTTCATAGTGGGTCCTGAAGTTGGTTGCTGCGGAAAGGTACATAGACTGCAAAAGCACCAGAAAGTGGGAGCAGCAACAAAAACTAATTTTTCTTTTTAATGGTGGTAGGAAAAAACTAACTTGGGAATTAAGTTTCCAGAATTTTGAGTTTTGAAGCATAGAACCCATCATCATAACTAAAAGATTCATGCAGCTAAACTGCCAAAGGCTATCTGACAACCTTAATCCTGCACACAAGCATACAATTTAATAGATATTGACGAGAATAATTTCTTCTATCAATGTATCTAAGCTATTTTACTTGGAACATGACATGACCATGCATGAAGATGGAGGCACATGAATCGTTATATTCAACAAAGACAAGGGCAATTCAATAGGGTAATGTTCCTCATTCTGAAGTGATGTGGAACTTCTGCAATGTTCCTGAAGGGCTCTCCCTCTACTCAATATATTTTCCCCACTAGTTTCATGCAAATCTAAAGAAG
This sequence comes from Litsea cubeba, assembly GCA_012931725.1. Taxonomy (NCBI): domain Eukaryota; kingdom Viridiplantae; phylum Streptophyta; class Magnoliopsida; order Laurales; family Lauraceae; genus Litsea; species Litsea cubeba. Next base: position 30,885,782 of record CM022945.1, on the reverse strand, counting down.
CCGAGGAAGCTAAAAGCAGAAGTGAAATACCTTTCTTCTAGTCTTTGGGCCAGTATGGCCGACAAATTCCCCAACCAGATCTGTTCTCTGCACTTCAGTTACCTTATCAGTAGGTAAAATTCCCACCATATGGAGAAGCCTCCCGAGGATTCGAGCTACCATTGTTTTACCTGTTAAGTGATATGATTAGCTCAGATGATGATGATGAGTAGTAGTAGTAATGACGATAATGAAAATGATAATAATAATATTTCATTGGTTCAATTAATAATATGATATACTACTACTTTTTTTTTGAAAAACACAACAATATTAGAAATAGCATCAAAAATATTGGCAATCTGAACAAAACTGAAATCATTAGAAAAGTTAAATAAAAAAAATTAGAGGCATGGGTTAAGAATGTAACAAAATATCATTCTATTACATTAATGGATATCAAGGGATCAACAAAGTAAAACTCACAGATCTGACTGCATATAGATTAGAAGCATTGAAGGGAGTGAAAATTAGAGGAATGGGTTGCTTATAATGTATCATAATATTATATAAGATAGGCTATGACTTAAATGATGATTAAGAATGAAGACTTCAACTCCATATCAAAGAGTTCCAATGGCACTCTCTCTCCCTCTCTCTATGAAGACTTCGACTCTGTATCAAAGAGTTCCAATACCTCCCCATTCCCCTTGGTGGGCCATCCCCTTCATAGCCAAACTTTTCCTTACCGGTGCCATTGCCGGCCTACGTTGGACATGCTCAAACCATCTCAAACGGATTTCTCTAATTATATCCCCCTATTGTTGCAACCCTAAATGCTCATGAAAGCGCTCATTTCTAATTTTATCCTTCATAGTTTTACCACACATTCACCTCAACATTCTCATCTCTGCTACATCCATTTTGTGCATATGATGCTTCTTGATTGGCCAACATTTTGCTCCATAGGTCATGACTGGCCTAATCACTGTCCTGTAAAATTTTTCCTTCAATCTTGTTGTTATTCGCCGGTCACAAAGCACTCCAGAAGCAAGTCTCCACTTCAACCATCCCGCTTTTATCCTTTGTTAGACATCTTCACCAATCTCTCAATCCTTAATAATTATAGAGCCAAGGTAACAGAAAGAATCTCTTTGTGGTATCTCATGGTCTTTAATTTTCACAGTAGTTTCAATTCTTTCTATATGCCCACTGAAGTTACAATCCATATATTCCATCTTTATACGGCTTATTTTAAAGCCTTTGGATTCTAAAGTCTCCCGCCATCTCTCGAGTTTAATATTCAAATTGATAATAACTACTAAGTAGAAATGCATTAGAAATGAAAATTGTATAAAATTACAACTAGAATACAAGGATTAAAAAAAGATACATTTTTTTTCTTAATGTGCCCTACACTAGTTTCACATGTGTCAATTTCTAAGAAGTTTACAGCATCTACCATGATTCACGCGTCATGAAAATGACAAAAAACACAATGTCATATACCTGTTCCTGGGTTTCCAAGGAAGGCCATATGAGGTGGCCTCCTAGCACTGACTTTAAGCCCAAGGGCCCTACGCCTCTCATCCAAAAGCATTCCCTTGGCCCATTTTCGTAGTTGCAACTTAAGGTCATGCAATCCCACGATATTTGATAATGCCTCTTCAAGCTCTGCCATCTTAGCTTTTGTCTCGCTGCATGCTTCAATAGCTTTGCGTCGTCTCTGCTCTTCAAGATGCCAATTTAGAAGTACCCGCAATTTCTCACTGCTGGGACCTTGTGAAAGATGACTTAGAGGAGTCATACCCTCCTGTTGTACAATGATTTCAGTAAAATTTCTAAGACATCATGCATTTTAATGTTGCACAATCATGATTTTAATTTGACACACACTGGAGATTGAACATACTTTATCTACAGCATTGCAGTCAGCGTTATACTCGAGCAATGTTTTCACAGTTGAGCAATCCTCTACTCGAAGTGAGTGCCAAACAGCTAAATGCAGAGGGGTCATTCCGTTCTGCATCATAAACATTAATGAATTAGTTTTGCAAACAACAGAGATTCACATTACTAAGGCGTAACTGGCTTCCAGTCTATTTGGACCTCAGTTCACTCAGTAGGAAATGGGAACAGAAAGGCAATCACAAGTGGGAGCAGCCATGCTGGATTGGTTGGCGTTCATGTAATTGGCGAACCCAGGATTTTCATTTTAAGGGGGCAGACCCAAACAGGCAGTTGGACTCTGTGGGCAAACACATGATTTTCACGTGAGCTTTGGGGGTGGACCTGGAATTTTCACATGGGTTTCGGAGGCGGGCCCAAGATTTTCATTCAAGTTTTTGGAGGCAGACCCAAGTCTGAAGAGGCAACCCCATATATGTGGGTATGCCCATGCATGTAAATGAAATGGACCTAAATAATACCAATCTCATGTTCTTTCATTTGTCAGACCTGAAATTTCAGCTCAGGGCCAACTCATACAGTAATAAATGGTCCTCGATCCAAGCTTGACCAGGTCTCAACAGAGGTAAAAGAACTTTCTTATTAGGTCCTGCCACATCAGGTGTGGCCCTATCCATGGTCCAAGCAGTCAAGTCCATACCCATACTGTATCAGTCTGAAAGCCCATCAGGCCTCCTACTAAGAATTCTAAGGTTCAGAAGTGAGGACAACATCCCGACTAGCATTTTTTTTTATCAGTCAAACTTGGAGGTTATTCGATTAAAATAAAAGAAGGGAGTTTACATTGGCTTTGGCCTCCAAAAAAGCACCATGATCAAGAAGCAACTTTGCAGCTTCATTGCACCCATTCTTTGCTGCCATATGCAATGGGGTTTCTCCATACTGAAAAAATAGTACCCGCATACAAGATATTAAGGCCCATGATTAAACAAATATACAAACACTGTAAGTTAAAAAGAACAAGCATTGATTTGCATAGGTAGTGATTCTAAGAATAAGCATTGATTTTTTATTTTTATATTTTAAATTACCATATTTTTGGCTTCCAACTCAATCTCTTCTGAACCTTGCCAATCAAGAAGAAACTTAACTATTACAACATTATTGTAACCAGCAGCAACATGTAGGGGGGTCTGTGCCATCTGCAGGAAAGTACACAATAAAATATGGCTAACAGAATAATTAGAACTTCAGAGAGAGAAATAGAATTTAAGGGATGGGATCCTCCCAACTTTTGAGCCAACAAAATTAAGGCTGGATTCTCAAATCTTGAGCTTGCAGAGTGAGATCCATCCATGAAAGAAGATGACAAAATGTGCAATGCTGAGAAAGATGCAGACATTTTCTAATCTATCACTAACACAACTTGTTTTATCATCAAGGAGAAATGTACTTCAGTTTGATTTATGCCCATTATCTGCTTGGAGTAAATTTTTTTCTTGATAATCGAATAGAACAAGTGATCAAGGAATTGGATGATAGTATTGGAAGGTGGGCCATTTTGATGGTTTATAAGGATAAGAGGGCTTTGAGGGTTAAGCTGATTAGATCATTAGATGTCACAACTGTCAGATTTAAGGCCTTGAAATGGCGAAATAGATCTGTCAAATAGTCCACTTCAAGGCTAACATCCAATGGACCTGAACTTTTTGGGTTGAGACCATCGATTTTTTAAGGATTAAATTGACTAATTAATTACCAAGTGATGGACGGATGAATTGACTGACTATCGGAATAAGATTGTGTGTGTAATGTGTATGGCTGAAATTCTCACCGACCCCATGAATTTACGGCGCCGACTGTGACAAGATGAAAATTCCTCTCTCGATGGAAAGATAAAAAAGAAAGAAAAAACACCATGGTGAAGAAATCGCCGATGTTATGAAACCCTACTCAGCTCTTTGCATGCGATTACAGTCCAAAAGGCATCAAATTTGTAAGAGAAATCTCCCAAATCCACCCAAAAATGTCAAACCAAATTCAAAGAAAACGTCAATAAAACCAACCAATGCTACAAAACTCCCTCCCGAATCCAACACACATGAAAAAAAAAAAAAACCCATTCCGAGAAAGAAAAAAAATATATATATATATATATATATATAAACAGAAACTGTAGATCTTTTATTTTTCTGTTTCTTCCCAAATCCATCAAAGCGAATCAATCATCCATAACATGCTAAATTCAACATACAAAAGATAATTCAATCGATGATGCAAAATTTGCTATGCAAATCAAATCAATTTCCGTTAGAATTAGATCGAAATAGTTAAAGACAATGCATGAAAGAGATCAAACTCATGTATTCAAAGTCGTGTTTAGAGAGAGAAAGAGAGAAATGTGGAAAGACGTACGACGGCGTTGCGAGCATTGACAAGAGAGGGGTTTTCGTGGAGCTTCTTCTGCAGGCCGACTAGATCTCCGGATTGCGCACAGCCGTGGATTGTTACTGGTTTGGAAGATCTGAGCCGATGATCTTGGGGCCCTGGCATCTTTCTCTCTCTCCTCTCTCTGCTTGCGTTTGACGATAACAGAAAATGAGTCTTCCTCTTTTCTCCTCCCAACCAGAGAGAAAGAAAGAAAGAGAGAGAGAGATCTTCTTCTTCTAATATGTCGTCCGCGGTTTGAGGGGGGGTGGATTGGGACCAAACACGCGGTTTTATTAGAAAAGTCTCCGACTTACTCAGAGCAACCTTCGTCGTCCGGACAGCTAAACAAGTGCGGCCACAGTATCATTAAATCCAGGCCGTCCCTATTAACATCCTCCACCACCATTTGAACTATATCAATCTAGTGGGGGACGCGAGTCCAAAAGTGGAGAGAAATGTTCTTGAATTTTTTAATTTTTTATTTTTAAAGAAATGTTTATAGCACGAATGTGCACACAGCCCTTTCATGTAAAGATAAAATTTCTACGTTGGTAAATTTTATAAAAATTAAAATATTGAAAAAAAATTTTAGTAAAATTTAGAAATTTATGTTTGGTGCGAACCTATTTTCACATAGAATTTACGCTGATATTATTTGATGCGGCTGTGGATTCCTTATTGAAAATTAAATAATATTCATCACATAAATGAAAACTCATATTGCGATAGTATGCCTTTTATTAAAGGCATTGAAATTCAAACATTGAGAGAGTGATATCTATGAGTCGACTCACAAAATTAATTTTAATATTATTTGATGCGGATGTAAAATTTTTATTTAAAATTAAATAATCCGCATCACAGAAATAATCACGAAAACCTACAGTGTGATAGTATGCATTTTATTGAAGGCATTGAAATTCGAACAATGATGGAGTGATATCCATAAGTCAACCCACAGATTGATAGTGGCCGGCAGATAACTACTGCCCTCCCAATCCCACCCTATGTTACGAACGAACATCCCATCCCATCCCATCAATGAATTGACAAAAAACCTGTTGCAATGTTTATCATACACACTGGGGGGTTGAAACCCACCCCAAACACAAATGAGAGAAGGACCTACAACGAAACATAAAAGAAATGGGGATGGCGTTGGACAGAAGAGAGATATGGAAACTGGAAAGACAGATAGAGAGAGAATGGGGAAGTGAGATGGGATGGAGATGGAGAGGATGGGAGAGTGATTACGCAGATGGAGGCAGTCCTAGCAGCTCAAAATCAAGGATGGAGAAGATGATCACCTACTAGGTTTCCACGAGAAGATAGAGTAGCTGGGTGAATTGGTTCTAAAATGTAGCTTGGTCAACTTTTCTGTAAAAACGGAATTCCCATGCCGCCCCCCCTATGAATCCCAATTCCGAGTTTGGCAAAGAAAAGTTTGACATGGCATAAATTACATTTCCACTTACAAAAAACCCTATTAATGTAGAAAATCCATAATTTATTTTGCGGAAATGGATTTCACAAATATGCCCTTAAGTTATGAAAACATTTGGGATTAAGCAAGTCTCGTCACCACAATTCCAATCCCAACACCTGTACGACACTTGGCTTCTTGTAGCCTAGGTAAACTATGTGAACAAATAAGCGTGTTGATATAATTCTCACTAATGCCACACAAATGTACCCTAAAGTTTAGGATAATTAAGAATATAAATGATGCACATTTTTAGGGCAACATAATAGTTTTTTGTAAATTTTGTTTCCACTACATGGCCTATTGTAATATATATTTCCATTTTCCAATGTGCTACCTATACTATGGTATATGTATTTCAGTGGTGCTCATGGGTTGAGTAGGTCTGGCCCCGACCTTCTAGGAAATCGTCGAAATCCATCAGACCTAACGTGGACCACACTTTGGCTTGGGTTTGGACGTTAGCTTCTAGTAGTAGGTTGGGCCTTGATATAGAGTTTCGGTTTGTTTTGTATTTGAATTGGGCTTGAATTAAGTGATAGAGACCACGAAGCTTGACTTGTTTCGGTTTGAATAAGTAGTGCTTGTAAAAGAGGCCGACGAGTAAGTGATTCAAAGCTAAGCCCAACCCAGCCTCATACAATTGACTAAATGGATAGGCTCATGCTTAACATGTTTTAGCTAAGCCTAGGTCAGGCACCTGCTTATGGTGAAGCTAAACTCAATGAAAACAAGATTCCTTTTAATATTATAAATATTTTAACAGTCCTGGTGCTGCTAATAATAGTGATTCTGTTTGATGATTACTTTGTGGTAGTGCCACCGACTCCAATGCCCTTCAATAGAAAATCATGGAACTGGAATCTGATGAGTGATGTTTCATAATAATCAATTGGCAGTCGCATGGTTTCAAACGAGGACGTAATGATGTTGGTCTGTTTGGACCAATGAGGGGGGTGGCATTCGGACGAGTTGGTTTTTTTTTTTATTCAGTAGAGGAGATCAGCGTCAGCTGATTTGACATCCTCTTCCATGTGCCACTAAATCCTGTTTGAACCAAACAGGAAATCCGGATTCTTATCAAATTTCTATCTCTTTGATATACCGGACATGTGATCTCTAAAATCAAGTCAATATTAGATTCCTTACTACATAATATTAGATAAGCCTCATGAAATTTCTCTAAATTTCTATATTATCACAGTCCATCTACTCCGAACTAGTAAGCATATACCAGAGTTGAGAGTCAACAAATCAAGCGATTTTAGCACCTCAATATGGAGCTGGTTGAGGGGCCTTCGTCCATGTGGTGAAATCTACGGCATCAGTGATCAGACCCATCAGTTATAGGCTCCTGTTTTTCTCCACCATATTACTACATGACTAGCTGGCCCACATTTTTGGTCGGTCTTCTCATTGGTTGGTTGGAAGTACTCATTTGTTTGTGTTGGGCTCCATAACATGACAGCAAGTGGAGTGACGGCTCTTCTCTCTCTTTCTCCACTTTCTATCTCTTGAGAGTAGTCTATTGATTTTATTAAGGTGCTTACTTTAGTAGTCCGTTAATTTTCAACTCCCATATGTAAGATAAAGTGGGACAATGATTTTAGTGAAACTTAAATTCAATTTAGGCGGCTTTATTTGGTTAAAAAATATTTCTCTTAATCCTACTAAAGAGACTTACACTATCCATATTTGAAAAAGAAATGAGGTTTCTTTTTTACCTTTTATTTTTTTTTACTTTCATTTATAAATACCTTAATTAGTCTAAATATCTCGGCCAGCTACCCTAATTTGCGTTCGATGTTTCTTTTTACAATCAATTGCTGAAAATTCATTATAATTCGTCATGATAAAAAAAAATCCTTACATCTAACCTCAATTAGGTTAAATGCGGGACATTACTATCAAAAGAAAGTTAATTTTGATCACGATAAACACCTAAATTTAATCAAAATTAGGTTAGTTCTAACTTCTAAGAAAGTTTACATCCCTTCCATAGTTAAGCATCATATCTCATCAGCAAGTCCAGATTGTCTACCAAGATCTTTCCTTATATGTAAATACAAAAAATGCAGGTGACTATTTGCATTTGTAAAAGAAACCCAAATAATTATAAGTAAATCTTCCTAACACGTAAACTTGATTACTTGAATCACAGTTACTATTGCTGTTAAGCAACAAAAGCTCCTTTCGTAACGTGGACGGAAAATAGACTCGGCTGACATGGACAGCTTGTCCGCGTGTCAGTCCCACGCATGTAGATTAGGGTTGCTTTAACGTGTGGTCATCACGCTTCATATCTCCACAGATATTTTTTTCAGTTGATTTGTTGGTTAGTATAAAACGATCGAAATCCCTCTTCTCCTGCAAAACCCTCAAAAAAACAGATTCATCGGCAATGGCTGCCGTCTCCAAGCTCCATCTCTCCCCTCAAACCTTCCTCCATCACCTCACCTTCAAAGATCCCTCCCTGTCTCACCATCCTCCGAAACTCCGACCGCTACTGCGCCGGAATCCGGGGAAAACAGACGGAATTCTCTCTCTCCGACAGAGAAACGGCAGCCGCCGACCACTGCGACACCCCTGTCGAGCTTTCAGATCTGAAAACGGAGGCGAATCTACTGAGAAACGAGTAGAATTGGTCGAGAGAGATGGAGTCGTCGAAGAGAAGAATCGATCGCAGTCGAAGAAGGGTAAGGGGATTCTCTACTCCCTCAAGTCGCTTCTTCTTAAGGCTTCTGGTTCGGAGAAATCGGTGTCTGGAGAAAAGTGTCAAAGTGCCGTGGCCAAGTTGGAAGAGATTTTCTTCTCGGTGAGTTGTTATTTGATTCTGTTATGTTGTGACTCTGATCGATGATACCATGTTAATAACAAGTAACACCAAAAGCTCGAGCCTTTAGTGAACACCATAACAATTTATAATTGTATTGGATTATGTTTTCTAGACATAATAAATCCAATCTCATAGAAGATTAGTCCAATGTTGTATAGTTTCACTCTGGTTGGAGTGGAATTTGGTTAAAGAGGTTTAGAACAGGATCGCTATTGCAAGTTTGGTCACTTTTCATCAACTTCTAACTATTGTTTGTTCAATTTTTCCTTTATACCAGGTTGTAACTCAGTTTGGAAGATACCTTCTCACCATGACAAGCACGGGAGTCATACTTGCCGTTGGATTCCAGTTGTCAGGTTTGTGGGTGTGGTATGTTTATATGAAAAAACATTTCTATGTGCAGTGTATCATCATAATCTAAAATTCTGATTATGTTTTGGTTGCAATTTTGAAGGTGGGGACAGTCAGATGAACACCTTGATTTGGTACAGCTGGCTTGGTGGTATTATCATTGGAACAATGATAGGAGCAAACATGGTTTTAGAGGAACACTGTAGAGCTGGTCCGCGGAATGTTGTCATAACTGGAAGGTATTGCATCTTTTAATTTTGTTCTAGTCATTCAGCAACGATTAAACCAGGAGTCCTAGTCATTTGTGTATATTAATGAATACTGATTTAGATTATCTTTTAGTTGATGGACAACTAACATGGAGAATTCATGTTTATTTATCAGAATATTGATGTTGGGCCTTGTTTAAAATAACAAATCCTACATTGGAAATTATGTAAAGAAAACCCTGTAATGACTGATGACATGGAGATGTTAGGCTGCTGCATTTGTTAGTTGATGTTTCTGACTTCCCGCTGCAGCACAAGGGGACTGGGGAAAGCACTTGCTCGGGAATTTCTTCTTTCTGGGGACCGTGTCGTTGTGGCTTCACGCAGGTGGTATTCAGAGCTTTAATTAGTGTCTTTCAATATAGACCTTTCTTCTCTGCATTTATATGTTTATCATCGTTGATTATTATTCATGCCTACTCATCTCCTCTTGGATAAGACAGCCCCGAGTCGGTTCATACGACTGTGGGAGAGCTTGAAGAGGACCTGAAGAAGGGCATCCTTACAGCAGGTAGCATGTCTAAACTACATATGGCTCGTGCAAAAGTGGTGGGAATTGCTTGTGATGTTTGCGAACCTGAAGATGTGAGGAAGTTGGCCAACTTTGCTGCTAGCGAACTTGGCTCAATAGATATCTGGGTCAGTACTATCATCTAATTCCAAATCTCATTATGTCCACTTGTTTCTTGCATGCAGTTACAATACAAAATTGCTTACATCAACTTGATGTTTCGATTTACAATTACAGGTAATCTTGTAGTATGTAATGTGCTGCAATCTCACATTCATCGACTGTAGATGATAGAACTATGTCCATCATGTTGTGGATCACTTTGCATCTTAGTGATACATATCTGGAGCATATGTTGATATCTTGTTTGTATCTGGATAAAGAAAAAAAAAAAAAAGAGTAGGGTTCAGATGCTAAATTCATGACTACAAATCTTACACTACCATTTGAAGAAGCATGTGATTTTGGGCAGCAATATATGAATTATTGTATATGCTTGCATCTCCTCCAGTGTGTATCGTTTTGTTCAATTTCTGATCTTGCTTACCTAGTCATCAGCTATGATGCCCAGATACGCATGGATTCTGCAAGGACATGAAATCAACACATGTTGGACTTGCAAAATTGAAGTATCTTATACAACACAGTATAGATATGTTTCCTAAGTATCCATGTTTCATATGTCATCAAAATCTAGAAACCCATGCATGTATTACAAAAATACTGCAGTAATTATATAATTAAGTACTAGTGTCAGAGAATGTGCTGATGGGCTTTCTTTTCCTCTGTGGATTGCTGTTGAATGTAAATTATACCTTTGAGGTCGATCTTAATTTCTCAGAACTAACATATGGACTTCTTAATGATGTTGCACAGATAAACAACGCCGGCACCAACAAAGGATTTAGACCATTATTGCAGTTCACAGATGAAGATATCGATCAGGTGTCTGTTTCCTGATGATTCATATTGTTATATAGCCTTCAGATTGGATTTTATTTTAATAAAGAGCAAGGAAAATGGATATTAAAGAAGTTTTTGGCAACAAATAATTTGTAGTCCACATGTTATGTGCTGCAGCGAAAGGTGTATTATTTTTTGTTGGGATAGGCAATTTATGCTCCATGAGAATGTCAAACTACTTTTACTAGCATCTTGATGAACCCATTCAATGTTATGTTACTATATAAAGTAGAAGTATGATCTCTATATTTGCAACTTCCACTATATTACAATTAGAGATGTGTTTTGGGGATGAAATGGTCCCACAAAAGAACTTCATGGGCTATTTGGGTCCTGAAGGATCAATGGGGTGGATAGCTAGTTTTTGGATATGAGATATCTACCCTAGTCACTATGGACATATATTTGTCCAATCAACACATCCTAAAGAATCACCGTTGAACTTATTGGATTGGCAGCTATTCATGTGTGGATTGGTCATTGAGGATATATGAGAGTCTGTTATGAAATTTCTGAGAGATCCAAGGTGATAAAAAAATATTTATCACCAAATAGAGACGAATACTATATTGTGATTGTTGCTGATGCATAGGTAGGAACTTAGGAACGACTGACCATGGATTGCATGTATCTAGAAATCACGCTGACTGTATGGTCAAGTTCACTGATCAAAGGATTGTGAAATATGGATGGTTTAGAAAGTGCAGTTAACTGGCCATTTTGTGAGTCTTTAAATGTGTGCATTTGAACATCCAATCTAGAAAGTTCGAGGTTAGTTGCCAGCTAGAGTGCTTCTTGTTAGATAGATAAAGATATTTATTTGGGTATGGAAGTCTCATTTCTTTTCTGAGGTGTGGATTGACTTCAACATTTCAAAGGCTTTATGTTATTTCAATTCTAATCAATGAATGCATAGAGAAAGGAAAAGGAGGGGGGGGGGGGTTTCAAAAAGCATGAAAAATTTAACTTCGGAAAAGAGCTTAGTGTGTTTGAATCACAAATGCTGGAAAGTCTGATGGAGATATGAAATGGGTGAAGATAAAAAGGTATGGAATCTACCTCTCTTGGGATCTTCTCTAGTAAGAGCCTTAATTTTGGACAATCTTAAGAAACAAAAATTTGTGCTGCCCCACATATGCATTCTTTGTTTGTACTTAGTATATAGATGAATCTGTGGATCATCTTTTTGTTTATTGTATTGCAGCTATAGTCATTTGGTAGATTCTACTTTAGCTGATTGGCTTATCCTTTCCTTCCCCATCCTCTTCTATGGATCTAGGTTTATTTACATATTACCAATTTATATGTAGAAGTAGAAATATTTTAGTTGTGACAAAGTTGCTAGCCAGTAATCGCAAAACCTATTGGTGATAAGAAACTGCACAAACAACTACTTAACACCCCCCTCGGGCGGGACACTGCCCGGATCCAAATAACACAGTTCGGATCCAAAGCACACGCCCGCACAAGACTACTACAACCCGGCATGTGGCCTTCTTGCTCTGCGCACTTGTGCCCGCACAAACACACAATGCGACATGGGGCATTTTTGACCTGTGTGGTTTCGAACTTTAGACCTCGGGCTCTGATACCATGACAAAGTTGCTAATCAGTAATCCATGTAATAAACCATATACCAACCCAAAAGCTTAAGCTTATAGGTGGAAGGCCCATACAAGTATATTAAGACATGTCAAGCCTATTATTTAGGCGATGTGGGATGTGAGACTTCCCAACACTACCCCTCACGTGCAGGCCCAACAGATTTCATGGACGAGCCTGTCATGTGGGCTACATAAGAACACTAGGATCGAAACCCGCTCTGATACCATGTAAGGAGCCCTATACCAACCCAAAAGCTTATGCTTATAGGTGGAAGGCCCATACAGGTATATTAAGACATGTCAAGCCTATTACTTAGGCGATGTGGGATGTGGGACTTCCCAACAACTTGGAGCCGTCTGAGTGGCCTAAAATGCTTTTATGAGAAAGATTTTCTTTTTCCGACTAGGCGTCGAGGTCTATCTTTAATATAAAGGCGGAACTGGGCATTAGATGCAATGGCGTTTTCCCTTTTGGTATTGGAATGTCCATATTGTGTAGTAATTTTTCTACTGCAAGCTTTATTCATACTTGTTAAGTAGATTTGTCTTCCGCTTCCTAATAGCTTAAGCTTTTGGGACTCCTTCGCTAGGTCTCGAGTTCGAACCCCGGGGAGGCGTTGTTCCCAGTTCGCATGGGTAGGCACATGTGGGTTGTGAAATCGAACGGTGTCCCTTTTTTTTTTTTTTTTTGCGGGGTGGTGGCGGCGTTAAGTAGATTTGTCTTCTGGTTATAAAAAAAAAAGTAGATTTGTCTTCTCCTTCCTAATAGCTTAAGCCTCGAGCTTTTGGGATATATGCTAGACAACAATATGCAGACAACACAATTTATTTTTTTCCTTTTGATTGGTAACATGGCTTAAACCTGAGGACCTTCCACTATGCCATGGGCTCTTGTCAACATTTGCAAGTATATAAAAGCACTTGCAAATGTTCATGGTTTAGATACTCTCTTCCTTGGAATAAAACTTGTGTCTTGATTGGAATCCCCCCTAGTTAGAAAGGATTTTAGATTCTTTTACAGAGTTTGAACCTTTTGTTATTGGCCTTAACTGACACATGGCTTTATTTAGATTGTCTCAACAAACTTGGTTGGTTCCTTAATCTGCACACGAGAAGCTATGCATGTCATGAACTCCCAGGAAAACGGGGGTCACATATTTAACATGGATGGTGCAGGTTCTGGGGGATCAAGTACCCCTTTGACAGCTGTGTAAGTTGACTCTACTGGCATGTCTTCTTTTACACACATCCTCAGTGCTATTGTTGCCAATTCTAACTATTTATGTCCATGATACTTAAACACTTCATGTATCTCCTTTTGGTTTGTAGTTATGGTTCGACCAAGTGTGGCCTAAGACAGCTTCAAGCATCACTTTTGAAGGAGTGCAAGAGGTCTAAGGTTGGAGTGCATACAGCGTCGCCAGGCATGGTCCTAACGGATTTGCTTTTGAGGTAACTTCTTTGCTGCATTTCATCTGCTTCACTTAATATTAAACTAGCACAGTAACCTGTGCTCAGCACGGTATCTCCCTACATTGCAAAATAAATAATCATACATTAAAAATGTTATGAAAGTACCTCTTTTTCATAAAGCAAATTGCATAAAATGAAAATAGAAAAATTCAGGCAAAAAGAGAATAGAAAAGATGGGGTAGAAGAAAATTTTTATATAAAGGAAAAACTGAAACTTTAAAAAGTGGGGAGCAGATGTGAGTGGTTTGATGAGACTGTTATGAGTGGGTAGTTGCATGAGATAAATAGTGGAAAGAACATGTAGAACATTTGAAAAAAAGAATAACTGCCAGTCAAACATCATAACTGACGATCAAACTTGGATCTAAAACCTTCCAACTTAATATATTATAATGTGGTTTTTACTGATAAAGAATGTGGATTTGATAACCAAGTATAAATCTCTCTGAAAAGTTAGCTTCCTTTTTAAACTTTCTTCTTTTTTTTCTTTGTTGGGGTTTTTTGTGTGTGGGGTTTTTGTGGTGGGGGGGTTTTCGTTGAAAGGGCATTTTGTATTATACTGCTGCAAATGCATATGATAACAGAAGCCAGAGTTTAGCAAGAGCTCTAGGAACAACTGTAAACAGAACACATACCAACTGATTGAAAATGTTGAACTGTATGCATCTGTCAAATGCACTCCTGCAGATAGACTTCTGTGAAATAGTACCCGTCAACTGGTTTATACATTCACAACCCTTTCTGATTACTGCTTGAATGTTTCACTTGCAGTGGTTCGACCCTTAAAAATAAACAAATGTTTAACATTATCTGTGAGCTCCCAGAAACAGTGGCGAGAACATTAGTTCCAAGGATGCGGGTAGTGAAGGGGAGTGGAAAAGCAATTAATTACTTAACACCTCCTCGGATCTTGCTTGCTTTAGTCACTGCATGGCTTCGTCGAGGTCGATGGTTTGATGACCAGGTAGACTCAGCTTTTTGTGTTATATTACAATTTTTATGTGGAAGAAATGTATTTATGGCATATCTATATTAAATGCTGCTAAAATATTAAATACATGAATATAAGTGAATGCATGCCGAGAATGCTAGCAGTGCATTGGTTAGGCACCTTTCACAAGGAAGCTGGTCCTGGTTGAGTTTGTGAGGATATTTACTGGTTCCACAGGCCAGACCACTTTTGATAATCATGCTTATGTATAAATTAGAGGAATATGGTGTATTTTTGTTGATATTATTATTATTATGGCATCATCATCATCTTCATCATTATTTACAATATACAGATCCAAAGAATCTTGGGGCCAAAACATAAACCTTATATGATAAACATTCAGGTCCTCACAGTCAGAGCTTGGTTGAGGCTTTAACTGGACTTGACTTGAGTTGGGTTGGTTGTTTACACATTCCATTGATCGTCCAAGTGTTTGTGCTAATCTCCTCGTAAGCATATGGTCAAACTGAATTCACTTGACCTTTTTTCCCTTTTAAGCATTGAAATTCACTTGGCCTTTTATCATAATCGGAACAGCAAGAGCATTATTTCTATCCTAGTTTTATAGTAATTTTGGTGAGAAAAAGGTGAAAATGTGACGTGTGCTGATTTCAACATATTATTTATTTTAGGGAAGAGCATTATATGCAGCAGAGGCAGACCGAATTCGAAACTGGGCTGAGAGCCGTGCTCGATTCTCTTTCACTGATGCCATGGAGATGTACACAGAGAACACTTGGGTCTCTGTTTTTTCACTCTCTGTTGTCTGTGCTTTTATTATCCTTTCCAGTTCTTCCAGCTCATTCCCTGGTACCTGACTCTGCTCATCTGTGATTGTAAATTGTGATCCTCAACTGCCCGGGAAAAAAAGGCATCATACGGTTGGCTTTCCTTTGATATATAGTTCCAAAGACTTTGGAGATCCCACGGAACAGGGGGGAGAGGGTACAGATCAATTTGTGCTGCTGCTTTTAAACCAACATGTACTTAGTCTTCAATGAATGTGCTGAGGGCAGTATCTTGGTACTTCCCTACATTAAGAATCGTTTCAGTCAGTGGCAAAATTCTTTTTTAATTGTTGAAGGAAACTGGCGTTCTCCATTTAGAAGCCTGTATAACATGTAATCCCACTTTAAGCTGTAATGAGATTCCCTCTTTAAATGATCCATTGTATGCTAGATAACTTTGTATGTGATTCCTCCCTAAGGTTATTAAAATGGCTAGGAGAACAGTTCTGAGATTTCTGGCTCTGTCGGCAGGTGTGAGGATTCTGACGGGACACGGTTAGAACCCGTGAGATTATTTTAGTCATTAGAGTTAATCAGTCTACATTGGAATGGAACTGCCATATAAAAAGGGAAATTTTCAAGATAAACCTCAAGTTTTGACCAGTTTTCAATTCATGACCGAAAAAAAAAACAGCTCACTTTTCAAAGCAGAGCTCAAGTTTTCCATTAACATTCCATTCTCTTAAAAATACAGGGCCCTTTTTCTTTTTCTTTCCTCCCAACCATCGACTTCTCCACAATAACCCTTTTTCTCTATAATATCGCACGATGGTGGAGCCCAAAACTCACATGAGGAATTTGTAAGAGAGAAGAACATTAATGTTAGTTATTAGTTGTAAAGCCCATAAGTTATTTCGCAAAAGGAATCTTGATGCCCCCTGAAATTAGGAATCAAGTCAACAAGAAATCTATTTGAAAAAAGAAAAGAAAAGAAAAGATAACCATATTTATTTCTCCATTGTCCTCTTCTTCTCTATGTGTGCCCCATCAAGGAGTTTCCAGTAAGATCTGTTGGGCACTCTCAGCACAGCCACAGCACAAGTCAAGAATTATTATGAGTTCCTACTTCTGGCCGTTCAACTAGTGGGTCCCTTACATTAGCTGCATCCCATTTACATTTGACATAAAATTTACATTTGACATAGCATGAGTTCCTATATCATCTCTAATGTCACCGAACAATTGGTCTCCAAAGCCGTATGTAAATATGATTGCCTAGAATTAAAGGCTTCAACCTCCAATCTCTAGCGATTGAGAAGTTATTAAAGTATGAGCATTTCACAGTAATCAAACTTACCCGTGAGGCATCCAAACACTTGAACACGGAATTACCAACGCTTCATTAACGCAGATCCAAACATGCTTAGGTAGCGTTTGGTCGCTGGAATGGTTGTAGGCCGGAATGGAATGGAGACAGGAACGAGTCTGGAATGGAATGAGGCAGGAATAGGCATTGCCGTTCTAGCGGTTGGCACGTGAGGAATTCAACCAGTTATTCTTGCTCCTGTGTTTGGTATGCGGAATGAGTCCTGCAATGTGGAATAAAACTTTACATAAGACTGACCTAAAATACCTCGTGTTAGATTTTTATCTTGGCTCACGTCAATGTATAGATTATAATATTATGAAATAGGTTGGGAGGCCCACACAAGCTCTTCTATTCGATAATCCTTATAATAATCATAATAATAACATCGGTATAGATTATATTATTATTATATAGGTGGGGCCCAAACAAGCTCTTCGATTTATTAATCTTATAATACTATATAATAACATATAGATTATATTATTATTGTATAGGTGGGGTCCACACAAGTTCTTCTATTTTATAATCTTATAACAATAATAATAATGTATATATATTATATTATTATATAAGTGGGGTCCACACAAGTTCTTCTATTTTATAATCTTATAATAATAATAATAATAATAACATATATTATTATTATTGTATAGGTGGGGCTCACACAAGTTCTTCTATTTTATCTCTATAACAATAATAATAATGTATATATATTATATTATTATTATATAAGTGGGGTCCACACAAGTTCTTCTATTTATAATCTTATAATAATAATATATATATTATATATATTATTATAGGTGGGGCCCACACAAGTTCTTCTAATTTATAATCTTATAATAATAATAATAATGTATAGATTATATTATTATATAGGTGGGGCCCACACAAGTTATTCTCTTTTATAATCTTATAATAATTATTAATAATAATTATATTATATTATTATATATGTGGGGCCTACACAAGTTCTTCTCTTTTATAATCTTATTATTATAATAATAATGTATAGATGTGAAGAATGATATTTTGGTCTAAAAAAAAGTAGAAAGGAATGGAATGGCCATTCCTTCCCGTCCCGGATGGAATGGTCATTCCTCTACATAAGGGAATGAGATTCCGGAGTAATGGTCATTACGCCACTTTTTTGCGAACCAAACACTTGGAATGACCATTCCATTCCGACCTTCATTACAGCGAACGAAACACTACCTTAAAGATTAGATGTTATATAATCTTTAGTTCCATTAAGTGATCGGAAGCAAGCAAACAAAACCAACATAAAAAACTTATTAACAAGGGCAATATTCTACCTGCTTTAGAACCTAATTAAAGCTTACCTAGATACTAATTTCAGTGGAATGAGCCCAATCCACCTAATATCTATGCTTTCTAAGGCAACTAATATCAAATGTACGGCAATATAAATCAAAGAAGAATTCAAGAAGAAAGAGAGAGAGAGAATCCCAGTAATTGGATTTGTTCTCTGGTTCGACTAAGCTGGCATGTAGGGTAGTTAAAAAAAGGAGAGGAAAGTTGCTGGAAAATCATTTTTATCAGCGGGATGTCCTAATTTAAAATGAATATAAAAGGCAAGCCCTGTTTTTAAAAACTAGTTTTTTTTTCTTGATTTGAAAATTGGCAAAACTTGGAGCCCTATTTTGAAATTTCCCCCTTTTTTTTTTAGGATCAAACGGTCTGTTTGTGTGATCCACTTGATGCTTTTATATCACCAGGGTGAAAAGGATGGTGAGGTCTCTTTAAGGACAAGGGTCCTGCAAAAAATCAGCCTCATTAGATTATACTAGCACTTGCTTGATTTAAAAGCCTTGAAGTTTAATTGATCACTGGGTCTCGGTTGTATTGGCCGAGAAATGGATTGGTGGGATGATGAAGTGGATTATAGGTGAAGATGATGGATGGTGAGGAAAGAGGAGAGCAAGGGCCACGGTTGATGGGCTGTGAAGGTGTTTAGTTGATGGTGGCAGCTGCTTGGTTCCGTGGATGTGAAGCCGGCCACAGAGAGATGGGTTGGTGGGATGATGAAGGCGATGGAAAGAGGATGGTGTTCATATTTAGACGGATGAGGAAGATGTGTGGGAGTCGAATGGGTTGGTGTGTTTGGTTAGAGGGATTGGGAGTTACTGAGATGGTCAAGGGTGTGAGGGAAGTAGAAGAAACAGGAGGGAAGAGATCACGGATGAAGGAAATGGTAGGGAATAGGAGGGAGAACAAAGGGCATTGAGATAGGAGGGATAGGAGAAAGGATGTATGGATGTATGGGGAATTAAAGTAAAGTAAGGTAAAGCTTCTACTATCAAGAAGAAGTGGGAAAAAAATAGGAAAGTAGTAAAAAATCATTTTTCTTGCTTATCCTTATTTAAAATCTGAATATGGAAAACTCAAGTCCTATTTTGAAAACTTGCTTTTTATTTTCTTCATTTAAAGACAGGCAAAACTTGAGCCCTATTTTAAAACCCTCCCTCATAAAATCCCCAAAAAGTGGTTAAGATGTGTTCCTCATTCCTCAATTTCCAAATGTTCTGCCAAGCTAGAACGAGATGTTTATTTTAGACAAATTCGAGGAAAAGATGTGGCTTGAGAGAGTCTGACCATAAGTGCCATCAGTTGTGATTTGTGAAACTCGAGTCGGGCCAACATTGGCCAGCTTGACGAAAAGTTAAAATCGGGTTGGGCCTGTCCGGGTTAGGGTCGGCTTGAAATCTACATGGAATCAAGTTCAGTTCGGGTTTGAGCTGGTTTTTTTCTTTTTTCTTTTTTCTTTTTATCACGGAGGGTGCCCCAGTCCTTTGGCACGTCCACTTTGGATCTGGCATCTCTATTTGAGATGCTTATGGTATTATTAAGTTGGGGCTGGGCTTAAGTGGCCTTACGGCTCTTATGGGCTTATCCAGTTTTGGGGAGCACTTCAGCCCCCAGCCCATTACATGTAGGTCCGCTCCTGTTTGGACCAATGAAGGCATCAATTCGTCCAGCGCAATTCAACCGACCGGTCCAGTTCAATTTTTCATAACATTGCAGCACTAACACATCATTATTAACTATTTCTCAGGTGGAGAGATCATTTTAATAAAAAAAAGTTAAGAAATCATTTTATACATATTGATTCATTATTAATGAATTTTTTACTATAAGAATTTTTTTCAATGTCCTCACGTAGCTTCATGGAACAAATCAACCCATTCCTCCAACTTTTTTTTTCCTTCTTTTTGCTATAAGAGGGTTCTTAGACCTTTGGGTTAACTAATTCCTTCGGATTTAGAGGAAAGCCGGGCAAACCCCCATATAGCCCCAATATAATAGTGTAGTTTCAAACCTACAACATTCATATGTAAATCGTGATAAGCCAACTGCGCTACTTTTTGTATTAAAATAATTTCTCATTTTTTCTTTCCTCCTATTGACTTGGCCAAAATGTTTGGCCACAGAGACGTTGTCTTGTCCTGCAGACAAGACATTGGGCCTAATAAACAATGACATTGACCCCACGCGTTTACTTTTGTCTCGGACTCTTGCTACCACTGCCAACTGGTAAGTTGAAAGTGGAAACTAAAATCACCCACATGTCTTTTATTTTCTTAGATGCTTTTACTACTTCCAGATCGATTGTGATGTGAGGATTCTACACCATGTGGAATTCTCTTTTTATATGGCGCGGAATTTCTCTCTACTCATCCCATTGAATTTTATTTCTGGTCTACATAGGCAAAATTAATTAAAAAGTATCTTTTACCTTTATACCAAAAAAGTTAAAAAAAAGCATATTTTTCTCTTGAAAAATATTGTCAGATTAAACAACTAAAGATTCAATAAATATTAAAATGGTCATTGTGAACAAGGGGTTGTCCGGTTGGCTGGAAACCTCATTTCCCGCCTTATTCTATAGAGTTCGAGCCTTGGGTTTTCCTCCATATGTGATAAGGTTCACTTTTTTTTGGCACGCATTGTTGGCTCTCCTAGTTTGGTCCTGGACCCCTTTAGTTGGGTGTAAAAAAAAATGGATACATACTGTGCGGGGATATTTCCGAACTCGCCGGAGTCCCAGCCAATGCTCCATCTCAGGTTCCCGTACCAGCTAGTCCATCTCGGCAAGGCTCGGTCTCAGCTCCCACCAGCTCGGCCAGGCACTCCACCTCGGCACATTCCACTTCGGTCAAGTGCTTCACCTCGGCACTTCTGCCAGGTCTCCAGCCGACCTCGGCAAACATGCTCCGACCTCGGTCACGCACTTCGGTCATAGTGCCAAAGCTAGCCAAGGCAGAGACTTACAGCCGTACCTCTACGAAGATTCCACCACGTCCCAGGACGTGCGACAAGACAAGGGCACCGCCCATATCTCCTGACAGATCGTCATCCACAGCTCCCAAGGTGCCACGATATGGCCAGATGGGACAGGACAAGCTACGATGGGATAACTATTAGAATAGAGTGAGCTATAATGAGACAGCTAACCACCTCCTTGCCTTCTCTCTTCTTCTATATAAACGCAGCTACAACTTTAGAACAGGGGGGCGAACACCACTTTGGTACGCCGATCTTCTTCTCCAAAAATCTCCATCCTTTGCTTAGTTCTCACACTAACTTAGGCATCGGAGAGCCCTTCGCTGCCCAAGCCAGGGTCCTCTGACCTGTTTCTTCTCCCTTTCTTAAGTTCTCAGGCAGCGATTCTTTCATCATCAACAAGGAGCTTCAGCCTCCGTCCTCCTCGGTGAGTCTAAAAAACACTACCCCCAGGTCTGAATTCTTTCCTCCCAACCATCGACTTCTCCACAATAACCTTTTTCTCTATAATATCGTACGATGGTGGAGCCCAAAACTCACATGAGGCATTTGTAAGAGAGAAGAACATTAATGTTAGTTATTAGTAGTAAAGCCCATAAGTTATTTCGCAAAAGGAAACTTGATGCCCCCTGAAATTAGGAATCAATCATTAACCGTAACCGTAACCGTGAAGACAAAAACCGTAAAAAATCGAACCGCGGTTAACCGTATTAGACGGTTCGGTTACGGTTATTAACCGTGAAAAAATCTAATCATGCTTAACCAGTAGATTAACCCTTTTATATATTAATTAATAGACAAACGGCTAGAATATAATGCCAACTTTTAAATTTCAAATTGCAACAGAGCATGTTGAACACTCTATTGAAACTGTGAATGGATGTGTATCAAAGAAATTAGGAGAACATGGAAAAAAAAAAAACAAAGACCACAAAGAACATATTAAGCTTTCAATTAGGAAACATTCATATTCGCAAACATTTATCATGCATAGGACAAGAGGGAACAAAATAGAAAAATAAAGAAAGAACCCACTGATTTTAACCAAGCAAAAAATTAGTTAAGAATTCAAAAAAAAAATCTAATCTAGATGGATTAATTAATTGGTGACATGGATTGAGGATTAGAATATGAGTTTCATATTAGGGGGTTTGGGTTTAGGCGAGAACGGATGAGAGAAATGGTTAGGTTTTTTTTTGTTAACGTAACACTTAAAGAAATATTTCATTCGGCTCTTAGTTTTTTTCCTTTATTTGTATAATTGTACGGTTAACCGCAGTAAGTTAATATAGAAAACCGTAACTGAACCGAACCGTGCGGTTTTTGGATTTCATTAACCGTAACCGTAACCGAACCGTGAAACACGGTTTTTAACCGCGGTTCGGTTCGGTTCGGTTTGGTTAGACGGTTTCTCGGTTTTTTTTTACACCCCTACAAGTCAACAAGAAATCTATTTGAAAAAAAAATAAAAGAAAAGATAACCATATTAATTTATTTCTCCATTGTCCTCTTCTTCTCTATGTGGGCCCCATCAAGGAGTTTCCAGTAAGATCTGTTGGGCACTCTCAGCACAGCCACAGCACAAGTCAAGAATTATTATGAGTTCCTACTTCCTGGCCGTTCAACTAGTGGGTCCCTTACATTAGCTGCATCCCATTTACATTTGACATAGCATGAGTTCCTATATCATCTCTAATGTCACCGAACGATTGGTCTCCAAAGCCGTTTGTAAATATGATTGCCTAGAATTAGGGG
Source organism: Litsea cubeba (assembly GCA_012931725.1). Classification (NCBI taxonomy): domain Eukaryota; kingdom Viridiplantae; phylum Streptophyta; class Magnoliopsida; order Laurales; family Lauraceae; genus Litsea; species Litsea cubeba. Next base: position 30,862,824 of record CM022945.1, on the reverse strand, counting down.
CTTCAACCCCATCCCTAGCAATTGAGAAGTTATTAAAGTATTAGGATTTCACAGCAACCAAACTTACCCGTGAGGCATCCAAACACTTGAACACAGAATTACCAGAGCCTCATTAACACAGATCCAAACACGCTTAAGATTAGATATTATATAATCTTTAATTCCATTGGGTGACCGGGAAGCAAGCAAACAAAACCAACATAAAAATCTTACCAACAAGGGCAATATTCTACCTGCTTTAGAACCTAATTAAAGCTTACCTAGATACTAATTTCAGTGGAATGAGCCCAATCCACCTAATATCTATGCTTTCTACGGCAACTAATATCAAATGTACGGCAATATAAATCAAAGAAGAATTCAAGAAGAAAGAGAGAGAGAGAATCCCAGTAATTGGTAGTTAAAAAAAGGAGAGGAAAGTTGCTGGAAAATCATTTTTATCCCGGATGTCCTAATTTAAAATGAATATAAAAGGCAAGCCCTGTTTTTAAAAACTAGTTTTTTTTTCTTGATTTGAAAATTGGCAAAACTTGGAGCCCTATTCTGAAAATCTCCCTTTTTGCTTAGGATCAAACGGTCCTGTTTGTGTGATCCACTTGATGCTTTTATATCACCAGGCTTAAAAGGATGGTGAGGTCTCTTTTAAGGACAAGGGTCTTGCAAAAAATCAGCCTTATTAGATTATACTAGCACTTGCTTGATTTAGAAGCCTTAAAATTTAATTGATCACTGGGTCTTTGTTGTATTGGCCGAGAAATGGATTGGTGGGATGCTGAAGTGGATTATAGGTGAAGATGATGGATGGTGAGGAGAGAGGAGAGCAAGGGTCACGGTTGATGGGCTGTGAAGGTGTTTAGTTGATGGTGGCAGCTGCTTGCTTCCGTGGATGTGAAGCCGGCCACAGAGAGATGGGTTGGTGGGATGATGAAGGTGATGGAGGATGGTGTTCATATTTAGATGGATGAGGAAGATGTGTGGGAGTCGAATGGGTTGATGAGTTTGGTCAGAGGGATTGGGAGTTACAGAGATGGTCTAGGGAGTAAGGGAAGTAGAAGAAACAGGAGGGAAGAGATCACGGATTATGGATGTATGAGAAATTGAAGTAAAGTGAGGTAAAGCTTCCACCATCAAGAAGAAGTGGGAAAAAAATAGGAAAGTAGTAAAAAGTCATTTTTCTTGCTTATCCTTATTTAAAATCTGAATATGGAAAACTCAAGTCCTATTTTGAAAACTTGCTTTTTATTTTCTTCATTTAAAAAAGGGCAAAACTTGAGCCCTATTTTAAAACCCTCCTTCATAAAATCCCCAAAAAGTGGTTAAGATGTGTTCCTCATTCCTCAATTTCCAAATGTTCTGCCAAGCTACGAATGAGATGGTTTATTTTAGACAAATTCGAGGAAAAGATGTGGCTTGAGAGAGTCTGACCACAAGTGCCATCAGTTGTGAAACTTGAGTCGGGCCGCCAACATTGGCCAGCTTGACGGAAAGTTAAAATCGGGTTGGGCCTGTTCGGGTTAGGGTTGGCTTGAAATCTACATGGAATCAAGTTCGGTTATGGTTTGAGCTGGTTTTTTTTCTTTTTTCTTTTTTTTTTATCACGGAGGGTGTCCCAGTCCTTTGGCACGTCCACTTTGGATCCGGCATCTCTATTTGAGATGCTTATGGTATTATTGTTGGAAATAGGGTGGGCCTCTAGGATAGGTTTCAAAAACTTTTGACCCAGTTGATGCAGGGATCAACTATCCAGAAGGCTATAAAACTCAATCCAGGATTCATGTCCTCAATTTCAGCCATCATGATCAGTAAAACAATCTATCTAGAAGATAGAAACAACAACTAATAAGCATCCATAATAATCTACAACATGCAAGCTGGAATTGGATTATACATTTGGAACTCGATTGTGCTATAATGGAGAAGTTGCGTCTTTCTTTGATGATGAAATGCTTTCACTAATCAAATAGGAATCTCCAAGACCTCTTGATCTTCCACGCTATAACCCGTATCAGATTCTCCTTTTTCTCAAGAAGATGGTGGGATCTCCAAGAGAAAACTACTAGGAACTCTAGGGAGGAACTAGAAAGAGAACTAGAAGAGGGAGAGGAGAAAAACCATGTGCAACTCTTGCACTAGGGGCCTTGGGCGTGAATCCCAATGCTAGGATAGATGCATGGACGTCCAGCCCTCTTCTCCTCTATTTATAGCTTTTGCAAGCCCCACTTACTAATTTTCATTAGAAGTCTTACTTCCAAAAATTAGTAACTATCTCTTCTTAATTAAAATAGAAGTCTTACTTCCATTAATTAATTAGTAACTTACCATATCATAATTAGAAGTCTCACTTCAAATATGATTAGTAACTTTTCAATTTCTTTCTAATTAAAATAGAAGTCTCACCACTATTAGAAGTCTCACTTCAAATAGAAATAGTAACTTTCCTTTTAGAGTTCAACTAGAAATAGATACTTTTTAATAATTGGGCTAGCGTGGGGACCACTAGGGATTCCTTAGAAAGCTGGCTCCAACTGAGACTCGCGACCCCACATCTCATGTGTAATCCGGGCCCACAGTTAATTGCAAATAACTCCACTATATAAATACAATTGAACTCCAGTCTTAGGAATATTACATAGAAGACCCTAAAACTTCCACATTACCACAAGTAGACCCCTCTATCAATATCCATGGATCAATTGGACCTGTCTTCCAAACTAGATCCACATCTTATTATCCTTGAGCCCCAATTAATTATAATGATCATAGGTACCGTTCCAATTAACTCTTAATCGGAATGGGTGCGCACTTACCAATGATAAATTCATTAATTGGCACAAGGGGATATTAGAGATAGATTCCATCTTGACCATTGAATGTTCCCACAGCTCTACTACCACGTACCCAAATCACCGAGGTGTTGACCTACAGTTGGCCTCACTCATTGGTGACTCAAAGCAAATGAAGAGATAGAAACTTGAGTTCATTAATGTCTCAGGATTGAGAGCCTATTGCTAAGGAATTATGAGAGTAGATCTTAAAATAAAGACAGTTTTTATAAGGTGCTTCTCATGGTCCTTCAATACATCCAATGTACCAGCACTATGATCCAGAATCTTCCATTCTGATGATCGAGGCAAATCACACTATCTCATAATGATAAAGTGCTGCAACCTTGTCAGTATGAGATGTCCAGTCTCACCACTGGTTGTGAAGATATTTTAAATATAAGATTTGCCACACATGTCTCCCGTATGTGGATCTCATCCATACATATGTGTTGCATCTAATATACTTGTGGACTCCGGTTCATCTCATGAACCATCATGTCATTCGTATTGGTTATGTGCAAGTATATAATAAATCACCATTCATCTCATGAAAGGAAAACATGAATATACTGATAAAGAAATTAATCAATTTATTATATCATCTACTGGATTGAGTCCATAAAACTAACAATTATTAAGTTGGGGCTGGGCTTAAGTGGCCTTACGGCTCTTATGGGCTTATCCAGTTTTGGGGGGCACTTCAGTCCCCAGCCCATTACGTGTAGGTCAGCTCCTGTTTGGACCGATGATGGCATCGGTTCGTCCAGGCCAGTTCAACTGACCGGTCCAGTTCAATTTTTCATAACATCGCAGCACTAACACATTATTATTAACTATTTGTCAGGTGGAGAGATTATTTTAATAAAAAAAAGTTAAGAAATCATTTTATACATATTGATTCATTATTAACGAATTTTTTACTATAAGATTTTTTTTTAATGTCCTCACATAGCTTCATGGACCAAATCAACCCATTCCTCCTTTTTTTTTTCCTATAGGGGGCTTCCTAGGCCTTTGGGTTGTACTAATTCTTCCGGGTTTAGAGGAAAGCCGAACAAATTTTTCTATAACCACAATATGTAGTAGTGCAGTTTCAAACCTACAACCTTCGAGTATAAACCGTGGTAAGCAAACTAAGTTGCTCTTTATATTAAAATAATTTCTCATTTTTTTCTTTCCTCCTATTGCTTGGCCAAAATGTTTGGCGACAGAGACACGTTGTCTTGTCCAGCAGACAAGACACTGGACCTAACAAACGATGACATTGACCCCCGCGCGTTTACTTTTGTCTTGGACTCTTCCTACCACTGCCAACTGGTAAGTTGAAAGTGGAAACTCAAATCACCCACATGTCTTTTATTTTCTTAGATGCTTTTACTACTTCCGCATCGATTGTTCTACACCATGTGGAATTCTCTTTTTTATATGGCGCGGAATTTCTCTCCACTCATCCCATTGAATTTTATTTCTGGTCTACATAGGCAAAATTAATTAAAAAGTATCGTTTTCAGCAAAAAAAAAAAAAAGAAGTATCTTTTACCTTTATACCAAAAAAATAAAAAAAAATAACATATTTTTCTCATGAAAAATATTGTCAGATTAAACAACTAAAGATTCAATAAATATTAAAATAATTATTGTGGACAAGGGGTTCTCGTGTTGGCTGGAAACCTCATTTCCCGCCTTATTCTCTAGAATTCGAGCCTTGAGTTTTCCTCCATATGTGATAAGGTTCACTTTTTTTTGGCGCACATTGTTATCTCTCCTAGTTTGGGGTCTAAATGGTCCTGGACACCTTTGGTTGGGTGTAAAAAAAATGGATACGTACAAATGTGTATGTCTTCTTTGGATAAGAAAAATGCAAAAGGATAACCATGGAGTTTTCATGGCGGGCAGAACTACCATGCAGTGTCGCTACATGGTAGTATGGTGAAGTCCCATGTTAATGACGTGGGCGGGGCCCACCTTTCGAAAATCCAAACTGTTTTGTAACCTTAAAGCCCATTGTGTACTTAATATCTAAATATTCAAAGTCGATTTTGGTGGGCCAACCGATGGATTGCTCACTACATTTCACATATGAGAGACTCCTTTCATTTATGCCCATTAAAAAAAGGTAGTAATAAAACTTAATTACATATTTCAGATTTAGTTTGTTTCAATGGTGGGCCAATCTCAATAGTTTGAATAATAATTTATTATTTGATCACTACAATGGTTGTTGAGGGCTAATAATAGGTTTTGGATTGGTTGTTGAGGGCTAATAAGAGGTTTTGAATTTTTCAAAAGTGAACCCACTCAATTATTAATATGGGCGCCGCATCGTACAATCATGCAGCTTCTGCACCGTACTCGTGGTAGGCATCCTAAATTGTTTTTAATCATTCTTAAAAGAAAAGAGGAATCAGTCAACAATGGAGTACGATATGTCCTATCAAGTACCAATACCATTCAAGTTTAACTGCACATTCACTTGACCACGGCATCCCTTCCTTTGTCTAGAGTTGAATTTCAGCAATGTTCCGCTGTTGAGGTGAAACAAGCCCTATCAAACCATGGGCATCTTTTATTTATTTATTGTTCTCAAATTATGTTTAAAGAGAATCCTAGAAAAACTAAATTTTTTTTTAAAAAAAAGGAAAAACTACCGGATAAATTCTCATAGTGGCCTATGAGTAAGGAGAAGACCCGTTAGGAGTTTAGAGACGGAAGGGGTCCTTTGGGTGGGTTTCTTTATTTTATTTTTTTGTCGTTTAGCGATGTTGTCGATATCGACAAATATGCATAAACCCTTTATACATTGCCCCGTGTTTGCATTTCTTCGTCAAACCCTTTTCATCGTTTGCAACTTGTGTTCTGGAGATTTTTCCTTCTAAAAAAACTTCTACATGGAATTAGCCAAAGTGGTTGTTGGATTCCATTAAAAGGTTTGGGGTTGGTTGATGGCGATTTTCGTTTTGATCTTGATTAATGGCGATTTTCGTTCTAGGTTTTAGGGTTTGAAAAGGGGTTTCAACACCTTCATCTAAACCAGTTTCAAGCCATTCAACAACCCCTTCGAAAACCCTCCATTCCAAGCATCGCATGCATTTTTCCTCTGCAAAGAACACCCACCCGTCTCCCAATCTGATCTCTGCCACGAAAGAAGCCCCACAAACAGACCACTCGGTTGAAGTCATTGGCCGGATTCGTGACTACCCATATCGAAAAGAGAAGCCCTCTTCAGCTCTGCAGAGATCCTCTGATGGGCATATGGTTTGGGTGCGGACCGATATTGGGTATCATGATTTCAGCCTTGATAGGGCCTCGATTTTGGAGGAGGAAGATCTTGATGGGTTAGGCTATCCTATAGCTGCTGCCGATTTGGTCCAGCTGTAGAGATAGTCCCCTGTTTCTGCTCAGCGTCCGGTTTGGCCTTTCTCATTGTAGTGGGTGCTCTTTTAGCCTCTGGTTTGATTTTCCCATCAGCCTGCTTGGGGTAGTGGAGTTATCTGCCTTCCATGTCAGTAGATTTTTGGAAGAGCTTCTCAAGTGTTCAGCTTCTAGCTCCTCTGCAGCTTGCTGCAGCTTTTGGCTTGTTTGGTTTAGTGCTAGCTGAGGATTTTAGGCCCAGTTTTAGCTGGGGTAGTGGCTGTGGAGCTGCTGTGCAAATGACTGTAGGGGAGTCTTTCCAGCCCAGTCATCTAAGCTTGTTGTTGTAAGCTATGGATGAGATTCTTTCTTTTGTAGCATCTAGTTTTTGTCGAGTTGTAGAGATCCTCCTCTACTCAACTCAACTCAGTTGCCATTTCAAGTTAGTCTGGAGGCAGCCCGGGTAGATCTCTCTGCTCAGTGAGATGTGGAGTTCTGCAGTTCTGTTGGGCCCTATTTTGCCTATCTCAGGTGGTCTCATGGTTTTGTGCAGCTTGCAGTTATTTTTTGTTAGCTCCTTTCTCTATTTTGAGCTGTTGTTGGTGGTGTCTGTCTGGTCCAGCTCTAGCTGGGGTGTTGTCTGTGGTGCTGTCTTGCATTGTTTTGTAGTGGCAGCTTTCCAGCCCTCTGGAAGATATAATTTCTCTAGTGCAGTGGTTGTGTCCCAGCTAAATGGGTTGTTCCAAGCTTGACAAAAAAAAATTACATTCATTTTTTGGTGGAGTTGGTAATGTAAATGAGTTGTTCCAAGGTTGACCAGTGCGGTGCCTTTTTACTTGTATGGGTGTTGATGTAAATGACTTGTATGGCTATTGATGTAAATAGGTTGTTTGGTGATGTCAATGGGTTCCATGTAGATTTGAAGCATGTAAATGAGATCCATGTAGATTTGAACACTGCAAATTGAGCTTTTCATCTATTGTGTTTTGTTACTTTTGTAAGTATTGGATGGCTGCAATGAATGTTGGAATGTGAATGGTGCTAACAACTTGTTTAATATAAATGGAGAATGTTGTATTCAGTTATTCCATGGTCTTTGTTTTTTAGGACATTCCTAATGACCATAAGTTGGGTTTAATATGTTGGATTCACACTATAAAACCATGCAAACCAGTTGATTAGCTATCAGATAAAAGTTGTCGCTATTGACAACTTTTATTTATTCTAAAAGCTGCTAACTTACAACTTTTAATTCACCCCACTGATGAAACTGGTCAATATCGACAACCTAATGTTGTCCCTATCGACAACTTTTATCTCTTCCAGCAGCTGCTAACTTATAACTTTTAATTCACCCCACTGATGAAACTGGTCGATATCGACAACCTAATGTTGTCGCTATCGACAACTTTTATCTCTTCCAGCAGCTGCCAACTTACAATTTTTAATTCAACCCACTGATGAAACTAGTTGATATCGACAACTTAATGTCGTCGCTATCGACAACTTTTATCTCTTCAAGCAGCAGCTGACTTTCAACTCTTAATTCAACTCACTGATAGACTAGTCGATATCAACAACTTAATGTTGTCGCTATTGACTATTTTTTTCTGTTCCAGCAGCAAGGGGGTTTCTTGCGGTTTTTGTATAACCGCAAAAATTGTCGATATCGACAACATCGATAGACATCTAAGGGGCCGTAAACTTCTACTGGGTGGGTTTCTTACTCATGGCTCACTATAAGGACTTTTCCCTTAGTTTTCCCAAAAAAAATAAAATAAAATCTCATAAGATACTTTAGATGATGCAAGTTAAAGTAAAAATTGTTATTGATGAGAAGAAATTCATAGGTGGCATGTTCACGTACGTGAGACAGTTGTCCCTTGCTGCATGAGAATTACTTTTACATTACTCAATCGGATGACGCCATGTATATACATGGACAATAGAGAGGAATAAGAAGTTCCATGAATTATAGATGCTACAGAAAATCAGTATGAGTCACACCTTTATATATATGAATTTTGAGGCACCAAAGATCAATACAATATAAAAAAAGAAGGAAGAATAAAAGTAGACATTTTAATCCAATGGTCAGTGATGGTGTGATGTGTCAAAATGCAGTGAGAAGTTGGCAAATGGCAAGTGTGAGGATGGTTGATTGAACTAGGTTTACTGCCTGCAAGTCTTGCTCGAAACACTTCTTATGATAAAATTTTCACGCTGCAAGTCTGAGAAATTAGAAGTAAACTTCCATGAAATCTCCATTTGGACTTCGCACCCACTGACGCGGATTGGTCCTATTGTGTAAGTTGAAAATAAGACAAAAGTATGGGATATGATTTGATGATTTTTCCACATTTACGCGTATGACGTAGATGTTCTCCATATTGCTACAGTGATTAATGTTTGATAAATATCTTATTGAATTGGGATCTAAGTCGACCTACAATATTCTTGGTGGATAATCATCTCTCTCTCTCTCTCTCTCTCTCTCTCTCTCTCTCTCTCTCTCTCTCCATGGGCGGCTGTTTCACAAAAGCTTCTCCCAAAGTGGAGGACAAGGAGATTTCCATTTCTCAAAATCCTTCTGGTAAGCTTTTGATGAATGCATTTATAATTATCTATTAAAAGTCGATTAAATCCATTAGAACTGCTGTTTTCATCTTAGTTCGTGTGAGAAATGAGTGTGCTCTTTTGTTGGTCAAATGGGTCTTGCCTCTACTTTGTGTTTTGATTTAGTCAAAGTGTAACTGAAGAGATGGTTTTGGTGGCTTCATCAAGTCGTATTTGTTCAATAAACAAAAGATATTTATGCACATCAAACACATGAGAATTTTGTGGGTTTGATGGAATTTATTACCTTCTTTGAGATTCAGTTGGGCTTTAAGGTTTCAATGGGCTTGGCTATCTGAGTTTAGTCTTCGGAAACGAAGTTGATTTTAGATGCACATAACTGGCTTTGAAGTAGTGGTAGGCTGTTTTCCTTTTCTTATTTTGGGTTTAGGTTGTGAGATTCTAATGACAGTTGATCATTCAGATCTTCTAATTCATAGATGTGGTTCCAGATCCATGAGCAGAGATATTCATGGTACAAAGATAAAGGAAGTGTGACTTGGATTCAAAGAGACGAAGTGACTTGGATAAATCTTATTTGTCAGTAACCTCGGACCAATCAATCAGATATTGAATAATATGTAACTGGTCAAACATAACTTAAAAAACAATATATATAGGGGCCAGTTCTCCTAAGCTGAAGCTTAAAATAAGGTAAGCTGAAATAAGCTTAATTGTGTGGTGGGGCCCACCTGAGGACCCACATGGGGATAGGGGTGAGGGGGATTTCAAGGACTCCCTAGGACCCTCCTTCCTACAAAAAATCAGCTCCAATCGTGGTTTCTATCATCTCCATCTGGGCACCAAAAGTTTAATGGTCAACGGTCCATTCGGATCGGTACACAGTCGATCCAACGGTCTAGTAAATTTGGATTTGAATAAAAATTGGTGGGTATGTGTAATTTAGGGGGGTCGTGTGTTTGGTCCATTTGGATGGACCAAGGATAGGCCCCAGAAGCATTAGCTTATGGAATCTTATCCTAAGCTTAAGCTTAGGAGAGCCTTGCCCATATATATATATATATATATGTTTCTGTTAAAAAATATGATGCTTTAAATGTTTAAAATTCTTGTGCTCATTGGACCATTTGTATTTATATGTATTAGGATCATGAACTTTAATTAATTGTAACTAACAGTACCACCTGATCAGTTATATTAGGAATGTAATCGTTTGGGGATTTCCCATATGCTCCTCAGCTGGTTTGAGCGGTATGGTAAGTGGGTATTATTCGAAAGTATTTATGCTGCATCTACTAACGCCTTGAGGTTTTAGGTAGCAATAGTTAGCTAAAGAAATTCGAGATGGTATCAGAGTTAACCGGTCGTGAGTTCGAATTCCAGGAGGAACCGACCCAGCACAAAAAAATAGAAAATAAAGTTCCAGGAGCTCACTCCTCAATAGGTATGGAGTTTGATTTCCTTATAAAGCGGGATAAAAAAATGAACGAAAAAAAAAGAAAAAAAGACAACTTGTGTGCAGTCCACAAAGACAACTTGTGTGCCACTAACTTGTCCAGCACTTTTTTTTTTTTGTAACTCAGTCAAGGGGATTGGGGCCCGATTCACACACACAGGAAGACAAGCCCACTCAAGTAGGAAATGAGTATTCACGCGCATGAAAAAAGCCTATATAAGTGGAAAGGGAGTTCGCACACACAAAAAGAGGTGGCGTACTCATGGTTCAAACCCAAGATAGTTAGGTGAGAACTGTCACTCCTTACAACTCAGGTAAGGAGCCGTCCTCTCTCCGACACTTAATGGGCTAAAAAATTACACGGAGGAATGTAGCAAGAGCCCTGCCCTAAATGGGACATCGAGGTATGACTAGGTTAGAGGATAAATAGGGTCGGAATAGAATGGTAGATTGGGTGAAAAAGAATCCATTTGTAGGTTTTGATAATTTAGTAGCTCTTTCCTATTTTTAATTTTTTTGGATAATAATGTTTTGTTATTGAAATGTCCAAATTACATAAAAATGAATTGCTTTTTTGCATTAAAGTCAGTTTCACAAGGTAAAATGATTGCACGTCCTTTGCATTGATTAAAGTGTCGTGACCATATTTATATGTTTTTTTTTTTTTGGGTAGAAACCATATTTATATGTTAAAATTGGAGTAACTGAAATTCTAAATGTGTTTTGAATGAAAAATGTAACCCTTCATTGATTTTGACGAGGTTTGACTATTTATGAATGAGGCGGGATCATAGATCTGAGTCTGGACTTCACATGATTGAGTGGCTACACACAGTTGAAAATCTTGATGGATTTTTTAATTTTTAGTGCAGATATAGTTAAATTATCTCTGGACTTGGAGGGATTAATCCAGTCCAAAGGGTTGGAAACCCTCCGATAGAAATAAAAATAGTTAAATTAGGTTTAGGGTGCAATTGTTCATCTCGATTTGTATAGAAGATGTAAAGATTCTTTCCACTTGGTACGCATTTGGTGCAGACCATTTCATCGCAGAAAAAAGATGGGAACTAACATTTTCCTTTCCAAGTGAGGATTTGGAGGTCTGACTTCCCCAAACATGTCTCTGTGACAGGCAAAGTCCCTTTTCTCTTCTTTAACATCGCACATGCATGTCCTTAAGATCCACCTATTTCATTACTTAAATTCTAAGTAATTTAAGAAATGTATTTCTAAAAATAATTAAAAAAAATTGAAGAGAAAAAAGGTGAATATAAAAAATGACTATCAAATAATCTCTCCTTAATAAAAAATAATGAATGACGGTAAAATATATAAAAACCATCACTGTAGTAATTTACATTCTTGGAACTTCAAAGGTCTATCTACATCTCCCACCTTAGGTCCTTCACCCCTCACAACTTCAACAATAATTTATTGGAGCCCATTTGAATATAAATTCCTTTGCATTCACTTCCATGCAAACTTTCAGACCTTAAAGGGTTTAGGGATTTAACGTCAAACATGGTTTAAGATGGAGCCCAATTTTAGGCATTTAGTTTGCATTTGATAGAGTGCTTTACAATACTCCGTTGTCATCGTCAACAGAACCCTTGATTAACAAAAGAAAATTTCTCCAGAGCACATATTATTTATTTTATTTTTTTTAATTTTTGAGCCTTGTTTTATCCCTTTGCTCACACACACCTGCCGTCATCGAGTTGGCATTTATCTTAATTTGACATTGAATTAGACATTAGCTATAATGTGATTTTATTATAATAAGTTTGCACAATACCATAATCATTATATATTTTAAATTAAGAGTTATGATCATTAATTTGATTAACTTGATATATCGCTGACCACTAATTTATACAAACATTTCTGTAATCATGTATCATCCAAACATGTGGGCTCTATAGGAAGTGAGCATCTTTTTAAGAAAAGATGATGGAATTGACTTCCTAATGAATTCAGTTATGAGCATTGTTGGCAAAGCTTATTGTAGCTTTATCACCAACCAGTTTTGCTGTTGTCATTTTCTGACAATGTCACTTACGGTCCAAACAGATGTGAGAAACAGCCATTTGCAGAGTCCCACTGATGGTTGTATATGAGATTTTTTTTTGGCTTTTGACGTATTAGTTATTTTTAAATTTAGTTTTTCTTTTTTAATTTCATGACTAAAATTCAAATAATGTCACCAGAGCTATTTAACTCTGGTCAATATTTTTTTTGAAATCTTTTTGTCCCAAATCTCCTGAAACCGATAAATCTCATGATATCACATGACTGTCAAATGATGTCATGACTTTTATAGAGCATCTTAGGGGATTTTCTTCCGAATGATAGATCTAAGAAATGGTGATAAAATATGTATTTGCTTTTAAAAAAATTTCATTTTTCATGTTATATAAAAAATGAATTCGTTTGCTAGTTGCAGAAAGTGTTTGATATAGAAATTGATAAATCCCATGATATCATGGGATATGGTGCCAAACAGTTAAAAAAGGGGTCTTCTGTCATTATCTGGTGATTGGTAAGAATTCCTTATCTTTATTACTTCATTTTTATTCCTCATGGGGCCATCAACAGCCATTGAAAAACATTTTCTATTCAGCTTTTTTTAATTCCTTATGGGGCCATCAACAACAATTGAAAAACTTTTTCTCATCCAACGACTACCATTTTAATGGATCATTTGGATCTCTTGGTTAAAAGATCACGTGCAAGGTGTTGGGGGTAACATTGGCACTAGGGTTGTTAAAGGGACGTGCTGCCGTGATATATGCAAGCCGGACCTAGGTCGAGCCAAACCCCTTGGAGCCCGTAGCGGGCATACAATATCGAAGCATTTACCCTAACCTCAAGGGCCGAGGCCGGGCTAGGGTTGAAAGAATGACTTAATTTTCAGTATTCTTATTATATATAATAATTTTACTATACCATGATACTAACCCTCCTTTTATTCAAGGTGCAATGCAATTATGCAAAAGTCAATCTTACTAATAGCTTGACAACAAACAAAATTGGACACATTACTTAAACTATGTAGCTACTGTTAGCGTGTTAGGGTATTTAATAGTGTGTTAGGGCACAAAATTGGGCACATTCCATAAAAATAATTCGTAAGATTTGGTTATTATTCTTTGACAAAATATTAAGTCTCTATCATGAACTTCTAATTAGAGTTCTTTATAACTTAAAAAAAAAAAACTCCCTTTTAAGAGCTTTTGCGGGCCGAGCTGGGCCGATCTCACTCGTCAAAAGCCCGGATTGGCATCCCTAATCGGCAGTGCTATATAGCTGCTGTCTATTACTTTGTCCTTTCTTCGGCGGAGTACCAAAATTAAGCCTGTTTCTTATATTTTCCTTTATGGGTTATTAACTTATTATTATTATTATTTTTGTGCCCCAAGCCCCAAAGCCCCAAGCCTCCAACTCTACGATCGAACGTGTCACTAGAATGATAAAAGGCCAAAAAGGGTAAAACATTATCACCTTTCCAATCATGTCTTTTTTGAAGGGTCTAACCCGGAACCACCCTAATTCTATGCCAAGGGTCCAAATCATCCATCTCAAACAGCATTCATTTAATTTATTTCTTTTCTTTAATATTGGGGCCACTTGGTTAGATTTTCTTATACACTTATTTATATTCCAAGCATCCGTCTTTAGCATTGGACATTTGTATTCCTCGAAAATTTAAAATATTTTTATCTTTAGCCATATTCATACGATATCTTAGGACCGTGCAATATCGCACGTGGTACAATAAATCTCATATATCTATCGCGTGAAAATATAAATTGTCCACTTTGTCATTTCTTACTAGTTATATTATTATTATTATTATTATTATTATTATTTGCTGGTTTCTGTTTTGGTTCTTGGGGAGTGAAATTATGAAGGGATCACCTGACAGAAACATGGCTTATGTTGTTTCCACTGAATCATCTCATCCTTTTACTTTCGTAACCTCTAGTATTTGACCAATAAAAATCTTAGGCTGAATTTTAAAAGAAAATAAATGATCTCTTGGTTTTCAAGGTTTTGAAAGTTCTATTGGTTTTTAAGGTCTCTATTGCTAGAATTTGCCCCCACCCTTATATGGAATGGAAGCATTTGTGAGCGCTTGGTGCTCTTTATGCATAAAAATCATTGATGTTTACTCTTTTTACTTGTCTCATTCCCAAGTGGCAATCTTCTCTAAAGTTGCTAGTATGGATAATCATCATTCCAACACTTTCACATCGAAGCATTAGTTAGTGCTTGTGTTCTGTATGTTAAAATGTGTGCTCACTGATGTTTAGGCTTTTTTCTAGTCTGGAAATTGATATGGTTTTAGTATTCTCTATTGGTGGCTTCTTACTTCTTAGGAGTTTGGGTAGAACGCTCTGTTTTTTTTTTTTTTTTTTTTTTTTTTTTTTTTTTTTTTAATATTGGGCTGCCTGTATAAGGATCTTTCTTTGTTGGTGAAAATTGATTTTTGAAGACATATTACCATATGGATGGTTAGATTACTTTCATGCCAAGATGGTTGCTGCTTGGGTCAAAACTAGTTGCCAAGGCTATGGGTAGTAAGTAGTTGCTAGAGTCTCTATATATATTCCAAATGTGGTTGAGTTTACATAAATAAATGTATATCTGTATATCTGTATATATATGTATATGTACATGTATATATAACTCTACTGAAGAAAGGCAGTAAGAAAGGTGATCTTTTCAACTGTATTGCATCTCCTCTTATTTCTTTCTAAGCAGCAGCCCCCTTCAGAGGCAATATAATGATGCCTTCTGATTGGCCCTCTTGACTGTGATTTCAGGCTTCCTCTGCTTGTAGAAACCCTCACCTAGGGGTCTTGAAAGCATATGCATGGAATCATCATCATGCCAAAAGAAAAGCAAGATTTTCAAAAAATAATAAATGAATTACCATTCTTACTGTCAAACAAAATGTATATAAAACCTTACCTGTGTTCGCTGCAGGGTAGGATTTAGAAATCCTATTCAAAATGCTGGCCAGAAAACTTTGGAAACTTCTAAAAAGATAAAAAATTAAAAAGAATTCTTCACTAGTTTGGCTAACATGCCTTGAGATTCCTAACATATCTTGAAAGGAGACTTGTGTGTAGCATTTAGACTCTTAATGCTTCTTGGATTTCAACTAAATATCAAAGGACACTTGAAAGATGCTTTCTAAGACATAATAATCATAACATAACTAATGAAAATAACTAAGTTGTTCCAGCAGTATTTTGTGCAAAATTAAAAAAAAAAAAATCTATGTCAGACTTTTACTTGATTGTACTCCCCTCGCTGTACTTCAAACCCCCTTACAATCTGCTTCGCCTTCTATATCTGCCAGGCACTAACTGAAGTTCTTTGGTGAATCTCATTTGTGATGATTTAAGTTTTTCGTTATCATTACATTTAAATTTCGCTGCTGTCTTAGATTATTTATTTATTTAGGTTCCTGTAAGCTTCTTATCATACTGTGTTAGTCTTGGTAATTGTTTTTTTTTCCTTGCTATTGTTTTGTTTATAATAGTTTTGAAGTTCCAAGTGTGTCTAAATATGTTGTTCTCTTGTCATCTTTTGAATTCTGGTCATTACAGTTTTATTGAATTTAGAGTGTTGAGATTTGCATTTCTTTACAGCTGGATCACCTCCAAGGCCTTCATCAGATTCTAGACTACATTCATCTCTGTTTTCATCACGGAAGGCCTTCACCCGAGAAGAATTAGAGAGGGCAACAAATGGATTCTCGGAGTCCAACTTCCTCGGGAAAGGTGGTTTTGGTAATGTCCATAAAGGAATCCTTGAAGATGGAAGACGGGTAGCGGTTAAGCAGCTTCTAGATGGTAGTAAACAAGGAGATAAAGAATTCCAGGCTGAGGTGGATATTATTAGTCGGGTACACCACAGGCATCTAGTTTCATTGGTAGGATATTGCATTGCTGAGGGAGAGCGGATGCTAGTCTATGAGTTTGTTCCTAATAACACACTCAAGTTCCATCTACACGGTAAAGCCTCCCATCTATTTTTTAGTTGCTTTGTGCAGTAGTTAGACCAGACTGGCAAAACTGTTTAAATGAAGTAAAATAAAGTAATGAAAGAACTGAGATTTTGAATGAGATTTTCTTTTTTTCCTCTTCCATGTTTTCAACTAGTGAAAGATCATGGTTAAGTTCAGATGAATCCATGAGTTTTCAACTACTCAAAAAAAGTGCAGACATGGGTATTGCCTAGTGCCTCCCTTGGTTATAAAGTGATCATTGATCAACTAAGACTGCATTAGTTATTCTAGAAGTTGTGTTATAACTTATAACCACTGTTTTGTTCAAAAGGAAATAATGCAAAATCTGTACACAATTTGCTTGGTCCACAGTAAATTGTACACATGGAGCCAACCTTTGATTGACCCAAGACAGGTCCTACTATGGATATTCCAAAAGTCTCCCCCATCATATGATCCTCATTTTTCACCTTTGCGCTAGTTAAATGTGAAATATTGGTACATGTGTTCATTTTTAAACCGACAATCATAGAGTTAGAAGGGTAATACATGAGAATGATCTATCCCATGATGTATGTAGCTTAATGGATGGCTTTACTGGTGATAGGTAGGCCCCATATGTACCGTTGTTGGTCAAACAAGAGTGTTGCCTCAATATATTGAGCCTGGTTGTTCCAATTGATAGAAAATGGGTGGAAATTTCTGAATACTGTTGGGCTTAAGGGTCTAAACTCTAAATTTGACTTCTTACAGGGAGAGGAGAACCGACCTTAGATTGGCCTACCAGACTTAAAATTGCTTTGGGTTCTGCAAAAGGACTGGCATATCTTCATGAGGATTGTAAGAGCCTTCTACTTATTCTATTGTATGCTATTGAAATTCACTGTTCAAATGCAAGTGGCAAGGCGTCTTGATTTTCCTGACAGAGTTTTAATTTACAGGCCAACCTAAGATTATTCATCGTGATATCAAGTCCGACAATATTCTTCTTGACCTCAACTATGAAGCAAAGGTAGAATTCATATCTTTGTTTCTCTGTTTGAAGTATAGTTCTAGTACTCATTTAGACAAGTCAAAAGTTCAACTGAATTGCCTTGACCTGCTTGAGTCATCTAGCAAACTCAGTTTCATAGTTGAATAGTTACTCATCCCTTTTCTTCCTCTGCTACATCGAGATGTAAGCGCGCAAGTTTTCTTTCTTTTTTTTTTTTCCCTTTTTGATCAGTATAAAAAAAAATTATTAAATAAAATAAGTGTCCATACGGACTGACATGTCCAAAAAACAAAGAAAGCAAGCGTAGGTATAAAAGCTTTATACCCAATGCAGAACCGATTATACAAGAGAAGCCTTCAACTCTACCATCCCGTCAACCTCTGCCCCCTTGCTTAGCTAAAGCGTTTGCCATTTCATTCGCGGATTAGCTAACATAACTAAAAAGTACCCTAGAAGATGATGCCAAAGACTTAATCTCTAAAGACTATAATTGAGTTCACCCAAGAAATAGAACTTAGCAAAATTACATGAGTTTCTATACATGTTTTCGAGTGTATTTTTAATGATTTAAGTGGACATGGATACTGAACTTTGACATATCTGATATTGACCACCTTTTCTGTGAAATATCATCCATCAGACAAGTATTCTGTAAATTCTTTATGTTGAATTGTTCATTTAAGTACCTTCTATTTAGTTTTCATATAGGGTTTTGTAATTACAATATAACAGTGTTCATATTGAATTGCCAAATTGTCAGTTTTGTGTTAACCATTCAACAATGCAACTGGAGTTCTTATGCAGATTGCAGATTTTGGGCTTGCAAGAATCTTCCCTGATGACCAGACCCATGTTGAAGCAACTTTAGCGGGAACTATTGGGTAAGATCCTATCCGTTATGTTCCACCACTACTTTTAAATTGGTGATTTGAATTGAAACCCAAAGACTCAGCTTGCTGCTTTTCATATATACTTTCATTCAGGACCTATTTGTTTGCATGGAATTGGATTCAGGAATTTGAGGTAAAATAGGTTCCAATAATGGATCATTTAAGAGGTGATGTGTGATGGATATAATGTGGAGATGTAGTTACTAAAGAGGTGAGGTGTGAAGGATATAAAGTGGAGATGTAAATGAGGCCGTAAATTTCCTAGGATTTGATTTTACTAGAGTGATGATGGCTGGGTATTCATTTTCCATCCGAGGGAAGATTATCTGTTTGCCATTTTCTCCTTTGATTCTTTAAACTTTTAGGCATACATTTCTTAGAATTGGAATTCAATTCCTCCAAACAAATGGGCCCTCAACTAACAATTTGGCTTTATCATTTGTCTGATTTGGGTCCTTTTAAGGTTGAGAGGTCCGATTACATTGATACAGTCAAATTGAGCAGACCCAACTGACATAATCTTTTGTTTCCTAGCCTTGGTCCACCGCCTTCGATACAACATATGTTTCGAAGTGCTTGCTAGAATAGTATCCGCTCTATGCACAGGCAAAGGTTGTCTACAAGGGCGGTATACAAATTTCAAGAGAAAATAGAACCAAAATTACATGGAAATAGTGTTGACCATCCAACATGTTGATCTTGTAACTCTGCTTTTTTAGAGCATCCACGTCTTCATTCCATTCTGTTGGGAAGTGTGTCGAAAGCTCAAATCTTTTTAATCTCCTTCACTATTGGTCTTTATCTCGATGGCGGAGATGAAACTCCTTGAGCCATTTAAGTGCATTGACTTAATTGGCTTTCTCCAACCATGGTCCAGAGAGAGAATCCAAAATATTTTTCAACTCTTCTCTTATTGATACACTTTCAGCTCTACTTGAATATCCTATTCTAATGGGTCCAGAAAAGGCCACCAACATGTTACTCTGTTCACTTTTTATGGTGCCCCAATTACTGGAGGGCCGAGCTTTCGTAGAGAGCTCATATTGATATCAGTAGTGCTACATGGACAAACTTTTTGGCCAGAATTTTGGACTACCCCTATGATATCCCTTGAATATCCAAGGGATATTCAAGGGATATCATGGGGGTAGTCCAAAATTCTGGCAAAAAAGTTTGTCCATGTAGACTTTTTGTATTGATATTTAACCTCCGTTGACCTGTTTCAATGATTCCTAGTCAGCGAATCTTAGTTGAAATAGCTTCTTTTATTATTGTTTTGAACTCCCTTCCCAAGTCAATGAAGGGGACACTCCTGAATTCCTTTGCTTGGAAAAGTCATGACCTCATATAGTCAAACATGATTTTAATGGCGTGATTCTCCCTTCAAAACTTCTCCTCTTTCCTTCCTTCTGAACCCCATGTGATTGCCACTGGCAAAATTTTCCTTAATATCTAACCTCTGAATGGAAAGGACCCCCCAAACCAACCATCAACCAAATGAGGAAAGGAGATGGAAAAGGAAAGGAAACGCCAGAGGGAAAGAAACAGTCACCAAATTATTTGGCTGAGGACTATGCAAATATGCAATATCTACAATGGTCATGATGTTCTCAGCAGAGAATCAAGAATCAAACCCTCAACCATCACTTCCTTCACCTTGCCAGTAGGACATGCGAGGGAAATACCTTCTCTACTTTCTTGTTTTTTTGTACTAACATGTGCTACATTCTCAGGTATCTTGATCCAGAATATGCATCCAGTGGTGAGCTCACAGATAAATCAGACGTATACGCTTTCGGAGTCATACTTCTCGAATTGGTCACTGGGTTTCAACCTCTTTTCAGGACTATTGGTTCTACCAAGTCGAATAGATTGGTCAATTGGGTTAGTGTTTTCCAGCACATTCTCTTCTGCATTGTTGAATCTCACTTTTGTAGATTGAGATAATTGACATTTCAGTAAGAAATCCTAGTTCTACAACATAGTTATGTTACTTGGGAAGACTCGAATAAGTTGAACTTCAAATCAACCCACTTAAATGAGTTGAGTCACTTTGCGGACTCAGACCAATTGAAATTGAACTAAACTTTGTTTTGTACACTAGCAAAGTTTTTGTTTAGCTTAGTAAATAGTTATACAAAAATGTTTTCTTAAGTGGTAATCCATTAATTAGCTAGTAATCATAAAATAATCTTAAAGACCCACTTGAGTTTCGAGTCAGCTTCACCTTTCCGAACAATGCTTTAAAGCGCTTGTTTCTTTTTCTTCAGAAATTCACAGGTATTTATTTGTATTACAGGCATGGAATCGGAACTACCAAGGGCTTGTTGATCCACGGTTGCAGATGAATTACAACGCTGAGGAGTTGGCACAGGTTGTGGAGTGTGCTGCTGCTTGTGTGCGGTTGCCTGCCCACAGTCGACCAAGGATGATCCAGGTACAAGCTAAATTATTTTTATAATCTGTGAGGCAAGGGCAGAAACTCAGATACTAGCCTTGCACAAAATACCACCCAGTGACTCATTGACTGCATTTGTAGCTTAGGAGCATGCCAATTCTTGCGATCCATATTGTGGGATTTACTGTAATGGGGAATAACATAAAAGAAATTCTAATTTAACCCATGGCATCCAGATACTTCAAAATAGGCATCATATCGTTTCGTACCCTATCTTATACTTCACTTTCTATGTATAAAGTCCATGTTTCTGCCATATCAATGGCATGTCCCTGCCTTATCCATGCTGTATTTAGGCATCATAGAAATTAACAATCCCAACCATCTATCCATGCTCATTAGGGCTTGGATGAGCAACCACAATTTTGTTGTTTTCGAGACTATAATCAAGCTTTTGCCTACCAAATGTTTGCGGGCTATTCTTTCTGTTGTTGCAAAGATACTGGTTGCTGGTGACTTAACACTTTTTTTCAGAAGGAAATAATTTTTATTTGTTACTTTGGATGTCAATGGTACTAGTGTGGTCCACTTTTTGATATTTTTGCTTTGAAAAGTAAGATTATGTTAAACTTGCCCATAATTTAATCATCATCATCAAAGCCTTGTCCCAGCTTTGTTGGGGGGTGGCTATATGAATTCTGTTTCTCCATTGCTGATAATTTAATATGTTGTGCTAATGTCTTTCTTATTAGATATCATTCAGTGCTTTCTAAAAGAATAGTTACAGCCTGTGGTCCATATTTAATGAAAATTAGACAGTTAGGTTATTCAATTGGTTACTTTTGTGTATGTCGGTTGGGTGTCGGATTCCAAGTTTTCCTTGCCTTATTGATGTAAAAAGATTGAAAGTTAGATCAGAGTAACTAATAGATTGCGGAGTGACACAGAACATAGCCCTAATGTTGGAAAAATTGTTCTTTTCATTTTTTTTTTATTTCTGAGAGAGAGGGATTTTGTTGAGGTCAATGTCTACCCTCGCTCCTAAGCGGTCATAATTGTGGTCGAGCCCTCGCCCTCACCATAAAACTATAGTTGTGCCATTTCCTATCACTAATTGGTTTTGGGATAAGTGGTAGCTCAATGGGGTGTAAGATCCTACAGATTTATTAATAGATTGAAAAGCATACGAACACACAATAAATATATACGGAGAGTCGAAGACCCCAGAGAGAATACGGCAAAAAAGCCATCCCCCCCCCCCCCCGCTCATTCAGGGTTATGATAACCCATGATGAAGTCCGGATGGATCAGGTTGATAATGAGCCTAAGATCGCTCATATTTTTTACTCCAATATGAGTTGGTCCCACCATAAGGTTGAAAATACCACTAAAAATGTGATTAATACAATCTTATGTGCTATTAATCATAAGGGAAAGAAAAGAACACCATCCTTCAATTCATGGAGCAAAGCCACCTCATGCGCCTTGCCTGCCAAGCAACAGATCTGAATCTTTCAGATTTCAACAAAACCAAATCCAAGTCTCGCCCCCTCTATCCCATCTGCACACTTTTGGCTGACTGAAATTTCCAAATTGAATTCTCAAACCCTTCATCCATTGTTCTGAAAATCATATTGCAAATCAGTGAGGGGTTGAATTAAATTGAATCGAATGTGTGAACCATATCGCAAATCGTAATATTTTTTATTTCTAGTGAAAAGAGTAAAAAACAAGAAAGGAAAAAGTAGTTAACCATGCCCATGATAGACTGGTACAGCAAAATAGAATTCATGTACCTGACCCAAAAATAGATGTAAAATATTTTAAATGATGTGTAAACTGTTAAATATGTCAATATATCAATGCTATTGGGATATCTCAAAAGCAGCGACTCCCCAACGATTGATTCTCCAGCTTTCATAATTTTCCTTGACAATATCTGGTGACTCTGTGCTTCAGTAGCATGATCTGGTCTAGTGGCACATCCCTATGTGCAATGTCCTAAACCAGCCCCAGTTAATGCGGCTTCTTCTGTATTACCATCCCTTAGGACCTGGCAAAGGCTACCTCCATTCACTAATTAGTGATAAATGAATTTCCAAGGGACCCAACCACTTCATCCCAAGAAATGGCATTGCCATAATCACATCAACAAGCAAGGGACTCAGGTTAAAATTCTGATCCTCCCCCAATGGCCATAAAGTCCATGTGATTTGAATCTTTAAACTTATTATGCCCAAGAATGCTAAAACTTACTCCCCCTTGTCTTTTAGTTCACGTTTTTGTACTATACGCAGAAACAGAACTCCATGGACTTCATCTTTTCCAGGCAACCCTTGGCCTTTCCTAACCCTTCCCTTCCCCCTATAACAAAACAAAAATTGGCAACTCTTTTCTGCTGATTTGCAGAGAAGCAAGCTATTTTTGACGCATTCCCTTGAGCAAAATGGCATGCACCAAATGAAGGAAATGGAAGTCCATGGATGAGCATTCTACTTTTCTATTCCTTTCTGTGGAAAACATGTTATGCACACATGCCCTTATTGTACTTCGCAAACCTGATGGACCCCATTACAATAAACAATCATTGGTGTTTACTCTTCACCATCCTGGGCTCAGCTAAGTCAACCGCTAATAGATGAGATGCAATCAGGTGTTCACGATGATGACGACGACGACGATGATTGATGAAAATACTCCAACTCTAGGATATAGGTTTTCCTCTTTTTTCCTCATCTTTCTTCTTTTCCTTTTGGTCGGAAACACTAGGCTCATTCATTTATCTAAGTAGGGGGTCAGCACCTCCACAAAAACCTTCTGATACAATGAGTAAGATAAACATTGCAGTTTCATAGAAAATAGCCAAATATCATAAGAAAGATCATATACCCAAAGCAAGTAAAACTTAGGCGATAGGCAAGACAATGAACCACTCCTTTGGCTCCTCCAAAACAGTGCAGTAACTGGAGTTGATAGGCTTTTTTAACTTTGGACTATGACAAGATTTATTATCATAATAGATGTGGATTAGGATTAAGTTATGATTTTATATTAGGATTATCTGTCTAAATTATCTCAATTTAATTTATATGCATATATATTAGTTTTATGCTAATACAAAACATATCAGATTAATGGAAAATCTTTCTTAAAGTTCACGAGGAGGGAGGTTTTACAGCCACCTATATATTCAGATGCTGATGGTTCCTTTGATGGGAAAGCTGCAAGCCATGCAACCAAAGGTTAATCAACAAGTTCAATTGAGAAGGGAATTTCTAGCCACAAGCAAATAAAAAGTTCCATCTGTGTCTATCCCACCAATCCCACTGGAGTTGTGGACTGTGTTTATAGGAGGATAATTCATCAAAAGTCAATTCAAAGGTACCAAGTCTGAGGAGCTTCCTAGAACATAGTGTTGTCACATGCCTGACCAAGGGAGCATTTGGATGACATGTTTGAGAGGTGTGAAGGTCCTTTAAGCATTGTCAAGTATATCCAGACTGCCACTGTAGTACTATATGGTCATTGTGGTCCAGAGTAACAACTTCCACCTTGAAAACCTTCTTATCCTGTACCAACCATGCAAAGCTCCATAAGCAAGCTTTGGGGGCTTAGTCATTGGTGTCCTTGTTATGTCTTTCCCTGAGCATAGCAGACAAGTGTTTTGGGCTAGTTGGTAGTTTCTGGGTGTAGATTGAGGTCCAAGTGACAAAGTTTCATTGAAATTATCAAGGTAATCTTAGAAATATTGTTACCTTTTTCTGATGGCCTGCTATTGCATTGGATACACTCGTTCCATCATATAAAATAAGACAACTTATCAGCAATGGGATCCTTGGGAAACCTGAGTGAGAGTTCAATTCAGGAAAAACGAGATCCAAAAACAAATGTGTATGAATAGAACACATCTGAGCTATCAACAGAATATAAAATTATAAATACAATGGAATTATTAAAGTGAAAAAAAAAAAACAGAAAAAAGTAAGAACGAAAGATAGATTAGTTTTTTTCTACTATTTATGCATTCGGTCATGTTTTATTATTATTATTTTTAACATTGTGAATACAGTGTTATTGTTACATAGATTTTTGCAGATCCTCTATTTGTCATTGAGCTGCAACTTGAATCTGACCAGGTTGTTCGGGTCCTGGAAGGGGATTCATCTGTTGACAGTCTGAAGAAAGGTTTGGCAGGCATTTCACGTACACGCAGCAGCATGGATTACAATCGAAATGGATACTCAGTCACAAGTTCCGTCACACGTTCCTCGACATTGGACCCGTCCAGGCTGGACCGTGGCACTGATCAACTCAGTGGATCCATTGCCTACCACAGCACCATGTCCAACCAGGATCAAGGCGGCAACGGAAATGGCATACCCAGCAGCCCAATCAACAATTACCACATGTAATATGAATCGAACCGTGGTCTTTGTCATAAATATGGGCAGAAGTTGTGACCAGAGAGCCTAGAATTAAGAACGCCTACTGCTGTGTTTTGTAGAAGAATTATATGACCCTCTACACTAGGATATGGTTAGTTATTGGGCCTTGAATTTGTACATGTCTGGTCCATGGTTCAGTGATCCAGGCTGGTGCTCTGGTGTGCTTGACACTGGATAGTGAGCCAAAGATCTGTATGACTGGAACAATTTCAAGTGTTTGACACCTGAAATTGAATATTTAGAAGAAGAGAGCACAACCAACCGCATTCAACAGGAGAAGGGCCAAAATATCAGTTGGTGAGGACAGCCTATCTATGGTGGAGGCCATCGATTCTATCATCTGATCACCAAACCATGAGATCAACATGTACAAGCACTATTACTTATCATTGTCTATAAATGCTATCTCACTTTTGTTTGCGTGGTAGGGTATAATACGTTTATATCCTTGTATTTCTGGTTTTCTTTCTTGTGCCTTTTGCCTATAATACTTTTATATCCTTGTATTTCTGGTATTTTAATAAAAGTAACCTTACTGAAAAAAAAAAAAAAAATGCTGTCTCGCTTTGTTGTCTTCCCATATATACTGAATTACTGAGAGCAGCAACTGTTTGCTCTTCCAACTTAGGGGAAAATTGGCACGGGGATATCTAGTTCTGAAATCTATAATTCTATGAGTTTAACTAAATTCGAGGAGTTGTTTCGATTGTGGATAGAACATATATTGGTGAATAATTTATTTTGTTAAACCATGGAGCTTTCATTCCAAGGTTGATGAATAACACTACTCTATTATAGGGAAGGAATTTTTCTTCCACATGATTTCACTGAAGCATTGGCAAAGAACCAAAATTGGATGAAGAAAGGCCATACAACACTCTTTTTAAGTGGTTCTCTTGGTTTTTATTTTATTTTATTTTAATTTGTCTCTAACAATGAATAGAATTATGAGATGTGTTTTCACAGTGAATTATCAAGTTCTAGTAAGTGGGCTAGTTGTGGTGAAGTTCCTGGCAGACCTGAAACTTTAGACAGGGCTGTCAACATATTGCCATACCTGTAAATTATATATGTTAGGAGGCTTTGAATCTATTCTATATGCTCAGACATGCCAAGGAAATAGGAAAATCCTATTCCCTAAAGTCGCCCCTGGGTGTGTTTGATCATTTTTTGCTTTCCTTTCAACACGTAAATGCATCCAAATATCCATCGTGAGCTGGTAGAGGTGGCAAATGGGTTGGGTTAGAAAAAGCTAATCAAGCTGACCAAGGGTGTCTATGGGCTGAAACCCAACCCATATTCGAACCCTTCTTACTCTTAGTTAGGCATTTTTCTTTATTCGATTTCTCTTCATACTTGTCAATGGCGTAGTTATCTTCTTGATGCCATTGAAATGTGAGCTCTAGGAAGAGAGCTGAGATTTCAGGATCTGAGTGCTAGGAGGTTGGGTGATTTGGAATGGAAAAATAAGTACAGTTCTCTCCTACCTGTGCGAAAGTTTCTTTCGATTGTATGTACACTGCAACCTCTGTAGGAATTCATTGCTTTAAGGTGGGGAATTTCTATGCTCTGTCTTAACCTTTCAGTCAGTTTCTCTGGAAATGACTTAATGGAAACAGTGTCCCTCCTATGAATTGCGTATGATATTTCATAATTTGTAGAAAGTTGGGCATGTCCTATAATATGAAAGACCCCACCGGAACATGTAGGCTGCATCTCATCATGGTGAGTTCATCAAAGAGTCCATAAAATTGGTTCGAAAAAAGTGACTGGCATGTCGAGCTGGGCCTGGGCCAGTTGACTCAGGTGAAGTTTGATCACTCGAGCCCATTGTTAGGGGACCTTACAACATGAGAGGGGGAAAGAGAATATTCTTTTGTGTTCACCTTTCTCATGTTTGATGTTGGATGGCTATTTTCACCGTTTATATTTTAGCATATTGTTAGATTTGATATTAGTAGGCCTTCCTCCTGCATTACAGTGTTTAAATATGCCCAGGGAATTTTATGGAATACTTACCCTTAATATATGGATTCCACAAATTAATGACAAAATACAAGT
This sequence comes from Litsea cubeba, assembly GCA_012931725.1. Lineage (NCBI taxonomy): Eukaryota > Viridiplantae > Streptophyta > Magnoliopsida > Laurales > Lauraceae > Litsea > Litsea cubeba. The sequence goes on along the minus strand of CM022945.1, from coordinate 30,835,808 downwards.
TAATGTCACTAGAGTCACTTGACTCTAGTAATTTTGTGTCTAGCTCTGACTTTATGGACTTACCCTTGTCCTGTGATTTCATCTGGTAACCCTCATTAAATCTTAAAATATTTTTCCCACTTTTTCCTTTTCATTTTTCTCTCTTCCTTCTGTGATACAAGACCCCACTCCTCATTTCCTATTCTCTTTCAAACCCACTGACTTTCCTTTTCTCCCTTTTTCTGTGGTTCCCATAGGTGAAAGTTCCTTTGCAGCCCACATGAATGTAATGTATGAGTGGTTAATGACTGAATAAGTGGATAGAGAAGAAATTAAACAAGGGAAAAACAAGAATATAGGGAAAAAGAAGAGGTAGGTGTGGTTATATTTCACGAGAAGTACAAGTGGAAAGCCATGATATCATGGAATAAGGGTGAGAGTGTAAAAAAAGGGACCAAAGTTAACTCATGGAATACATGTTTAAGGGATCGAAGTTATATGTAAAAAAAAAAAAAACCCTATTCTTAATGTCTGTTAATTTGTTTGCATAAAACACTATGATTAATGGATTAATATAAATTCGTATTCAAATGGGCTCCACAAAAGGATTATTAAAAAGGCAAGAGCTAAAGATAAGAGGTAAAAGGTAAAGGAAATAAGGTAGTAATGCATCATTGACCTTAACTTTGTTGTGCAAAGGATAAGTGGCGCAGCGGAAATACGAGTGATCGATAGATAAACATGCAATGAACATATGCAATCAATCCACACACAAGAAGAGACAAAGAGGGATTACGTGGTTCACCCATTTAGGGTTACGTCCACGGGGGAAGATAACAAAGTAATTCACTATAGAGGAAATACAAGAGGAGGTATACAACATATGAGATTTCTCTCATATTCCCAATCCCAGTTCACTCAAAACCTCACTCACTCTCTTATGTGGTGTACGAAACACCACTGCAAAAGAGACTACATCTTCTTCCTCTTCTTTGCACTTCTTCTTCCTTTTTCTAATCAGAGATGTTTTCCCCCCTTTTATAGGGTTACAACCTAAGGAGATAAGACTAAATTACCCCTTAACCCTAATACAAATGGGTTGGACCTACAAAACGAGCCAAACCCAAGCCCATAAACCTAACAAACTTTGCTAAGATTTAAATTATTGAGGTGATTTATGGGTATTTATTTCTCATATTCCTTTGATTCAATTTTCATTGAAAAGGAGGTTTATTTGATAGTCAGTTTTTTTTTTTTATTCACCCTCAAATCTTCATTTTTTTAACCACTTATAGAAATATTAAAGGCTTAGAATTCCTAACTATTCAATTACACGAAACAAACATGTCCAAAAATTCTTGAAACTATATTAGTCCTAGTAGTCAAGCAATGGGATGACTTTTGGTACACGTCTAATTTCTGGTGTCACATGGGGTGGATGGCTAGAAATATCCTATGAGGATGACATTTGGTACACTCCAAATTATAATCCATAATCCGTTTTGGTCTGCTTTAACTAATTCATCATGAGAAGTTTCTATGGATCATGGGTGAGTGGACAGAGGATGAGAATCCAGCTCCAATAAAAGGATGCTTTAATTTACTATCCCGGGTAAAGACAATAGATAAAGCCGTTCAGTCCATTCATCACTTGAGCAATTGAAGTAAAACTCCACATCCTTGAAAAGGATACGTTTGTGGATTCAGTGATGTTGAAAATAGTATTTTGCTTCCTGTACACATGATATTTATTTTTGTAATTTTGTTAGGCTTGAGATAGGTATGGGTTTAAAGATGGAGTTGAGTTTGGAGGGGATTTAGATTTTGTTAGGCTTGAGATAGGTAACTAATTTAGATTTTCCTAAGTGGATTACAATATGTTTGGCTTTTGTTGGGTAGTTGGAGAGGGGATTTGAAATAAAGAGGGGAAATGGGTCGGGTTGCGCGTGTGTGATTCCTCTTACACACTAGGAAAATTATATAAAATAAATAAATTTATGAGTGTCCAACTCAACCTAATGCATATGCAATTTAACAAAAAAAAAAAAAAAAAAAAAAAACCTTAATCTATACATGCTACGGAGCAGGTTTTGTATCACAAATAAGAAACTCCAATGTAGGATAGATTAAATAAGGTATATATAAAGTAGAGCAAGTGGGGGTTAGGTTCATTCAGGTTTTAGCATGATCCATACAAAACCAGGCACCGTTGCCATCCCTTTGACATAAACAAGCCCTATGGGTAAGCTTGGTTCAGGAATTTTGTCAAGTCTTGGAATAGAACTGTCTAATTGCAGATAAAGGGGCTTTGTGCAGCAGTGTACTACTTTTATCTCATATTATGCCATCAAACACACCCGACCCATTATACAATTCACCAGGAATGTTTGGTATTATAAATCAGACACCCGTCATTGGCTGGATCGTTCATAGTGCAGGGTAGGCGACATTCACCGCATGTTTAAGTTTAACCAGACTCATACCAAATCCAAATTTTTTTTTTATGAGCCAAGGTATCCCTCGCTAGTCAAGCCTTCGAACCTTTGGCCTTCGGCGCGAGAGTTGCCCTGCGTCATCAAATAAACAAGCTATGGATAGCTAGCCTTTTCTAAATTACTTAAAATAAATTTTCTCTTTTAGTTAAAGGGCGCCATTGCGAAACTTCACTCAAACAAGAGTTGAGCCCCCACTGCTTATACAAGAGTAAGCACAGGGCCGGTCCCGACGTTTAGGGGGCCCAAGGCGACCTCTAAAAATGGGGCCCTTATACGATTATTTAAAAAAAAGATTTAATTCATTACAATTTTCTAACAAAAAATTGATATTTTTTATTACAAAAAAGTGCTGCATCCAGATAACTTTAGGACTACCTACATACCGAGGGAGGCTATATTTAATCCCAAGGATCAAGCACAATGTAGTTCTCTTAAACTACCCACCTTGGCCAAAAGCCTACAATTCGCACAACAACATTCTCTTCCAAAAAACAAGGCTAATAAACCTAGAACAAAAAAAATAAAAATAAAAAAGTATTACTGAAAACAAGATCTTCTCGCATTTTTAGCTGCAAAGTCACTAATCAAACTTGTATAATCAAGTTTTTCTACCATATTTTTTTTCAATTGATATCATAGCTAACCCATTCAACCTTTCTTGTGACATAGTCGACCGAATGTAATTTTTTATGAACTTCAACTTTGAAAAGCTTCTTTCTCCAGAGGCAACAGTAACCGGTATGGTCAACAAAATTCTATAAGCTATCAATGCATTTGGAAAAGTACCATCCATTCTTTTTAAATTTGGGCCTTTTAATTTATTTATTGGGCTAAATATTTACACACATGTGTTATTAATTTGGGCCTTTCAATTTACATATTAGACTAAATATTTATACATATATATATAAATACATAAAATAATATGGTGTCTTAAAATTTTGTAATTATTGGGGGCCCAAGGCGGCGGCCTCTCCCGCCTGCCCCTTGGGCCGGCACTGAGTAAGCATATATTAATTTGAAAGGTGCTTATTATCTCAATCTTGAAGTTGCAGGTCTAAGTCAGGTTGAAGGTTCAAGTCATGTTACAAATGAATATGAGAGAGAGGGGAATATTTATATTTGAGCAATATAAGATTTTTATAAGTGAGACTTCACTATTTATTTTTGAGCTATATAAGATTTTTATAAGTGAGACTTCACTTTGGTGCCTCACCTTTTCTGGTCCAAGACTCAGAGGATCCGGACACTAAAACAAGCTAAGAGCTGCCCAACCCGGATAAGAGGGTGGAATAGATTTCAGATCATGGAAGAGATATTTAATTAGAAACACAACAGCTGGTAGGTAGGGATACAGGAAAAGGAAACAAAACATAAGAGAAGTTAAGGGGGTTGGCTCTCCCCATAGAGAAAACACCCAACCTATTATTCCTCTCCTAGGCAATAAGGTATCTTCTTAGGAACCCAACTTCAAAAGCCACACACAGACAATAGACAACAGACAACAGATCCAAGGTCAAATGATCACCCACCCTTTCAAAGTGGTCCCACGCATGGTAACATCACATAACTAAAAATATTCCTTTGGCACGCCATTTAAATAGTCCGAGGTCTAACCCACACAAGCAGGACACCAAGTTCTGACCAATTTCCATTTGGTTACGTACCCTTTCATCCTCAGTGCTTTTCATAGTCATCTTGGCAAAACCAAGATGATTCTCTCTAGAGACTTCTGAAGAGAGTCCCCCTCTAGCAAGAAATTTTTTTTTTTTTTTAAGACACTTGCATATTGCTTGTCTGGCCACCTGACCCACCAATCTGTGCAATAAATTTTTAGACAGATGATAGGAAAGAAGAGGATCTGATGATTATTATAGTGCAAATGAGAACCTCTAATACTCGATCAAAGGCCTTCACAAGGAGATCCTTGAGACCTATAGTCAGAGTAAATTCAATAAACTTACTGTCTCAAATGACTGCCTAAAGATTGTCCTTAATTTTGAGTATTATTGGAGGGGAGAATTTTAATTGGAGGTCCCACTCTCCTACTAATTTCTATCGCGTTTTACCCATTAATTAGAATGTCATTAATATGTTTTCTTATTGAAAGCCAGTGGTCTTCCAATCAAACTTTCTGACAGTCCTAATAAGAGACATCTAGATCTAGAGAATGGGCACCATATATATGGAGACTAGATAGCGGCGATCCCACTTTAGGAAAATTGAAATGACTACATTAATTTTCCACAAACCTCACTAATATATCTTTAGTAAGGGAGAACTATTTTAATTTATGCAAACTATTAAGGAGCCTATTGATTTTTTTTTCAATCTTACCTCATTATAAGATTTAAATTCAAACCTAACATCTCTAATAAATCTAATATCTTTTGACACTCACACATAGTTCAACACTGCAAACATTATAAGCTACCAAGCAAAGAGCACTAAGTTGATGGATGAAACAGAAACTCTCATTTGTTTATTGAATGTGAATTTTATGGCCTTACCTGTGAATGGGCCAAAGAGGTTAACTCAATCTGATTTTTTGGTAGAATGACTATCTAACAGTGCTTATGTGGTGAGTGAGTCCCTGGACTCCACTTAGGCATCATTTTCTGATTGTTATAGTGGATTTAGACTAGGAAAATGGAAAATGACTCTGGGCATCTTTTTGTCTGCTTTATGGTCTTACCCACTTGGTGACAGTTCAGTAGAACAATCAATTTTAAAAAGGATCTTTCACAAATATATTTTCAATCACCTTTACAAACACTAATGGATGCAAAGAACATGGAGCGTTGAGAGTTTATTTCATCATGTAATTGTTGTTTTCATTTGTACTTGAAATAGGCTAGGGAATCTTACGAAATCATGAGACCACAAAAGGGAGGAAAAAAAACAACACATCCAACTCATTGGTCACTTGCTCATTACTTGTGGACATATACCCATAAAGCCAAATTAAAGAACAAAACAGACAACTTGCATGTCACTCCACCAATATATATTGTTATAATTTTTATTTAGCTTTTTGCCCTAATGCGTTGTTTAAGGCATAAGCTGAAAAGGCCACATTTCTTTTTGCATGTCTGGGCATTTGTTTTATATTCCTGGCACAGGGTCACCTTTTAAACTCCATTCCAAACGTTGTATTGTATTATTTGTTGCAAGGTGTATGCACAGCGAATCTTCCACTAGTAGAAGTAAAATTTTTTAGTTAAATAGTCGTGCAAATAGCACTTTGAGACTGTCTTCGATCATGATATTACTAGGATTTACTTGTATGTTTGTTCATGTGGGAGGCATAGTTTGATGATCCAAACCAATTAATCAGGTGATAGCAATATGGGACCCTTTTCCATTAATTATGGGCTATATTTAGATTTACCCATATCAACTGCATATGAAAGAATGGCAGCGTACGTGTTAAGGTGCAGTCCAATCTAATGCCCATAACATTCGTCTAGTGGATGTACTTTCTATGTTCAGCGATGAAACAAAGAGCATTGGTCCTGGATGATTTTAGAGATTTGTTATATAGTTGAGATATGCATGTAGAATTATAAAAAAGATAGAAATAAAATGAGTGGAGAAGTTTGGTCAATCTTGTGATAGTGATGTGTTGTGGACCTATAGTATCCCGGCATGGTTGACAGGGTCTTTCCCATTGCTCTAGGCTGTTTTATTTTATTTACAAATTCCCTTTTTATAAAAAAATAAATAAAATACATAGATCAAATGCACAAGTAACTTCAATTTATAGAAAATCAGTTCATACCATCTTAGATAATTTAGACACATGATGAATGTAGTGATAAGAGACACTAGAAGGTTATCAGTTCAAGTCATGTTACCAATTAAAAACTCAAACACACATACATGAACATAAGATAAAAAGGAAATCACGATACATATTGAAAGATCATAAACCCAAAAAACTAGAAAAGGCAAAAGGTCAATAAAGATCTCAACTATATAGTAGCGTGAATAAAAAGACTATGATGAATTGTGAAAGTCAGTTAAACGAAATGATAAAACTCCTAAAATCAACCCTACAGATGGGATAGGCTTGAATGGAAATGTTGAAATGGTAAACATTCAACCATAGGAACCATTTGCCCACTAATTTAGATTATTATAGGTAGAACTTAAATTTCTTTTTCTTTGTCCATCGATCCACAGTGTTCTTCTTTGGATGAAAATACGTTGAATACAAGCTCTATATAAAATACCGTTGAATACAAGCTCTACATACAAATACTTGGCCCAAAAAGGGGGGGAAAAAGAAGTGCAAATCCTTTAAGGGTAGTATTTTGTACAATACATTTTAAAAGTGGAGATTGTTGGAAAATTCCATCATGTGGGGCCACACATGTAATCATTAAATGTGTTATGCTATCTTTGGTTAAGCCTAAATTAAAGTGATCTAATTAAGAATTAAAGTTTTAAGGCTTAAGGGTATAATTGTCACGAGATTAATGTGTAGATAACAGAATTCTATTTCTAGTCTGATGAGGGGCCAAATTAGAAATAGCAAAACCTATGATAATCTAATTATTATATATTAGGGTTATGGTTTCCAATTCATATGGTAAGTTCCTATTCTCTCTTACATCCCATCATCAGAAATAATCAAGTATATTAGGGTTATGGTTTCCAATTCATATGGTAAGTTCCTATTCTCTCTGACATCCCATCATCAGAAATAATCAAGAGGGTTTCTTTGGGCAGCCATATTGGATTGGAAGATCAACAACATGCAAACAATTTTCCTTATGGATCAAGGTATGTTTCTGCTTTTACATCTCCTGATGATTTGACATGGAGGATCTTGGTTGACAATAAGATTTTCTAGATTCTTGTTATGATGATTTGACATGGAGGATCTTGGTTGACAATAAGATTTTCTAGATTCTTGTTACAGTCCTCATGATAAAAATATCCGGGTCCGATCATTAAAATGGTGCACTTTGTAGGTGGTCCATGGTCCTACCTATTGCGTATTTTCCTCGAACAAACAATGGACCAGAGGAAAAAACCAACACCACAAAGGGACCATAAATCATATGTTTTTATTCCTGATTGATCATGATATTTCTTCCTTCAGCTTCAAATAGACTTCTCACAAGTAAACAAGCAACAGTATACAAATCAAGCTTAACAAATAGCTTTTACATCAAAACTGTCCCAATCATCGCCCACTGAGGGCGGCCCCCACATTTTCTCTCTTCAAACTCAACGACTGAGCTTACAGCCTCGGGTCCAACACTCCTACCTCATGAACCGGTCAGATGCTCAAGTGGGGCTCTTGTCGAAGTAAAGCTGCGGACCATAGATTCAAGTAGTTCCCTTCAATTAAATTAATTTGCAAGTAATCCTGTATTGTAAATTTAATAGCAGGGTCTTTAGATTACGGGTCTTGATCCCATGTTTTAACAAACAGGAAAATACCTCATTAGATCAGGATCTACTTCGCTCACTAGAGGGCCCACCATCTCGCTGACTAGAGGGCCCACCATCTCACCCGAAGTTTGCTCTCCTCAACTGTGAATCACTTCTCTATAAGGCTAGAAGCCCATCCCCCACTAAGCTGGGATTAAAAAAAAAAAAAAAAATGAAATCAGAAAAGTACACTTTCAGCCTATCCGACATTTGTATAAAATGAAATGTCAGTTAGGTCACCACTTTCAAAAAAGATTGTTTCATTGAAACAAAGAATATGAACTGTTATATATTAGATTACGCGTCCCTCGCTTACCTTTTCAGCGGTCTAGATGAAATCCGAGTCGGCACAAGGATAACTCTTCGCAATTCCTCTCTCTAATTTGAGCCACAAGGATAACTCTCATTCGTATTTGGTATACGTAAGGTTGGCATCTACGTGTCAGCATCACCCATGTTATGCCACGTGGCGCACGTGAGGCCCGAAGCGACCTCTGTCTATAAAATCCATGGTCGATTCCTTAGCCAAATGCAATTTAAGGAATCTCTCCGTCTTTCTCTCTCCTTATACCGTTCCTTCTCTTCACAAATCTCTCTCTATCAATATTTCTGGCATTTTTGAAGTTTCTTGATTGAATTTGAGAGAAAAAAAGTTTCATGATATGAAGAGTTCTTTGCCTCTTACTTCATTGAACCACATCTCCATCGTGTGCAAGTCTGTGGAGAAATCTCTAGATTTTTACCAAAACGTTCTTGGGTTTTGCCCAATCAGGAGACCTGGATCCTTTGATTTTAATGGAGCATGGTAATAGAAGGAATGGATTATAAAAAGTAGCCAGTTGTTACAAGTTCTTTTTAATTTGTCATGGGGTTGTTGATTTTCTTTTCTTGGTTTTTGTTTTTCTTAGGCTCTTCAGTTATGGAATTGGAATACATCTTCTGCAAGCCGAGAATCCAGAAGACTTGTCAGAGAAGAAGGAGATAAACCCCAAAGATAATCACATTTCTTTCCAGGTAATTTCTTCACCAGCTTGATATTTCTATGAAATGAAGCTGCTAATCCCTTATTGTAACTTTTTTGGTGGGAAGGTTACGTGAAACTGTAGTCCTTTGATACGTTTACTGTTTACAGCATGGACCACCTTGTTGATGCGTCATGGTATATATCATTTACACAATCCCAACCGTCTTTGCGAATTGCAATCAATGCATTTCAGCAACACCCAGCCGTCCAATTTGTGAAAAGCCTCTTGGATGAGCCATATATACCCTCTCTGCACAAAACGGTTCCTTATTTAGCTAGAGCCTTTACACACGGCGTGAAGTGGTCTCACTTGGAAAAATATAGTATTGTAGATTAAACATGTACAAAAAATCGAACATATAGAAGTAGTGCTAGATGTTAAAATCAAAGGTGATGATTGTAAGCCATTTACTCGTTTTTATTTCAAAGTGTTATTTTTAGTGTTTATATCAAGTCGATGTAGAGACAACAAACCAACTGTGAACAATCAATTCTGGTCAGGCTAACAAAACCCAAAACCTTTTATGGTACCAGTCTTTGTAGAATTGCCAAAATTAGAGTTATTACACATTGCCTTGGCCGGTCTGGGCGGTGCCCAAGTCCAACCCAGCTACTTAGGCTTTGATATGGATTCCTCCCCCATTTGGTCCAAAACAGGGGATCCAGACTCCCTTATAATTCGACTAAATATCTAGATGTAGCTGTCAATTGGGCCTGTCACTCGTGTTTCGACCTCTACGGAGAGGTTATAAAAAGAAAAGTTGATTGCGTCTCTTGGATCGATGTTGTGCAAAAACAGTCCCTAAAGTCCAACTAGATGGCTTCGCTAGCCCATGCCTTACATTGACTTGTAGGGCCTTGGACCGAATCTGATACGAACATTAGTCTGAATAGCGAAGCAAAATTTTCTCATGCTGGAACATCTGCATGCAAATGTCTTGACCTGACTATTGTCAAAGAGGCTAGGGGACCGTCAAAAAACTGGGACCCCTGAACTAAGGAGGCCATGAGGATGCCCTGTAGGAGAAAATTCTTTAAATAGAAAAATGGGCTGGTCTTGGACTAGCTTTGGGTAGCCTTGCCCAAGTCCAAATCTACCCAAAATGCCCATTCCATGAATCTGACATGTATTGGACTAACCAGTTTTAATATATTGCTTATCAGTGCGAGAGTATGGTGGCAGTGGAGAGGAAGCTAAAGGAGATGAGCATCGACTACGTGCAGAGAAGAGTAGAAGAGGGTGGGATTTTTGTGGATCAGTTGTTCTTCCATGACCCAGATGGTTTCATGGTTGAGATCTGCAACTGCGACAACCTTCCTCTCATTCCGCTCCGTGCAGATTCCCCTCGTGTCTGTGCACGAGTCGGTGTTCCATTCAAGAAGAATCAGCAGTCTCAACAGCAGCCACAGATAGTGCAGTGCCACCCCACCACCACCACCATTGATGTTAAGGAAGACTGTTCCTTGTGCATGTGATGCTGCTATGTAGGTTCATGTTTGGGCAATCAGACTTGCCCAAATTATCCCGGTCTTATATGGTTGTGTTTAAACAAGATTTAATTTGTCAATCTCCTCCGGGCTTCAGAGAATCCAATAATGCCCAGCTCATAAACCCATCAACAGGTCGCACTTGTGAAATCCAAAATATTAGAAGTTAATGTTCTTGGCCAATCGCTCTTATCAGAGCCGGGTCCATTGTTGGATGATTGATCACGTGTTAAATACATGATTACACTCTATTTTGATCAATTTTATTATATGATTAATCTAATGATGGGCTCAATTTGGTTGGCATGAATTTTGGCTCAGTGGAAGCAGTGAATTCGGCACATTAATTTTGAGCAGTTGGATTTTATAAGTAGGCCTCATTCATGGATTTAAAGGCTTGGCATTGGAGGCCGGATCCAGAAGGAGTGTACTCTGTTAGGGTTGTTTCTACCATTAATAATAATTTTAGTGGATCAACGAGGGTGGAACTTAGTGGGCTTTCCAACCTTTGAGTTGGGGCCCACCGAGCCTTGTCCTTGGATCATGTTTCGTTAGTGTAATTTTGAGATTTCTTACATGTACTTTAAGACATGTATTGTATGCAATGTACTTGGAGACGTGCAAGTAGAGTAGACTTTTCAAAGCATCGCAAGTGTTTTCAGGTTCAATTGTGTGTTGTTTGGTTGACAAAGGGAATGATGCATCATCACATACTTCTCTAAACAAACTTGGTTATATCTAAGGGCCTGTTTGGATGCAAAGTAAAGTGCAAGATTTTTATATTTTGAAGAATATATTCTTGTCTTCTCAATTGTGGCTGTTTGGATAACTATATAAAATGAAATAATATATTCTTTTCTACCAAAATAATGAAAGATTTCTTTCTACAGCATAATCGTGTAGAAAGAAATCTATAAGAATATCTTCTTCCATTTCACGGGTTCTCACTAACGGAATGAATATTCAGTTCCTCCCATCTCATCTTTTCATCCTCCTCTCCATGGGATACCCATTCCTTTGCAGGTAAGGTAACACTCTCTCTCTGAGGATGCCCTCTCCATGCCTTCTATTCTCTTCATCTTCTCTTTCTTTCCTTCTTTTACTCTTCTTCTCCACTCACCCTATTCCGTTTCCACCTCCCAGTCTCCCTCGCCTTCTATCTTCTATTACCTTTTGCTTTCTCATTTCAAAAAATATAAAACCAAACCTTTGTTGCTTTCTATGAGATGCCATATCCATGATTCATTCCAAACATCTGGTCCATCCCCTTTCTCCTATATCCCATCACTCTATTTTGCTGACATTTTTTCACTTTCTGTCTACATCTTCTTGATTGCTTGGCTGGTTTGCAAAGTTTTTCATTATCTCCCATCTAGTCTATTGTAATTCATTGTGAGCACTCAAGCCACGGTGAAGAAGGGAACTTGGGGATGTCGTCAAAATCAATCAATGAAACCATCGTCATGCTCATCTTCACTGTCATAAACTACTGTCTCTTCACATGCTTTTTTTTTTCTGGTATTATATATATATAGATATATATTTTTTGCATTCAGTGGAATTGAATTCCAAGAAATTCAGGGTAAAATGGGTTCCAACAAAAAAATGGTCAGAGTTAACGAGAGTTAAGGGGTGAAAGATATGAGGTAGAGTTGGAGATGAACCCTGACTTTGATTTACTTATTTCTTGGATTTCTTAGAATTCTTAGGAATCAAATTCCATTAAAACTAACAAGTTTTAGTGATTTTGTTTCCGATTAAGTTGGGTATTTATATGTTATTCCTTTGGGTTTCTTTCTAGTTTTTCTAATAAATTCTTTCTCTGGAAAATAGAATATATTAAACAAATAAAACTGAAAATTCCATTAATGACTATTATTATTATTAATTATTTTATTATTAATAATATTATTTAAGAAGAAAATTATTTTTTATTTTTTATTTTTTAAAGGTTTATTAAATCTATAAAGTAATATATCAATGTTTGTTTGATCTAAAATTGTGGCACATATTGATTTCAAAATATAGTATAGTCTGCACCAATACCCAAACAACCCCATTCAGAATCTGTTGAACTCTTAAAAAATCGCCAAACAACAACAGTACTGCAATACTATAATAATATGTTATTATATTCTGAACTATTTCTTTATGATATTATTTGAATCTGTAAATAATATATTCTACGGATATCCAAACGGGCCCTAAACGATGAACAGGGAAAAAATATTACTACGTCTCTTCAATTTATTCAAGAGAGGAGAGTAACTAAGGAGAATAATTCAAATTTAAATATTTAAACTAGCCCTTATTTATAATCGACTACGGTATTATCTCTAACACAACATAATATTCTATTATCTCTAATGCTAGCATATATTGGTAAGGTCTCACATTTGCCAACATGTTTGGTATTTTTATAAATAACAACAAATATGGAATATTCATGTTTATATAAATAACACCAAGTAGGGAATGTTATTATAAATAACACCAAGTAGGGAATGTTATGAGACTTATCTATTGGGATTGGGGTGATGGTAATGTATTCATTTTGAAGGTTTTTTTGGGACCCACTAGAATGGAATACTACTAGTTCTAATTTAACCAATCAATGCAGCGGAAATAAACCAATCAAACAATATAGAACTAGCTATCTACCAATCACACACCACAAGAAGGCAGACACAAATTTTACCGTGGAAACCCTTTCCGGGAGTAAAACCACGAACCAGAAATCAAGAGTTCACGAACAGTTACAAGATATACTCACTAGCTCCTGTACCTCAGTCTGTACCTCGACCTCAGGACTATAGTTATTCTTGCAAAGAATCCACTGACACGAAATCCACGTGCCCCGTTCTCCTTACTTGATCTCCTCGCACCTTGCCAGCACAAGATGAACAATCTTCTCCTTCGAAAAGCAGAAGCAACAGCAACCTTCTAGAGCAGCCTTCAGAACGATCTCTCAATGGCTCTAGAGAATAAACTCTCTCTTATGATCTCTCTAACTCAGATTAATGAGAGTGGTGGTGTCTCTTTTGGGTTGAGAGAAACACCCATTTTATAGGCCCAAATTCGTGCATAAGTATTCTACTTAGACTCCAATCAGAATAGCACTTAGCATCAAACTCTTTAAAAGAGTTTGGTTCGAACTGGGCTTTCCCGTCAAAGCTCGCTATAGCGAGCTGCACCCTCGCTATAGCGAGGTGCCTCTCGGGATGAAGCTGTCATGTGCTTCTGACATGAGCTTTTTGACCCTTACAATCTCCCCCTTTTGGCAATTCTTGGACAAAATCCCCTAGAAAAATACAATTCGATCTACCCAAAATTAAAACCCAAAATACATTGAATTTGAATTTTAAAATAAAAAAAAAATTCAGCACTGTAGATCTTGTATTGCCTTTGCTTGCTTGAACGTTCAGATCTTGAATTGCCTTGGCTTGTAAAGCTCCCCCTAACTTCATTATTCTCCCCCTGTTTTTGTCCATAATTGACAAATAAAAATAATCATGCAGCCTCTGTCAACCTGGATGCAGTAGCTCCCCCTCAATATTGACTCCCCCTCAGAAAGATCTCCGTATCAGCACTGGGGTGGGGGCTTGATCTTGCAGATCAGGGGTGATGAAGCTTAGGCGCGCACACTTGTAAATTTAAATATTTCAGCAAAGTGTGTACCAAAACAGAAGAGAGGTCTTCTTTTTTGACCCAGACAGCTTTGGGATTCGTCTTTGTCATCTCAGCCTTCTGCGTTTTCCATTGCTTCTGATTCGGTAAACTTCGCAGCTTGTTGCAATGGGGTTGAATGTGTCCTTTAATTCCACAATGATGACAAGTGGGGATTCGTTCAGGACGTAACACATCCTGCTTCTTTGGAGCTTTCTTTGCAACACTAACAACCTGATTAGTAATAACTGAATTTTTAACAAAACAATTTTTACCTTTGGCATTTGAAGTGGATGCTCCATCAGCGTAGCCAATACCATGTTTATTAGTGTTTGCCTTTTGGCTGCACAGGATGTCATCTAATTTTCTCGATCCAGTGTTCATCCTATTCAATGAAGCTTTAGCAGTGTCTAACTCAGATGAAACCATCTTGAGTCTTCCATTCAGATCAGAATTATCTGCTTTCAAAGTCTTCATATCAGAATCAAGTAAGTCACACTTTTGTGATTCTGCAGTCAATCTGTCAGCCAACTTGTTATTTTCATCCTCCAATTTTTGTACTTTTGCAAGTGAATCTGCAAGTTCAGCTTTTAAGGAGGAATTCTGCTCTTCAGACATTTGCCAATTAATAGCAACTTTTTCATTCACTTTAACCATCTTCATGGTTTTCTTGAAAAGTGTTTCATATTCAGCTTTCCAATCTGGTTCTTCCTCTGACTCAGTATCTTGATCAGTCTCAGCTTCAGAAGAAACATGGGAAGCAGCAGAACTACAAGTTGCCATAAAAGCAATAAACTTCCCCTTGCCAGTGTCAGACTCGGAATTTTCATTATTCTCATCAGAAGTGTCATCTTCCCAAGTAGTATTCAAGGCCTTCTTTTGAGATTTTTTGTTTCCGCAATCATTAGCAATGTGTCCATAGCCTTGACACTCATAACATTGAATCCCTTTAAAAGATTTCTTCTTTCCAGAATTTTTAGGGATCTTCACATTGGTTTTCTGTCCCTTCATAAAAAGCTTAAATTGCTTCATGAACTGTACAGCAACTTGGGGATCAATTTCCTCGGAATCTGAATCTGAATCTGAATCACTTGCAGCTTTCTTATATGATTCATTGGACGCTTTCTTGAATGATTCTTTCAATGCTTTCAAAGCAATACCTTGAGATTTTGTCGTCCCATTAGACCTAAGGTTTGCTTCAAAAGTCTGTAGGTTGCCAACCAACTCATCAACTTTGAGTGTATTCAAATTTTTATTTTCCTCTATGGCCACAACCTTTCCATCAAACCTTTCTGGGAGAGACCTCAAAATCTTTTTAACAATTCTGTTTTCAGGAATTGGTTCTCCCAAAGTAAAGGTATCATTCACAATTGCATTCAGCTTCGAATTAAAATCATCAAAAGTTTCATCATCTTCCATCTTTATGGTTTCGAAGGCTGTATACAATTTCTGAAGTTTCGACTGTTTGACAGTGTCAGTCCCTTCATGTACAGTCTGTAGAATATCCCAAGCTTCTTTTGAAGTAGTACATGTAGAAATTCTACGAAACTCAGACATATTAACTCCATTATAAATAGCATTCAAAGCCCTAGAATTACAAGTGGCAGCCAACTCTTCTTCCTTATTCCACTGATCTTCAGGTTTAGGACCAGTTACCCCATTAGCAGTAATAGTGGGCAAGGAATAGCCATTCTCAACAGATTTCCAAACTTTCAGATCTATGGCTCTCAAGAAGGCAGTCATCCTGGCTTTCCAATAAGCATAATTGCTACCATCCAACAGAGGAGGCTTATTGGTTGAAGTGCCTTCGCGGTAGATATCCATTCTAGCAATTATGGATCAACACAATAAAATAGTGTAACCTGCTCTGATACCACGTGAA
Organism: Litsea cubeba; assembly: GCA_012931725.1. Lineage (NCBI taxonomy): Eukaryota > Viridiplantae > Streptophyta > Magnoliopsida > Laurales > Lauraceae > Litsea > Litsea cubeba. The sequence goes on along the minus strand of CM022945.1, from coordinate 30,819,829 downwards.
GGTTTTTTTGGGACCCACTAGAATGGAATACTACTAGTTCTAATTTAACCAATCAATGCAGCGGAAATAAACCAATCAAACAATATAGAACTAGCTATCTACCAATCACACACCACAAGAAGGCAGACACAAATTTTACCGTGGAAACCCTTTCCGGGAGTAAAACCACGAACCAGAAATCAAGAGTTCACGAACAGTTACAAGATATACTCACTAGCTCCTGTACCTCAGTCTGTACCTCGACCTCAGGACTATAGTTATTCTTGCAAAGAATCCACTGACACGAAATCCACGTGCCCCGTTCTCCTTACTTGATCTCCTCGCACCTTGCCAGCACAAGATGAACAATCTTCTCATTCGAAAAGCAGAAGCAACAGCAACCTTCTAGAGCAGCCTTCAGAACGATCTCTCAATGGCTCTAGAGAATAAACTCTCTCTTATGATCTCTCTAACTCAGATTAATGAGAGTGGTGGTGTCTCTTTTGGGTTGAGAGAAACACCCATTTTATAGGCCCAAATTCGTGCATAAGTATTCTACTTAGACTCCAATCAGAATAGCACTTAGCATCAAACTCTTTAAAAGAGTTTGGTTCGAACTGGGCTTTCCCGTCAAAGCTCGCTATAGCGAGCTGCACCCTCGCTATAGCGAGGTGCCTCTCGGGATGAAGCTGTCATGTGCTTCTGACATGAGCTTTTTGACCCTTACACATTTTCACCTAAGAAGGTCATTAGATATTTGTGGAAATGTTCCATTGCGAAGACAAAAGGAATCTCAAAGAAAGCTTCTTGATGGAAAGGGACATGAGAGACGAGAGTTTTCGTCCCATTACTCTGTATATATAAATAATACATTGCAGGTGCATGCCAGCCAACCTAATAATAAACTACAAAAAAATTCTTTACATACTTTACCAGCAGACAGAACAAACAGCAAGAACGAAATGCATCCAAATGCCAGTTCACATAGTTAATTAAACAATCTACTTTGCACAGCTACTAGTCTGTCTGTTAATGTTTTATACTGCCACATTGATACACAAGGTGACAATTCTGGACTTTCCCATCGATCAGTCCATGCGGCTTTTCGATTGGAACTGCAAAAGTGGCTTCTCAAGTTCTTTTTTTATCTTTTTTTTTTTTCAGAACACATGGGGCTTGTTGACTAATGGGTATATTCTAATTGGCCCGGATGAATTCCAGCGAAGCAAGTGATACAGTGGGGATACCCTTGTTTGTCTGTCGCATGAGAACCAGATGCCCTTTTTGGCACCATTAGCTATGAGCCCATTGGGCTAAGTCACTCCCACAAGTCCAAACTGTTAATTAATCCCACCACACCAATAAGAGACCAAGGGTCGGTCATTCAGTGTGTGTTTTAACTGCTGTTTTGCATGAAGGGAGAAGCTTGGTGCCATTATTATTATTATTATTATTTTACTAGAAGGGTGAGTGGTATATAATATGTGATACAACCAACCTATACAAGAATTAATTCCTTAACAGCTGTGTGAGACGAGACACCCTTCTACTGGGGTGTCTCGAGTTTCTTATTGTTGCATGATGGAGTTTACGATAACATGTTCAATACCACTTTAGTTAGAGTGAAGTTTGAGTCAATGCATGTATAAGACCACGTTCGATGTAAATGGTAAATTGGTTGGATCCAAGGGCGGACCGACATAGTAATGACCTGGGGCGGTGGCCCCATGTCAATATTGAGATTACATGAGATTAAATGGGCCGAATCATGCCCAACACACATCTAATAAATATTCGCCTCATGTTTAAACCTGTCGATCGACCCACATGTCATAGAAATGGAAACACCTATCTTCTATTTTGACATCTTCTTCCACCGAGAATATGAGACCGTTTTCGCACTATATTCTCTTTCAACAGCTTTTTTCACCGGGAGATAAGCTCCTCATCGCCGGTCCTCTAGTAGTTAGTCTCTCTCTTTTCCTCCCTCCCAAGATGTAGTATAACCCTGATCACTCTATATTTAAATCTGAACTCTTAATTTCTAAATCCTAATCCGAAGATTAAGCCCTAAATCACCAAATCTAATAATATATACAAATATGAAGATGACGGAATCACCCTTGGGCATGCTTTAATCTTCATTTCATATGTAAATCCAGCTTCAGGATTTATATATTTGGATAGCGTGAGTTACAATTAAGTGACAATTTCTCTTTTTTGTCATGACCCCATGCATGGCCAACTATAAATAATTATTTTCACAGCTAAGGTAAGTGCAGGATATTTTAGTGAGAGAAATGTATGTTAATTAATGCAGTTAAATATTTTATGTCTTTATAAATGCAATACATTTTCTCTTTTGCTAGTCTAACAAAGTCGAGCTAAAGTTTGCCCTATTCAAATAAAAATCCTGAATCCGCCACTGGTTGAATCAAACATGATATTAGGTCCCGCACCTGTCAAATCTAAACAGCTTAGCCTTGGGGACATGATAATCTTTTTTTCTTGTAAAAAAATTATAAGTTTCGTGGAACTCACTAAAGATACAACATTTGCTCTGTTTCCTCTTCTTCAAGGTGCCCGATGATGACGTTGACATTCATACACATGCAGCTTGGACATCTATTTAAGCAAGAGTACCGCGTGAGGCTTTTATTTATTTATTTATTTATTATTGTTATTCATTACAGCTGCATCTGGGTTGACTTGCAGGATTGAAGTTTTGGCATGTTTTTTTCCTATCTGATATATACTCCCGCACCCACACAAACACTATTTAAACCCCTCGTCAACACAATCATGGATCGAACCTAAATTGTTTCTATGAAATGGAGGATGCCTAACCACTGAGCTTTCAGTACTGGATTAGCAAATGTTTGACACTGCGTAAGGTAGGGTAGTCGTTGGTTTGATTTTATGGGTCTAGGCAGTACCATGTAATTGAAAATTAAGAGGAGTTTTGAGGTTTTCGTATATGATGTTAAGGAAATGGATGTGGCAATGGTGATAATTAGAATCAGAGATTAACTGTTAAATTGTTCATCTAAATCATTAAAGAAAAATAAACAAGTACTTATATATAGAGTTAAATGAGAGAGAAACTACTGGTCAACGAGGACTCTATAACAACCTATCTATTATCTAACCAAGTAAGTCGAAGCTTGAGATTGCAGATGAAGTGTAGAAATAGCTTGAGATCCATGTTGTAGATGAAGCAATTGAGTTGTGGGGTTGAAGACGATGCCCCGAATTTTCAATGCTGATGATGTAGAGATCGACATTGCATATGAAGAAGATCGACAGAAAAATAGGCTGTGGAACAGATGATCACTGAAATTGCAGATAGTGGAGATTGAGCAGATTGCAAGTGGAGATTGAGCAGATTGCAAGTGAAGATGCAAACACATCTACAGATGGAGAACCAAATATAAGATTCTGGTCCAAGATCAAATAATCGATCGGATGGAAAATCTGATCCAAATTCTAATTCATTATATCCAGCTAATAGAATATCCTACAAACAGATGATTTCGATCATTTTACTGGATCAGCTCATCATATTATCACCATCCATTCACAAAAACTGTAGTGCACATGATCCCATAGAACTTTCCGGACCAGAATTAAGGATTCTGAAATATTTTATAATAACAGTGATAGTCATGTTGGTCATCTATATCCAATGTAAACTAGCCGAGCTGAGCTGGGCAGACTTAAGTCTTGAGCTTGGCTTGACAACCTGTAACAAGCTTAAGTTCTATTTAACCTCGTATATTTATCATAGTTTAAAGTCGTGGTCCCGGTCGCCGTCACGATCATCGCATCGTATCGTGGTTTGCGACAGTCACGGTGCGAGTTTTTATTTTACCTCAAACAAATCCGGAAAAATATCTAAAAAATCAAAGATATTATAAAATGCTAGAAAACAATATATTTTTTCCATTAGTAAAAAATTTAAAGCAAAATATCGGTCCCCCTAAGTCATTAGATCCTGTATTGTTATCTTATCTTAAACTTATAAAGTCTTTTCTTAGTTAAATAAATTTACAAGTATATATTAAAATAAGCTCAAATATTATGAATTTTACAGTATGCATTAAAACCATAATTTTGAACTAATCATTAGTGTTAAACACCTAAAACCAAGAAACTAGTAGTAGTAGTGCAGATGTACAATACTCAATTACCAAGTAAATTGAGAGTGAATTTCAACTTTCAAGTAATATTCACTACTACATCAAGATTAATTAATTAATTAAAAAAGCAGGAGTATGAACAAATGAGTATTGTGGTTGAGAAAGGAAGAAGGCCATATGAAAATCCACCAAAATCTTGCAAATCACTTGAGTCTTAGTGAGATAAGAACTTTAAAAGCTCTAGCAAAGTTCTAAAAAAAATAACCGTCGACCGATATTTTGACCGTTATTTTTGAAATATCAATCGTTATAGTCCGTTATGAATTACATTATACTGGACGTCATGACAACTAAGGACCCTTTTCTTCCCCATTTTTTTGATACCGTGACCGTAATGACCGTTATATTGTAAATAACATAACGATATAGACTGTTACCGCTTCATAATGGCTGTTATAAAATAATAACAGCCGTTTTTTAAACCATGATATTTATACAAATATAGTTATTATATAAAAATATACAATTTTTCTTAATGTGTTATCACTACTATAACACCCATGGGCGGCGCTACATGGATATCAGTGGGGTCAATTGACCCCACTGAGATCTGAAAAACTATTATAAAAAAAATCTTTAATGAATTGAACTTATGTGAAGATTTTGACCTTATTCAATGCCTAAGTTAATGGGTCATCTGTCTACCAAAATAAATAAAAAATAATGGGCTCAACTTTTGTTTTTTTAAAGAAAATTTTATTTTTTAGACATTTTGTCATTAACTCTTCATTTACCCTAACTTAACCTTTAAATACTTCTAATATTTAGATTTAGGCATATAGACTCCCAACCCTAGCCGAACAGTAGAGATCAATGGATGAATGATTGTTTGGTCACATATATTGAAAATGACGTGTTTTCTAGTGTTGATAATGAAGCTATTATGCAACGATTTCAACACATGAAATCCCGTCGAGGGCGGCTGTAGGAGTTTATATATTTGAATTTTCTTTTGGATTAAGAACTATTAGTAACAATGTATTAAAATTTATGTTTATTTTTGTTTGAGAATTCAATGTTATCTTTGTCGAATTGTCAGAAATAGATTATTTGAGAATCTTATATTATATTTGTCGACTTATTGAAAGTAGATGACAAATGTTGATAAAGGGGAAAATAAATTTATTCGATTTGTGGAAAATAAGTCTTTTGTTGACCCCACTGATTCAAATTCCTGAAGCCGCCACTGATAACACCATACTACACAATTAAATGGAGACAAACTTGACCCCAATCGAGCACAGCTTGCGAGCCAGCTGGGCTTGTTTCCAATGCAGAGTGAGCCTCAGAGGAACAATCCACAGTAGCAATCTTCGATCATCACCGACCTCAAGATCGATGAGGTCTCAGCCTCTAAGTCCGTCATCATACTGGAATATACAATTCCACTATAAAAGTTGTTCCTCTCCATTGTACAATCTAGATCCAATGCATCAACGTTTGTTGTTCAACAATTAAGTGGTTTTCTTTATTTTTTTAATTACTCCATCCTAGGAGACTGGGGTCCAAAAATGTCCCACACAAGTGGGAAGAAGAAGCCTGCATACGTGAGAAGAGTGACATACCTAGGGATTAGTTTCTGGGCAGCCGGGTGGGCGTAGGGGTGTTCATGGGCCGGGCTAAGGCATATCTAGGCCGGGCCTGACTTTAGAAACACTGGCACAGACCCAGCCCAAGCCCACACGGGATGTAAAAGTTAGTCACGAGCCCGCTTATTTAATCAATCGGGCTGGGCCGGCCTAGATTTTATTACTTTTGTAGGCATTTAAGCAATTGTCTGGACTAATTAAATAAATTACATGCATTTCTTACACGGGACGGGCCGGCATGTGGGCTTTCTATCACTTAATCCAAGTCTGGCCTAATTATTAAATGGGACCTAATTACATATCCAAGTGGGCTGAACAACCCTAACCGGGTGACATACGGGGTTGCCAACCAGGTGAGTAACTCTTGATGCCTATCAACCAGCCGGGTGACATGCGGATTTTAGTATTTGTTATAGCGTATAAACGTTTCATAGAAAATAAAAGGGTATAGATATCTCGTAACTCCTATCAGTAGCAAAGAAGCTAATATATAAGTTCTAACTTAGACACATGGTTGATACAAATATCAAACTTAGACATAGTATGGTTGATACAAATATCAAAATGCATATTAGTATGACTCGACTAAATTTATGCTATTGTTATTGTGAAAAGCAAATTAAAACAAAGACCCTGTTTGAATCCTAAAATACCAATGTATCTGCTGAAGCCCAAGTTTGATAAACGAAGGGTTCTCATTTGCGTTTAGCTCTCACTTTAAAAGGTACATACGTACAATGGCCCTAAAATGGACCATGCCTTTCGTGGACAGGCTTGAGTCTCCAATATTTCTTGTTAGACAGGTTTCAACCCAGAGTCCAGGGTCCACACTGTACCTGGACTTAGATTTGGGTCCTTCAACCCTTATGGACCCAGACTAAGGCCAGGGCCGGCTCAACCCTTAGGCAAATAAGGCAATTGCCTGAGGCCCCAAAAAATCAGCCTCTTAAAAATTCATTCAAGGCCTTGATTCCTGTAAAAATATCAACAAAAATACATTTTTTCTCTAAAAAAAAAGGTATATCCATCCCAAGTTGCCACATGTTCATGTATTATTAAACGCATAGAGAAAGTCATTGGTTACAAGATAGGCATGTCCATCCCAAAAAACAAGGCCGGAGAGTGGTTGGGCCTGTTTGTAATATAGGATTTGAGATTTATCCTTTCTATGGGGCCTCTACTATTGAAGCACCAGGCCACCGGTTCCTTCCCCTGTAAGGAAATTAACTTTAGGTCCATTACTTGGACCACAAGTCATTACCTTTCCCGAAATATGGTTATTATAGGAATCCCGTTTTCATAGGATACATGCTATCAATTACTCAAATACGGTTTCCTAATATGATATATTCTATAATATTCTCTACCTTGATGGACGGTTGAGATTAAAACTAATGAAATTCTAAGTGGAAATTCGGTCCTCTCTCCACCAATAAAATAGAGCTTTTACTCCATCACAAAGATCACCCACGAAACTCAACACATTAAGGTTTATAGGCAAGGAGAGAGAAACCGAGATTATTCCCCTAAACTCTTCTTTGACGAATCTCATCATCAATCAACAACAGCATCAGAAAACAGGATCAGAAAGCTCTATGCATCAGGATGTCTGGAGGTAATCTTCAATCTATTTAAGATTAAATCCTACATGTGATTATCATGATGTTCTCGATATTAGGGTTCATGTTAATAATAGAACAACATCCCCTGTTACTGAAACTTCACTGTCCACCAACATAAGGTCTACTACCAATGGAACCATCACAGGCACTTTTTTCCCCTCTCCTTTTTAGCTTGTTTCCTAATTTAAAAACAGAGGATCTAGACGCTATCACCTAGCATCTAGAGGTAAGAAAGTCCTCCGAATTTAGAGAGACTCTTGAATTGAAAAGATCAGGCATGGATCCAAAATTATGATTTCAATTTTTTAATTTGGATTCAGGTTTCGACATGGACCCAAGTATAATACAATTGCAGGTTTTGAGTCCATAATTTTATACAGTGGTCTAGAGTAGTGCCTCATGACAGTGACACCATCATATTTAACATTAAGTAGGGATTTGATCTCCTTGGGCAACATTGGACGGAGGGCAACAACCCCTGTACCTAGGCCCACCCCACCCTCTTACCACCCCTGAATTTGCCATTTGATACCCGCACTAACAATACTGTTGTTGAATTTGAAATTTGAAATCCAACTTCGGTTAGTTCTTCATTTTGGAAGCTCATATCTGACCATTAGAGATATTCTGGATCTAATATGTGATGAGCCCTATATCCAAGTGAAGCGCGTTTTGTTCCCACCTTCACGAGTCCGGGTCCCTTGTTTCGTAGAAACAGAGAGCTGTTTTAACTGATCCATGTTAAAAAAAAAAAAAAAAAAACCCTCAATTAGGATTTTCGCCATAGGCCTTACATTGGCTCGGGCCGGCCCTGACTAAGGCCCAGGCACGTCCAGCCCAAATGCAGACTTCTGAGTTTGACAGCCCTATCTGTAGATATTTATGAAAAGTTACCAAAGAAAGAACCAAACAACTATCACTTACAGATAATTTAGGTTTTCCAAATGCAGTAATCCTGATTTACATGTAAATTGAGTTATTTGCACTCTAATTTGATTTGTGAAGATCCATGACAGACCCTAACCGGTTGTTCTTTTCCCATTTTTTGGTAAAGCCCTAACCAGCTTTTGGTGTCAGATAAGGACACAATTCAAGTCCTGGGCGTTTTGACTATGTTGGGAAAACTAGGAGTGAACGGCATGGAAAGAGTAAGAAAATCTATGAAATGTATAAGAAGGCATGGTTGGGATTTTCCAATCTTTCATATTTTTTTTAGACATCTTTCAACTAAAATCATTGAAGCATACGCTAAATGGGCCCAACGTGTCCAATGTGTCAACACTAAACTTACATGAGATATTGGTTTGATGAGGAAGATGAAAACAAAAAAAAGAAAGAAAGAGGTGAGATGGTATTAAATTAAATCTTAGTACTGGCGTTTGATGCAGTCACACTGATTCAGTGATTCCAGTTAATGACTAGTATGTGTGTAATGCTGGCTTGGCCCAGTCGCATGTGACTTGACCGAGTCATTCCAAACCAATAATTTCCACACAAATTTAACTAAAAATCGAGTGGAATGCGAGCCAATTGAGATTTTCCACCTTGCCTGCCTGATGCTGGTTTGTTTTTCACGGCTTCTCCCAAGCAATTCCATTTTTCTAATTTTCTGATTATTCACCGAGGATTCCCACTACATCCAACATATTCAAAAATATATTCACTCATGTTCTTAACTTGAAGTCAGTCCATTATTGAAAGGATCTTCAAATAATATGAGCGTGTAAGATCTTACACCCCATTAAACTATCACTTATCTCAAAATCAATTGGTGATAAGAAGCGGCACAACAATAGTTTTATGGTGAGTGCGAGGGCTCGACTACAATTATAACCACTCCGAGGGGGGACGTTGACCTCAACAGAGCGGAAGAAGGACAAGGTCTCTCTCCTTGAATGTGAGGATTTGGAAAGAACCCATTAACCTACCATACCTCCTTCATTGAATATCAAGTGGGTAGAAAGATATTGACAACTGACCGTAACATAATGCAATATTCAAACCTTAGGTGTAGTGTAGAAGAAAAATGATTTTGGACTCTACAAGAAGCAGCACGAGAGTCACATGAAACTTAGACAAAAGGAATGACAATCTCTGCTTAGTTAGAAACTTTCGAAAATCCCATCTTGCCCATCTGATGTTAGTAACAACAGATGTTACAGTCAGTTCATCAGAAGAGCCATATCATGAAGATAATGAAAGTCCATAGCTGATTCTGATTGTAATATGGAGAGATGCATATAATGGTGATGGACTCTGTTTGCTTTTGTATGTTGTGGTTGCATACAAGATGTGGACCATCTTTATTTTGGGTCATAATAGTTCCATGGTGGAGCCCTTAGGATGAAAGGCCAAGATCTTACCTACTGGGCCCATCCTAAGGCCTGACCTTAATTTCTGAGCGGAACTTGTGTTGTTTTTTTTTTTTTTTGGTCCGTCAGAAAAGCCCTAACCTATTAATTGGTCTGGTAGGTTATGGGATGGTCATGGGACCTTTTATGGGATGGTAATGGAAAGCGATTTCAAATTATTGTATAACGGTCTTAGGCTTGGGACTAATATTGAGCATTGATGTAAGTTTTTTTTTTTTTTTTTGGGTTAAAAACAAATCAGGCATGTGGGGTTAGGCTCAAGACTTTCTCATGATTCATGAGTAGCCCTTGCGGGAAACAAAGGCCCCATTTAGGTCCTTGGAACTTGGTTGCCCTACGCTCACTCATTTAATGAAAGAACCAAATTTGGATTAAGGCCTTTTATGTTAGGACAGTCTAATATACGTTGTCGTGCCATCTCTAACAGGTAGTGCTTTTGGTGTTTCCATGTTACTAACAAGGTATTAAAGCCAGGGTTGTGTGTTTCATCCCTAGGGATAGGGGTGTACACCGGGTTTCCAAACCCGGTCTGACCCGGTAACCCGACCTGGTCCGGATGTATTCGGGCGGGTGGAACATGATCTTAGACCGGGTCGGGTCTCACCCGACCCGGCACATACTAATCAGGACCGGGTCCCGGGTTAATGAATTATTGTTAATCGGGTTATCGGATCACCCGATAACCCGATTTATAAAAAAATATTAAAAAAGTTAAACTTTATATACTAATAAAATATATATTCATCTTGACATCTTCTAGTCTCTAGATTCTTCCATCGACAACAAAATATAACCCTAATTCTCAAAACACGTCCTGAAGGGCGAAGGCTGAACCGCTGAAGCAACTGAGACCGAGAGATCTCACTTTCTCAGGTGAGTGCGGCCCTCCACCTACAAATACGACCTCCCAGCCACCTCGACCTCACCATCTGGTCTCCCTTCCTGTTCATAATCATGGCTAGCTTTTGAGTTTTGAATTTGGCTCCAGCTATTACTCAATTTTCCAGAGTAGGATACATAGACTCTAGACATGCTTTTTTAGTTTTTTATTTTACTCTACTAGATGTTTTGGCAATGAGAGAGAGCATATGTCCATCTCGTAGTGAATCAGAGCATTACATCTGTCCATCTTGTGTTTCTACTGCAATTGGTTCTTTGGAATAATGGAAAGTGATGTCTTCTCTGCGTCCACATTGGTGCGGTCGATGAAAAACTGAGAAAGTATTATAACCGGGTTAACCGGTAACCCTGGTAACCCGGTAACCCGAACCCGGCAAACCCCGTTACAGATTACCGGGTATTCGGTCGGGTTCCCAGTGTGTATAAAATAATCGGGTCGGGTCAAACCCGGTCCGATAACCCGGGACCCGACCCGATGTACACCCCTACCTAGGGATGTGTTTTTAACCCTGTTTTTTTTTCCTTAAAAGAGTTAGTTGAGGCACATGTATTAGCGAGAAAAGGAGTACAAGGATCCGATCTAGTTGTTAGGAACTCACCTTTGTTATAGTTAGGTTTGATTTGTTGGGATTTTCTTTTTTGCTATTTTTTTCAAGAAAAAGACGTCATTTACTTAACTTTTTTTTTGTCAAGTTGTCAATCTACAAAAGGATCGGCATCTCCTTCTCCACAGAAATAGGGATGGATCTCTGGTTGTAGCATTATTGGTTAGTAACTACTTGGGTCAGTAGGTGTGTATATTTACAAAATCATAAAGGGAAATATTCAAGTGAGAACTAGTTCTCACCTATTATATGAGAACTTTTTTACGGGGCCCAACTAGCAACCCATCCAAACCTAGTAACTAATAGGGAACCCCTTGATAGTCACATATCTCAAGGATCGATACACATCCGAATGGATTGAACCGTTGGATCGAGGGTTGAATATTTTTTTGAATATGAAGCCATTAAACTTGTGGGCCACGGATGAAGGGGTTAGGGGCATGGGTTTGGGGTCAAACTTGATACTTAAGGTAGTCTCACATAGATCTTTCCATCCCCCCTGGTCCCATCCCCAAATGGGCCCCATAATTGGGCCCTACAAAAAAGTTCTCATATAATATGTGAGAACTAGTTCTCACCTGAATATTACCCAATCATAAGGATATCTATATATATAGGGGAGTATTCTTATGTATCTATCCCTCACCATAGGGTGAGGGACACTCCCCTTTTTAAAAAGTTTCAAGTACACGGGGAGTATTTCTATGTACTTGAAAAGTTACTTTTGTACTTGAAACTTTTCAAAAGGGGGAGTGTCCCTCACCCTATGGTGAGGGATAGATGCACTTGAATATTTTCCATATATATTTCACATTTGTACAATTTTATTTTGATAAAGTTATTTTCAATTTTAGAAAAATAAGAAAGTAAGACAAAAGAGAGAAATAACAATGTGAACAGAAAACACAATGATAAGTTGTGAAAACAATAATTTCATGAGTCATTTTTGGTTCACTTGCCCGGCCGGCCTTCTTTCTTAACAAAGGGCTCAAGGGAACCTTTGAACTTCTTCTTCTTTGGGTTTAGTTTCATGTTTCAACCCAATAACAACTAGGCCCCATTTGTTTCATAAGATTGAATTAGCCCAACTAATGATAAATTCTTATATATTTTCCATGCAAGCAAGTGGACTCTTAATAAATGAATTAATTAGCCTTTTATTGTGCTTTAAGTATGTGTGTAAGAGTACGTGAGTTCTAATCACTAAATAGTGAAGAAGAAATAAATGAGCCATTTAAGATATGGTCTATGGTGCTCCATCAAATTCATCGGAAATAAGCTAGTTCTGATCTTAAATATAAATGTGTGACGTGTAATTAACTTGATAGGAGGTTTTTTAAAACTGTACGATAAGATTGGATTGAGATCCCATGAGTCAAAACAGACAATATCATGTGATTGAAGGCCCGATCTTCGAAACTTCCTACCCCTTGATGACATCACACAGGTTATTAAAAGGCCACAGCATGATAAGAGCCAGCAATGTCGACAGGAACTTGTCATGGAAGTCGCCTCTCTTTGTCATTTCTCAAAGTACGAGAAGGAATGGAAGGGAAGAAGAAGAATGTGAGACAAACAATGCATCCATCATCGTGATTCATGATTGAAAGCGACCAAGAATGTAATCATTGATTTTGGGTTACGAAGATGATCTTCTATACACGTCCCTATACCAGAAAAGATAGAATTTTTCACAACAAGGACCCTGCATATTCACACAATCTCAAAAAGGCACTTATATTTTGTGATTTATGAAAATCTCCTTTGACTAACACTCAAGACTGTACAAGACCGATCATTTCTATTATCACTAATGTGAAAGGATGTAATCAAGCAATGATAGACTTTACACTTGTCAAAAATGTTAACATAAGATACAATTATTGCTCATTTTATTGTTTTAATTTTTTTGAAGTGATTGAATTCTAGGGATTTTAAGACTATATGTTTGCATAAGTACGTGATAGCTTCCTATGTCTTCTATACGAATAAATCGGAAGAGGATTTGTGATGGGATAATAATGTAATATAAAATTCTTAAATTCATATAATACCAATACTCACATTGTAATCCCTGAGATGCCAACATTCCACAAGTATTTAAATTTTAGAATTTAAAGGTTGTTTTTTTTAATCTCTTGTAAAAATTCATACACCCACTTACAGTCCCTTCTGAAACCCCTCACCAATAGCACTATAGTTAGGGGAGATGCCTCACGATTGAATTACCACTAGATTCAAATAATTTCAATAGTTGGAAGGACATTCATTGTGTTTTTTTTTTTTTTTCATTTTTTTTAGAATGTTCATATCAAGAGGTTCTTCATCTAGCAAATGTTTTCCCAGAAAATTTTTTACGATTTCCTCAAGATTGCTTTGCAACCAAATAGGCAATAGTGATTCTTATTGGAACCAACACAATATGACTCTACTTGATGACATGAGATGTGGCACATATATGTGAGACCTACCACTTTATGAGAGAAGTCAAGATAATGTATCAGCTGATCGTCTAGTTTAGTCAGTATGAAGGTGAGCTAACTGTGTTTTTCTTTTGAAAATTGAGTTAATGGAAGATGGGAAATGAATACTCAGCCATTCCCTAATTCAATTCTTAAGAAAGCCAAGGTCACATCTACATTCCAACCTTATACATTTTACCTCTTACAATTCTTAAGAAAGTCAAGGTCACATCTACATTCCAACCTTATACATTTTACCTCTTACAATTCTTAAGAAAGTCAAGGTCCCATCTACATCCCAACATTGTATCTTTCACCTCTCACCTCACCTGTTTGAGCTCATTTGAACATGAACTCCCATGTATTCAATTCCTCCATAATTTAATTCAATTTGGTAACTACACTTTACTAGTGAAGTGAGATACAAAATTAATTCAAGAGACAAGAAAAATAAGATGGGTCAAGTCAAAAGGTACCAGATTGTTTTTTTAAAAGAAAAATCACCTCCTCTTTTTTTTGAGAAAAAAAGTTAAAAAATCATTTCCCAGTGCCATTAAATGATATAAGATCAATTTTATTTTTATAAAAAACTAAAAAAAAAAAAAAACCTCTAACTTCTCATGTCCCAACGACAGAAAGTCATTTTTTTATTTGACCCTTTTCTTTTCTTGTCTCTTAATTTTAAGGAACACCTCACTTAGCGTGAAATGTAATTATGTACTTTCATCCAACAAAGCTGAGATGGAAAAGATTGAATCCCTGAAATAGATGGGTGTATGATATGAGTGAGTTGGATCAATCCCCTGTGTTGCCCACCCCATGAAGGTTAAATTAATCTTTTAAAGTTTTCTTTACTATCCTACTAACAGCTGCATGGAAGCATTCCATTCATGATCCAACGGTTGGTACTGTCAGATGACTGACCCAACCAGCCGAGTCTGTCCAAGTCATAAGATGGCCCTGGTCCATAGATTGGGACCCACAAACCGGTTCAGGCGGCAACCGCTTTCCCTCACTCTGCTTCTAATTTGGATTAGATGAGAAATATCAGCAGTTCATATATAAACAAAGCAGAAAAAGATACACAGAGTGGGGGAGTTCTCGATGCCAGCTTTTGCACGAGCGACAAAGTTTATCTTTTTCTGCTTCTGCTGTGATTCTTACAGGAGATATCTTCCATTGAGGTGATGCTCTTCTGATGATTCTTGGCATTACCTCGAACCCAAGGAAGATACATAGCTCTGTTCTTTCTTTTTCTTTTTCTTTCCGCCTTTTACTTGTAGCAGTTGGTAGCCATGGAAGCGAATGCTGGAATGGAGGCGGGTTCGCAAAATCGAAGCGAGTTTGTGACAATTCAACATGAAGGAGAAGATGGGGTTTGTTCTTTTCTCTCCTTCCTTTCGGATTTGGTTGCTTACAATAAAAGAAGAAAAGAAAAGAAAAAAAAAAAGACTGCTTTTGGCTATTTTTGGTTCATGTTCTTGATGATTGGGTTCCTTTCTAATTTTATTGGGAGTTGAATTTGGATGGTTATGATAAATTTGGAAAATGGGTTTTACTTGTTTCTATTTTTTGTGCTTACCCTTTTGAGTTTTTGGTATTGTCTCTCATGTTGGCTTTTGGTTTTCATTAGTATATCTGGTCATGGACGGATAGCCTCCACTCCAGGGTAGGAATTTGAGAATTTATATTTGATGAGTTTGGATAACTTTGTTTTTTTTAGCCCGACTAAATTCTAACTAGTTTGAGCTTCTGATCATGGACTCCCTACTAGTGACATTTGACTCAGTCCTGGTTCAGTTCATGAATTAGGATGGTGGGTGTTGGTTCTCATCTAATTGGTTTTCTTACCCCACGTGAGTCTTCTTCTCAGAATATTGATTTTATTCTTCTATCCATCTTATCCTGGAATAAATAGTTATGATCATTGTATAGATTTTGGATATTTGTCCGATAATGGGCATGGTTTTCTTCCCGCCATTTTTCCTTCATGCTTGTGATTTTGTTGCTTTGATCAGATTCTGCATTCCATGGTAGTGTGTTCTGATTTTTCTCTTTGTTTATTTTTTCCAATGGGAATCGGTTAATGGGTATTGCTTAAATGGATCTATTTGAGAGCTGTTTTGCATCGAATTTTTTCAGATTGTGGTTAAGGATGTTCAATTGATCTGGCTAAAGATTAAGGTTTCATTAACAAAGGGGGGCTTAGTCACATTCCTTTACAAAAATTTCATATTCAAAAGTCATTAGCAAGCTAAGATTGTGGTGGGGAATTTTCATTTTTTTTTTCCAATTTAGCTGAAGTCTGACTACAAATTTTCTTGTGGGTAGTTAATAATGCATATTAGTGTACTATCTGAGTTTGATGCTCATTTTGGCGATCACTGTAATCATTTCAGAGGGAAAGAAGAAAAAGAAAATCTAAAACCAGCTATTGAAATTATCCTTTTGAAGTTTTCCATGGTTTCAGAGATTCTCTGTTGTGAAATTGAGATCTTAAGCATTCCTATGTTTTCTGCTGAAATTTGACAAGGTTACTTTAAGAAATGATATTTGACAAGGTCGTGTTCTTTTTATAATGAGCGTGTGATTGCTGATTTGAACAAATATTCTAATATTAGCAATTCATGTAGCCCAAGACAGGATCACAGTCATATTACAGTCTTTCCAGATGGAGGGATATTGCCAATTTGATTAAATTTTTTAGTATTAGCAATTTGTGTTGCCCAATTCAGCATCTTGGTAGGATATCTGAATTGTTATATAGTATTTTCAGGATTGTGTATCCTTGGCTGAACCCAATAACTGGACCTAACTCGATCCAGTTAGTCAGAAGATTGTTGAAGCAAGTGAGTCCTTTAACGGTGCCCAGCTCAGTTCATTTATCTGTTGATGCTGGAAAGAGTCTAATTCCTTAGATCTCTCAATTATTTTGGGAAATTCAAATGAAGGGCATTTTTCTTCATCTGGCCGGCAAAATGGTTCGTATCTTCTTAATGTGGAGTCTCCTCAAGCTGAACTATGTGGTAGTCAAGGTGGAAGGGATTAGTGAGCAGATTAGAGCTCTGTCTTGTTGCAATAATCATCTTGATAGTTTGAGATTGCATCGTAAGATTTATCTAGCGCTATGGTGGTCCATGCTACAGGGAACCCTTTTAGAAATCTTTTGGTCTGTCTGCATATGAGAATCATGCCTCTTCTTGTAGATTAAAGGTGGATGAGTTTCCTGGTATTTCCATTTTGGAAAAAGGTTGAACAGAAAATAAACGAAATAGTCTATATAATGGAGGTTTATGTTGTAATAACTAGTAAAGATACATATTTTTATGGAGGTTTATGTTGGTAGTAACTACTAAAGATACATATTCTTCAGGAAATTGTAGAGGAGTTCTTTGATAGAAATTATGACTCAGAAGATAGTGAGAATGAATGCTCATCCAACTTCCTTTATAAGAATTGGGCTCACATGGTTAACTATGAGGAGGAAACTTACCAGAATTAGTAAGGATGTGATAGTAAAAGACTGACAATGATAGTGTGGGGTTGAAGGAGCAAATGATGGAAGTAGGAAAAGCTCTAGGTGACTCTTTGGTAAAAACTAAAAACTGCAACGATATGTGTTTCTTTGTTAAGGATTCAGGAATAAGGATCACGATAAAAAAATTCGAAACAGACAGCTAAGGAAATGAATTCATGAATTAAAATAAAATATCTCCTAGCATGATTGATTATGATTGGCCTTATTACTGAGATCAAGAGGAAGGAGGCTTTGGTTGTTGTCTAATGTTAAGTTTTTTTTTTTTTTTTTGGTTTCAAGAGTGGGGCATGTATCTTGTTTCCAAGGACTGTTTTGTATGCTTTTCTTTTGGTGATATATGATAATGTTACCATTTAAAAATAAAAGAGTTCTATTATTTCTTCTCATGTTGTTTTGAACTGGGTCTTGAGTATTTTACTTTTGTGTCCACATTTCAAATTTTAGCACCAGCATCATATAACTGTTAAACATCAATAAGCAAAAATGCTTCTCTCTCACTCTCTCTCTCTCTCTCTCTCTCTCTCTTGTGTGCCACTAAATGCTTATATTTCAGATGTGGTTCTCATCTTTCTTTACTTGAAGTGCATTTGTGTCCACATTTCAAATTTTAGCACCAGCATCATATAACTGTTAAACATCAATAAGCAAAATGCTTCTCATTTTGGTTGCCGCTAAATACTTTTTGCCCTCATAGGTTTATTTATGTGCATTTTGCAGCCTAAGCCTCTGAAACATTTGAATAGCCAAGTATGTCAGATCTGTGGAGATACTGTTGGGCTTACAGCCACCGGTGATGTCTTTATTGCTTGCAATGAATGTGCCTTCCCAGTTTGTTGGGCTTGTTATGAATATGAGCGGAAGGATGGTACCCAGTCTTGTCCTCAGTGCAAGACTAGATACAAAAGACACAAAGGTGTTAGCTCCTTTTCAAAATCCTTTTCTATTTCTTCTTTTGGTCAATTGTAAGTTGGATGAATGCTATAATACCCGGATAAGTCAAAATAGGCAATGTATTTGTATTTGTGTTGCATCCCATACTTCATTTTATGTGTAATCTGTGCCCCAGCCATATGCATGGCATACCCCTACCCTATCCATATTTGTATCCAGGCCTCAAGGTTAAATGTCACTTATCCTTGGAATTCTTGGTTTTTCCAATCTTTAAAATGGGAATTGTAGAAGAGGTCCCAAAGGACATGGAAGGTATCAGCCCCATCAAGTGTGTACAGTTTGCAGATAACATCTCTCTACATGTAGGCCCATGGTTTTGTTGTCCAGACACCAAACCATTGGTGTCACAGTCAATGGGGATTACCAAACTACCTTGCATATTATAATAACCTACCACTGCGATCAGAGGCCTAAAAATATATGGAAGTGCATGCAACAGTAGTCTACAGAAAGGGTCAATGTCCAAGGGTTAGGATCTCCAAACTTGGAGATTTTTTGGGCATACCTTATCCACAGTGGGGGCAATCAAATCTTAGTTCAGATCAGAAATCAATGGGCCACATGTCACTTGCTGAGGCTTAGGACCCTATACTTCTACTATTAATTCCTGATATGATTTTATTGTGGTTGGATATGCATTAATCTGTCTGTTTACCAAGTTAATACCATGTATAAGTTTTCAGGGAGTCCTCGAGTGGAGGGAGATAATGAAGAGGATGATGTTGATGACGTGGAGAATGAGTTCAATCACATGCATGGCAGTGGACAGGCAACACTCAGGTGGCAGCAGGGAGAAGATGTCAATATTTCATCTTCATCCAGACATGATTCTCAACCATTCCCACTTAGCGCCAATAGGCAAAGGGTAAGCTATAAGGACAAGAAAAAAAAAAGTTAATGCTTAAGGTCTTATGTCAATATGAGTGGTATATTAATTCTCATAATTGAAGTGAGTTTAGAATATTTAAGATTTGCCTTTACCCTGTTTCTTATCTCTCTATATATATATATATATATATTTATCAGTAACAGAATTACATATATATTTATCAGTAACAGAATTACATTGAAAAGAGGGAGATTTCAACAAAGGCACCCCTGAGTCCTAACACAAAGGAAGGGGCAACAGTCGTATAAAAGATAAACACCAAAAGAAACAAAATTACATAGTGAAAGCAACTAGAGTAGAAACCCTGTCCACCCCTTGCTTCACCAAGCATCTGCGAAGCTATTAGCTGTCTGCCTTACATGCTGAAACTCTACTCTGATCATAGCCAAAATGGATTTGATCTCATTAAAGTAAAATTGAAACATCCAAGGCCCCTTAGCAGAAGAAGATCACTCGCATTAAGTTATGCTTGTGGAAGTCTTCTTTTCTTTGTAGCAATCTCAATCTTAACTATCTTGTTATGAGGTCAGATTCACACAGTTTTCATTTGCAAGAAATGTTTGTTTCCATCCCATGTTCCATGTAAAGGCCCCCTAGCCTCTTTGTTATGGACTTTCATAAACATGGATAATGAACTAACTGGTGTTATTGATTAATTATTAAACAAAAATGAACCAGGCAATTTTCTCGGTTGTTCAATCATGTTCACTACAACCATTAAAGATAAAAATGTCCAATTTCTAGGGAATTAGATATTTTGTTACCGAGTAACAACTAACTATTTGATGGAGGATTATAGGGTCCTTGGATTAGCAGCTGTGTATCTAGATGTACTGTTCTTTACAACTGGTCCCATGGTTTAATGACCACTCTTCACCTGTGAACCCACTGTGGATCAAGGATAATATAGGAGATTGGAAGATCCTAGCCATCTGACCTGTCCCCTATTATATATATGGCGATCTCTGGATCAGAGGCCAAATAATAGATGCCTAAGGTCTTCCATTTTGGATAATGTTTGGGCATCCCCTAATCAGTGGAAGGCCCATCATGCTTATATATTTAACCAAATTGGGCCCAACTTGTACAGAGCGGACATGTCATGGCACCATAAGCATCCTGATTTATCAGGATCCAGTCATTTCTCTTGTTTGGTTCTGAGTGTATTAAACTTAAGAGGGTAGTCAAGCAGGGCGGACCCAGAATTTTTATTTAGGTGGGGGGATTGTTTACCATTTAGACATATGTGCTTCGGACATGGGGCCATTGTTTAGTATTTAGACAAATATGTATAGAGGGGCCTATTTAAATCAATGAAGAATTTAAAATCAACCTAGGGCGGTCGCCCCGGGTCATCAAAGCCTAGATACGCCCCTGTAGTCAGGCCAGGAGTTTATTTGGCACACTAGTAATATTTAAGCCAGGATTTGCAATGTAACATCCCTTGTGAATTCTGATGAAGAATTGATTTGCACAAGGGGAATTGCTATTGTTTGGATCAATGCCTTTAATAGTTTAATCAGTTACAAAAACCACTATACTCATTTCCAAATATGACGTATACCAGGTGTCGGGGGAAATACTTGATGCTACACCTGACAATCAGTCCGTAAGAACCACATCCAGTCCATTAAGGTCTAGTGAAAAGCGTGCTCAATCACCATCCTATGTTGATCCAAGCCTTCCAGGTAGATGGAACTTACATTTCACTAGTCAGAGATTTCATGCATGCTTTGCAAGGCCAGATGGGCTTCTTTAACCTGTCTTTTTAAATTTGTATCTGCTTTTGTAACAGTTCCAGTGAGGATTGTGGACCCTTCAAAGGATTTGAATTCTTATGGGATTGGAAATGTTGACTGGAAAGAAAGAGTTGAAGGATGGAAACTTAAACAGGATAAAAATATGATGCAAATGACCAGCAGATACACTGATGGAAGAGGAGACATGGAAGGAACCGGTTCAAATGGTGAAGACCTGCAAATGTATGTATTGGCATGTACTTAATCTTACTTAATCTGGTCTTCTGAAACCTCTTTTTTATTATTTATAAACATAATTTCTTGGACATTGGTGATCTGATCTGATGTTGCTTGTTGATCAACTATGTTCCTGGTTGACTAAATTTGGTCAGCAAAACAAATCCAAGACCATAGTATTTTTTGCTTCTTTAGACTACGGCTTTTGTCAAACTTGTTCTCCCTGGTGTCAAGAACTCCTGCCTTATGGTTCAAGCTAATCATTTGCAACTCTGCCTTGGCTGGTGCATGTTGTCCATAAATCGACAAAGCCAACAGTTTGATTGGAGATCATTCAAGGAAAATAAATGGATGCAACAGAAAAACAAACATTCTCTCACTATCCATTTTTCCTGAAAAATTCTCCTGTTAATTGTCAGCCATTTCCATTCAGTAAAATGCTCTGGCCATCTATGCACCACAGTATGACTGACATGATGAAATGTTCAGATATTTTCTTCATATGTCATAGTGGTGTCTATAGAATTGGAAAATCTTCTCTCTCTCTCTCTCTCTCTCTCTCTCTCTCTCTCTCTCTCTCTCTCGCGCATGATAGAATCTGTGAACTTGGAAACTGAATGACTGGCTTTGGTGTAAATTTGAAGCTTCTAAACAGAGCATCAAAAGACTGAAATGAGAATGTAAAATTATCAGTTTCCATCAGATGCTTACAGGAGTTAATACTACATTGTCTCTTTTTAACCAGCGCTGATGATGCTCGTCAACCTTTGAACCGGGTGGTGCCTATTTCTTCATCCCATCTTACCCCTTACCGGATTGTAATCATACTTCGTCTCATTATCTTAGGTTTCTTCCTCCAATACCGTGTTACCCATCCTGTGAAAGATGCACGTCCCTTATGGCTAACGTCTGTCATATGTGAGATCTGGTTTGCTTTGTCTTGGCTGCTGGATCAGTTCCCAAAATGGTCCCCAATTAACCGAGAAACCTACCTTGACAGACTTGCACTGAGGTTAGTTATATCATCACTTAGCCCTGTTTTCTTCCTTTTGTAATTTACCTGTCTTGCTGTTGAGATTTATGGCTTGTGACAACACTGGTTTAATTTGATATGTTACTTGACAGATATGACAGGGAAGGGGAGCCTTCACAATTGGCTCCTGTTGATGTCTTTGTTAGTACTGTGGATCCGCTCAAAGAGCCTCCTCTTGTGACAGCTAATACTGTGTTATCCATCCTTGCTGTGGATTACCCCGTCGACAAAGTTTCATGTTATGTTTCTGATGATGGGTCTGCAATGTTAACCTTTGAAGCCCTCTCAGAGACTTCAGAATTTGCTAGAAAGTGGGTGCCTTTTTGCAAGAAGCACAATATTGAGCCTAGGGCTCCTGAATTTTACTTTGCTCAGAAGATAGACTACTTGAAGGACAAAATACAACCATCTTTTGTGAAAGAGCGCAGGGCAATGAAGGTTAGTTTGAAATTCCATTTCTAAAAACTCACTAGATATTATATATTTATATTTATGAAACCAAGTGGATTACTGAAAAAAACCAGCCTGTTGAGTTCAAGATACCAGCCTGTTGATACAACCAATAGAACTGAATTGAGCCTTGTTTTCTAAGGTTAGTGACTTAGAACTTCATAGGCTCTTTTATATGTGTTTCTGACACTTAGTGGCACGACTTAATAGTATGGAAACTCATGTCCATTTTGTAAATACTTACACCTTTTGCTTTCTCTGCTCCCTGTGCTATTTTTTTTTCCTGCTTCTAAGATAAATCTAATAAGAAATGGTTATTGTTGATTCCGAGAGAGGTTGTTAGAAAGGATTGTGAAATCCGAGAGAGGTTGTTAGAAATGATTGTGAATTTGCAAGGGTAAATCTGGCTCAGTTGGCATCTATCAATAAAACAAATTTATAAGAAATTGCACTCATTGGCATTTTGTGTTAAAATGAATATTTATAAAAAAAATTTCTTATATGAACAGACGTAGTTGTATAACCTTTGTTCTACTAATGTTGATTCCGAATAATTTACATACAGTTAGTAACAGCATACAACCAAAAAAAAAATCAGTTTAACGTTTTATGTATTGGTGGATGTATTGGCAAATCCACTTCTGGTATTTGCTGTCTCCAAGAGACATGAGTCTTAAGCTTTTTCTAGTGGAAGAAATAGCTGGTGGGTTTTAAGTTTTACTTGCTCTGGCTATTCATAGCATCCTGAGGGTATCCTTGATAACCTTTGCAAATGTGTGATAAGTCCAATATTTCGTTTCTATTTCAGTCGTATAAACTTATTGAGAGGGTTGGGATTGTTTGTTGTGGCAGAGAGAGTATGAAGAATTCAAGGTACGAATAAATGCTGTTGTTGCCAAAGCTCAAAAAACCCCTGAAGAAGGCTGGACGATGCGCGATGGCACTCTGTGGCCAGGAAATAATCCTAGAGATCATCCTGGCATGATCCAGGTCACATCATTCTTTCCATTGTGTTTCCTTCCCTTCTTCTGTTCACATCCCTTTACTTTTCTTATTCCTTTATTGTTTGAAAATACAGGTGTTCTTAGGCCACAGTGGGGGGTTTGATACAGATGGCAATGAGCTACCACGGCTAGTTTATGTTTCCCGTGAAAAGCGGCCTGGTTTCCAACATCACAAGAAGGCTGGAGCAATGAATGCGCTGGTTTGTCAGTCTTGGATCTTTATGATTAGACTTTCATCTTTTCTATTATTAGTCTATTTGTATGTGTGATTTATGTTGTTCTGGTATTGTTCAGATCCGAGTATCAGCTGTCCTAACCAATGGTGCCTATCTTCTAAATGTTGACTGTGATCATTACTTCAATAACAGTAAAGCTCTTCGCGAAGCGATGTGTTTCATGATGGACCCTGCACTAGGAAAGAAAACATGCTATGTTCAGTTCCCACAGAGATTCGATGGCATTGATCTGCACGATCGATATGCTAACCGCAATATTGTCTTTTTCGACGTATGGTTTTGTGCCATGAAACATCAACTAACAAACCTCTCTCTCTATATATTTATATAATTCCTTTTTTTTTTCTTATGTATGTTACAGACCTATGGTTTGGTTTGGATATTCTAGGCAGAATGGATGGTTATCATTTCCATTGTGAAATTGAGGTGATGTGGAAATCAGAAGTCACATTGCAAGGTGTTTTGCCCATCTGACTTGTCCAAATTAATTCAGTGCTGGCAATTGCCACCCCTAGTGATTTTGGGAGGTGAAAATGGATGGAAAAAAAACTATCCTACCTAACGTGGACCAGATTCCTCTATGGCCCTAACAAACTTCTACTGTTCTACATGACAAATAACTATCCCTTCTACCTAGTGTTCAAGATACTAATATGTAACATCTAAAATCATCCTGGGGAAATTACTTATGGTATTTATTTTTCCTAAATTTATTTATGCAGATCAACTTGAAAGGCCTGGATGGTATCCAGGGTCCAGTTTATGTCGGAACAGGATGCTGTTTCAACAGGCAAGCCTTATATGGGTATGATCCAGTCCTAGCTGAGGCTGACTTGGAATCTAACATTGTCATGAAGAGCTGCTGTGGTTCGAGAACGAAGGGAAAGAGTGGAAACAAGAAGTATATTGATAAAAAACAGGAAGACATTGAATCTAGTGTTCCCGTGTTTAATATGGAAGATGCTGAAGAGGGAGTGGAAGGTAGGGCTTTATGGTTCCTCCTTTTCTTTAATAATTACAACTTTATTAGATATCAGAAGGATTACCAAGGCATTGGCATTTTCTTTAGGATTTTTCATGGTACTTATTGATGCTCCTTTAAGTTTTAGAAAAACATCATCTCTCCATCCTACTGAAAATTTAGTTATGATCATGTGATAGTCTACTGTAGCTGCACAATTTCTTCTCTTATTATAGTCGGCTTGTTTTCTACTTTTGCTGCTATCCTTGTATCAACCTCCCACTGCCTCCCGGGACTATTATTTGATGTTGAATGGACATCCATTGTTCGAAGTTGCAATGGTTCTCATCATTTGATACAAAGCTAAGAACATACTGAGATGTCACTCTTCTCCATCCAGTGAGTTGTTTGAGAGAGAGAGAGAGAAGACAGAAAGGTGCTAACTGCATTTCTTTTGTGTCTAGGTTACGAAGACGAGAGGTCGCTGCTAATGTCACAGAAAAGCTTGGAGAAACGATTTGGTCATTCTCCGGTCTTTATTGCGTCCACCTTCATGGAACAGGGAGGGATACCGCAGTCAACAAATCCAGCAATGTTGCTGAGAGAAGCCATCCATGTGATCAGCTGTGGCTATGAGGCCAAGACAGAATGGGGCAAAGAGGTGAGCTTTTTTACTGTGATAGTCTATGCAACTTGGACATACAAGCCTGATGTTGGGCATAAAATGAGGTGTCATAAGAGGATCTTGTAAAAACCAACACATTGAGATTTGATTCAGATACAAATAGTATTGAAACAAAAAAAATATTATTATATAAAACTTGATCAATAAATAGGATATAGGCGATGTCCATCAGAACCAAAGAAATAGTATTGAAATAAAGTGAATGAATTAAATTAAGAGATTTTTCCTTGTACTCTGTATCATCATGTCTAATACCGGGTGTTGGACAAGCACAATTATTTAAAAAGTGAGGCAGTCTTTGTTTATTTATGGTAGGCTTTGTTTGTTTAATTGTTAACTGATAAAAGACTTGTTGTAAATGATATTCTTTTTTAGTATTACGTGAATTTTAAACATAATGTAAGTGAATTTTTTCTCCTGGAATCAGATTGGGTGGATTTATGGTTCTGTGACGGAAGATATTCTAACTGGGTTCAAAATGCATGCTAGAGGGTGGAAATCAATTTATTGCATGCCTCCACGGCCTGCGTTCAAGGGTTCTGCACCCATTAATCTTTCTGATCGTCTGAACCAAGTTCTTCGATGGGCTTTAGGATCAGTTGAGATCCTGCTGAGTAGACACTGCCCCATTTGGTACGGTTACAATGGAAGATTGAAGCTATTGGAGAGGATTGCTTACATCAACACCATAGTTTATCCACTCACATCCATCCCACTCATTGCCTACTGTATACTTCCAGCAATTTGCCTCCTTACAAATAAATTCATCATTCCTGAGGTCAGCAACAATTCATCTGATTCAGCTCACTGCAGTCTAAATTTATCTCTTCCATCAATACTCTCCTTTTGCTACTCAATAGCTTAAATGTTTGTACTGACTTTGACTTGTATCTGCAGATAAGCAACTTTGCTAGCGTGTGGTTCATCTTGCTATTTGTCTCTATTTTTGCGACTGGAATTCTAGAGCTTCGATGGAGTGGAGTTGGGGTTGATGACTGGTGGAGGAATGAACAGTTCTGGGTGATTGGTGGGACATCAGCCCATATCTTTGCGGTCTTCCAAGGACTGTTAAAGGTGCTTGCTGGAATTGATACCAACTTCACAGTTACATCCAAGGCATCTGATGAAGATGGGGATTTTGCAGAGCTGTATGTGTTCAAGTGGACAACACTTCTCATTCCTCCCACCACTGTCCTCATCGTGAATATGGTGGGCATAGTGGCTGGCGTCTCATATGCCGTAAACAGTGGATATCAGTCATGGGGCCCTCTTTTTGGCAGGTTGTTCTTCGCGATATGGGTCATTGTTCATTTGTATCCTTTCCTCAAAGGTCTGTTAGGGCGGCAAAACCGCACTCCCACCATTGTTATTGTCTGGGCGATCCTCCTGGCCTCCATCTTCTCCTTACTATGGGTCCGGATTGATCCTTTCACCTCTTCTACCCAAAAAGCTTCTGCTGGTCAATGTGGTAACAACTGCTAAGTTGTCTCAAAAGATGGTCTTCAAGGTGTCCATCTCTTAGACATCATGTATATAACAAACAAGTAGAAATCCATTTCAGCATTTTCAGTGGAGGAACTTTAAAAGGTGACAATGTCTGAGCTTTTTTTTTTTTTTTTGTTCTGTTGTGCTCCTCTGCAATTGTTCCAGAGGACATTCTATATCTATATTATTAGTGTGATCATCTTAATTGTCAAGAACATGGAGGGCAAATAACATTTTTGTAACGTTGATAATTGATATACATGTGTACATTAGTCTGCAACTTTGCGCTGCAGCTGCCATTACCCCTAAAAGCAAACCACCACTGCTAATATTACAGTTTTGATTTTTCCAACTCTTGCATTCTACTTGTTGTGCTTTTCAGTTCATAACTAATCTCTCAGAAGAGAGGGGAGAAAGAGAGAAAAGGGTGCATGCACTGCAGTTTAGCTTTTACCTTGTCTGTTGAAGGGAGATGAGATAGCCATTGCTGGTAACATGGTGACGCTTAGAACTTGAAATCAAGACCTTCAACGGAATCCCAATCTGGGGCGCAGCAAGACACACACCAGGAGCCTTTCTCATGACGGAGATCGTGTTTTGGATGATCTTCTCCGACCCGATTTCCTCAATGTTGACTTCGCAAGCCGGCTCATGAAGAGCGGGGTCTCCGGCCTTCACAATCTTCGGCAAGATTGGATTTTTATCACCGAGTCCAAGAAACCAACCTGCAGAAGCTGGTGAGGAAGAGGAAAGAGATCTTCTTTTGCTGATGAGATTGCCATGAAACGCTCGATTCTGCTCTTGAGCTCGGGATTTGAAGGTGGGTTCTTGATTTTTGCGCATACGTAGAAATTGGTAGATTGGGAATCGAAGGTTATTCGAGTTTGGGAGGTGTTTTGAAGAGATGGGAAGAGGAAAGAGGAGGCGAGAGAATCTGTGGATGGTTTCCATGGCGTCTCTGCAGCAGCAGGAGCAGCTCCTGCTGCAATCTCCATCGCAGGAATGAAGGGTAGTTTGGTCATTTTGTGATGAACGGGGATTCAGGAGAGCATTTTTGTCAATGGAAGATGGTAGCAGGAGCAGACCTGATACGGACCGGACCTAATGGTTCGAGTATGGCCCGGCAGGGATCGAAGAGTCCCGGTCCATACAGACCTTAGACTGCAGGCCAGATCCCACCTAGTCATAATATGGGCCTTTAATGGGCAGGATCAGGCCTCCCATATTATGACTAGGGCTTTTTTAAGCCAAAAAAAAAAAAAAACTAGTCAATACTATCGGAGGCCTGATTCTGCCCAATGCCCATTAAATGCCCAAATCCAATTAAGACTTGAGTCTTAATAAGATGTAAGCCACTTGAAGGGCCTCTTTTTTTCGAGGATGCCATATTCAAGTGAACACTCTCAAGATATATCAAATGGAGAAAGGGAGTTAATGTAGTTGACTAGAGAAAACCAAACCAACTCCCCCCCCCCCCCCCCCCCCCTACAACAATATGATTGTGATAAGGCCTTGATGATAATAATGATGATGCTATTCAAGTGAAGACTCATGTAATTAAATATATAGGATTGTATTTTTGATAAGTGATTAAAAATGAAAAGCCAAGGGTGAATATTCATTTAAGCTTTAGAGAGACGAACACCTTACCCTTACACCCTCCCCCTACCCCACCCAAATATTCAAGTGAGCCCACTGCCTTTAAACAATTACACTGGAAAAATAAAGGATTACAATTTGCAACAGTTGGTTGATTATTAGACAAGTGTAATGTGAGACCTACTAATCTCAACATGTAAGAGTAGATTAGCTATTTATGCCGATTTAATCTCAACCACAATTATTTTGAATGTGCATATGTATTTTTTGTTAGCTATTTAATGTCTCTACGTACATGACAGCACTTGGTTGTTACTTTTTACCACTATGCCTAACCAGTTTAAGTTAAACTTACACATGCTACGTACCTTCATTGATTCAACTTAATCCAACAGTCCTGTTGCTTTGAGGGATTTTCACCTGCCACGATCGCAAGAGATTCCCGCACCAAAATCACCCGCTATCTTAAATTAATGCAAGGATTAAAGGCTGGAATTGTTCGTCCCACAGACTTTTCTGTGACGCCTGCAGAAAAATTTCAACGTGTTCTATGTGAAATCCGCCATTGTTTAATTTGTTTTGATCCAAGTCACTCATGTCACGTTGTCCAATCTTTGCTCTGACAAAAAAGATATACATCATTGGAACAAAACTGCATAGAAACATACAAAGTATTGAATGGAACGCTACCATATCACTACTTAATTTGTCATTGTAATTAGCAAAAAACGTACTTGAGCTCAACCCCAAATTCTAACGTACAATAATCATTTTTTGACATGGGAAAAGTAGACCTAACTCAAGTTAAGTAAGGTGTTAACTGCACAGGATTATTTCTCCCGTAACAAAGAGACCATTGGAACAGTAGGTTCACCTCCGTGCCGCTTTTCTTTATTTTAAGAAGAATATAAAAAACCAGTAGGCCTCACTTACGTGCCACTCTTCCCTATGCACACGAGATTAACAGATCAAAATTGTTGAGAATGAGGAGTTGCGCCATTGGTTGGCATGACAGCCTTACTACTTATCCCGATACTAGGGATTGAATATCTTTTTGTTGTTGTTGCCCTCTAATTTTTACTTGTGTGAGTTCTCACTCTCCACATGTATAAGTTCTATCTCATTTTGTATGCAAGTTTCTCTCCCTATTATGTGCAGGTACTCTGGTGTGTCACATGTCGCGGCCCTCTTAGCTAGGGTATTAAAAACAGTAAAGAAGATAGAAATGTTAATTCCGAATTTGGATGCCCAACTTAGAAAAATGAACAAACGGTTGGTTGGTTGATTCTGGGTTGATTTGAGTATCCTCTTGAATCTAGTTGCTTAGATGGGACTAGGAACCCAATTATCCAAAGCGTGGCAGCCAATGGTCGGTTGGTTGGTTGGTCAAACTTCTTAAGTCGGCCACCGCAAGGAATGAGGAAAGGGACACGGCTTTACTTCAGCCGGACACGTTTTTATCATTTATGTCTCTCTAAGCAATGCTTAGTGTGGCAGCCTTTTTATAAAAATAGAAAAGGGAAAACTTTCACATATAAGGTGATATATTGCTTTCAAACTGATATTTTGGTTTCTTTTAGCCTTTTTTAAATTTAAAATAATTTTAAGAGTTTTTTTTTTAAAAAAAAATTGGGAGTTTTTGGCATTGAGACATTCCCACTTGTTGTGACCAATTATACATGAATAAAGTAAACAATTGGAATTATTTTTTCAAAAATTTTACTTTACCTCTTGAAAAACTAATATTACTTGGGAAAAAAAAATCATACGATCACTGAACATGGATTTCTCATCCAAATCGTCCCAAACATAGACATTTCCTAAATTTCACGCACTCGCCTGTGACAACCGGCACCAATATAAATGAACTACGAGAGCATAGAGCAAGGGAAAATCGTCCAACATTACCAGCTTAATTTGGCAATAGTGGGTAATGCAACAAGTGTTCTCAAAATCATTGTCACAGAAGAGCACCGAGGTTTGTACAGGCAAGGTTTCAGTGGAAATGGAGTGGGACAAGGCGCCGAAATCCTCTTGTTTGGTCCAGCGAAGAAGAAGTCGGATTTTTAATAAGTTATCTCCGTATTAATTACTTCACTAGAGGAAAGGCGGTTCCCATCTTATGCGCTCATAAGTTTTAACTGACCAGTGCTGCGCGTTTTCCCTGTCGTTTCCTCACCGTCCTAGACTCTTTTGCTTCCTTTTCAATCTCAACGGCCGTGTCCTGTCATTAATAACATTTCCATCAGCCCCACACAAGACTTGTGGTTGTGGGAAATTGTACACTAACATAACATTTCACGTGGTTCTTATTATAATAATGCAGGCACCTTAAGTCCTCTCAACGCCTATGATCTGTTTGTCTGCAATTATTGAATGAAGTCATACTATATTGATAGCTCCTGTGCCTCAACTCTCAAGGATATGAGCATCCTGGATGATAGTTTTTCATAATATCACAAGAAATTAGTTATTTTTTGTAATATTTTTTTTTAGAAAAAAATGTGTTGTTACACCGGTCCACAGGAAAGGGAGATCGCAAAAACTCTACTTTTCTATGTTATTATAGTCTTGCAGAGAAAGTGTTACGCAAACATCTCCTACCTCTCTAGATCTGTGGTAGAAATCTTGTCTCACAAACACAATCTAAATATGATGTTAATGTGGCTAATTTTCAATTTTTCACTAATCATCATAGGGTTGAAAAACCGATTTATCAATATTGTCATGGACTTGAATATCAAAGCATTTATCTTCCTTGCCTTGGACCATCAAACATCCTCAGATGTCCCAAAATCAAGATCATGGTCATTCTAAGGCTGTAAATGTGGTCTAGGTCCAGGTCAGGTCGATTGTGTGTAGCTGCGCACCTGGACCTGGATGCAATTATTGAACAGGACATATATTAGACTTGGAAGCAGATCTGATGAAACCAGCTGGGGGAAGTGTTCTCCTGAAATCAGTTCAAGTGGTCCAGCTTGTGCAGCACACCCAGGTCAAGGTGCGTGCCCATCAGTTGGAGTAGGGGAAAGGTAAGAGAGGTCTCATCAATCATAGACTAGGATTAAGAGAAAAATTTTATGAGAAGGCACATTGAATTATCCTTACCCCTGTTTAAATAGCATCAATATAAAAAGCTACACCTTTTTTTATATATAATTTGGCAAGAAAGGCAAGTGTGTTGTCCTCCAAAGGTAGTCCAAGCACACAAGGTTAGGGGTGCACAAAAAAATCGCTAAATCAATTTGGATCGGTTTTGTAGTAGATTGGTTCGGTTACTGTTCGGATTTCCTTCAAACTATTTCGTTCGGTTCGGTTTGAATGTGCAGTTAAACCGCTCGAACCGAACCGAACCAATTATATAAAGGGAAATATTCAAGTGAGATTGAATATGCGAACTTTTTTGCAGGGCCAAACTAACAATCCATCTAAACCTAACAATCAATAGGGAACCCCCTGATAGTCATTAATCCCAAGGATTGACACACATTCGAATGGACTGAACCGTTGGATCGAGTGTTGAATATTTTTTTGAATATGAAGCCACTAAACTTGTGGGCCATGGATGAAGGGGTTAGGGGCATGGGTTTGGGGGTCAACCTTGATACTTGGGGTGGTCCCACATATATCTTTCCATCCCCCCAGGTTCCATCCCCAAATGGGTCCCACAATTGGGCCCCATAAAAAAGTTCTCATATAATATGTGAGAACTAGTTCTCACCTGAATATTATCGTTATATAAATATATATTTTTTATAAAATATATAAAGGAATATGAAAAATTATTTGAAGAAGACTCGAACCCTCACTCCGTTACTTGAGGTCCAATGTCTCTCACCAATTGAACTGCCATTTTTTTTTGTGGAAAAAAAAAAAACCCGTAATCAAACCGGTTCCTTTCGGCTCGGTTTGAGAAAATATAAAACCAATATGTTCGATTTGGTTGATTGTTTTCCCTCTAAATCGATCCGATAGGCCTATACCTACTCCTACACAGGATAGCGAGTGTGAACTCATAGAGCTCAGAGAGCAAGTCCAAGTGAGCTCATAGAGCTCGAATACCCTTAAGCAATTTGCTGTCTTCTCTAAGGAGAAATTCCTTCCCAACTAAAACCAAACCACGAGAAGATGTTGTAAATGATGGGAAGTATTCAAGTGCATCCATCCCTCACCATTTTTGGTGAGGGACACCCTCTTTTGGAAGGTATCAAGTACAAAAAGAGGAGTCCTATGTACTTGACACTCCCCTTTTTGTTCTTACACTTTTCAAAGGGGGGTGTTCCTCATAAAAAATGGTGAGGTATGGATGCACTTGAATATTTTCCGTAAATGATAGAGTGCAATATATGTTCACAAATAGATATATAATATATTATCATGATGAATATTATATATCATACTCGGATAAAGGGGTTTCTAGGTGTAGTCCCTATCAAACCCATATCCAGGTCCACAACCATTTATTAATCTAGGCTCTAGTCCATACTTGAACTTTCCGGATAGGATCCACAGCGTAATCAGGTAATCAGGGCTGTTTATCCCATATATATTACTGATCATGTTACCCTCAATATTGAATGGTTTAGATCACTCTAACTGGCCTCAACTCACAAATACATAAGTTAGTGATAAAGATGTATAGTTTCCTTCCCTAATAATTCCACTGGCCTATTTTTTTCTACTTTTGTTTGGTATCTAGGAAGCAACCCCACATGTAGTTGGAACCCTTCCAACCTTTTCCTTAGCCGCACGTTTCAGTTTGACCCACTGACCGCACAATCACATGCGTGTGGGGCACTAAAATCCACTCTTACAAGGTCCACAAAAGACGGCCTTCCTAGAACTTGATACCTTACATTGACTTAAAACTCTCATTTGGGTTTGGCAACTTATGAGAAGAACAAGACATGCCATCTAATCTTCTATCCCTTAATCTCCAAGCACGTTGAATTATTCTCTTAGATCAGGTATAAAAGAAGATAGAAGGATTTCAAGAGTCTTGAAGAGCCCCCTGTGTCTTCATCATCAATCCAAGAATATGAAGAAAGCTTCCATGTCCCCTCTCAATCCCAAACCCATGTCAGGAGAAGAAGCACACAGGCACCAGAGAACCCACCCCAGGGAGAAGAAGGCTCCTGGGGAGGTTAAGAATATCGATCCCCGGCCCGACGACATTAACGAATGTGCCGACGCATTCATCAAGAGATTCAGGCAACAGCTTCAGATCCAACGGCTTGAGTCGATTGAGAACTATGAACAGATGCTTGCCAGAGGCCTGTGAAGCCATATCCTCCTTGCCTATAATCATGTTTTTATTACTGTGTGTGTGATTGATTGTTTGATCTGTTGTGTTTGATTTCCACTTCTTTAATAGAAAGTCTCTATTAATTGTTATATTTTTAGTTTTAATTTAGAAGCACTATATATATATATATATCCTCTTTATGCCAAAAGATTTGGGATGATGCTAGAAAATGACAAGGGTTTGTTCTAGTGATTAAGATCTTGCTGACAGTAGCTTGGCTGAGATATAATCTACTGATATGAAGTTGTCAGCAGTGGCAGACCAGAAAATTGGTTTGACCAAAAAATTGGTTTGAGGGGTGCAAACCTTCATACGTAGTTTGGCTTTGGGGCAGACCCACAATTTTCAAATGGATTTTAAGAGTGGGCCCACAATTTTTAATGAGTTTTTTAAAAATATACTATGGTTTAACGGGTGCGGTCGCACCTGTGTGGTTGTGCCTAGGTCAGCCCCTGCTTGTCAGTCATAGTGATCATTAGACTGAATTATCTTTCACCAATATTATTTGAGGCCTTAGTGATGGGATGAGAAATGTGTAAGTTGTCCTCAGGGTCGCAACACGGGCTGGTCGGGTATTGGGGCAACTCAATCGCAATTCGAATTTCATGTTGGTGGTCCAACCCAATCTGAGTTATAGTTTTATACCCAAATGCAATTGAGGTTAAGCCGGGTTGACTCAGGATAGTTTGGATACTAGGGTTTTAGTTTGTACTTTGGAATGTTGTATAGTACAAATACGCATTATATGAAATAGGGGTTTTGAGAGATTAGTCCTACTTAAATCTGATTTTTTCAATTTTATGACCGAAATTCAGATAATGTCATTAGAGTCGCTAGACTCCGATCATCATTTCTTTTAAAAAAAATTTGTGTCATCCCATGATATCATGAGATCTATCAATTTCTTTATCATACACTTTCTGCAACTAGCAGGCGAATTCGATTTTTATAGAACACGAAAAATAGAATTTTGTGAAAAGTAAATACACATTTGACTACTGTTTCTCAAGTTCTATAACTCGGAAAACTTTTTCTCTAAAATGTTGTCTATAAGTCATGACATCATGGTACAAACCTATGATATCATGTGATTTGTTAGTTTTCGTGACATATACTATTCTCATGATATTATGGGATTTGAAACAAAAAATTCTTAAAAAAATTGTTCACCAGAGTCCAGCGACTCTTGAGACATTATCTGAATTCCAACTGTAAAATTAGAAAAATTAAATTTAAAGCGGACTAATATATCAAAATCTCTATAGAATAGATTGATTTGGTATGCATATTATGGGCTCTTGAGTCCAAAAGTAAACATGATTCGAATTTTTATGAATTTCAAAATTTAGCCAAAGACCAACCCAATCCCAACAAGCTCAATCTCAACTTTTGCTTTTGGCCAGTTCAATACGGGTCATGGAGGTTGTGGTCAAGGTTGGCGAGTCCACTTGTGACTCCATTAGGTCGACTCTTTCTTGGGGAAGGGGAATCATAACTAAGGGTTCCTCTGGTAGTACTCAAACCCAGTCAGTACCTTTTCCCCATTGGTTAAATGGCTTCTCCATTGTTGTGGCTTATAGAGGCTCCATTGAGCACCTAAAAGTTATCTAGCTAGGCTTTTGGGTTGTATTCAGTGGGTTTAGTCTCTTCTCTAGGTTTGCAAAAAAAAAAAAAAAAATGGCTTAGACCCACAGCCTCAAAATTGCTGCAGTGATCAGCTTTGAGTCTTTGACTATGCCCAGGGCTCTTGTCCTTCATCACATAAATAAGGGTGAGTTTGTTCAACTTTACTCTTATAATGTTCTTCCAGTGAAAAGAAAAGAAAAAACTGTTTGTTTTGCTAATAAAAACTCTATTAATGGAACACAACTGCACAACTCACCAAAGTCAAAAGCAAATTCAAGCATGCAAATCATTACAGAGCCAACCTTTTAAGATTTGATATCCCTAGGGTATGCTGATTAATTTACATTAGAATACATAGAAATTATATGAAAAGTGGTTAATAATGAAGATCCAAGGTCAATATATAAAAATAGCCATTACATAACTCCCATGGTAATTCAGATCCTTGAACTTGTGACATCCGGTTCTGAAACCATATTATAACTAGTAACACAAAAGGCTCAAACTGTGTTAGCGAGTGGTAATAATTTATATCAAAGTCATTTACACTGCTACAATTTATATCTTTCACTCTTCACTCCTCACTTCATGTTATTCACACTTTACCTCTTTAGTAATCCTTGATTGAGCTCATTTGATCATATTCCTGAATTCCTATATATTCAATTCATATATATTATAATGCAAACAAACACGCCCTTAGTGCAAATCTATTTTTGTTGGTTATTATTTATTTTTAATTTTAAAACCTCAATATCACATGTTAATTTCTAGCATTAAGAAAGAGATCTTAATGCAAATTTATATTTATATAGATATAAATGCATTTTAAACATTATAAAAATACATTTTAAAATCATTTACAGAAAAATATGGCTTACACGACTCAATTGTATTAACTGATCACTCAAGTCAAAATAAATTTGGAGGATGAACCAAATCCAAGTTCCGAGTTTCCCGGCACTGGTTCATTCCGGCATAATGCAAGTTGCAACTGCAGATGTCCTTGGCCCATTTTCATCCCATGTGTGTGTGATTTTTTTCTTGGGGTATTTGGGCGGAGGTCCCTCAACGGTGGTTTTTATTGCAAAGGGTCCAAAAAATTTTATACAGCAGTCCTCTTGTAAAAAAAAAAAAAACTCACTGAAAAAGACAAAAACGCCCTTGTACACGTCAGCAAAAGCAGAACTCAAACAAATTTATTTGAGTTTTGGCAAAACTCGGATAAATTTGCCAAAACTCAGCA
This sequence comes from Litsea cubeba, assembly GCA_012931725.1. Classification (NCBI taxonomy): domain Eukaryota; kingdom Viridiplantae; phylum Streptophyta; class Magnoliopsida; order Laurales; family Lauraceae; genus Litsea; species Litsea cubeba. Next base: position 30,783,117 of record CM022945.1, on the reverse strand, counting down.
ATAATTCAAATATAAAATAATATATATCAGATTAAATTCTAATATAAAACAGTAAATACCAAACATTTCTTCCTGACCACACACTCAAATCTCATCTCCATTCTAATTAATTTCTCTTCATCAAATCTCATCTCCATTCCAATTTCTCTTCATCTTGGGTCCTGTAGGCCCTTCCTCATCATAAATCTCTTTTGGGAAAACCTTAATCAGATTCTCCAGAGAAGACTTGAGTTTATCAGGAACAATTTCTCCACTACATTTGACTCCTCGATGTAGTTTATAGTAGGACCCCATTTCCTAGCATAGTTTATCCATGGAGGCTCAATGATAGAACCTATTCTGCAACCATAACCTCAAAACGAGTTCATGTGTCCATCATCACCTAACTGAGTTGTCTTAGTCTGATATCAAATAAAAAGGACTTTAAATGAGTTTATTTTTTTCAAACTCAGATAAATTTGTTTTGGTCCAAACTCAGATAAATTTGTTCGAAATTCAAAAAGTTGTTCAAAACTCAGATAAATTTGTCTGCGTTTTGCCAGAAACTCAGATAAATCAAAACGCAGACAAATTTGCCAAAACTCAGATAAATTTATCTGAGTTTTAGCAAATTTATTTGAGTTTTTGTTCAGTTTATCAGAGTTTCTGAGAAATTTATCCGAGCTCAGTGACACCAAAAGTTAGAATACAGAAAATCAGATTATAAAAAAATCGAAATCCAAAACAAGAACACTTGATGACCATGATCCAATCGAGAAAAGAGAGAGATGGAAAACAAGCAAAAGAGCAAACTGCTCTCTTTCAAATCAGTTGTAGAGAGAAAGATTTGGAAGAGACTTCATATGAAAGAGTAAGTTGTAGAGAGAAAAATTTGGAAAAGACTTCAAATGAAAGAGTAAGAGAAAGTAAAACCGTTTCTATCTTTGAAGAAATGAAAGAGAGAGAATTGGAAGTCATGGTGGCGACGGAAGGTGCTCTGCAATGATACTCCACAACCATGGAAAAGAATGGAAAATGAAAAATGAGAGAGAAGAAGAAGGAAGAAGTTCTCTGGGATAACATAGAATAAGAGAGAACTTGGTCTAGGAGTGAGGGTTGAAAGGAGCAAATTAGTTATGAAAATATATGAAGTGGCGTATTAGGGACCTCTCACCAAAATATCTCCAGCTGTCTGGATTATAGACATTAGAGAAAAAGTTATTGGACTGGATGCCTTAAAAGACTGTGCTCAGGGACTGTTGGCTAATTTACCCTTTTTTCTTTTATTTTGGTTGAGCATCCCATGTGTGGTTTTGATAATTTTATATCTGATTCAAATGTAGTGAATAATAAAAAGAAAAACTGATGTTGTTGACATTGTGAGCACAAAGTATGCACCCGGAAGGGGGGCATGAATTTTATAATTTTCTTACATATGACCCGCCTCCAAAAAAAATTTATATGTGGCCTTTCAAGAATTTTTTTTCTTACATAGTGGTTGTCCAAAAAAGAATTCCTCTTGTCCACCCCTGCATGTATCGGGGGAGTGTAACATAGGATGCATGGTTGAAAATATCGGCCGGTACCGGTACGTACCGGCCGATACGTACCGGTACCGGTCGGTACCGCACCGATATCTCAGCGAGATATCGGTCGCGGCGATACGGACAAAATATCGCCAAAATATCGCCATATATCGGCCGATATTTTCAAAATATCGGCCGTGGCGATATCTCGGCCGATATTTTGAAAATATCGGCCGATCTCCTTTTCTTTTCTTTTTTTTTCTTTTTTTTTTTTTTGAAAATATCGGGGATACCCCCGGACCCCCTCTGCGAAGCGCATGTTTTAGATAAATGACAATCAAAATTCAAGAAAACAAAATGATCTACTTGACCATGATACCTAGGACTCTTTTGCTAATTGTCTTTCTTTTTTTTTTGTGCTTGGATGTCTATTATTATCATAAACTACTAAATATGATATTAAACCTATTTAATTATGTTTGGAATGATATAGTAGTAAAGATTGTGTAATATGCTAATTCATGAACCAAAAGGCTTTATATTGAGTTAGATTCGATGTTACTCACTTATTTTCCCCTAGATCTAGTATTTTAAAGTGTAGATCTAAATTTTTTTATTTCCAAAATTTGGGGCTTTTCTTGAAATCAATTACATTTTTTCACATTAGTGTTCAAATGCATTGATAATGTATTAGTTTAAAATAGATCTATACTTTTGGAACAAAAAAGTATGAGTTTTTGCCAAAAATTTTGGTTGCATTATGTCAGATTTATGATATTTCATCTTATTGATCATGAGCATCGATAATGGTTGCATTATATAAAATACTGGAGAATAAAGCGAACAGCGATACAGACAGGACTCATAACTTAAGGTGACCGAGATTTTGATTTATTATTGTTACTAATGGAAAAAAATATTGTTTTCCAACATTTTCTGATATTCTGGATTTTTTGAATATTTTTGCAGATTTTTTTGGATTAAAAAAAAAATTCACACCGCGACGACCGCGACGGACCGATATCCGCGACGATATCCGCGACGTATCGGTTTTTCGGCCCGGCCGATACCGCGACCGATACCGAGATTTTAAACCATGGATACAACTATAGATAGACACTAAAAAAAGGAACAAGGAACGACCCAAAACACACTGGCTCCACGTCAAATGTTTCTTTCGAGGATGTTCTCTAGGACCTAGGTCACAGATGCGTGCCATATGACGGGCTGAGTCCGGATGTCACAGAGGTTTTGACTTAGAGAAATTTTGGGTCAAAGGATTGGAAATCTATATTAAGTCTTACCTAATCAAAATGAATGACCCATTAATATATGAGATGTCCTCAAATTTTACTCAATTGGAGTTAGTCCTATTTGGGAGTCGAAAATCTTGCAAATTTTAGGTGAAATTTGGTTTTTTTTATTGGGATGTGCTCCTATGAGAGACACTCTCACCAAGTTTATGAGAGATGGGTGGGGGCATTCACTTCCATATCCACTCTCACCAACTTAAATGCAATGACCCCTAACTTAAATGTGAGGGCCCCCACCTATCTCTCACCAACTTGGTGAGAGTGCCTCTCACTAGAGCATCTCCCTTTTTTATTTATTTAACTTTGTATCTGAGGAAATTGATTGTACTTGAGTTTCAAAGCATCAACCCGACAGTTTACACATGTGGCCCATAAATGATAAATCATACCATTACTTCAATTAAAACTTCTGCCTAAAATCTTAATAAAAAAAAAATGACAGTGGTTTTTTTTTTTCCTCTACGTCGGTTGAATGGTATATGCATCCATGACTTTTTGTTTGAATACTTATAATGGTAAACAATAATGCTTCCCAGTCTTGTGGTTAGGTCGTTGTTGGGAGTCAGTCTATGCGTGTGAAATTTAATACTTTGGTGGCTGCTCGTGTACCGTCAGTGGTTGAGAATGTTGAATGCCTTAACAAAAAAAAAAAAAAAACTTTGGGAACTGTGGTTGAGAATGCTGACAACCAATTAACTCGGCCCTTTGATAACTTACTAGTAAAGTTAAGTAAAGTTAAGTCATCCTAAACATCACAATCAAAAACACTTTTTCTCAAAATTCCCTCCAACTTTTCCAACAAAAAGTAACCACGTTTATTAACTAAAAGACAAAAAAACCACATTTTCCATACCAAAAGTCAATAATATTCCATCACAAACAACTAAAAACAAAATACCATCATAACCCACTACATATTTTATTCATACTTTTCATTTCACTTCACTCCACTTGACTTTAATAGTAAAATGCCAAACGGGATTCTACTGATGAAAGTCTAGAGGTGCAATCGAGTCGGGTTATACTAAATGGGTCGAATCCGTTTAGTAAACGGGTTATACAAGTCTAACCTATATCCGACCCGTTTATTAAACGGATCAGAAACCCCTAACCCGCACCCACTACGGGTCAACCCGACCCAATCCGCTTAACCCGCATAACCATTGCGGGTTATACGGGTCAGGTCGACCCGCATAACCCACATCCATCTAGTAAATAAATTGACTCAACTATGGTTCCATGCTTGACCAAAAATGACTTTTAAGATCAAATTTGGTCTAATCTCATTTCAACAATTATTTGATGCGCATTACCTTGTTTTCCATTAATAAAAAGCGTAGGGTTGAATTGGTTAAGGTCCTTTTTTTTTTCTTTTAAGCCTATGCATTAAAATAATCAAATTCAATTTTAGCTTAAATAAGCGGGTTATGCGGGTTAAGCGGGTCAACCCTAACCCGACTTGCTTAATGGCGGGTCATGAATACTTGACCCGTGACCGACCCGCCTATTAAACGGGTCGGGTTAAGTAGGTAATATGCGGGTCGGGTCGGGTCGGGTCAGGTCATATTTTGCCACCTCTAGATGAAACTAAAATTGATCATCCATGATTCGCCAAACGCCGACATCCATGAAAATAAAAGTGTTTATGGTTTAGTTTTGTGATTTGTACCCAAAATATCTGTTAGCAAGAGCCATGTGAGAGAGATTTCTTGTGCATATATCAAAATTACCAATACATATGGATGCATTAGATGTAAAACCCCACCATTGATCCCATACATCAAAACCACACAAACTTGCACTCTCGAAGGAGAAATCTGTGTTAGTTTTTATCTAAAACTCCCAACTATTACCATATCTAATTAAGATCGGTTTACTAACCCAAACCATGTTTCTACTTACACCCAACACTATAATAAAAATTTAAGATAAAAATTTCTATACATAGCAGAGAGACCCTACCAACCCAATAGGTGCCACTTTTTTTTTTATAACGAAAAATTTCATTCAAAAGATAAGAAGGTATAAAGTATAAAAAAACCAAAGAAAGAGAGGAAGGGGATGTGACCACCTCCAACTCTATTAAATAAAAATACACCCACCCAAAAAAACAATCTACCAACCATTTACATAGGGTGGACCTTCAAAACAAGATTGGGCTAGTACTGCTTACGCGATCTGGGTCGTTTGGTGCTAGCCGGTTTTCCAAAAACGCCACAGATACCGCACCCAGAGACCTTAGGAGAAGGTGGTTCGATGGCCGGAGAAACCTTGACAGTGCGCCGTGCCCGCCCTTCGCCGGACCTATTTCGCTCCATCATTCCTATATTCCCAACACTCTGGCAATGCCTTAGCCCTCCTATTTCTTCCTCTCGTTCCTCTTTCTGCTTCTTTTGATTCAACTCTCCTGAGAGGAACTTGTCTTCCCATATCAGCCCAGACGAACCTTGCCTTCTGAATGAAACTGAAGACCTCTGCAAACCAGCCATCCTCTCTCTCTCTCTCATATGTTTTCTGTGGAGTTCCTAGGTAATATATAGAGAGAGGAGAGAGATGACGACGAAAGTAAACAAAAAAAAGTCAATTGGTGGCATCTATGAAGTGGGAAAGAGAGAGTATTGTGGGGTTCCCTCAAAAATAATATTGGCAGTTTTGTAACGACGTGTTCATGTTCTAAGTTTTTCTTGTTAAGCTGCTTCACGATTGTCTTAACATTTGGAATTTCTTTGACCGGTCTTTCGTTGATGCCTTGACCGGCCCATCATCCGGTCAACACAATTGTCTTATTGGAATTGTTTAGTTGTAGCCTCCTAGGTCAAGATTTTGGATTATTGCAATTGGTTAAATCGGTAATTTGTAGACATTAATTAAGGGGAGCTGCTATTGGCACACAAGAAATATTTCTTCCCACACACATTTAAAAATAAAAAACAAAAATCCCTATGAAATTATATTTTTGCCCACGCTCCTCCTTTCTCTCCCCTACCTTCCCTCCACCTCTGGCGCTGCCCTCCACCGACGGAGGCCACCAGCTCCGGCCCGGGATGGCGACGGATCCCTCTCTTCCCCTTCATTCCCTCCCTCTCCCTCTCCCAGTGTTTTCTCTCTCCCTTCTCCCTTTTCTCTCCTTCCCCATCTCCGCCTCCGGCCTGGACCGACGGTGACAACTGGCTCCTGCCAGGATCGGCGGCGGCCACATCTCTCTCCTCCCCTTCTCTCCCTCCCTCCCCTCCCTCCCCCACTGACGATGGGCTGCTGAGTGCTCTGCACAGGTGGATGGAGAAGTGGGCTACTAGCTTATTAGAGAAGAGGAGGGACGTCTGGGTGAATGTTCTGTGCAGAGATGGCGATGGGGAAGAGGAGGCTAGGTGCAGCGGGCCGGCGAGTTTGGTGATGGAGTGCGAGAGGCCGGGCTGAGGGAGACGAGGGAGATGGTGAGACGATGGGCGTGCGCAGGTGCAGGTGGGATCCGCGCAGGTCAGGGTGGGGGAGATGAAGGTGATGAGAGGGAGGGGGGGATGAGAGCTGGAGATGGATGGGTGCGTTTGCGCAGGGATGAAGAACGAGAGAGATGTAGGTGGGTGGAAAGGTCTACGTGAGTGGGTTGTGGATGGAGGATGAAGGTGAGATTGATGTGGGGTGGCTGTGAAAACCATGGGAAAGGGAGAGGGAGGGGAGGATAGGGATCTGCCGCCGTTTCGGGCTAGAGCCGGTGTCCACTGCCGGTGTAGGGCAGCGTCGGAGGTGGGGTGCGGGGGGAGAGAGAGAGGAAGAGTGTGGGTAAAAATGTAACTTAATAAGGTTTTTTTTATTTTTTTATTAAATGTGTGTGTGGGAAGAGAGGTTTTTTGTGTGCCAATAGCAGCTCTCTAATTAAGACAATCTAAATGTACAAGTTGGACATAATTCCTAAAATAGATTCTCAATTGGCATTTTATAGCCAGGCCCATTAGTAGTCTGTTCTTTCTTCCTTAATTATTAACAATGGGGTCATCAAGCAATTGGCATTTTAGAACTAGACACATTAGTACTCTGTTTTTTCTTCCTTAATTTATAAATAATGGGGTCATTAGGCAATTGAAAAATGAGTATAAAGATGGGATTATGTTTGATTTGGACAAAAGAAGCATCAAGCAAGGTGGAATGAAGGAAGCCTTCATTGGAGGCTCTTGATGAATGTTTTCTTTGACTGATCGCCCATGATGGCAGCTGAAGTGGGGCCCTTCAATTTCTCACTGGGCCCCGCTCGTTGTTCCAAGGTCTCTCTCGGGCATACACTATCAATCTTATTTCTTGATAATAAAAAAACAGGTGGGCTAATCCGACCATGGCTCATGTTGCTTGAGAAAAGAACACATTCCATCCAATGGTAAAGGTTGCTGAGAATAAAGTAACATAGCTTGTGCTAATAGATACATGAGCTTGAGCTTGGCCTTTAGATGATCAGAGTAGCTAGCGTTTGTAAATCTAAATCCATGAATGAATGCTTAATAGTTAGAAGTGTCCAAAAAATCTTAGTTTTGGAGTTACAACGCCTTATCTTAAAAGCCCCTTTCTTTGTGAAGGAATGGCCACACAAATATTTGACCATTTCTCCGGTTTTAGATGATCTATAACCTGCAGATGATCGACGCTTCAAACAGGAGTCCGATCTAGCACATATGGACACATTTATTGAAGTCAAACAGGAGTCCTAATCCTAGGGAACATGCTGGGATGGTCAAGGAAGGTGGCCTAATAATAATATCAGTCCAACATGTAATTTATTGTTTCTCGGCCTAACTAATATCAGTCGAAGTCATGCTCCCAGTAAGTATCCAACAAAATTATAATTCGATATGAATCCTTGGATCGAGAGAGAGTTGGACCTGCACCATGAGTCGAACCCAATTAAATATAACTCAGGTTGCGTCAAACCAATCTTGCAATTTGAATCTAAATCCTAAATCCCATGAGGGGGGCCAGGATTTAGCAATCTACATCTTGATGCGCTGGTCCCCCACCGGCCACCTGCATGCATGTGGAATAATACTCTTACTGAAATTATGGCAGCCATAAATATATAATTGTTGTTGCGAATAAAATCTCTCATAAATAGTATCTTGGGTCTGTTTGTTTGCATTAACATGTAAAGGAATTGAATTATTAGGGATGGATATTCATTTCCTTTTTTATGGTTCTATTTCCGAGAAGTATATCAGATTTGATTTTGTTTCCTAAAAGGAATAGTTATTTGATGCTTATTTTAGGAAACTTGCCTTTGATCTGAAACATGTAAAGGAATAGTTATTTTGTGCAAAGAAGTGATGTCCATTCCAAAACATTCAGTGGTGGTCGGGGGTTTGGAAGTTACCAGAGCCCCACAAAGTGCGGTTGTGGTGGTGGATTCCCCTCGTTAGCTATCAACCCCTAGCGGGGACTTAACTTGCAAAAAAAAAAAAAAACTTGCCTTTGATCTTAACTTTTACCACTTATGGAATAAACTACATATTCAATTTTTATGTATTTTAATGCAAACAAACATCCACTTTAAAAAATGGGGCAAACCTGACCATAATAATAATAATAACGACGACCACCACCACCACCTCGACCTTATACTATCACTTGGCTTACTATGCTAGTGCTCTTTAAAATTAATACAGTAGAACCTCAATAATTTAATACCCGATTAATTAATAACCTCGTCAAAATAATATTTTTTTCCGGTCCCGACTTGGGGACAACATGCTAAATTAATAATTCGCTAAATTTATAAGATAATAGAAATTTGAGAATTCATATAGACCCCATGCAATATATAAATTAATAATGCCTTAATACATATGTAATTGATTATACATTTAGGATGACTTCATAAAGAATGAATCAATTGTGACTTGTTGCTTCTTGAAATTTACGTCACATTGAATCTCATCTCGGACTTTTCTTAACATGGTAAGAATTTCTGGTGTTGTCTTCTCATGGTGCAATAAAAAATTATTCAATGTCTTCGCTGCTTTGAGAGCTTCCTTTCATGAAGGCGGCTCCATAGCATCACTTTCATCTTCAACTTCATCACTTTGCTCATTTCCCATGATGTTGTGTTACAATTAGTTTTGCTTATTTAAATAGAGTTTTGCTTATTTAATGTTCATAAATGAAATAAGATAATACATTGAACATCATACAAATATAATACATTGAACGATGTAATGTACATTGAAAAATGAAATACATTGAACAAAATAACACATTTAATAATGTATACACAATAAATTAAAATTTTAAGTACATTGAACAAGGTACGACAATAAATATTTTGTTGAATTTTTTAAGAAAATAAATAATAGTTTGATAAATTAATAAGTTATTAATTAATGAATAAATGAATAAATTAATAATTTATCAATTATTTAATAACTTGCTAAATTAATAGATTTTGCCAGTCCCGAGGCTATTAATTTAGAGAGATTTAACTGTAGTCAAGAAAGGAGCACAGAAAATAGATGGCTACAATCTTTTAGTTTAAACAAAGTAAATTGTGCAATGGTGTAACTAAAAATCAAGAGGAATGGTTCTTTGGTGTGAGGTGGAAGGGGTTTTGGGCTACCAAAATGGGATGAACTCAATCCAGCTTTCAAGTATTTGTCACTCAGACTAGGGCAAAATTTGAACCGAGAGCTTAATTCAGATGCACAAAGTAAATGGATTGATTAAAAAGAAAAAGGTGGGTCCATGTAGGTCAATTGAAGCTTCACCACTTTATTTATGGAATTTGAATGTGGGGATTATACTGCAGCATTGTCATGATCTATCTGAGGTTGCAAGTGGAGTGGCTTGGGTCGGGTACTGGCTCAAGCCAAGTTGGAAATCCAATTGGGAAAACGAGAAACCTGACACCTGAACTGAGCCCCACTTGCATTGCAAATTCCATAGATATGTGTGACTTGGGAGTTGGGATCTCTCTGGTCACAAAGGTTACCTGAATTTTTGGGTTTGGTTGGCTATAGAAACTAGAAAGGATGTGATACTTAGTTATTTGTAAACAGTACAATGTTTTTTTTTGTTAGTTTGACACTTTGGCTCACGTGCTAGGGGAAGGGACTTCCAATGTGAGGACGGGGAACTGATTCCTAATTGGTGCCTCTTCCACTTCTCCATTAGTGGCATACTGTATATCTAATATCCATCATATAAATATTGAGGATTTTAGAGGAAAAGTCCATTAGATGTCGAGGAGTATTCAAGTGCATCAATCTCTCATTATTTTGGCGGGGGACACTCTCTTTCTGGAAGTGTCAAGTACAAAAAGGAGAGTCGAGTCACATGTACTTAATATTTTTCTTTTTGTACTTGATATTTTTCAAAAGGGGAATGTCCCTCACCAAAATAACGAGGGATTGGTGCACTTCAATATTTCCCTTAAATGTCCACAGCATGAAAAAGGCTCCAATGCATTTTTACAGGCAGTAAAGACCCTCTGGACACATTTTTCCCTTTCAGCTTAAGCATCAATGCTCAACACAGGTTTGGAGCTCAGTGATGCTCGTGTCTTCTTCTTCCTCTGTTTTCTTCCTCTACTCTCTAGTCTCTCCTCTTTCTCCATCTCTATTCTCCAAAACTTGCAAACCACTCAGAAAACCCATAGCCTATACTATCCTTACATACTCACTCCCATATTCCAAACCGTTCCATCCACATCAAGCGTAAATCAGTCGACTAAATTCAACCCATTCAAAGATTCGTTCAAACCAGTCAAACTGAAATATCCTCTGCAACTTTGCCCATATCCACTTGAACACCACCCGACCCACCAATCCTTACTTTTATCTCTACCACTTACTATTGTACTTCACCATTGCCAAACCTTCTACCTCATCAACCAAATCAGAGCCCATCTTAGACCCTTCACCCAGCCGAGCCATCATTCCAATCCCTCTACTCTCATTTTATGTGAACCCGCCTGCTGTACCTATCTTTCTTCCCTATCTCTTTCTAGTCAACCAAACAATCATCTCCAACCAATTGATCCATCTAGACCTACAAAACTGATCCAATTCAACCACGATCCTGTTCATTTCATGTTCTTCTTCCTCATCTTTCTTATCCATGTACAAAGGTGAGTAAGGTGAGCAGCGATATCGCCACTCCTCAGGACCATTGAAAATTTGCCCATGGGACCCCTGTTGTTCAATGAGATCTAATGGGTCCTTTTTGGAGCAAGGGCCATTTAAGGGGTTTCTTCCTTGGGCCTCAAGCAGAAATGTAGTGTGTAGGATTTTCAATCCCCACCATCCCGGATAAAAAATCCTACATATTTGACTCTTTTTTTTTGTTTTGATTTCGATAGCCTAGGTATCCCTAGCCCAAAAGCCTTTGGCCCTGAGTCCAAGGGACACATGATTCTAAACAACCGAGAGTTAATCCCTAGGGGCACATGCAAATCCTCTTATCTACATGTGTCGGATAAAACTATGGGAGGTGGCCAACGATAATAAATGTCGAACACAAAACCTCTCCGATATATTTGATTTAAGTATGAAAGATCTCAATGCTTGTAAATGATATGAGAATGAAAGCCGAGCAGACGTACACGGGGCCCAAATTGAATTGAATCACATCTGAATTTCATGCTGGTATCAAACTTTGAAGCCGAGCCCAACCTGATCCAGAACAAGTCCAACCGAATTAATGGTTGATAGGGAACCCATTTTGCACCACATACTTTTTTCTTTTATTTTATTCTTGGCGACAAGTTGAACTTCAACCACGAGTGTTCTTTCTTTGGACCATGAAGTCCATCGACCATCAGAATATGTACATTTGGCTTGGGTTACAAGTGGGCTTTATAATCAAGAAATCTGAGCCATGAAATTTTCCCCATTTGGGAAATTTAATCCTTCAATTGTTTCTAAGAGATTAGATGGGTAACACAGTCAACAAGTAGAGAAGGCCCCTAATCAGATGCTAGGATATATATATCATTCAAGTGGACTTTTATCTGTATTCTTGATCCATCAGACGACCTCACTGTGGGGCCATACTCTATTGAAACACATTAATCATATTGTACAATCACTTTAGGATCTGTGCGAAGAAGAAGAAGAAGATCTAGGTCCCATAGAGAATCTTAAAAAGCTCGATCAATCTGTCCTGTTGGGCTTAGTCAACTGAACTCATAGCTGAATCTTAAAAAAAAAATAGTATGGTTAAAAGACTCTTAGACTGTAAAGGGTAATGACAATTTGGTGAGGCTGATTTCATTCCCCCTAACCAAGATTAGACCTTTCAACCATTATTTCCCTCCCACCCCCAAAACCCAAAAAACGTTGATGAACATGCATCTAGGCATGCCTTAAACCACAATTACGCACTGATAGAAATGCATCCACATGGGGCAGTGAAGTGGGCCCCGTTTACCGCCTTACCATTCAATACAGAATATTGATGGGCCCTGTTTACCTCCTGACCATAGAATACAGAAAGGCCTGACCTTGGCTCGCCCTAGCTTTTTTTTTTTCCTCTTCCTTCTCTAGTAACAAGACGATCATAAACAACTTTCAATTTCAGAACATTGGTTACATCCAATTCCAAAGATCATAAGAAAGAGTTGCATAGAGTTTAAAACACACCCACAATAACAACACAAACACACATGACCCCGATTATATTAATCATGCAGAGAACTTAGATCTCACCCCAACCCACTCATAGCTGGAGTGATGGTGCCTGCATCGGAAAGAACCTGGGTGATTGGTTGGAGAGCATATGCACGGCTTTGATGTTGTAACATTTTCTGGTGGAGGTGGCGGCATCGCCGATGGTGGAGGCGGTGGCAGTGCTGCCGGCGGGGACACCCACAAAACCAACCAGCCATCTTGCTTTGGACCATAGTTGAATAGGAGGGAAACATCAGGGTGGCACATGTTGCTGTTGTTGCAATAGTTTAAAACTGACTACTGAGGGTCGTTTGATGATGAGAAAAGAAGAGCAGGGAGAGATCCTACTGAGGGTCGTTTGATGATGAGAAAAGAAGAGCAGGAAGAGGATCTCTCCCTTCTCTCTCTCTCTCTCTCTCTTTCTCTGTGGAGTTAGCAATGGCAATTATATGCAATACAAGGGAGCTGAAACGTGGAACTAGTACTAGGAAAGGAAGGGAAGTGGCATTGGCTTGTTGTTGCTTGTGGGGGAATGCTTTCTTGATGCCCAGAAAAGGAATTGTCCTTTACTTGATAGATTCTTTTTCCTACTTTACATTAGAAGCTTATCTCCCCATGCATGAATTCATTACACATGTTGAGCACAGACAACCAAAGGATAAGGGACAACTAAATAAGGTCCCTTTACTCCTCACTCAACATTATTATGTGGTCCATGACCTATGGCCCATTCAATTCGGTCCATCGGTCCAATACGTCGGTCGCATTGCAAGGCCCAGTAAAGTTAATCCGATTCGGAGATCCCAGCCGTCCAATTTAGACTGGATTGGCTCCACTAGTGGGCCAAAGTTTTCCATGGGTAGGATCATCAAGAGTACTGAACGAGTTTCAGGCCTGGAGATTGTAGTCAGGACCTCTATATGCATCTGGCATTGGCAACGGCATTGTAATCTCAAGGTTATACTTGTCCCATTAGTAGCAGAACTGGTTGGATCCATGACTGGGGCTTTGGTTGCGTCTACATCATGCTTGGTTTGTTTCACAAAGGGGATTGCACCAATACAATGCTGTTGGGAACTTTTCAAAAAGTTTCTCTTTTTTTTTTTGTTTTCCCTAGGACACTTCATGTATATTGTTTATATATGTATGGATGCGTAAATGTGATATGTGAAGCTTCATTGCTATAGTAAGGGGAATTTAAGAGTGGCCAAAAAAGGTGTGATAATACTAACTAATATTGCAGCTCTCTTGGTAAGCTTCGTCCATCCTACACCGAAAGTAACGCATTGAAAGTGATATAGGATAAAGGAAAAGTGTTATTAGCTTTTTAAAGATGGTTTGGTCAGATTCCAATGCAAGCTGAAATTAGGAACAATAAAAGAAAGGCTAAAAGGGTTTTAAAAATGAAAAAAAAAAATTTGTTTAGACTTTGCATCAGCAAAAAGAAGTATTAACTTTGTAATGAAACTCTTTTTTCACTGCCTTTACATTTTATTTTGTTATTTATAATATACAACTAAAACACCATAAAAATGTTGATGAATATTCACAAAGTTTTCTATTTTCTAAATATTTTTGTAGTTTATGTGTCCAAAACTATATTTTAAGATCACTATCAAGAGAAGAACGGCTTCTTATCCCCGTGGTAATTAAGAGGCGTCAATTTTTACCTGGCTGTCTAGAATTCGAACTTGGGCATTCGCCTTTTTCTCACCTTAGAGATGTTCTACCTCACCGAACGCTCCCTCTTCTCACCCAAGACCACTATTAAGAGATATTAGGTGGATGTATGCTTCTAAGAATGTATCTTTTACACATTGAAAGAGTTTGGAATGATAAGGTGGATGCTTTGGCAAAAGCAAGGGTGACTGGACTTGAGTTTGTGTGGAAAATTCTCTGTCATTTCTTTTACTTTAGTTCTCACTCTATTATTATATTGATTGCTTTTTTTCACTGTGCAGTTTATTTATTAGTAGAATCCCTTTATCGTTGCTTTCAATGTTAATGGGACTCCTAACTACCCTGATTCTCCAAGGACCCAAACCAGAAAAGCTGGGCATGGATGTGCAAGTCTATGAAGGGGGCAGATTGAAAGTTCTCCTAATGGAGAAGGAGGGTCCAAAATTTCAACCCCACTAGATTTTACTAGCCTTGATTTAACAGCCTTAAAGTTTAATGGCATTTTAACGGTAGATTTTCTTGAGATTTGATCCAACAATGAGTAAAAATTCAATAAATAAAAATTGGGCCCGATGCCGGATCATGAGATGAAAAGGCTTTTAAAAGGCTGCAGTTATGAAAGGTGGGCCCAAGTGAGCCCCACAGTGCAGGACTGCACTTGCTCACAGGAGAACATTTCCCATGTAGTATGCACATATCTTATCATTATCCTCCAAGTCTGGCCCAGAGCCGGATTCAGGTCCACTGGAGTCATGGCCGAGTCCTATACACTACCGTTAATGTACAACCAATTCCATGGAGCCCACATGGGCCACCTTGGATCACCGCAGCTGCTTTCACACTCTTATCCCTCCATCTAAGTGGGCCCCATGAGCTAGACCGCATAAGCAGAGTATGTGGTATGCCCATAGGTGAAAATCTTCCTACAGGATACGGTGGGCACATGTTGGGGCTAGGTCTGGTACACGAAATATCAAGGTTGGAAAACTCGTGACACGGACTCGATCCCTCCAATGCAAAAAAAAAAAAAAATCAACTCGGATAAAGTCGAGGCGGGGACTCGGGAGAGTTGTGTTTTTTTTAAATAATTTAAAAATATTTAAAAATGAATCCATTACTTATAAAGTATAAAAATATATTTATTTACATGCATTCATGATAATCAATTCAAATTAATAAATCTATATATGTAAGAAAAGTACAACAGTAAAGAAAACAAAAGAAAAAAATATTGCATATTACGTAATTTGTTAGTTCAAATGTTGAATGTAAAAGATCAAATACAACTTTTAAATTACATTTCAGTCATCATTTTTAAATCACTGACTCCGGACCTCATATATGATTACTTATAAATAAATTCTAATTATTTAAAATTGGATTTGTATATTAAATGGTTCGGAATGCAAACAACTTATTGAAATTAAATGACTCGACCGAATCTCCCCTATTTTTGACTTGATCCTTTGTCAAGACATGATGACTCGGGAGAGTCAAGAGTCAACTCGGAGAGTTTTCAAACCATGCGAAATATCATCAATAGAGTCAAGCAAAATAAAACCCTCATTTCTAAAAAAACAGAAAGTCACATCAAAATCACTTGAAATTTTTACAGGAAAATACACTTTAGATGGCCACTACACCTAACAGTGAACATTAATCATCTATGCACCTAATAGGGAATCCGTACTCTTTTTTTTTTTACCATTTTTTTGGGTGGTCGAATTCGACCTTTATTTGCCGCATTAAATATAATTCATTCAAACGCCCCCATTCCCTCTCTTTTCTTCTTTATCTGCTCGAAACAACAGCTCCATCAGCCCCCTCTCCACTTTCGCCGCCCCCAGTAGCTACCAGCAGCCTCAATCTCATTCGTCCGAACCCGGCGTCTTCCAACGCCAGCCCGGTGGCAAAGTATTCATACACCAGCAGCCTCTCCTCCTTGGCCTGAAAGTTGGCCCGCACAGGAACCAGGTTCGGGTGGCGCAGCCTCCCCAGCTCCTCCATCTGCCTCCTGAACTCCTCCAGGCTCGGATAGCTCGAGTCCTTCAACCTCTTCAGAGTCACAATAAAACCAGACTCCATCACGACCTTGTAGGTGCTCCCCGTGGTCCCCCGCCCCAAAGTCTCTGCAGACGCCCTCAGCAAATCCTCTTAAGTTGTACATCTGCTCCACACCACCACAAAAAATCAAGCTCCCCAACCCATCCCCATCCCCATCCCCATCCCAAGCAAAACCCCCCATTCCACCCGCATTATTACTTCCATTTTCGTTTATTGCTTCGATTCCGGTCGTTGGCTCTGGGGTTAGAGAAGGTGGAAATGGGGAATTCAGGGATTCTGAATCTGAAAACTGAGAGATTCAGATTGTTGGAGAAAGAAGATGATTGTTCAATTTTCATTATATATTCTTTTTTAGTTTTTACTGGTGACACTCCACAAAGAAGAATGAAAGCCCCTCTCCTTTTATTGGATTACATAAATATCAAACCATAAACTAAAGAGTAATCTGGATAGCAGTGTTAGATTCCAGACAGTAATGTTTTGGAAAAACACAGGGAGCATGATGGCGTGGTATCTGTGAACTACGTTAGTCTATCAGTCCTGATTCCATGAAGAACAACCATTCCAATTTCCACCATTTGAAGTACTTGTTGGTCACTTGCAATCAGCAATTTTTGTTAGAATAAATGAGACACAGCCTGCAGTCTCGTATACATACATGAACTGGCGGACCTACATATGAACCGTATTTTGATGAAGGGAGGATGAAGCAATCGTGGAAATGGGGTGGATGGGGAGGACGCATTCGATAATGAACAGCACTAAATTTGTCTATTCTACATTCGACCTTGTAAGTTGGCGACCTTGTAAGTTGGCGGGTCGAATTCGACACAGGTATAAAATTTGAAATTTGGTTATTTTACTCCTAGCGTTGTATTCAACCTTGGAAATTGATTATCATGGTCGAATTCGACCATGATATAAAAATTCAAATTTGGTTATTTATAGACCATCCTTTCAGTATCTAAGTCTACAACCATTCCAAAACTAAATATTCTATCAAGTAAAAAATATATGGATTACATTCATTCATGGAGACTTGCATTAACAAAAAAGATGAAATTTGCACCATTCATGTAGAATTACATCAACAAAGAATATACATATTACATCTATTCTTGGAGAACTACATTAACAAAAAATATGAAGATTACATATATTCATGGAGAATTACATTAACAAAAAATGTGAAGATTACATTCATTCATGGAGAATTACATTAACAAAAAAGATGGAAGTTACTCTATTTTTCTTAGGCCTTCCCGATTGCTTGTTGACCAACGGAGGGTGTACCTACTCAATTGATCTCTGCTCCCACTGTTTCATATCACGTGTTGCACGTTTCATGGAACATCATGATTTCTGGATATGCCAAGATGGGGCACAGTTTGGAAGCTCTATAATTGTTTCAGGACTTAAGCCAGGTGAATTCGAGCTCTAGCGCTGCAATGAAGGTCGAATTCAACCTCCATCGCTGCAATGAAGGTCGAATTCGACCTCCAGCACTGCAAATGAATGTCGAATTCGACCACCCAAAAAAATTGAAAAAAAAAAAAAATGAGAATCCTGTACGGATTCCTTGTTAGGTGCATAGATGGCTAATGTTCACTGTTAGGTGTAGTGGCCATCTAAAGTGTATTTTTCGATAAAAACCACAAGGCACTTTAATTCAAATTTCTCGTCATATTTAAAAAAAAAAAAGTAAAATAACAACCTCCTTTCTCTAAATAAAGAAAAAAAAAGAAAAAAAAAAACTCCACTTTTCAATACAAAAGGTCAAAAAGATTCCATCACAAACAAATAAAAATAAAAGACCATCATAACCCACTTATGTTTTATTCTTTCTTCAAAATAATCTTTTCTTTCTTCACTCAACTCCATCAATAATCTTTACTTCACTCAACCCCATCAATAAAGCCTCCAAACAGTGGCTTGAAAAACTAGAACCCAATCGATGACTGAAGTGTTCAGGATACGCAGAGCAGCAACACTAATGAGTCATCCCAAAGGTGAAATAGAAAGCATATGTTCTTTATCCGACTTCAAAAAATTCCTGTAAAAAGCATTGTCAAGATCATTTGACTTTCAACCATTTCTGTTCAAAGCAAATTACAGAAACCAAAGAACTATCACAAACAAAATGATCACATCTCATGGGTCTTGGCATATGAAAACCTCTCAAATCCATGTGATCATCTCAAGTCAATGCTATACACCGATAATAAGAATGGCATATACCAATATCAGTCCTTTTCATACTAAATCACTTGAACATGTGGAGTAATGAGACATACCAACCACTTCACAAAATGATAGAAAGAGAGACAGAAGACATAGAGGCTCAGTTGCTGAAGTAAAACCTGGGCTTCTAAGAACTGGACTAGGCAGGGCTTGGGTCACGTCAATTGGGTGCGACTCAGCCGAGTTGGGTTGAGTCCCCATTTTTCTCTCTTTTTACAGAAAGGGGTGGAGGATAAGGGGAGATTGAAGGTAGAGGAGAAATGAGATTTTATTATTGAGAATTGGGTTGTATTATTTGGATTTGGGAGATGGATCTTCATTAGAAGAGGATGGAAGCCTAAGGAGCAAGAACCAGTAGGGTGGGGGCCGGGCCAGTCAGGTAAAAGCCAATTCGGTTTTAAAACTCTTGAGTAAAACAGGTTCATTTGGCAATGGATTGGCTCAAGCAATCCCAATTCTAAATGAGCTTACTCAACATTGTATGCCCAATGCAATACAATGTTTATGCACCAAAAATTTCACAGCATAAGAAATGGAAAACCCACAGCTCCATGCAAGAAGAACCACATAACCCACTAGGAGAAAGTAACTAATCCTGAGTATGTTTACATTCATCTGTATTTTTGTAAAAGTACATAACAGATCCAAGGAGCAGAGTTTCTGCCTCACTAAGCTTGTGAGAATAAACATAATAGTCAAGGATGATAAGGCTTTGTTGAGGTCAACGTCCACCCTCACTCCTGAGCGGTCATAATCGTGGTCGAGACCTCGCCCTCACCATAAAACTATGGTTGTGCCGTTTCCTAATTACCAATTGGTTTTGGGATAAGTAGTAGTTCAATGAGGTGTAAGATCTTACAAATGGTATCAAAGCCTGGTAGGTCGAGTGTTTGAGTCACGGCGTACGCATTTTGCGAGTTCGCAGCAGGAGTCGCGGCGGGTGTGCCGTTGAGGGAGAGATTGTTGAAGTCAACGTCCACCCTCGCTCCTGAGCGGTCATAATCGTGGTCGAGCCCTCGCCCTCACCATAAAACTATTGTTGTGCCGTTTCCTATCACCAATTGGTTTTGGGATAAGTGGTAGCTCAATGGGGTGTAAGATCCTACAAGCTTTATAAAGTTGATGAATGAATCTTACTAATTCATCAAGTGCCTGGTCTAGATTATGCATATACAAGATTTAATGAATTCACAAATTAACTATGCCTACCTGTGTTTGAAGCCATGGGATTAGTTAGAATTGCATTCTGAGTAGATCTGACTTCACAAATTAACTATGCGTACCTGTGTTAGAAGCCATGGGATTGGGCTTGGTTCTTTCCCTCTTTTCAATTTGTAATATGCTAAGAGTGATGGTTCTTTTGCTGCAAAATCATATCTGGGAGAAGCCTGAATTGAAACTCTTATAAAAGCCACACATGGATTGTTAACCTATCAAACCAGCCTTCCCCAAAGTCAGTCCCATGCCGTGGTCTTTGAGTGAGATTACTTAGTCGAAATTCAGGTCTTTCAAAATTTCAAAATCAAACCAAAACTTATTCAGAGTGGAACATATGGGTACTTTGACAAGTGCATCCAGTCAAGTGGGATTACATGCGCACACACTAACACAGATCATTTTCCCTTTGCAAGCGGATCACCGTGCCACACTCGTTATTCAGTCTCATCTTCACTGCTTTAAGTATGATGATATTCTTAACAAGATGCTCCTCATGTACAATAAAAAAAAAAGGCTTCGACATGCCTGTATTTTTTAAACTTATGCTTAGGAATGAATGGTTTGATAGGCCAGGCTATCACGTCGCGATAAGGCATATGGAGATTTCATGAACTCCTCATTGAATGCAGTATCACACACTCCTAATTCTTTAACCGCTGATTCCAAAGGTGGAGCTCCAACTGGTGACTTGACTGGGTCCCTTCTATTTAGGATCAATAGGAACTGGAATTGGTTCATCTCTTGGTGCTGCTGGATTAGGTTATATGAGACCTTCTTTGAATATCTTTTTGCACTCCCTAAGAAAAAAGGAGCCAATATGCTGATCTTCGACTGTTGACATTTGATGGACCTGATTTTCTCCCTTCTCTTCATCTGTACTTGCTTCTCTCTTCATTGGTCACTCAGATTCCTTTGTCTTGTAAATGAAGTCGGTTCCAGCATCGGGGCATCCCAAAAATTTCAGTCAAAATAGCTGCTGTTCTTGCCTATATTCCCTTTTCACTAGAGTTGCTTAGGCCACTATACTGTTAGACTCAGGATTGCACCCACCTCCCCTGTTCCTCAAATTTGCAGACTAAGTAGTGCACTTTGGAATGGTCAATTTCACCTGGTCTTGCCTCAAACTGAAGAACATCCTTTGACTGAAAGTGAAATCAAACTCTTGAGATGCTTTATGCGAGACCAGAAAGTGCTCCTAGCAGACCTTCCATTGCAATGTTTCCAGCAGTAACCTGTCAGTTTTTCCAAGGACAGATTTTTGTGCTAGTTGAGGTGGTCCTTGTGGATCTCCCTTTGGCAATAGCCATTTTGGCCATGTGGAAATGAACACTGGTTGCTGTTTGCAGTGGGTATTAAATGAAAATTCTTGGTTTATTTTTTTTTAAAAAAAAGGAATGATAGTTGGCAAACTATAACTTGGACGAGGACTCACCCAAATACCAGGTCAAGTTGAAAAGAGAATCCAAAGGACCAATTAGATGGGTCAACAAGTACAATTAATTCATAATACATTAAAATATTAAAAGAAATTTATAGACATACATGTAAGATTTAAAAAAATTAGCCAAAAGCATAGCTAGCACACTAGTTAGGGACATTTCACTAGGGAAGCAGATCCTGATAACAAGTTCATGAGGACTCCTTTGATAATTTCTGAATCGGTAATGAAGTTGGGGAAAAAAGTCTAATTGAGTTATCAATAAATATCACCACCACCACCATCATCATCTTAGCCTTATCCCATTTATTTGCATCAGCGTTATCTAAATAGTTGAATAAAAAAGGAATTGTGATGTTATCTAAATAGTTGAATAAAAAGGAATATAAAATCACAATTAAAAATCAAATATAAAAAAGGAAACTTTGACAAACATACAGAAGGTAGCCATACTGATACATAAATCAATTTCATGGTTAAAGAATCAGTATCTGACAGAGAATGAACAGTACAAAACTACAGTGAATGACTCAGAGAAAAAGAAACCTAGTTATGCAGAAAACCCTAAAGGAAATCTAATTGCAGCAAAGGATGAGTTGTGTTAGTTGGATAGCCTGCCCCAATTAGGAAAGATTTGGTAACGGTTTAATGTATTCGGAGTAGGTAGGGTTTACAGATTCCAAACCAGTTTATGACCCATTTACACATATGCAAGTGAGCTTTATCCCCAACGGGAGTCCCACAGGGCAGCTGTGTGGGATGTTTGGTCCCCGCCTTCCATGCAGGGTCCCCTGTGGTTGGAGATGGGGTTTGAAAATCACACACCGCACAAGTATGGGAGTTCCACAGGTCAAAAAACCTATATGGATGGTCTTATTAAAGAATGTTACAAACTATATCTTTATTTACGTTTATGCATCGAGAGGAATAAATGATAGCCAGTAGAAATCCTGACTAAACCCATACACATCATGAGGTAGGTTTGGCATCACATAACAAGGAAAAAAATTGAATGGTGAAAACAACCCCCAGGAAGTCCATCAAGAATTAGGAATTCGAGAAAATCTCATTCTGGCTTGTTGCATGTGAGGAGTGATGCCAAGAAAGACAGGCAGTCCATGTCTCGCTTTGAGAAAAGAGGAAGATAGAGACAGTGACATGAAAGGGGACAGTTGAAGTCATTTGAGAGGAGAAACTTTTGCACTATGGCTGTCCATTGCAAGTCTTCCTCGAGTAATCTATTTATGGACACTTCTGATCAATCTTTTAGGGTCTTATTCTACAAATAAAAAAACTGAATTGGAGACTTTATCTATTGCTAAATCATAAATCTACCTTCTGGTTTTCATGCCTTGTTGTCTGTCATTTTGCCATGTTTTGATATCACCAGTTCATTACTTTTATTCAGGTTTTGTTAATTGTCTATGACCGACTGTTCAATGAATAAGGCGGCAAGGGGAAAGCCTGGTCTAGCGGGTATTGGTGGAGTGCTTTGAAATAGTGAAGGAATTGTGTTGGCAATGTTTCCCAAGCATGTGGGATGTATGGAATCCAATGAGGCGGAGATTTTAGCCTTCTTACATGCTAGTCAGATGTATGTCTCCTCATCTTTTCAATCAAGGTTAGTGGTGGAAAGTGATTCCCTTAATGTCATTTCATGGGTGACATCCTCAATAGTTCCTTCTTGGAGATTTCAGTTTTATTTGAACGAGAGGAGCTTTATCGTCTTCATTGAAAGTATCTTTTCATCATGTCAGGAGGGAGGCCAACAGTTTTGAAGATTTGCCAGCTAAGAAAGGGGTGGATAGGTCTTGTAATTTGTAGTAGTTTGTTGTTTTTCTCCTTCGCGTTGGTTGTTTTTTCTTTGTGTTTCTCCTTGGTATATTACTCTTATACCTTCTGCCCTTTCCCTCTATTGGGGCCTTCTGTATCATTTTGGTTTCCCTTAATATAATGTGTCGTTACGAATAAATAAATAAAAAGACTGTTCGTCCCAGCTATAGATTTATAGTGTTCATTTGAAAACAGTGTCTCATATTGATGACCTGCTTGAATACATTGCCCGTCAACCCTAACATGATATCAATTAAGAATGCCCTCCAAAACCCAGTTTGATTTCTGAAAAATTACAAGTGCTAGAACCCAAATTAATCTAGCGTATAGAACATAGTTTGGTCAAAAGCTTAATGCCAACTCCTTGATTATAACGGAGAAAGAGATCAATAACACTAACCTTAAAACCTGTGAGAGTTCTCCATGACTCCAGCTCATAATATCAAATCCATCCATAAGCTCTCCATCTCACTTTCAGCTCCAGTAACTTTCTGAAGATCAGAAAAAATCAAAATATCTTCCATCATCTAAAAAATACTGAAGCTGCATCTATTGGTACCGATGTGAAGTAGAGGCATCTTTAGACCATTTTATTGAAGACCTAAAGTTAGGATGTTTGCATCTATGCCTTTGGCACGCGATATTCATAGTGCACGTCAAAGCTAACTACTTTTTTTGTTTACTGGAACTGGCTCCTCTTGAACCTTCTGAAATGTATGCTTCAACTGAATTGATGATACGTGTTTCGAACCCGTGGCCTTTCACAGCTGCCCTCACTTTCCTGACCACTTGTTGCTTCATCACCCGTCGCTCAGCCGTCGACAGATGCTTGCACTTATCCATCCCCTTGAGAAAGCTCACAACTGTGTCACTAAATCCCCCGCCTGTTTTCTCTAGCGCCACAAGCTTCTCAATGACTTGTAAGGAAAAGATCCGTTCTACACATGTCTTGCTGCCTACCTCAACGAGATCACGAAGGCAATGCATGCTCACCTCCTTTGTCTTAATGGATTTGCTATCAAGGAAATGGGCCAGTTTTTCTATTAGGCCCATCTGGAGGATGCGATTTGAAATGAGAACACCACCTTTCCCAAAAAGCATCTGATGAATCGCAGTGTATGCTGAATCCTGTAACTCTGCAATGTTGCAGTGCATCATCTTGACTAGTTCAGGAATGATATCATAATCCATGAATTTTTTAATGCATGGCTCACCACCTGAGCAAGCAAGCTTCATCAGCACAAAGGCAGATTCTGATCTTATTCTGTTTTGTTCAGATTGCCCATATTGCAACAACGCCCCTAGTCTCTCTACCAAGGGGCTTTGCAGTATCATGTCCCTTATCCGTGGATCGCTTGCCTTCTCAATGATGGGTATAAGGTCTTGCATAGCCTCAAATACCTGGTTGTTATCTGTGTCTAGGATCTTGTGAACAAGGTCCACAAATGTCTGAGCCTTTGGCAATGGGGGAATGTTTCTGTCAGACAAAACAAACCTTTCCAAGCTAAGCCTTGCGTGCCAAGGCAAAAGGGTTAACATTCCAGGACGAAGGGACTCATGTGCGAGAGGCCCACCCAACTCATAAAACATCTTCAACGTGATGATTGCATGATGTTGAGCAACATCAGATCCCTTCTCGAGAAGTCTAATGAGCTTTTTGTCAACACCTGAAGAAAGCATTCGCTCAACTGCAATTGACTTGCCAGCCTTTGTCAATGACATTAATATATCAAACACACTCTCATGCCACTCTTCAGCATTTGGAGTGAGCAACTCTACCAATTGATTGATGGGTATCCTTGCAAGAACTTTGTCAACTGTTTCTGGGCTCCCATGTTCTGCCATTTTTGCAACAATGGTAGATATGTTAGTTTGAATCATTGGATCCTCACAATTTTTTGATAGACTTAGAAGCTTGTCAACTGCACCAACACTTTCAAGAGATTGCACATACTTGCAGTAATCATCCTTGCTGAAAATATTCGTGACAACTTTTGAGATGACAGCAGTCAGACCTGGTGATGCAACTGAAATGAGGTTTCCTATTCGAGGACCCAATATGCTACTGAAACTTGCGCTGCTAGCTTCGAGTTCTGAAATTGATTTGCTAGCCATGAGAGCTTGGAAAATTGATTCTAATGTGACTATAATGTGTTTCTCTTCTGATGCATTGAGGAAATATTGCATCTTCTGTTCGGCAAATGGCCTAACCATTTCTTTCCCAAAAACAAAAAGCCATGGAGCTATGGATGCTGCACCTTCCAGTGTAGACTTTATCAGCAGAGTTTCAATGCCATTATTTATTTTACTGTCAAGGTAAAGGGAGACCATATCATGTATGTGATACATTGGATTGGACTCTGTTTTGATCAACAGAGAGCCTTCAACAAGCTTGCAGACAACAAGAGGGAACATGCTGTCCTGACCAAGCACTGACCAAAGAGATTCTAGACAGGCTTCTGGGACTGGTTCTGCCCACGAGATTGCTGCAAGAACTAAAAACAGCCCTTGAGAGTGTGTGGGCATAGCTTCCAAACTGAACTCGAATGACCCAAAGATGGTTAACGTGTTTTCGGTTTCTTTCTCATTGACATATGAGACTGGACCTGGGGCACACGTGGCATAGGTGGAGAGATTGCTGATAGCCTTTTCCCATTTTGCAGGTTGGGTTTCTTTTCTAAGTGCTTTGCCCATGACAGCAACTGTAAGAGGGTGGTGACCGCAGCGTTCCAGCAAGCTCTCTGCCACGCTCTACAAAATACAACAAAAGGAACTTTAGCCGAAAGAAAGAGAATAACCTTGAGTTGTTTCACACTTTGTCATTTATTTGAGATGTTAATTTTATTTTATTTTGTAAGGGAAAAAAGGAAGCAAAGAGTGCATGAGTAACAATCAAGGGAAGAAGGTTCCTTCAGAAAAGCCTAGTTGATAGGTAATCAAATGGAGATTTCGAATAATAATAATGATAACAACAACAAAAACAACAATGAGGATGACGACGACGACGACGACGATGACAAAATGAGGATAGATGTGAAGAAGTGCAACCTATCTAAGGATTTGGCTCGGGATAGATCAGAATGAAGGAACAAATTCATGTAGCCGACCCAACATAGTTGGAACAAGGCTTTGATGATGAGGAGCATGTCATGGGATTAATGTGTAGATACTAGAATTTTATTTCTAGTCTGATGAGGGGCCAAACTAGAAATAGCAAAACCTATGATAATCTCATTATTATATATTAGGGTTATGGTCCCCATTCATATGGTAAATTCCTATTCTCCCTGACATCCCATCATCAGAAAGAAGGTTTCTCTGGGTAGCCATATTGGATTGGAAGATCAACAACCTGCGAACAACTTCCACAATGGATCAAGGTATGTTTCCGCTTTACATCTCCCGATGATTTGACATGGAGGATCTTGTTTATTTAAATTTTTATGGATCAGAGATCTAGATCTTGTTTATCAACAAATGGTATCAAAGAATCTCCATGTTAAGCCATTGGGAATCTAGTGTTTTCTTTCTAATCAAGATCTCATTGTTTTAAGTCTTCTATTAATTTGCGTACTGATCCATCGTTTTAAGTATTTCATTGATTTGCGTGATGCGTGATGGATCAAGTCTGATGTTGATGACTTGCCGTCGCCTCGTACATGCAACTGTGCAAGTATTTTGTTTCTTTTTGTTTTCAAAAGTGGATTGATGCCATGAATGAGGAGTACAAGTCTATGCAAGACAATAAGGTTTGGGAACTTGTTCCATTACCAGAAGGTGCGAAGCCCATTGGTTGCAAATGGATTTTTAAAACCAAAAGGGATTCGAATGGTAATGTGGAGAGGTATAAGGCTCGTCTTGTAGCTAAAGACTTTACCCAAAAGGAAGGGATTGACTTTAAAGAGACTTTCTCTCCGGTTTCATCGAAAGACTCTTTTCGGACAATCATGGCACTTGTTGCACATTTTAATCTTGAGCTTCATCAAATGGACGTCAAGACAGCTTTTCTCAATGGTGACATTGACGAAACAATTTATATGGTGCAGCCAGAAAACTTTGAGTCGGGAGACCCAAAGAATATGGTCTGTAAATTGACAAAGTCCATCTATGGACTCAAGCAAACTTCTCGTCAGTGGTATCACAAGTTTCATCAAGTGATTATCTCATTTGGTTTTGAGACAAACGCTGTTGATAATTGTGTGTATCACAATTATAGTGGGAGTTTGTATCAGTTTATATTCTATTGCTTTATATTTAATTTTAGAAATACTTATGCATTTATGTATTTGGATCTTTTTCTGATCAGAAATAAAGTCTTCAGTGCATTTCACTCTGTTACATTGTATTCAGAATTTGATCTCACTAAGGAATGAAGTAGGACCAGTTGGAAATAGACATGTGTAGATCACATTGCATGTACTTTCCATGCTACGCATCCATGATTGATCTATGTCATTTGATTATGTTGGTGTACGTGACCATTGATGAGTTTAGTCATGTTAAATGTGATGAAAATCGCTTTGATCCTATACCGGCATAATCAATGGACGAGATTGTTCGGATATACCCTAAAATTATGATAGCACAATTTTGGAGCTCATACAGTCATACACATTTGTTAAGTTACATATATGGCCCAGTGGGAGATTGTTAGAAAATTCCATCATGTGGGGCCACACATGATGGAATTTTCCAACAGAGCAATCTTGCATGGAATCTTTAAATTAGAAAGTAATTGTATGGGATACATTTGGATCCAAC
Organism: Litsea cubeba; assembly: GCA_012931725.1. Taxonomy (NCBI): domain Eukaryota; kingdom Viridiplantae; phylum Streptophyta; class Magnoliopsida; order Laurales; family Lauraceae; genus Litsea; species Litsea cubeba. Next base: position 30,755,423 of record CM022945.1, on the reverse strand, counting down.
ATCACACTTTTGATGTATATATAAGCATTATTTTGAGAGAATATGTCTTGGGGGTTGCAGAATCAGACATCGAACTTTCCTACATTAATTGTTCTGCCGAGTCAGATATTTCCACGTGATTAGTGCTATGATTAAGGAGTTGTATCACCCAGGAAGAGGTACTGAGATCAATGTGTGTCAGGTAGAGATGATCTTGTCTTAACCAATAATGTGTGGCATACTATAGAGGCAGCTACCGACACCCTACTTTTGTAACTGTTATCATCTGTCAATAAATCTCCATCTTTCAAGCAAAAAAAAAAAAAAAAGACAAATGATGTTCATAACCAAAAACACCAAAAGCTCGAGTTGTTAGTGAATGATAGAACAATGTATATCAAAGGGTCCTGACAGCCCCTGCATGTGTGGGACTCCGCATGTGGACAAAAACGCGCAAAATGATCATACGTGGATAGAAACACATCCTTAGGGATTCGAACACATGACCCTCGGCTCTAATACCATGTTAATAACTAGAAACACCAAAAATTTGAGTAATTAGCGAACGACAAAACAATGAATATCAAAGGGTCCTCACAAATGAAAGGTCAGATCTTTTATTCATAGGTCGGTATGTTACTATGTTATGGTATCCCTCAGCCCTTCTATCAATAAGTTTTGTCCAATAGTTCCGTTTGTAATACGCCTATGTTGAGCCAAATTTCATGAAGTAGGAGCAGGAGAAGTTGCGCAATGAAGAAAAGAAGTGAAGACATGATGTTTCTCAACAAAGTCAGAAAAAAATGGAGTTGCTAGTGAACATGTAGGAAAAATAGAAAATCTGTTGTATGCTAAAGATAAAGAATAGAACCTAGAAATGATAATAAACCACTAATAATGTGAATTCAGTAGTATCAGAGGCAGATAGGTGGAATCTTGGAAATAGGAGCTGCTGTTGAAGAGGTTATGCAGGAGTGAAATTCAAAGAAGAGTGGCCCCTCAGGAGAATATCCATTATTAAGATGTTATGAAAACAAGAACAATGGTTAGAACCTGTAATTTGGACCACAATGCTATGCCTTGCAGATCTGATTGAGGAAAAAAGAAAAAACAGATATGTAACCAGGGGAAGAAAACAACCAAAGAATTAACATTCAGGTTTCCCAAAGATAACCCAGAGTTGTTGGAAGCCATGGGGAATACCGTGAGTGTGACAATGTATCATTGGCATAGAAGAATTAATATGATACAATAAATCCTTACATAATAATAGCTGTTTAGAAGTGAAGATGACCCACTTCAAGTGCTTGTTTGGCTGTAAGCAACCCACAAGGAAAATAACTGCTGCAGGAAATATATTTGTCCAAACACTTTCTCTGATTGCACAAAAAGTTCAGCTGGATTTATTGTTTTCCAAAGTGTGCTTGGATGTGTTATTTTCAGAAAAAAAAATAAAAAAATAAAATGGTTTTCAGGAATTCAAGTTTTGTTTTTCATAGTGACATGGTTCCCAGGAACATTGACTTTCCAGATGAGATTTAAGCCTCAAATAGAGCCATTTTCTTAAAATATATGCTCTGTGATTAAATAAATACTACTATTATAGCTTTTTTACTTACAAGAAAACATCGTCATACACTATGCTTAATAGTTAAAACTCATATGCTCACATGAAATGACCAAAACAGGATAGAGCACTACCAGTATGCAAATAATTATGCCTGCAATTGCTCTACGAATACATAACAAAGAAAGTTGTGACTTAGAAAGTATAGATTGACCAGATTGCTTCAATTCATACCGGTAACTCATCCTTGCTGAGCAAGCTGTGGTAGAGAAGAATTGCCTTGCTTATTTCCATTATGTCTTCTTTGCATATTTCTACTTTCTCTGCCTCTGTAATTTCATGCACAGCTTCATTTCTAGTGGTTACCAAAAACCTACAATTATTATCATACAGTTTAGCGAACCGCTCAACAATATCTTGCTCCCATACATCATCAAGATCTTTTTCGATAAGCGCTTGTGGTATTTAGTTTTGCTTCCATTACATGCAGCTCTACTGCACCACTGCCCAAGCCCAATCTCAACTGCACCATGTACAAACCTCCTTGGTGGGTCAGATGCTATTTGACGAGCCAGGCATGATTTTCCAATGCCTGATAACCCAACAATCAGGATTACCCGCTGAGAATCCTCTTGTTCCAGTAACCTTCTCACATAATGACACTTGTTGGAAATTGGGTAGCCTTGTTCAGCGTTTATTCGCAATAGAACAGGTACATTTCTTGCTGTAGAATCTATCACTTTCTCCACATCCTCAGACAACTTCTGTGATTCAAGCCACCAGTTCAAGTCATTCCTGATTGACAAAACCAATTTTGAGAGAGGATCTCCAACTACTGAGCTCCATACAACCTTAGCCAAGTTCTTGACTTTATTTTTGGAGACGACTTTTCTTGCCTTACTGATGTTAGGATGTAATCGTTCAATCAGCGCATTCAAGCTCTGAATCTGGTGCTCTAGTTGAGGATTATGAAGCTTGTGGACATGCTTCTGCTTAATGTGCCGTGTCAAACTCTCAAGCTCGGATACAAATTCCTCCAGATTACGGATTCTCTTTGGAGCTTCATTGAGGTTCCTTGAGGCTTGCTCTAATGCACCAACAGCCCCTACCATACTGGCAACTATTTGGGTCGCAGCAGAAACGGCCTGCAGAGCATCCATTCCAGTGAAGTCAATGCCTTTCTGTCAGACACTAATTACTCAAAGTTCTAGTCCACAAATATCCTCAGATCGTAGGATTTGAATCATTGAATGGGGTAACAATCAACACCCAATTTCTCAAAAATGAGAAACACAAGGAAACTCAATGCCCTACTCAAGCACCCATAATGATCAAAGACTAATGGAAATTTGTAAAACCCATTCTTTTAGCAAGTAATCTATCACTACTGGATGTCTGGCACAGTTTCCAAGCAGAAGCCGTAACCTTTAAAATCCAATTATTCCAAGTGTACGCAGGTAAATCCCACCTTGTAGAATCTGATATTCCAATAAATGTGTCAAGTTCCAGCCGATAATCCATGACAATCAGACCCCAAAACCTAAAAGAGCTACAATATTATCCATAGAACCCACTTTCTCCAAAGTGGAAGTCCACAGAAGCAATCAACTTCTACCAAATCATCCATGAAAACCCCCAAAAACACTACTTACTCACTCACTCATCTAAGTACAACCCCCATTTTAAAACATGAAAATCTACAAACCCATCAGTTTCCACAACATCCATGACACTCAAAGTCCATAAATGCTTCCAGAATAAGCATAACGTTTAACACCCACTTCAATAAATTGGAAATCTCAATAAGCCCATCATTGTTTTCCAAAACAACACACGCCAATGAAAACCCAATTTCTCATAAAACAACTAGATAGTCCCATACCAAATCAAAGCCGACTTTTTATAGCATGACAATTGTAGCTCATCAAATCTTAATACAGTATCAATGAGAATCAAAACCCAACGTCCCACACAAAAAGAAACCACGTACTCCACCATCCCAGCTAACTGTTACACTCGGGTGATCTACTTCAGAAAGGAAAGAATCTTACAATCTTTCATGACCATGGAATCATATTCGAAGCAATCTGAGACATTGTCAGAGTTGAGGAAATCACCTGGTCTTACCTGGGACTGTATGATCCGATGAAGTTATTGAAAATGAAATGTTCTGAGGTGGGCTTGAACTTGAAGAGCTCGATAAGGTTGAATTGAAAATGTTCCATGTCATTTTGCTCAATGTCGAAAAGCGAAATGATTCCTGTGTGCGTCTTGCACCGTGCAGATAAGAGGGTAAAAAATAGTTTATACTCCAACAAAGCTGCAGAGGATTCTCAGATTATATATTAGAACGATCCCAAACATCTACTTGCCACATGAGCAGGGACCATAGAAGATATGGGAAATGTTCTTCTACAGGGCACTTCCAAGCCTTACGTTATCTCTTTTTTTCTGTTTTTTTATAAGCCTTATTTTATCTCTTGATCGTATCATTTGCATTGTTTTTCAGTCATAAGTATATATTTTAACACTTTAATCTCCATGATTGATATGCTTTCAAGTGGACTTATAAGGTGGATTGTTCTTAAGTTAAGGAACATTCTAGCTAATAGCTAATATGAAGGTTTTTCAAAGAAATTTCCCTAGGAAGACATAGACGTCTATCAAAATCAAAGGCTTAAATTAAATGGATACGTACATCATGGCCACTACAAAACAGTTTATGGATCAGAACTGGGTTGAGATCATACACATTGCTGTAACATGATTTATTTCATATGGGGTTCACTGGCCCATGCTATGAATCAGTGAAACCTCACACACACCGTGGTGAACCCCATGTTCCAGTCTGCATGATTTATTTCATAAGGGGTTCACTTGGCCCCAGGGGCAGACCCACGTTATAGCATGTGGGTGCGGCTACCCCAGGTAATTTTGAAAAACTCTTTAGACAACTGTGAGCCGTTTGATGCATGTCCCAGTTCGAAGTGCCTCTCACCCTACCTTAAGAAGTCCGATAACAAAAAGGCCCCAGGTCCCAACATCGAAAACCTTCCCCTACCCAAACCCTCGTCACCTTTCCGACTCCATTTTTGTCATAGGGTCCTCTCCTTCTCTCTATCCGGCTCTCTTTCAGGCAGAAATTTCCACAATGAAATCCACTGCAAATACCACCGCCCCATCCCCTCTCTCATTATTCTTCTGACTCCTAGAGTTATAAGCAGAAGGGAAAAAGAGGAAGAAAACAGAGTAAGGGAAGGAAGAAAAAAAAAAAACCTTCTAGTTGCCCCATCTGGAGATTTTTTCAGGCTTTCCAAGTAGTCATACCTGTCATTTTTTTTCAATGATGGTACTAGCAATTACAACTACTTTACAAATTCATTCAAAGCCTATGTTCATTTGTTAAATAGCAGAACATGTCAAATTCAGTTAGAAATACACCAAAACCACTCCAACTTCATGGATGATGAACCCATCATAATCCATGTAATACTTGAATGAGAAACTCCTCTAGACTTGCAATTGGACTAATAGTGAGGATTCTATGAAGTCTTTTTCTGATCTGGAATTTTTGAAACTGCCGGAATGACCTCCTGCCTTCTTTCTAGTATAATATTGATTCTCTTCTCTATAAAATCTGTGCTGGAGGGTAAGCTTGATTCTCCATGAGTCTACAGGGATGTAGTTTGGCACTATAACAAATATTAATGTAGAAAACCAATTTTTTCAATTGTTGTAAGTGGGATTTTCTTTTGTTATTGTTAATATGAAAAAAGGTCTGGCAAAAGAATGGTTGACCTTTTTAATTGATCATTGTCTGCGCCATCCAAATGAAAATTCTGAGTCCACCGCTGCTTGACCCACACTACGAACAATGAAACCTCACACACACCATTTCGTCATAAACCAGTTTATGACGAAATGGTGTGTGTGAGGTTTCATTGTTCGTAGTATGGGTCAAGTGGGCCCTTTTGTCTAACTGTAAAGGGCCTGAGAAATGTTCAACCACCTTTTTGAAGTACGACCATGTGAAGGCCATAATTTGGATGGTTCGAGTTCGAGTTCGAGCACATGCTATTGCGGACGAATTAACTGAAGAAACTAATAAAAAGGAGTGGCCCATAAAAGAAAAGACCCCTTATCAATGGCCCTATACAGTGGGTCTATATTGGTCGAAGATCCAAATCCGGGTTGATGCAATATAAAATCCAACAAGTTCACAAGGTGCTTCCACGTTCGGTTTCCCTGCAGCTTGCCCAAAAATTATACCAAAGAGCAAGACAAGTCAAGACAGTCAAGCCAATGCGGATTTGGACGATTAAATATTACGTGAGTCTAGCCCAAAATGATATAGGCTGGAGATGGGCCAGTACCAGTCTGGTGCCCATTCAATACCTAGGAGCTTAGACAACACCTGTCTTTTATGGCGAACGGGTCCTAGTTCAAAAGTGGGTATTTAATAATTTGGCACAAAGTGGTAAATAACAGGAAAGTAGATGTGAATGTGAGAATTGCAAAGGGGTCATGATAGGCTATGAAGCACGAACGCGGATACGGGACACGGATACGATACGACACGGATACGCAGATACGCCATTTTCCAAAAAAGTAGGATACGATACGCCGGGGATACGTTGAATTTTTATTTTTTTTTAAATATTTTTTATATGATTATATAATAAAAATCTAACATTATTTCAATCAAAATATCACCTAAGGATAATGGAATTGAAAATTAAATGGTATCCATATATTTGTGAATTGATGCAGAATAAACATAGTAGTCACAACACAAGAACTGTTTGTGAAAAACAGATATGAGCCTTATAGATAACAACATAATGTCCATAAATCATCAGAATAAACATAGTGTCCATAAATAAAACAGAGATAATACAAAAATATCAGAAAATCAAGAACAGAACAAACGACAAGATATGAAATATGAGCCTTAAAGATAACAACTGAATATCAAACAATTCCTTGCAATCAGAATCAACAATATACACAAATCATGGAAAACAGATAAACAGATCCCCAATTCGATTAAAAAAAAAAACAAGAGATTTTGAGCAAACAAATCAAGAGACACAGAGAGGGGAAAAGAAGAGAAAAGAGGACAAAACAAAACCCAGACGCACCAAACAGCAACCCAAAACACCCACAACCCTCCATCCGAACCCAATTCCCTAATCGAGAACCTCTCGGCACTACCGAAGCACAAATCCCTAAGCCAACCCAACCCCACATTCCAGTCAAACCCACGACCACTGCGCACGGAACCCACCCCCCTGCCTTCATCCCTCAGGCCTCATCGAAACCCTAAATCCCATGCCCCACTTCTGTTTCAGACCTAAAAATCAAAACAACACCACGCTCTCCGGCCTTGTCGAAAACCCCATCCCAGAGAAGAAAAAAGAAAAAAAAAGAGAAGTCGCAGCAGAAAGAAGAAGTAGACAGAAGGAGGAAGATATCTAAGTTGAGAAGCTACCTTGCACCGACGACGAGCTACCAGCAGCCAGGTCCTTCTTGTGAGTCGAAACGGATGGAGGATGGACAATCTTCTGATCTAATCTTCAGCAGATGGAGGATGGAGGCGATCTTCCGGTGATGCCTCTGCTATAGGGTTTCGTTTTTTTTTCTCCTCCAGTCTTTCCCCCATTTTATAACTAAATTCGTGTCCCGCTCGTATCCTGACGGTCACCGTGCGTGTCCCGCGCGTGTCGGGACGTATCCCGCACGTATCCGATACATAAAATAAATAAATAAATAATACGATACGAAAAACACGTATCCCATACGTGTCCATGGCGTATCCGTATCCGATACGTCCGGGATACGGATACGCCACCCATTTTGACGTGTCCGTGCTTCATAGATGATAGGATGTCATGGCCTCATTGTGGGGCCTGGGCCCATGCTTGTTTGAACCTTGCACTGTTAGCTCGGAGGGCTGATGTTCAATCTTGGATCAGCTCGTCTACCTGAAGGTTCTATCGTTGGGGGTATCCATTACATTAGATGTGATGCTTCTTTCTAGGTAAATATTCTGGGCGAACTCAGATTGTTGTGTGAAAACTCAGAAATTGGATTCTCACGTGGATACCGTTGACAATTAAAATGGATATAGTCAGAAATGAGTAGATACCAAGATACATGCATGTGGTTCAAACACCAAACATAATATCATTTTAGATGTTTGGACATGTACACTCAATCAGAGAACTAAAAACACCTGCACAAGTGAAAAGAAAATAAATTTTTTTTTTTTTTTGAGAGTTGCAAGTAATAAATTTCAACAGAATGAAGGGTCCAATAAAAGATGGGAAGTAGTTAAAAACGATGTAGGAATTTGGCATTTGCCTTCAAATTAGATAATTAGATAAGTAGAGATTACACTGTAGAAGGACGAAATAAGGCATCACTTGGGCAAGGCCCTGCCATAGATGGCCCATTCAGTAGAAGTTGGCCCAACCTGTTTATATATTGGGCTTTTAATGACCCAGACAACAGATATAAAAACACAGCCCAAATCAGATTAATGCCAAAGATTCTAGCCCAAGGTTGACCTAAAGATTTGATAAATTTAGAGAAGGACTACCTAATGGGGTTTTATTATTGGCCGGTGATCTGTGCATGTGCATAGATCCCATACACATGCGTGTACAATTATTATGATTTTGGTGATTCACTTGTCAGCCAATAGAAGAGACAACATAAGAAATTTAAAACACTAGAGGACTAGGAAGTTAGATTCTCAAATCTTGCAATAACCAATTTCATTAGTAGCTGAGGTAGTCTACTTTATTCAACTATTAAGGTAAACAAATCAGTCCATTTATGTGCATGTGATTTCCTTTCCACACACCTCTAAAACTTCCATCCACACTTTTGCTCTCTTACAACACATACATAAACTGTTTCATACAAAACCCACCAAAATTAACTACATTTCATGCAAGAAGGATCTAAACTTGGGTGCAAAAGCAAGCCCCTGATGGGGACTTTGGGGACCCCTACATCCCTCACCTTAGAGCAACCTTCAACCCAAAACCACTCCCAAACCCCACCTAATGAGACTTCCTTCCACACCAACATCCCACACCCAAGATCCCTATACAAATACACAGCCCCATCACCCCCCACACACTTGGTGCTGGCCCACTTCATCCTACCGCCCAAAAACCTCTTCCCCAGCTCGAGTGGGACCACCCCAACGACCCCCCACACATCCCCCACACCCAATTCCCACACGTACGCCTTCCCTCCGCACGTGCCGCCAAACAGCCCGAGGCGCCCAGAGCGGCTCACCAGCGCGGCGCACTCGAGCCGGTCGGCCACCGGCGCCTTGACCTCCCGCCACGTGCGCGAGCCGAGCATGAACCCCATCACGCTGTACGCACGTGCGGACGTCATCCAGTATAGTACACCTCCGGAGCAGACGCTCTCGTTGGGGGTCCAGACCGTCAATCTGACCGCGAATTCGACGGGCATTGGGCCGAGATCGGCCCACTTGTCGGTCCGGGAGTCGTACATTTCCAAAGTGGGGACGAAGGACGCCCCGCCAGATGGGGCGTCGGACATGCCGCCGGCTGCGTAGAGCTGGAAAGAGGAGGATGACGGGCCTACGAGGACGACGCCGAGGGCGGGGTTGGCACGTGCGAGGTTGAGATTTGGGAGGGGTCGGAACTGTTTGGTGAAGGGGTTGCAGAGGAGGAGGGAGGGGGAGAGGGAGGGGCGGCAGAGGAGGAGGGAGCCGACGGGGGCGAGTGGGCGGAGGGGGTGGTCGGGGAAGAAGTCGAGGGGGAGGAGGTGCCAGCGGTTGAGACTTGGGTTGTAGGCGTAGCAGAGGGGGGTGCGGTTGCGAGAGTGGGTGATGGCTACAAACCAAGGAGGTTGTTGTTGGGAGATTGAGGGATAAGATGAGGAGGTCTTGACACACGTGTGCCAGTGCTTGCAGGTTGAAGTGGAGGTTGCAAGGGAGTCTGGGGAGAGGAAGGAGAAGATGTGGGAAAGAAGATCCAAGGGGATGTCATTCCACATATCTGTGAAATTCTGAGGAGGAGCTCAAATTTGATTTGATAGAGAAAGAGAGAAGGGTAGGTGGGTGGGTGAGAAGTTTTCAGTGTTGGATATTCAGAAGGTATATACTGAAGGAAGGGGGAGTGTAAGTGCGTGCAATTATTTGAGTGCTGCACAATTAGAGCAACTTGCCAACTTCTCCAAAACGCCCTCCCTCTCCATCCTCTTTCTAGAGTTTGTTCTGTCCTATTTTCACACAGTAATATTGTACTTATGAACACAGTTTTACCATATTGAAAGTTTTCTTTTTACTTTACACTTCTGACTTCTCCTTGCGTTATTCACCACCATTGGTTTTATTATAATTTAAGACTATTAAACTTTGCCGACCTACAATTAACCTCTAGGATCATTCGGATTGATATCACATCAACTTTTAATCTATTCTATCCTTTTGATACCTGTCTGTTCAGGTTCAGGTGGGCCACACAAGAGGTGGACATTTTGCTGCAACATGACTTGGATTTGTGCCATAAAAGGACAATAAACGGTATATATCTGACTCACATCATGTGAAGTGAGTTGGGATTTTATTTCCCTCGCTAGTGTTTTTACTGTGTAGAGACGCTTTAGCAATAGCCAATAGAGTGAGGCAATGGTTCTTTGACGAGCCCAAAGGCCAAGAGGATTATAAAAATAAAATATTAAAAAGCCGAGCAATAGTTTGATACTCTGGGGGAGTATGTATGTCCATGTGCATGCACAGTCTTGTAAAAGGCATACATTACATTTATACATATATAATCTGGGACCATAAAAACAAGAATTAAGAAAATAAAAAAAGAAAAGCCATGGTTCCCAACATCAGATGGGTGCATTACCCTGAAAGTTCACCCTCGTTTAATGATGTTACCTGCCTTGTATAATAAGATGACTTCTCTGTTGAGGTCAACGTCCACCCTCGTTCCGCCCCAATCATAAAATTATTATTGTGCCGGTTTCTATCACCAGTTGATTTTGAAATAAGTGGTAGCTCAATGGGGTGTAAGATCCTACGTTCTCAATCTTCTCATCATTAAAAGAAAAAATACGGCTTCTCAATATTGGGTAGTTAAATATAATTTGCAAAGTTACTAATCTCTCTCTCTTTGGAGAACTTGCTTGAAGTATATATTTATTTAGAAGAAGCACAATTAAAATGGAATGGAGGAAGTCCTTCAAAATGAAACATAGGAAAGAAATCTGCACTACAAGGATTGAGTAGTTTAGATCTTTGTAGAATAAAATCAGCATCTCGATCATTACTAGACATGGCTGAGAATGACGGTTAAAAACTTAAGACCTTGACAACAAAAAGGAGATGCTCTCTATTAAGAAAATCCCTTGTGAAGAAACCAAACAAGGATCATCATGTATTCAATGTAGTTAAAAAAATCATCCCAACTTACATCCCATCTATCTGGATTGAAGTGGAAGGGATCTTGGAAGTTGTCAGGATCTGTCTGGAGGTGTCTAATCCAAACAACAACCTGCTAATCTTTGGGTATTCTTCCATAGAAACCGTCAAATCTCAAAAGCAGTTTTTTTTTTTTTGCCAAAAAAAATATTCCAAGAAAGTAAAAGAAACCGTCATTCTCAGTCTCTCAAATGTTTCTTTCTTTCCCTTTTGGTTTCTTCCATAGAGAATTAGAGATGCAATAATCAGCTGCGGGTGGCCACAATGTAAAAAGATTCTTGGAAGGGCCATATGTAAATGATCATTCATCATAGAGTTTTCAAAATCTCTACAGGGCTTTCAGGATTTTTTTTTTTTTTGGGTGGGAGTACTAGGGGTAGGGGTGGGGCTGGTCCTCCAACAAGCCAATTGTGTATTTGTGAATTATTAAAGAAATATATATGATGCCTTACTTTACCCCCAAGTTGCAAAATCTTGATGTAGAAAATTGCTTTTAAAAGGTTGAGATGATCAAAAGCTCCAAGAAAAAGAATAAGAAAGGGAGAGCAGTATGAAATAATTGCATTTTCTTTTAAAAAGAGAGCATCTTACAAACCAGAGATTAGGATTATAAACAAAGGCCCCAGCCTAAACCTAACCTACTTTGGCCTGGATACGGACTGATACTTTAGGACCATACTTGGGCCTATATCTACTAGCAGCCCAATATCTAAACTGGACTACTGGATCAGATAGAGATATTCAACACAATAGGCCTGAATCTGATACATAACTGATGTATTGGGCAAATGCAAAAGAAGAAGAAAAAAAGGCCCATGGGCTCGATCCATGATATCTAACATCTCGGGCTTCTGCAAGATTTGGCCCTGCGTGGTGCATGAGTAGCTAAGCTAGAGATGGTTGCTTTGTAAACGGCTCCAATGATATGACACCATGATGTGAGCTTGATCAGATCAGTCCTTGACGTTTCTTCTTATCCAGTTAAAGCTACATATGACTTTTCTATCTAATTGCCCTAACTCTCTTTAATTTCACAAGAAACATTTATGCAAAGTTGCATTGCATGTAAATGGAATTCCCGACCTGTTTGTTTGCATATAATATATTAGGAAGTCAAGGTCAAATGAGCTTCACCAAAATAATATTAAAGAGGTGATATATCTGATTACCCCCTTTGACTTGGCTAGATCATGAATATGGTCTTTAGTCAGAGATATTAGAAACTAGAAAGCCTTTTTTGCGGACCCTATTAATGTTACAAGTGATATAACCTTGTTGTAGTTTTTTGAGTTATTATGGTGATCATACCTTAATAGATAGACTTATTTGAACATTAAAGAAGGGAGAGAAGGCTAATTACATGTGACTAGATTTGCATGTAAGGGCTCGTCTGTGTGGAGTTACAAGAAAAGATACAATTAAGAAAGATTGAACAAAAGGAAAACTAACTGAGTAGCTAAAAAAAGAAAATAGTAAGTGATTTCCCTACTGATTTGCACATGTATAAGATTTGTCAAAAGGTTACAAGGAAAAAACGAGGCATTTATGCCTTTGTGCAATGAGAGAATTACACAATAGAGAGGAAAGTTATTTTAATTTTTCATACGACCCACTATTCTATTGTTTGTTGTGACAAATTATTCTAGCTGAAAAGAGAAAAAAAATAAATTAATTAATTTTCTTCAATAGAGAAGATTTTAATGAATCGGAACGTAGAGTTCCTTAGTCCCATGGAAACAAAAAAGAAAAAGAAAAAAAAATGGCAAAACATGGGATCCTTTCATTGCGCAAGAAGTTCTTGTAAAAACTTTGAATGAACTAGTGAGATAGACATGACAGTGGATTGATTTACAAGAACATGAAAATTATAACCCACAACGTCAACCTCAGGTGGATGAGGTAGGCTACAAATGAATAAAGGTTCTCACAGATTAGGTTAGACTGGTCTGAAACTTGCCCAAGCCTGACCGACTTAGATATCGGGCCTGACATTGAAGAACGGGTCCAGCCCATGGGCCTGAAAGTCAGGTGCGAGCTTGGCAAATTCACAAAATACATACACTCACTTCATCAAGTTAAATATGTCAGGCTGGCCTCGCCTTCAAGTACATAGAGGATAAGACCTGGCTTTGTTTGCAATCAAGCCAAAAAACTAGGCCTGTTATGGGCAGCCCACGGGCCTCAAAATGGAGCCCAAATTCAGCCACATGGGCCTGTCTTGGGTCAAGCTTCAATCTCCAAGCAGCCCTGGTAAGTGGTAATGATGATGTCCTAGTAATGATAATGGTGTTTATGATAATGGAAAGATGGGGGAAAAAAAAAACGTAAAGAAACAATAACTTTTTTTCCCTTGATTCATTATCATTAGGACAAAGTCAATCGCACAAGGACCCACTGAAAAAGTTTTAGAGGCAAGAAAGAAAAGGATTGAACAAGCAAAATGTTCAAGTATACGTATTTATTTGTCTGCTATATGCAGGAAATGATTTGTAATACATGGTCCTCACTTCACTGTCCATGATAAGGACAAGACATCTACCACACTACACAGGAAGCCCTGTTTTTTAGCTAGTATTTCAGACTCTTTATTAACAAATTTTGACAAAGAAGTTGGAAGACCATTTCATGAGATCTTGCATCAATGGTTGAAACAAATTCAACACAAAATATAGTCAATACCACCCATCGAAAACTTAAAAAAAAAAAAAAAAAAAAAGAGAGAGGAGAAAATGAAATCTTAAGCTGTCACAGAAATAAATGTGGCTGAAAATTTTAACGCACAGGAATATTTGCCAAGAGCCTTGTCCTAAACCAACCAGAGAATGATTGCTATGTGGCACTAAGCCGTCTACAAACAAAGTGATAATCAAGACAATCATCATGTTTCTATGATCTAATCTAATAAGTAATACTTATCCTATCAGTCTCCCTCAAACTTCAAGTTACTTAAAAGAAGACTAGAGCTTGACATATGACCTGCCGTGATGGCAATGGGAATGACAGCAAATGATTTTGATAGGACAAAGTCCATTACCAGCAAGAACAGTGTCTCAACCAGGTGGTAAGACGCAAGTGGTAAGACGCTGCAGTTCTCACCACACCACCTGACTGTTGGCTACTTAGGTTATCATCGATCTGATGATGGTCAGGACAGTATATGTTCATTTTATGCAGGGTCCAATTCTTTTGCTTTAAAGCTGGGTAGCAGTTAGGAAAAAAAATGGTTAAGTTCTGAATTTACATTGCGCCACATCAGTGTAGTTATCCCATATAAGCAATGTGATTTTGAACGCCTCTTCATACTTTTGAAAGAACGTTTGGAAGAAACATCTCCAACGTTTCATTCATTCTCTGAAACGCCTCTCATTAATGCATCTCCTTAAAACCCAAATAAAAGAAAGGGAAGAAACATCTTTCCTCTCTCTCTCTCTTTCAACCCTCTCTTCCTTCAAAATGCATCCACCTCTAACCACGAATGTCTTTCTCTCTCACCTCCTCTTGTCCCATATCTCTCATCTTCTTTGCCCCATCTTGGAAGCCTCTCTTAACACAGATCCATGTCTCACCTATCAAGCTTGTGATCTCTACAGGTATAAAGCAAGGTAGAGACACCTGTGAATTTACATATCTACCTTGAAAGTAGAAAAACATGTGAACTTCAGCAGTGTACAAAGCCGAGTACAATATTCTAAACCGGTTTATTGATAGTTTTCCACCAGGAATGTTACAGGCACATCCTGCATAGAAAATGGAAGTTGGCCCAATAAAGAATCTTGGTCAAAATCACCAGGTAAAGCAAGGTAGCGCCCATGAATTGACAAGATTAGACTTTCATTTTCTCAGTCAGTCCATGTATCTAATGACCTTCTCAATCAGTCCTTCGCATTTTTCGGGTGCACATTCACAGCTCTTAACTCCTAGCACACACATATCTTCCATTAATTGCCATTGGACTCACCAACATTCATCTTCACATCATTTATATCAGATTTAATCAACAAATAGAGAAAGAAGAAAGTCTCAACACTGTATCCATCTAGCTTTCAGTCTTTAAAAATATAAAAATAGAATTGTATTTAGCCAACCTTTAACTCATGCTTAGATATATTCATCCCTCTACCCTCCCTGATCATAATTCATACAGGATGGCTCATATAGAGGTGTCAATACCCAATGAGTCGAGTCATGCCAGGCACAAATTGAAGCGATCACTAAAGGTAACATGTATTCTTAACCCCAACCCAATCTAACTCATTGATTAAGCGAGTGGTAAATTTCAACTCAAATGCAACTAAGAAACAAAAAGGGTCAGCATTCATGACTTGACACCATCCCTAAATTACCATAATATCGAGTTGATAATGTTAAAAAAAGGTTGGTTGTGTTAATTAACCCAACGTGAAAACGATCAACCTGAATCATGAATCACTTTTGTTAGTCATCCCATATAAGCAATGTGATTTTGAACGCCTCTTCATACTTTTGAAAGAACGTTTGGAAGAAACATCTCCAACGTTTCATTCATTCTCTGAGACGCCTCTCGTTAATGCATCACCTTAAAACCCAAATAAAAGAAAGGGAAGAAACATCTTTCCTCTTCATCAATGTCTCTCTCTCTCTCTTTCAACCCTCTCTTCCTTCAAAATGCATCCACCTCTAACCACGAATGTCTTTCTCTCTCACCTCCTCTTGTCCCATATCTCTCATCTTCTTTGCCCCATCTTGGAAGCCTCTCTTAACAGTAACACAGATCCATGTCTCACCTATCAAGCTTGTGATCTCTACAGGTATAAAGCAAGGTAGAAACACCTGTGAATTCACATCTTTACCTTGAAAGTAGAAAAACATGTGAACTTCAGCAGTGTACAAAGCCGAGTACAATATTCTAAACCGGTTTATTGATAGTTTTCCACCAGGAATGTTACAGGCACATCCTGCATAGAAAATGGAAGTTGGCCCAATAAAGAATCTTGGTCAAAATCACCAGGTAAAGCAAGGTAGCGCCCATGAATTGACAAGATTAGACTTTCATTTTCTCAGTCAGTCCATGTATCTAATGACCTTCTCAATCAGTCCTTCGCATTTTTCGGGTGCACATTCACAGCTCTTAACTCCTAGCACACACATATCTTCCATTAATTGCCATTGGACTCACCAACATTCATCTTCACATCATTTATATCAGATTTAATCAACAAATAGAGAAAGAAGAAAGTCTCAACACTGTATCCATCTAGCTTTCAGTCTTTAAAAATATAAAAATAGAATTGTATTTAGCCAACCTTTAACTCATGCTTAGATATATTCATCCCTCTACCCTCCCTGATCATAATTCATACAGGATGGCTCATATAGAGGTGTCAATACCCAATGAGTCGAGTCATGCCAGGCACAAATTGAACCGATCACTAAAGGTAACATGTATTCTTAACCCCAACCCAATCTAATTCATTGATTAAGCTGAGTGGTAAATTTCAACTCAAATGCAACTAAGAAACAAAAAGGGTCAGCATTCATGACTTGACACCATCCCTAAATTACCATAATATCGAGTTGATAAGGTTAAAAAAAAGGTTGATTGTGTTAATTAACCCAATGTGAAAACGATCAACCTGAATCATGAATCACTTGTGTTAGTCATCCCATGGGGGAAAGCGAGTTTTTTTTTTTTTTTATCCAAATGAATACAAAAATGGGTTTGTCATTCATTATTAATTAATATTTAATTTAGATATTAAACGTAATTATTATTTAGTTTTGCATGAGACCTAACTGATCTGTGCATCGCAGGGCCTTGATGCTAGTCCGAATAACAAGTATTTTGTATAGATAGAACTACAGGTGTTCGATCGAAACGCTTAGACTAACAATCTCGTCATCTAGATCCACCAAGTGAGTGAGCTAAACAGAAAATAACTTCAAGACCTGGATGCTAGGTTCCTCCATCAAAGGCCAATCGGAATTCACAGTGATCTACTCACAATAGGCTCCACATGACAGTGAAGTACTTCAGTTTCTGGAAAGGCTACTTAGATGGAACTTAATATTCTGTTGATATTACAGGATACCATTACCATACCATGCAGATCTGGGGTGTGCACAACGTCAATGGAGGTGACATCTTCACAATTAATTTTGAATACATCTTCCCTACAGTTGTGGTCTTCTCTACCCTGGATCCTTAGCAAATAATCTCGCTCGTATGACCTAACTGATGTGAAGAATGCACCCACTGTAGCTGATCTTAAATGCCTGGAGGTTCTCTTCGGCTGTCACCATTTTCTCTGTCTTAACATATCCTTGAGTTTTCTTGTGGTAATCTCTACTCTTAGATTTCTTCCAGGTTCTTGCAGGGAGCTACTTTAGCGTCATGGGTTCTATTGTCAGTCTCGTGAAACCAGGGAGGATGACAATGTTTGGCACCCTTCTGCTAGTTTGGGGGCTTGTCAAGGAAGGGATTCTCAGTAAACCTGTAAACGCAGGGCCAGCAAAGGCCGTTTGTGTCTACCCAACCATGTTTACTGCATTGGTCTGTGCCCTTTCATCTATGAAGTATGATGTAAAGAAGGCCATCCGAAACAGACAAGCTAGACCTGTTGCAAAACTACTGCAGACTCATCTAAATCCAAATTGAAATGAGCAGGGATATGATCAAACCCAAATGACTGGAATATAACCAGATGTAGTGAATTTGATTATTTGAATGACTTCATGTTTATTTGATTTGATTGGTTAACACTAACAGTTGTTTTTTGGGTCTTATCAAACAAGAAAATCATTTTGTAGTGATTTATGGTTCTGTAGCACAGAATTAGAGTTCAAACAGGTAAAAAAAGGCTTAGATATCATGCCATCTCGAGCCTTTGTCAACATGACGGGAGCATCTCAGCCTCCACCTCAAAATTTGTATACCATTTCCTCTGTATATTCAAGTTCTTTGAGAAGGCCTGCTAGCTGAATATCAGAAAAATAGGGTAAGCCTCAGATGATAAATACAAAGATCAGAGAAGCAACAAAAAGGTTAGCACATATCAGGAACAAATGAATATAGTAGTTTGTTTTTACAATAACTGGAATAAGGAAAATTTCTTGCATACCTCTCCTTGCGAATAATCCTTTGCCTTTTCTCCAGAGATGTGTTTCATCATTCCAGGGGGGCCACATACCTGGACAGTTATAGAAAAATAAGATTCAAAACAAATGCTGTGACATTTTATTTTTTTGGTAGAGACAAATTAATCCATTAAAGATAAAAAGAAAACCAAGCACATGCAGCACCATAAGAAAATTTTCGAAAGTAATTGTTCCTCTTATATATGCAAGAAAATGGAAAATTATTGGAAGTACTGGTTCTTGTTATTTGCTCAAGAAAACCTCGAATTATAAGTTAATTTACAACTCATTCATCTTTAGATTACCAGCCTGATGCCAAATTTGAAAATTAAAACTACTAACTACTGATAAACTGAAAAAAGACTTAAATTGCAACATTAAAAGTAAAATAGAGCTCACGAGTATCAGTGTGTCTTCACTTGGACCAGGCAAGCCTTTTGAAATCATATCCTTTGATATGTAACCCCTACCTCCTCTCCAATTCTTTGATGGGTTATCGACAGTATAAAATACCTGTTTTTTTTTTTTATCACCAAAGCAGATGAGGAATAGCACTGGAAAAAAAAAAAAAATACTGCTCTTTGATATTCACAGTTTTCATGCAGATAGTTGGCAGTTACCTTCAAATTTGGATGGCTGGTTGAAAGCACGTCAAGCTTCCCTTTGAGCAGAATGTCATCTGGAGATATGTTGGCATAAAGCAATGACACCTAAACAAGCAAAGAACCACTGTAAGGAACTGACGAATGAAATAACCATAAGAAACCCTGGTGTCATGCTGTTCAACCTACAGAGCAGTAGTAACGTCAAATTTAATGGATATATAAGCAACATAAGCTGCACACTTACGCAGAACACTTAAGATCGGTATTTTGAAAAAAAATATTTAGCAGTCCCAAATAGAGGTATGGTTGGATGTACTCATAAGTTCCAATTGGAGTGCCGATAAGAAGAAAAAGCTCCAATTGCAGTTGGTTCAAATATTATGGAAAAATGTACAGTAACCTATTAATTCCACTTGGTTTGAGCAATCCGGAAACTAAAAATCACATTATGTGAAATGTCATTGCTCTGACAATATTGGCAATAGGTTGTGATAATGATTTGGGTGGAGAATGCAGAAACACGTTTTTCAGAAATACGTTATGCCCACCAAATGTTATTTTCACTTTCCACACCACCCAAAAAAGTATTGCACCTTGACAACCAGGTATTGCCTAATACTGAAACTACAGATTATGATATATGAAAGGCCCGATCAATACTGTCATGCATGTCTTGGCAGCAGGTTACTCCAACTAATCGAGGCCATGTGTGGGGCAGAGATTGCATCCCATACTCTAATGATGTACATCTTAAAGCCATGAAAGCTTTGTTGAGAATGTAAATTGCTCTCTAGAAGCGGCTTCACCAGCAGCAGCATGTGGATCTAGTGTAAGTGTGCCATGTCCAAGCAATGACAGTGGGCTCTGCAATGTAGATGACTTTTTGCTGCTCACAAAAAAGTGGACCAGACTGAATTTTAGGCCAGGACACAGCAATAGGACCAATCCAATGGACGACACTGGACACAAGTCGTGGATGCATTTCCATGCGGGCATATTTACTGGTGTTGGTGGTCAGGAGCTACATGTATGGTCACGGCAACCTCAGAAGTCAAAACTTTGCAATGAACTTCATATTTAGTCCAAAATAAAGGAAAAATTAGAAGTAGGATGTAAAAAGAAAGACTCCAAAATTTTACAAGATGCTGTTGAGGAAAGACCAAAAGATTCTATATATGAGAGCGTACTTGAGTGTTGTCCTCAGGGTTCTTCAGAATAGCCTCAATAATTTGCAGCATTGGTGTGATACCTGTGCCACCTGCAATCTGCCACAATTTACAAGCCTAAGCATATTATAGAAGAGTCTACAAACAGATCTAAGGACTAATGCTGAAATGTATCTGAGGAACATTTCTGATGCATAATGAACTATTGAAATATTTTCACATCATTGTATTGGTGGTCTTTCAAACACAAAATGCAGAACAAATGCAAGATTTTGCATTGCCTTTCCACAAATGTTGCAGATCATCACCATCTGAGCCATTGGCTGAGATTCAATATTGCAAACATAGAATGTTAAAACAATATTCTTAGACATTATTTAGTTAAGTAATTTAGAGGTAATCTGGTAATTTTGCATTTGGGACAATCATGGTTGAGATTAGAACTTATTAGGTGAGTTTAAGGGCAGACATGTGGAGTTTCTTCCTTCTGTAAAGAATCTAAAAGTCTTAGAAAAGAGGAGAGGAGGTTTCCACTTTTCTTGGTTGAAAGAACTTGGGGAGAATACTTGCCGAATGACATTTCATATGCTTGCTGATTTGGGCATCGACAGACACCTTTGATTGGGTCTCTTCCTCATGGATCTTTCAAGGGTGATTATCTCCACACATGCTGCAAGCAATATGTTAACTTATAAGCTTATATCATCTCTAAATTTTTTTACACATGAAAAGATCTGTTTTTTTACACATGAAAAGATCTGTGGAATGATGGTTATGATGTGCATGAAGATCATCTCTAAATTTGTTTAATCATCATTTCTTCTTGTTTTCATATTTTAAAATTGAAAAGCCTTAAGTTGGGACTGGAATTGACTGGAATAAAACTTGGATTTAGTTGGCTTTTAAGCATCAAGTTGCTGAATATATGTGAGTCTGCTATGATTTGATTTGATTTGCTGAATACTGGATTAGGTTTGCTGAATGTACACGAGACCACTATTACAACTCCTTGCTGACTTTTATTCTTCTGAGATTCAGTTGGTTTAATCAGTGCTGTTGGGGGCTGTACTGGTTGTGCACAGCAGTCTTAGCAACAGTTAGTTAAGCTGCTTAAGCATCAAGTTGCTGAATATATGTGAGGCTGCTATGATTTGATTTGATTTGCTGGATACTGGATTAGGTTTGCTGAATGTACACAAGACCACTATTACATCTCCTTGCTGACTTGTATTCTTATGAAATTTAGTTGGTTTAATCAGTGCTTTTGGGGGCTGTACTGGTTGTGCATAGTGCATACTGCTGTTTGAAAATTCAGCAGTCTTAACAATGGTTAGTTGCTGTAAATTCACCTCAGATTTAGTTTGAGGTAGAGGACTGACATAGGAAATTAATTGGCATGTAAAAGGGATTATAGCTTTGAGTTTTTTTCTGGAGCCAAATTCCATGAGAATGGTAGGTGGATTTTCATATTACTGGGTACCCGTGCAAACTGCAAACTGCCTTAGTGTGAGACCCCAAGGTTTTGCAACGCATCTGGCTAACTTCACCTTCCATCCATATGCAGCCTCATTCATTTGATGCTGATGGTAGCTAATTTGACTATAATACAGAATTACCAAAATTAGTTTACATCACTGGCATAATCTATTCTTACCATGCCAATGTTCTTTTTCATATTGGGCTTATATCTGAGCTTTTCAATTGGTCTGCAAAAAGGAATAAAGTGTGATGCATTAATCACAGTAATATCACAAAGATTGTAGTGCATTGAAGGGCTTACCCTTTGACTTCTAATACATCACCCGGTTTCAATTTTTCCAGATGTTGGCTCATCTTTCCTTCTGGATAAATCTGTTGAAGAAAAATTGAAAAGCAATCAGCAAAGTGCTATACCTGCAAAACTCACTTAGCAAAAAAATCATGAAGTTAAAGGCATGCCTTCCGCCTAGGCATCAGGTGTAGGAGCCTCATATATACAAGAGGCAGGGGACCATGGTGAAGTGCCTGTGGCAATAGTTGCCCAATGTGGATTTTATCTTACCATTCAAAATAATAATAAAAATTATAATGATAATAATAATAATAATAAAATAGTTGCCAGGGCACACCTACATGGGATTTTGAGTGGGGGAGGGGGAAGGGGGTCGCTAAATATGGTATAGTGTCATTTGCTAGTTTGTGTCAGTTTGGTTTTCCTAAGAACCAAGCTCATATAGCTGATCTGGAATTCTGTATGCATGCCAATCATGGAGGATAGGGGGATTGGAAGGTCTGTGTATGGATAGAGGATGCCCCAAAAATGGGCAAGGCAACAGCAAAAAGAAATGAAAGAAAAGTGTTTTAGCCCAACTTTAAGTAGCAGCCAGATGTGCCGGCTTGGGGTGGGTGTTTCTTGATGGTTTGCATTTTGTTATAAGCGGGTAAGAGCATATGTGGGTCCCATCTGTAATCCAATCCAAACCCCCTTGTGAACGTGTATATTGGCATCAAACTAATTTGACACTGATGCAATATTAGAGTTTTTTTCCTTTCTTCCTTTTTTCCTCTTTTTTTTGGAATGATTGAAATTTTATTGGTGCATACAAATTCTATACAAAGACTGATAGAGGCAAGAGAAATGCCCCTTATAATAGAGAAGAAGCACTCTTATTGGAAACTCAAAAAATCAAAGCACCTTAACACCCTGCCTTAAGCAAAGGGTCTACAAAACCAAGAGCGTGAACCTCTGAAACATTATCAGACTTGACAAATATTAAGAGTATCAAGGGCAAACTATCGGCTTAGATGGATTGTCTGCCTTCCTGTTGGCTCCGCTTAGGACAAGATGGTGGACTATAGAGTTTTTCAAATCTTGAATCACCTCCATTGCCTTCACCAACCTCCATGGAGCTTCTCATGCATCCTAGGCTCATGATAGTGCACATTTGGAGTATCTCTGGACAAAAAGGTTTGAAATCCCAATTACCTTGGCCTACTTTATTTCAAAAAGCAATGCAGAAGTATCTGCTTTGTTGAACAACGCAATGATCCACCACTGGATTTTGCACCAAGAATTTTCAATCACTTTTCCACTGTCGTTGATGCATTGATATCTTCACCATTTAGAATCTAATGTCCTGAATTTTGAACCACTCCTTATCCATGCTGGTCATTTGATTAAATTTTAACTTGATGGTCTCATGATCACAAGATGAAAGTGCATTATCAGAACTAAATGATTAAGCTTATATTATGTTCTAATTTCTAAATTTTCAAGACTTAAGAAGTAGAAGTATGGATATGGGTTATGGAGAATGGATTGTATATGGTAGTTTGTTACTTGTTTAATGTGTATTTAATTTAATTTAAGATAACAATTAATTAAGTTCTCTTATCTTTACTCTTACGTTAATCGTGGTCATGTTTAAATTTCAATAACCTCATATTCTTATGTCATGGATGCATACCATATTTAACTTTTCAAGCACATATGGTACTCATCCATTTAATAACCCGGTCAAAGGATGTGTCCCAAAGGTGCAAAATAGAACACACATGCAAGCACACGCACACGCACATATGCATGTATTTGTATGTATCTTCTTGTTAACCACTAAATGTGCCCAAGGCAAACACATACACATGTACATACATAGATATATATATGTGTGTGTATCTTGTTGTTTAATGCTGCTATATATATATATATGTATTTACTATTTACATACACATGTGCCTCCAGGAAACTGTAGTATGCACTGCCTTGTGCGTCAGGCTCCAACTGACCTTGGCCCCTTGGGTGTGCCCTGTGCTTTGACTAGCTAGAGTTAAAGACAAAAGGGGGTGTATGATCCATTTAGATGAAATGTCAACAAGTATTAACTTTCACAAATGATAAAACAGTTGACTTCTGAGGGCGCTGATCAGCAGACGATGATTTCAGGATTGTGTTCTACAATCTTTTCCCAAATGTCCAATCACAGCATTGCATTAGCTAAATAGTACTTCCTATTGTATGATCTGTCCAATACCCCCTTTTTGGGGTACATTTATACACGCTCTTAAGTAGAGAGTTTCAAGCATAATCTGGTTATTTGTTAAATGGGGTATGCATGCATAACTTGAATTAGAAAACAGGGAAAATTATACTCTCCGATGGAAATGAGATACCTTAATCAGTAAATCAAAGTATCCTTTTGAATCCGGATCTGATATTGGAGTGTACCTGAAAAGTGACAGCTCATAATAAGTAGTAGCTAACTAGCTATATATATATTCATGTGAGGCCAAGGCTCCCCTAAGCTCGAGCTTAGGGAGAAAATTTCGTAAGCTCGTGCTTGTGGGGCCCACCTTTGGTCCATCCAAATGGACAAAACACATGACCCCCTTAAATTGCACATGTCCACCAACTTTCGGTAAGATCCGAATTTACAGGACCGTTGGATTGACTATATATTAATCCGAATGGATTGTTGACCATTAAACTCTTAGGCCCATATGGAGATGATAGAAAGTATGGTTGGGGCTGATTTTTTGCAGGGAGGAAGATCCTAGGGAGTCCTTGAAATCCCCCCCACCCCCATCCCCATGTGGTTACCCAAGTGGGCCCCACCACACACTTGAGCTTACCTTATCCTAAGCTTAGCTTAGGGAGCTGGCCTCTTCATGTGGAGTTCTTTTCTCTGATCATAAATGCACCATGCTATTTTCTTTTGTTTAATTTTTTTTAATGATGCCATACCGGCCAGTAGGGATTAGTTTACCGTCAGAGCCTCAGAAGAAACTGCCATATGCTCAAAACTTTTTTTTTTTTTGCCTTCCGTTATGGGAGAGTATGCCTTATTGAGCCAAGGTGAAGGTTCAGCAATCCACCATGTTATTTAGTTATCTTATCTTTGTATAGGCAATACAGTTCCCAAAGTGACGCTACATTGACAACAACATCCATAGTTGTGTTTATTAGATAAAAAGATCCCATATAGAGTACAGAGGCCCGATCCCTTTAACATCCAACACAAAGTTTGTTTCATCTGATTTCGATGCTCCTTTTGGATGTTTCAAGTGGAAAAACGAGTCCAATGTGAACCAATAGAAGTCTCAAAACTAACTTAGGGCCATTTCTAAACATTCCAACCTCTACTGACATGCTAACTAACTCATCCTGGACTTCTCAAATAATGAAAAACTGTAAAATGGAGAAGCCTTTACATGGATGGAAGCGAGCCCAAGGATAATTACTATAACATCCATTTTCTAATTAATAACTGTATAATGTACTTGACTTTTTTTTTTTTTGGTAACCACAACCAAGGGGCTGGGACCCAAGAGAGCCCACAAACGTGGGGAGAGGTGCCCACACACACAGGAAAGAGAGCCCATACACGTGGGAAGAGCAGCATAACCCAGGAATTGATCCCTAGGCACCCGGGTGAGCAGCAGGGCTGCCACTAACTGAGAAAACCCTCATTCTCATAATGTACTTGACTTTCCATGCTGTTCAGATCAATAGAACAAATCTGGTTTTAACTTGAAAGGTCACTGTACCAGAAACTTAAAAGGAACTAAATATTATGCTCTGAAATAATTTTTACACAGGTTTCTACTTCATACAAGAAATGAAGGTCATGACAAACTGAGTTGATGAGAGTTCGTGTCTTTACCTCTTCATCTCTTAGAGAAACGCTGATTATTGAAAGTGATTCTTTGAATTCCATTTCTTGGGTGTTGACAGCTAAGTTCCCGTGGAGGTTTCAATTTTACTTCAATGATTTTTTTTATCTCGTCTTCTATCCATGTGAGATTTCAGCATGTTCAGTGTTTGGCGACTCTTTGGCAAAACAAGGGGTGGATAGATCTTCAACTTTGGTGGCTGCCTTTTATTTTTTTGTGGTTGTTTTTTATTTCGTATAATCCTTTTATACCCCTTTTTTTGTTCTCATTGTTTTTCTTCTCAAATACAATTTTCAGTTACTGATAATAAAAACTAAGTTGATGAGTCCAAAAAAAGAACTATATCACAAAATATTTAACAAAGAAAAGTCATACTTATAGAAACAACAAAACTTGAAATCTTCAGAGTTGATCATTGATTCACTATGAAAGGTTACACAATCTGATAATACAAGGCAAAGGAATCTTGAGGTACTGTTGCTTCTGGCAAATATGCCTCAAATACTATGTTGATGTAGCATGATAAATCATGTTGAAGCAAATTGAAGATTGAAGATGCATATTTCTAACTAATAAAGTTCAATATAAAAAAAAAAATTACAACTCAGAGCATGCCATTGTTTAAACAAAAAATACTTACGGGCGAATGACATATTTTGTTTTCCCTTCAGCATCTTCTCCTAATGGGGCCCTGCAATCAGCATGACTTCAGGAGAAACGTAACAAGAATACACAGTGTAGAAGCTATGATCCCCAAACACAGAATGTATATGGTAAGGACAGTAAGGACATGTCATGGATATGATAGGGACTTGGATTTTACACAGTGAAATATGAATATGACATGACATGGTACGCTGCCTATTTTGAAGTTCCAGGTATCATAGCGCAGAGGTATGCAAAGCAAGGAAATACACTAGGGACTTTGCTCTAGTTTGCTTCTTAATTCTGATAATGGAAATACTTAAGAAATTGCCGAAAAATCCTGACATTCGAGAGGAAAAATTGGGTGGAGAATACCTTTTTGCTTCTTAATTCTGATAATGGAAATACTTAAGAAATTGCCGAAAAATCCTGACATTTGAGAGGAAAAATTGGGTGGAGAATACCTTGTAATGATACATGAAGCAATATCAAGGCCTAACTTGGCAGCAGGATCAAATGAAAATCTGTCATTTTGTGAATGATCCATAAAATAGAGTTAGAGCCAAGAGAAACAAATTCATGCACTATAAGCTGGCAATTATTTTTCTAGATTTATGGAATAAAAGATTTTAAAGAACCTTGTAAAGCCACCACTAGATCATTAAAATTTAAACATCATGCATTAAGAGAATTGACTAATATCTGTCATGCATCTACACGCTGTTCTCTGAATGAAGAAGATTTTCCTCATAACCTTAGTGCACAATACCAAAAATATTCAAAGACACACACCAGCTAGATCAATGTTTTTCCTTTTGTACAAAGCATATGTTGAACACTGATGGAGCAGCCCAAAGATTCGTAGCAAAAGGCATCAGCACTCAAGCATAGAATAGTGTGGTTTTTGAAGACACAGCGGTTGTTTTATTTCATCACGCTATTGCACCAACAGCACCATAGTCAGATAAACATCCACAAAATGTCAACAAATTGATTAATTTTCCAATGGAAGGTCGTATGTAATCCCAATGGGAGTCCAGTGATAGAAATTAAGTATTAATTCACCATTTGACTTCCCATTAGGCATCACCAATTCACCATATTGGGCTAAATCAAGAATGGGATCAAGCTGTTCAGAATGATAGATGATGCCCATGACATTCTTATATGCATGTGTCAACAATATACAAACAATAACCCTCCACTCCCTCCCTCCATAACTGATTTATAACATGACTTGACTTGAGCCCACAACCTCAAGGTTGCAATATCGAGCACCTTTCACATGTAAAACCCACAATATGTATTGTGGCTCAGTCAGTAATGGAGTATGCAAATCTTCCACCAACTAAATTAAGTTCTTAATTTTGGTCCGCTCAGTCAGTTATGGAGTATGCAAATCTTCCACCAACTAAATTAAGTTCTTAATTTTGGTCCGCACAGGCATCTTTTGCCCATGTAAAGTGTAGCGCTAATGAGGAAGCAGATCTTTTGGCAGAACAGGAAGTCATGTGCCATCATTTGGTTTTTGCAAATGAGCTTCTGAAAGAACCTTGATTGGAATGACCGTCCTTCCTTTGCACATGTTATCTTCTTGCGTGAGTGGGGGTGGGGATTGGGCAGCTACTAACGTACTTGTCAGTATAGATCTCTTATGCTGTAGCACAACTATTTACATCAATGAAAGTTACCATTCAAAAGAAAAGACAAAAAATAAATAAACCTTAATAATTCAGGTCATCGAGGCTACCATCTCATAGCCTTTTACAACCAAAACATACATGAATAAAAATTAAAATGTAGGAAAAAAGGATTACCTAAATAGCTGACTGTTGTGGCTAACCCGTGCAGTATCTTGCAGCTTAAATTCAACCCACTTTTCTGGGTTGAGAGCTGAAAAAGGACCAAAAACACCAGAGCCTTTATAAAACGAAAGGAAAGAAAATAATAGTGACCACACACTATATGATTTCCAACTCATACTATGAATCGGTAGTCATGTAAATGGAAATGGTTCCTCTGAAGTCTGACAATTGAAGTCACACAATATGTAATTACGCTATCTCGTTAAAAATTCAAGGAACTACATGGTGAAATTAAATCCACAAATAATAGTGATGGAAGCTGAAGAAAAGAACCAAAAAAAAAAAAAACTAAATGTTTTGGTACTGGACAAGGGCTGAGAGGGGGAAAAACAGTTTAGGTATGGGATAGAATAGTTTTAAAGAGTTAAGTAGCAATAGCCAATAACAAAGATGGAAAAGATAATTATCAAAGAGAAAGGACTTCGGGTCACTGGAGGCAAGTCAAAGATTTCTCATAAAAAGCCAGGTAGGATGATAATACCGATACTGATGGTTCGCTTGCCAAAGAAGGATACTAGATTTTCGGATTTGCCAAATACAGAACTTAAGGGCATACTTACCTACTTTTTCACCCACTTGTTCACTTTGTTGGTCCAGATGTGCCTGTACAATTGAATTGCACATTGGCAGATAAAGATTTTAGTCCACAAGACAAGAAGTGTAATGGAGAGCTGCTAAGTGCATATGCATGA
This sequence comes from Litsea cubeba, assembly GCA_012931725.1. Taxonomy (NCBI): domain Eukaryota; kingdom Viridiplantae; phylum Streptophyta; class Magnoliopsida; order Laurales; family Lauraceae; genus Litsea; species Litsea cubeba. The sequence continues at coordinate 30,726,664 of CM022945.1, read as the reverse complement.
ACAAGGCTCCAGATGCCACCATATGTGTGGAACTGGCATCCTTGCTTTTATTTAATTTAATAAATGTATGCACAGATCCCAACAACTGGGGGAGTCCACTTATGAGCTGGTCTCATGCGTACCATAGGAAATTACAGAAAAATCACACTAACACATTACTTAGAACTGTATGCCTTGCCTAATCAGTAAGTCTCACTTATAGCCATTCCATTCCCATTGCCCAAACTAAACCAATACTTCTTGGGAGAAAATGTGCGAGAAAATGTGCAAAAGATGGAACATCTTCCAAAAGGCCCCCAATGGGACAACGGCTAACTCTTTGATCTATGATGCAGTTCCAAGAGATTACACTTTCCATGATCAATTCATCATCAAATCAGCCTCATTGTCAAGATTTCATCACATCTGTTGCAGGGTCCATCCACATCGTCCAATTGTGGATATCTGTGTCCACCATCACTAGATATATGTTATTAGGTGATGTGTTTGTGTTGAGTATTCGCAAGAGCTAGTTGCTTGGCATGATTAAGAGAGAGACAATAAATAACAAAAGAACAGCAGAAATATCTAGAATAGGTCCACATTCATATAATTGATAACATAAACTATGGTGGCCAGGATCTTCCATTTCTGAGATTTCATTTTTTAGTGGCATGGTCCAACACCTGAGCCTCATCAGATCAATGATCTAGATCACCCAAGGAGAGTACAGATCCTTTCCTGAGGATCATATCATACTTCCTAAACCCATTTTCATTACTCCCGAAACCAATTTCATTCAAATTAATTATAACATTGACTAAAATCAGATCATGGGCAAAATCAAAGCTAAAATAATAAAATATAAATGAAGCCACAAAATTAAAACAGACCCATTATTTCCTAACATCTGAATTTCATACCCAAAGTCCCAAAACATCATATTCATTATGTAAGTTGCATTTCAGCTACAACCCATAATAACAACAGAGATGCCAGACAGACCCAAATCAACCCATTTCATCTTAAGACCAAAAAACCGATTTCTACTTAGAGACCCAAGTGAGAAATGGTGCTAGGAATTACCATTTCGGGAGAAGACAAGTAGTAGCAATATGTAATTCCACCGGAAATGGCAGCGATTGCTCCCAGAGGAAACCGATTGCGGAAATTGGACTTGGGGTGTTGTCTAAAGGCATTGCCAAAAGCGAGAGGAGCAGCTCTTGCAAGTCTTCTGAAGAAGAGAGCCATTCCAATTCCAATTTCGAAATCCAAACAAGGAGGAGAATTGGAGAAAGAAGCCGACGACTCCAAGCAAAAACCCAAGCTTTTTGTTTTTGTGGGAGGCTGCTGCACTCTTTAATATATGGTCCAATTGTCCATCACTAAACTAGGAGTAGAGCCTTCTCTTACACGTGGCAGACACCTGTACTTCCATCTTGTCCGTCCATAGTCATTGGCCCTCTTGGAATTGAACGTGCAGGATTGGAGTGGACAGTGGAGCTCTTTTTTTTTTTTTTTTGTTTTACTCATCAAGGTAGCTGTAGAAGAGGAGAGAGTTAGTAATTCTTGAAATTACATTTAAAAGTTATACAAACTATGATTTAAGAGAAACTTGACCCCACCATCATGGGTGGATATGATTTGATAGAGAGTTTGAATTTGAGAGGTGGGCCTGCTGTAGAGTGAATGGCCTCTTCCTTTTATTAAAAAAAAAAAAAACACTTTTCCAATAAAAAGCCAATAACTGAATTTTAAAATTTTATCTTTTTTAATATGATCATTTTCTGGTTTTTTTTTCTTTTTTAATTATTTTTTACTTTAGTTTACTTTACAAGTGAAATACCCAAATATTTGAGTGTTAGGCAAGTTAGAATGGTTCAGGTCGTTCAAGGCCATAATGAAAAGTAAATTTTAGTTAAAACCATCTGCGTCGTGTGTCTGAGTTTCAAAGTTTTCAATGCAAGATGGATTAGGGTAGGTTAAGATTTTTGCTGCTGTAAATTTGAGATGAAAATTCATTTAGTTAATCAAATCCAAATTTCTACAATACAATGTTGTTACAAATTCTTCTAGAATAAGTTTATGCAGACAAGTGGATTCCACTTAGAAAGAAATATTGTTTTGATTAGTACTATTTGGTGTTATACATTTTCATTATAGAAAAGAAAACGAATACTTCTTTTTCTCAATAGATAGTTCGGTGCTACCCATTTTTATCTGGGAAATGAAAAAGAATATACTAAGATTTTTCAATAGATAGTTTTTCAACTTCCTATAGTTAAAGTTGGGATGCAAGATCCCTTCTCCAGCAAAACTTAAAATCCTTGGAGCACAAAATCCTTCCATTGCACAAACAAGTTCAAGAAAATTTTGAAATACACTCATATTTCAATTGAAATCACTTAGATGGCTTTCGAGATTCTCCAAATTTCAAATTCCATGTATTTAAAAAAAAAAGATTAGGATTTATGAAATTCCAGAGTTTTTGCAAGAGACTTGGGGTGTTTAAAAATTATCCAAACATGAATTCTTAATTTATTTTCTTCAAACCACATCTTTTGACTCATTTACATGTTTATCAATGAAAACAGTGCTTCTAACATAATCAAATAATATATTATTCTAATAAAAATTTTAATTGTCTCTCTTACTGCAACGGTCACTCAATCTGGAAGCTTTGGGGATCATTGCCCATTTAGAATGAACTCATTCGACACTCTAGAGCATCAAGCCATGGGGCGCACTTCAAGGAAGTGCATCAAGATAATATAATTCTTCTGAAACATGCTCAAAAGAAAACAATCAAGACTTCCAAAAGACAAGACTACATTTACTTGATGAAACATCAACAGTGCAAAACTTTTTTCTTTGGAAAATGGTACAATGCAAAACTATCAACCACCATCTTTGGTCTTCAAGTGCTTGCCATATACCCCCAATATATTCATGCAGTGCAGGTCTAAATCTGTGCAGGTCATGCTTTTACCCCCCATAGGTAAACCCATTCCCCTTTGGCAGCAAATCAAAAAACAGAAAGAAGGGAGAGTGAACAAAGACTCAACATATATGACAGCTCTTCCTACATGTGCCATAGTAGTCAGGAGTCCCTAACATGAATACAGGGTTCTTTTGGCATTCCCCCAGTGAGGCCCATTGGGGACAATTGTTATCTTCATCCGTGCACTCTTCACCATCTGATGATGATGATGACACCGATATTGAATACTTTTGCACATCAAAGGCTTTTGCTCGAATCCATTTGGTTGCAGACCACTTCTCGCCCTCAACCACAGGACAACTTCCATGGAGACTGCTATTATCAGTTGTTGCATTAAGATGGAGATTGAAGAGGAGCAACGCATTCCCTTTGATGGCTTTTATTCCATACTCACTCTTTGCACAGTCGGATGATGTTCTGTCCTTGGATTGAGTACCTTTTATCTGCGAATTGTAAAAGCAGGTTAGAACTAGTGAACTACACTACAGCAATAAGACAGCAAAGATGAATGGGTTATCTCACCTGTAAGTGAGGTAAGATGATCTCACCACCCTGAGTGACATTAGATAAAAACATAAAAACTGTGGCAACTCTATTCCCACTAAATGCCGATTGGGAAATATCTTGATAGAAGTCGAAATGTGGTTTGAACTCCTCTTTGATACCATAATGCAGTATCCGCATATGCTCACCATTTTCTGAAGACTGGGAGAATTCAGATATATGACAGAGATCTAAATTGAGCAACATCCCATGCATCAGGTGGGAAGTGGAAGGAGAATGCAGTTAACAACAATACCTTTAGGAAGAAATGTCCAGGTAGAAATTCTATCTTCAATTCTTGCAACAATTTCATCCTTGCAAGCATCAAAGACACTGGTCAGATTGGGTGGAAAGAAATTAATTGGTTCTTACTTGCACTTGTTAAGAAAACAACTACTTTATATGATATTTGAGTGCATATGATTTGACGCCCAACAAGTAACTGTTTTACATTATTGAATCACTCAAGTGCCACCAGAGATGCACAGTTCCTTGATGGCCCCAATTCCAAACATATGGGACTGGTCAAGTTTTGGTGATTCAGGGGTTTCATATGTATGTGATATACAATAAAACCAAGCCGTACATTTGCATCCTTCTTTTGTCCTGTCTGTTTTTATTTATATGTATACTACTTGATGGCCACCAATCAAAGACTCAGTGTCTTCATCTGAGAAATTTCAATGAATTCACCATCCAAGCTAGGGCTCATCAGATTCAATATTATAGGTCATTGAATAATACATGCACAGATATTGGCACCTGGCAGCAGGAAACTGTATGTTTCATGTGTTGGGTGCATCCACAATCTCCAATTTTGTAGGCTTCTACTGTATAAACTGTGGGCATGGGTCATAAGTCAAACTTCATACCAGACAAATGATCATAATTGCACAAGTAGTGACAATCAAATGAATGGTTGAGATGAAAAATAGCCAACAGGCTTAATTAAAAATCAATGGTTAATTCACATATCATCAGATATTTTGGAAAACCTTCTATGACATAAATGTCCACAACTTCAGGATCAGATTTTAACATCCATACTCAGCAGGAACCTGAGCCAGCATGTACTATAGGTTGGCCTGGGAATCAAGGTGGGTACCTTTCAAGAGTAAAAAAGTGGTTTCTGCTAGTATTTTAGAATAGAAGGTGCGGGATCTAACTCACTTGGCCTCTATCCAGGAACATCTGGGAACCTGTATGAATGAGACCCGCTCTACCTGTGCCTATTTCTGAAGTATTTTGCAGCTTGCCCTGTGCCTGTGCCCATGCCCATAAGAACGATTTGAGTAATGAAGTCAGATCATGGTATTCTTTCAATCAAACAATCGATAACAGAAGGATTTACCAGAGAAATAAGGTGGTCACATTCCTCAGCTGAAAGGAAACCTTTATACAAGAAGGCCCTATCTCAAGAAATGCATAATTAAATGGTTCAAAAACACGATACAGGATTAACATGAGAAGTGCAATCAATCTACACACTTCCAAGTACAACATTTCACAAATACACTATTAAACTGCCCTACCACACTGGGGCCACGGGGGATTTACCCGGCTCCCACTGGGCTCCGTCATAAAAAAATAAAAATAAAAAACCCAAAAATATTAGCTGATAAATATTAGCAATACTTTCCCAGTTTCATCTTGGTACTTTGCATGTCATCATTACTGCAGTATTTGAGCAAAACAACAAACTGAACTGTATAAAATAAAATTTTAAAAAAATTGAGATTTTGAGCAATGAACGCTTTTTAGGATCTTTTGGGTAAAAGCCCTTTCAGTTTCCTTATTCATTGATCACATACTTGCATTCCTGCTTTTGTCTTGTGGTACTATATTGCATGCTTACCTTGCCAAAAGAACTGCACGCTCTAACAACCCTGACTCCATTACTCTAGCCAGGATTGTCCACTGTTTAAAGAGAGGTCCCCTTCCTAAGATGCCATTTTCCACAGCAGCCACTATCACCACCCCTCCCCCAAAGGCAGCTATTGAGAACTATAACTCTCTACCTTCCCTAAAGGAAAAACATGAGCTGTGCCTTCATTTCAATAGAGAGAATGATTAGTAGGAGAGGACTTCAGTAGTCTACACTCCAATTGATAATAGTTGTTTGGAATACCATTGGTTATTCACTATTCAGGTGTGGCTCCATGCATTTCGTAATTAATAGTGAGGGTCCATCACTTTGCTGGATGTGTCCCCTCAATTTCATCAAGGAAATCTATAGACTACTAGGTTCTCTATTTTGTCCAGAGATGCGCGATCAAAAGCATGCATTGCTTCCCTTTGTGCCGTGAGCCCACGACCTAGGTGGCAAAAATCACATTCTCATTGAAACTGACCTTGGATTCCATGAGAGCTGGAAAACACGTGAAGGATCAAATCCAATCCCTCGAGTTAAATTGCGCAACTGTAATATGGGTTCCTGCCTGCCCTCCTTCCCATTCACTTCTACCCCATAACTGCACCAAAAATGATTTATATAAGAAACAATTATACTGAACTATTCTTGTTTCTTAGGTGACTGAAAGAAACAAATAATGAGAAAGGATTGAAAGTATATGACTCATGGATTGAAAGTATATGACTCATCAGTTGATCAAGATCAAACTACTGCAAATATGCAATAGAGATTGCACTCTACTCAATATAACAGGCAACCTTCTTTTAGAACAACAATTCGAGCAATCACAGCAAGATAATTGCATAAATTATGTTTTTTAGATATAATTGCATAAATATGTTACTTCAAATCCCCTCTTGTTTTGATTGGTTACACCAAATTCATCAACAAAAACAAAATTGTACAGGAGCAGTTTGACAAAAGATTTATCTAATTATCTTCACTAAAACCCATCCATTGATGGATTTAAATGAAAGAGCAAACTACAGGGAATATCACAGCAGAGAATCCCATATAAACATTCAAGCTCCATTTGTTTCACAAATAAATCCCCATTATTCACTGCCAACACGATTAAATACAACCACTCAGCTGGTGCCAGCTCAAAGATTTCATCATAAATAGAAGCCAATGTACACATTACACTCTTAACGCCTTTTTCCAAGCCTGCTTGTTTGCATGGAATTGGGTTCCAAAGAATGGTTCCAACAAAAGGTATTATTAAAGAGGTCAGGGGTGAAGAATATATGATGGAGCTGTAGATGGGACCCTTACCACCCTAGGATTTGATTTACTAGTGTGATGGTTGGGTATTCATTTTCCATATCCCTTTAATTCATTTTCCGTCTATGACAAGATTATTTGATATGACCATTTATGGATCTTGACCTTTGTTTTTTCAACTTTATCCACTTTTACAAATACATTTCTTAGAACTCCTAGGAATTCAATTCCATGCAAATAAACGGGCTCTAGAAGAACTCCCATAGATGATTAGGTTCATTAGGAATAATTTATACGGTGGAGGAGGTTTGGAGATGAAAGAAATGCATCATGGAGGCAGGTGATAAATGTAAATATGGAATATGGATATGGTGGATGGGATCCTAATTTAGTGAGTAGAAGTGGGGTCTGGAGGTGTGGAAGGGTAATCAAAGTTGGGGGTGGGAGATGCAAGATTGGTGTCCATATTAGCCCAAAGCCCTAGATTCTGAACTTAGACAGGGGATGGTAACATCTTGGGAGGATTTTGAGTGGGCAAACATATTTTTACCTTGAAATTCAAAACATTCAATTTTATTTCTAATCAAAAGAGGCAAAAGCCAAAATTGTGAGGAAATCAATGGATGAAAACTAGTTTGGACCATAACATAATGATGCACTCCCTGACTCAGGAACCAGGGCCCTTAACCCAGGATGAAGCCCATCAGGCCGATAATAGGCCCAAGATTTTTTTAATTTCCTTTAATGTCATCATATGTGGTTAGTATTGCTTCCGTTTTGTACTTCGCAATTGTAGCCCTAAGAGGGGATTAATAAATAGTATACGTTCTAAGGAGGTGAAAGTCAGTTGTATGGTTTAGAGAAATAGAAGGCATTCTTCTTGAATGAGAGATGACTCTACTCCAGAGTCCAGAATCAAGAGGGAGGCCTGGACTCGGATCAAATGTTTCTCCAAGTCATTGGTGTCAAGTAAGTTCGAAGATAGTTGGAGGGGTCTCAAGCTATTTAAGACTCATTCAAGCTCACCCATAGTATAAGGTGGCACGGCAAATGCTATGTCATGGCTGAAAATATGTTCAAGAGATTGGAGGTTTGCCATGTACTCAAGTGCCAAGAGGAGCAAAAAGGGTGATTTACTTGTTGGACAGCTATTCTATGAATTTGCCACCTAAGCAGAGATTCGATGAGGAGATTTCCCTTCAAAGTAGCCTTGATGGGGTTAGCATATGAGACTTCTTTTTCCTGTTTGTTTGCATAGGAATACACAGAAATTGAATACGTTCAAATGAACTCTGCCACCAAAGAATTACAAGAGAGGTGAGGGTGAAGGAAATAAGGTAGATATGTAGATGCAGGCATACAACCCTCGCGTTCCTAGGATTCCAATGACTAGTGTGGTGGCAGGATATTTATTTTTGACCTCCCCTTGATTCATTTTCCATTAGAGTGGAGAATTTGATGGTCATTTTTAGAAAACCCACATTTGCTTCTTCAATTTTAACTACTTTTAGAAACAAAAGTCTTACAATTCCTATGTATTCCGTTCCAAAAAAAAATCCCTATGTATTCAATTACATGAAACAAACAGGCCCTTTGTGTTGTATAGTTACAAACAAACATTTCCCAACGAGAATTATCTGTTATCTTTCCAAACAGAAAGACTGATGGTAATTGCTGAAACAACATCAAAAATCAATGGCAACCACTCCGTCCTTGCTTGCATCTCTAAAACCAATCAGCCTCGAAAAGAAATTATCATGCACCCCTCTCATCCCTCGAAATGCCACCTATTCTGAAGACCCCAAATTTCCCACAGAAGCTCAATCAACACTGAATTTCCAGAATTGCAAGCAGAAAGGACCATCCATCTCTTCCTTCCTTGGGTCCATTTGGATGGTAAAGTTAAAAAGTGGGGGAAGCAAGAAAACCCGGCAATGGCATTGGACAAGTCTGATTTTCAATTTCCTCCTGTTTGGCATTCACCAAAGTAAATAAGGGTGGTGTACAATTCTTTTTCTCTATTGAACCCAATTTTTTGTTCAAATCACATCACAGAAGAGGGAATTTGTTAAATCCATACAAATGAAGATGCTTTCTCTAAAAAGTGGGAAAATGGAAAATCCATCTTCCAACACTCAAAACCCGCACCAAAATGATAGTTGACAGTCGTCTTGGTGGGCAAATAAAGACAAATCTCATCCAAAAACTAATGCTTTATGGCATCCCAACAAAAACCCAGACCAGTAACAACAAGAAATCCATCCTTCTATAAATTCAAACTCAAATATGTCCAGAATTCGGCCTTCTATGGCACTTCAACAAGAACCCACATAAGGAAATGCACGAAATCCATTTATCTCCTAAATGTAACTGCAATTTCTCAAGCTACCCATCAAGGTAATGAAAAGAGGGGAAGAAAAAGAGAAAAAAACAAACCTCCTTGAAGACAAACTTGGGAGAAGAAATGAAAAGGCCAGGAACAGGAATAAATAAATCGAGAGAAGAGATGCCATGAATGCTCCCAAAAGAGAAGTTGCTCTTTCCAACTGATAATTCCCCAACTAAAAAACAAACAGATCATCTGAAATTATAGAGAGAGAACGCGCAATATGTTCTCTTTCTCTATTCTTTCAGTCCGGATCTACAGTTTTTTTTTTTTCAACGGTAGACACGTGGAATGTCTGTTGGGGCGCACATACCATTGTACCATGATTTTTATTATTTCACCTCATCTTCGTTTATTGGCTCTCCTCATCACCCTTCACTTCACTTTCCTAATTAAGTAATTTTACCAAAAGAAATTCTGCCATGCTAAAATATTTTAGCTTTTGCTAATCAACAAACTCTCTTTAATCATTTAGTAAGTACAGTGAGATCTCACAAAATACATATTCTCTTTCTTCTTTTTGCTTAATTTCAATTTTCCTATAATCAAGGCGCCAGCGATTTGGGAAATTATACTCTATTATTGAGTTTCTCTGTTCTTCAGTAAAATCACCACTAATGACTTTCCAAGGATGTGATGATATCCATCATTTGGGTCTGAGGATCTTTTCCCATATATGATTTCTGTTATTTGGTTTTGGGACAAAATTAAATCGATAGACTGATTGAAACAACTACTGAAAATCTTAAAATTTTATTTTAGAACAAAAACCAGTAAAACGATGCTGGATGAGGTTAATAATGTAGAAGAGCAAGAGCAACATAGTCATTTTATGAAAGAAAATGTCTTCCAAAATCAATAAGACATTATAGTTAACCAACTCTTCAGCACTCCCTTTGACATTGTTGTGAAAAATTTAACCATTTATTTGTAGTCAAACATTGACAGTTAAGTAAAATGGACATGGGGAAAGAGAATTTCTTCCAAAATAGAATATTGTAGCTAACCATTCTTCAGCATTTTTTCAGGGCTTACTGTAAAGTTTTTAACAATACACTCATAAGCTCAAACATTGGATGTTTAAAATCATTCAATCTAAAGGACCCTTCATGCATCTCAAACTCGAATTAGGGCACAGAAGATCATCCATGTGGACAACCATACCACAGGTCCCACATTGGGATATATGATTTGGATCATCCATGGCAAAAATTAGACATTCATAACCAGGCTGCATTTTGATGCTTGGATATCTATGAAAATGTTACTATTTATTACCTGGAATATCTTCGTACAAAAAGTAAACAGTCCAAAATTTTACATTTCCTTCAACTCATTTTTCACTGCTTCTCTGCTTTCAGGACAGATGCAGAAACCATGAAATTGAGATGAATACAAGAAATGTACTTTGACATGATAATAGACATCCAACCACCATTAGATTTTTATATTACTTAAAGTTAACATACATTTCTATAAAAAATGGTAGTAGCCAAATGCAGCCCTAGTGCCCTACATAAAATCCAGTTTTGCTACTATAAAATAAAGCAACATTAAACATGTGAGATAGCCAACAATATTGTTAAAATCCTACTGAATAAAACACTAATAGTAAACAACTTTAAAGTTATAATAAGACTTTGGAGCCAAAATCTCATTTTTTGAATTGCAAGAAAAAGGATTTTATATCAAAATCTCCACCGTGGTTGAGAATCATGCAACTTTCTCGATATGTTCTAAATTCTTTGGCTAGCATATTCCTCTTTAAGCTGGGATTTCATCACCATACTCCCACAAAAGTTCATGCAAACAATACCACTGCCATCCAACCAATCTTCCATGAACGCACAAAGCTTGTAAAAGTTGATTGTTGCTTTATCCAAGATGATTCAAAGGGATACCATTGTAATAAACCATGTACCAACCTAGTCCTATTACTAAGGTGATGTGGGATGTGGGACTTCTCAACACTCCCTCTCACGTGCAAGTCCAACAGATTTCATGGACGGGCATGTCACGTGGGCTACAAAAGAACGACGGCCACATGGGCTACAAAAGAACGACAGTCTGATACCATGTAATAAACCATGTACCAACTCAAAAAGCTTAAGCTGATAGGTGGAAGGCATATATTAAGACAAGTCAAGCCTATTACTAAGGTGATGTGGGATGTGGGACTCCAACAACCATAACTCTCCCACTTGCCATCGATTATTTAGCTAGTTGATTTTACAAAAGCCATGACCAAGGATAGAAACTATTTCCTTGTTCACAAATTAATGTTGTCCAATCCACCAACAACAATTTGAGAAGTGTTGTGATGATATTCAATCATCCATTACTACTGCAAGCGACGTGAGTATAGAGAACAGTTCTGGAAGCTCACATGAAGTCGTACATTATCTCACTAGATTAGAGTTGATATGATTGTATCTTATTAAGGATTATGTAAGATGCAATTGCCCCAGCTGCGAACTCACAATTAGCTGAAGAATGCCGTTATATCATTCACAGCTTGCACATAAAAGGCAGTAATTAGTTGAGCCAGTTTTCTTCACTAGTAAAAAAGGTGAATTAGCATTTTTCACTTCTGCTTGTCGCATAAGTAGGCCATGTGTACGTGCGTAAACAAGTGTGCTAGGTGGCGCAAAAAATGGGGCTAGACTTCAGATAAGAACCATACAATTGGTTTTAAGGTGAAAGAAAGCATTCATATCTGGTTGAATCACACAATACAGCTGCTCTGTCCACACAGTAAACAATAGATTGAGCATGCCTCTGTCACAATTGTTTATCATCTGGTGTTGTAGTTCTCACATGACTAAAACACCTTTCAACGTCATTTGATTCCTCTCCAGAAGGAGCTGATTCACCATCAAATCTCTCTCCCCAAAGTGTTCTGTCAAATTGCGATGCTGTTGCATCCTCGAATCCCCGTTCATTCACGCTGTCTCTCAGGTTTAGACTCTGATGGCTGTGCCCGTGGATTCTGAAGCCTTGCGTGCTTCCTAAATTATGCATACGTCCCAATAAGAAGATAAAACAAATCTTTTCAGAAAAAAGAAAGCAGAAAATATGAGGAAAACAATCAAACATACAAAATTCCAATTTCCAAAACAAAATCAAAGTTAAGAACTAATGAAAACAGGTTGGGGACTAATTAGATTTTGTTCTCTGTAACAGAAACAGGTCACTTTGAGCTTCATGTAATCAGGCTATCAACCTAGTCAATAGATTCATTTTAGCCCCACGACATTATGAATTTAACTCTTCAAATGCAATTAAAAATATGTGTCAATATGACACATCAACAATTTCATTTAACCATCCATCATGCACATATATCCTTCATATGAAGAGATACCTTTGGGCTTTTTTCTGGGTAATAGTAAAAGCATAGCAGCAGCAACAATGGCATAATGAAATTTAAACGCTGGTGATGCTTGCATCTGAACCTTGGTATGATTCTATGAAATTCTGGATCGGTTGAGCTTTTCATTCCTCTAGGTCTTTGGTACATGTCATGACAACTACGCTTTCCTAGGATTTACTTTACTGCTCATCAGCAGCCCCTTCTGGTTCTTCATTTTTAAGCTTTCACTTTTAGCTTACAAAACAAAGGCACTACTTAGAATTCCTAATAGGTGAAATACCGGTAAACAAACAGACCCTGAGGAATTAAACGGAGAGAGCCTGGAATTCAAACATCAGACCAAGGAAGAGGGAAGAGAAAAAATTGTAGAGAAGAAGAATGAACAGATAGCAATAGCAGAAACTTTGGATTCTATTATACTTAATGAACAGATAGCAATAGCAGAGACTCTTTATTCTATTATACTTTCTCCAGCAATAAAAATTACCTCCTTTATTTCCATACACATTTTCGCATCCTTGACATCGACATCCAATAGAGCATCCAACACCAGCCTTCAAGACAAATAAGGGAAATTGTATCCAGTCAGACACAGAATGCTAGGAAAAAAGTGATCAATAACATTATCCGGAAACCACAATGTGCATTTGAAAAAAAAAAAAAACTTAACCTGATAACATTCACAATACTTTTTCTGGCACTTGGACTTCTTGCAATTGCATCCTCTTTTGTGCCTGGATGAGGCCAGTGTTGTCTGACCACCACCTTCCTGCATAATGTGACAGCGCCATAAAATTTCATATCATGATGCATTTAATGTTGCTTAACCTTTACTTTTATTTTCTACCTTGTATCTTATATATTTAATGCATTTCATGAGGTCAAGGAGCACTTACAACACTGTTTTGTGGAGATTCGATAGAATATTGAACAATTTTAGGAGCAAATGCAAAAGGGGAGCGAGATTCTATCTGTTGCCTGGCCTCAAGAACAGTATCATCATATTCAGGTCTATTAAAACAATCTTCGCATGAACAAAGTCCGACACAATATTCCCCAGCAGAAAAGCATTCACAATAGCTGGATAAAAAAAAGAAAGTATAGGTTAAGCAACAAGAAATGCACAAGACAAATAATATACAATATATAAATTACAAAGTAAAGTTTAAGCAACATTAAATCATCATAATGTGGAAGATGCAAGATATCATCTAGCATGGTCCAATAACTCTTACAGTTTCAAGCATTTTGACTTTTTACAGTGACAGCGCTTGCAGCCTTCATTCTCAACATTATCAGGATCCTTCTTCCTGGAAACTCTAAGCTCTCAATTTCAATTCTACAGGAAAATAATGAATTGAAAGGAAGCACTTAAACATGAGATAATCAAATTGCCCACTCACCTATTCCTTCTATCACTCCTTTGGTCAAACTCAGGAAATGAAACATCTTCTGGAGCTCCCCTATTCATCTCAAAAGGCATTGCAAGTTGTTCATTAAGCGTGTTCTGAAGGGAACTTCCCACATTAGGAAATGAATTTTCAGGGGCCTGGTTTTCTTCATCTTGTGTTGATGAGGTAAGTGTTTCATCATTATCTGCAAGCAGTTCATTGGGACTACCCCATCCACTTTCTAAAGGTTGGGGGAGAATGGTTGCGGGCTCAATTCCCATCCTAACGGATTGAATCAACTCAACTGCCGACTGATTTACAGATGGTTGAACAACATCTGGAACTGCAGCAAGCATCTTACCCCGAACATTGTGCTCGAAACTCTTTGCCGCATCAGATATGCTCTGATACTGAAGCCTGAAAAGAAAAAAGAATTACTTCCAATGATTAATCTTAAGCCAATCAAAACCCAAAGACTTCCAGAAAGAAAACATGAAAATTGAAATGCGCTTCTTACCTTCTCTCTAAACCTGCCTCATGCTGGGAGCAAACGTGCGGGGACGCAAAAACCTGCGGCTGGGATGAGAAGTTGAGCTCCCTACATGCTTCTCTAACATGTGCCGGGTTGTGTAGGTTCAGGGCAGGCAAATTGTTAATGTAATTTAAGAAACGAGAATCCTGCAATATCAAGAATTAGATGAGTATTACCAATAATATAAAAACCCCACACTACTAAAAAGTAATAAGAACAATAGTACTAGTAGTAAAAACATAAAAAAACCCATATTGAAAACACAAACCCAGACCTTCTTTTCATCATTTTTCATCTCAAAAGATCGGGTTTGAATGCAGATTCCTTTCAGAACCTATTGATTGATATCTACCATTTCTTATTATTACAATCAGCATCAAAACAAAGTAAGAAAACAAGAACAAAGAAAACAAGAACAAAACCAAAACAGGGATTCATGCAGAACTAAGATTCCAACTAGAAAAATCAAGAACCAACATTTAAAAAGGGATCATTAAGAATAGAATACACACTAATCTAAACAAAATGAATAAACAAAGAAAATACCTTTACATATAGAAAAGTAGTAAAAGGGGAATCAATCAAACATGGAATCAAGTAAATAAGAACAGATGGAGGAATTTTCTAACAAGAAAAAAAAAATACCTGCGGCTGCAATGAGGAAGAAGAAGAAGAAGACGAAGATGAAGACGAAGAAGACGAAGTGGAGATTGGATTCATTTCTGGAGATCCATTTCCATGAAACTCAAATCCCATTCCTGGAGCTTTCCAAGACATGTTTCTCTCTTTGGTTTTTACTTTCCTTTCGCTTCGTCTTTCTGTCTTTGAGAAATGCTACAGCCAGAAGACTCTTTAAATAGTTTGAATTCCAGGTCTTTTGAGCGGGAATGCAACTAACCACACGTGCTAAGATTCCGCACGTGTCGTGAAGAGATAAATTTATTAAGATTCATTCACCCTTTTAGATTATGATAAATTTGATATGCTAGATTAAATCAATCTAGGAGTTTAGATAGATATATTAAGATTTGTTTGTTTTTTTTATCTTTATCACAGGATTTATGCACGACTAAGATTGCTGTTAGTATGGATGTGAAACAATATTATTTTGAGATACTATTTTAGTTGTGATTTCATCAAATGATTAGAACTCATTTTCTCTTCTAGAAATCTTTTTCGTTTATTTTAGAATAGTCAAAGTTTAAATATTTTTCGCGAGAGCTGTTTCGTAAAATAAGAGTGTGATATCGGCAATATCCCAATCTTTTATCATTTGTTAATTATAATTAAGAGTCCTTATAATAAGACTTGATATAGATGTGGAATGAATTATAAAGCTAATAAAATAGATTAGATCAAAGAAAGAGTTTTTAGTTTGTTTAAGTTAAGTGACCTGGATCTTGGGTTTTTATTTATTTTACTTCAAATAAGGATATGTATGTGCAATACAGATTTTAGTACTTGATAATGAAAAATATTATTAATTTGAGTTAGTTGATTTTATCAAACCACTGGAAGTGATTTCCTATCTTAGAACTCTTTATATTGTCAATGATTTGATCCTATCTCAGTTGCTTCAATGTACCTTTTTCTGTTGGTACCCTGCATGAAACTTATCTACTCACTGTTATCTATTTCTATCGGCTTTGCTTTTGGAGCTCTTTTTGGCATTTCTATTTCTCCATTCAATATATGTGAATTGTGAGGCCACTTTCTGGTAATCAAGAAGTGTGTGATTTAATTAGGGGGGTCATATTGCACATGATTTCTCCCGGATTAATGGATCATATGGTCCATCCATCTAGCATGCCTTTAGATCTTAGCCATTCATCTGATGAGAACAAGCCATGGTCTACATACCAAACAAGGCTAAAAATGACATCACAGGGATAAAGTGGAGGAGCCTCAAATATTTCATTACTATGATGCGGGTGAGGCCCAGGGATAGAGTGGATGGAGCCTCAAATATTTCATTACTATGATGCAGGTGAGGCCCACCATGATCATCATTTGGGTGAACCCACATGATTTCAACTATTAATGCGGAAACATATAGGGGTGCTATCGGGCTGGCCCAAGCCCGACCCGGGCCCAGCCAGCTTTGGGAAGGGCTTGAGCTTTAGGCTTTAGTAGTAGGGCCAGGCTTGGACAAAAAATTGACCTTTAACATATGGGCCGCACTTGGGTTAAATAGTAGAAAGCCCAAAAGGCCCAGCCCAGCCCAAGTATAAAAACAAAACTTAGTAGAGACGATGGATGGATAATGGGCAAAATCATCTTTTCCACACACACCACACTATCTAACCAAGGAAGTATTCTCTCGCACTTAAGCCTACCATTCATCAGTACACCTTTCACACTCCTATCATCGCATGATCTGGCACGGGGCTTAATTTCACGTTCATTCTAAACACTCACCATTGGATTGAATCTCAAAATAAATTTACAGTAAGAACACCGTTAAACTTTACTGCTGTTAAATCAAGAGCCAGAATAATGTGATGGAGCTGATTTTTGGCTTACCCTTATCCACTTTCCATCCATCGTCCATTTGATAGATATGAAAGTGCAGCTCATTCCTCCCACTTTGATAAACATAAATCTAAGTGCACCCATGAGCTGGATCACATTTAGGAACTGTATCCAGTCTGCTGGTGTAGTGCGAGGTATTTTTTTTTTAGCAACAGCTAGCTATTTCTTTGGAGAAGTCATAGTTAGATGAGTTAAATAACTCGCAAGGGTGGAATGGTCTCTTTACGCTTTCTTTTCCTCTTCCGTATTGATTAACTACCTTGAGCTCACAGAAGAGATGCAGTTAAAATTGGTTCCGCATTGCAATAAACTTCTAAGGAATACTTTTATTTTTCAGGAGATTCTCTAAAAGTTCCTTATTATTTTAGGAGATGTGACGAACACAACAGAATTTTCACGGCTTGGTAGAAAAAAGTTACATGTTTGTGAAATCTATGATTTTTGTCTACTATAATGATTGAAGGTAGTGTAAAAACTTGTGAAAAATATCTCACATTCGATCCCCCCTAATCATCAAACTTCAAATTTCTCAAAATATGAATTTCGACCACACTATACAGTGCAGAAAATCTTCAAACCAATCTGCAGAAGATTTATATACTAAACATTGTATTTACACAAAAAATAAAAACTTCCTTTTTTCGTAGAAATGCCCCTAATACCAAGAGAGTTCTTCCACAGCGAAAGAGGGCCTCATCTTGTAGGTAACACTAGGCAGTTCAAAGTCCTCTACAGCTATTGTCCAGCTTTTTATTGGTCTCAGCAGGTAGATGGACAGTTGGAGATGAGCCATCTCCCAAAAATCAGCTAATCCTTTATTTTGAACCATCCAACCTAAAAGAATAAAATGGATGATCAAAATCATTTGTATTAGCTAGGATGTCAGCGGCTCATTTCATTATTGTAGATTGATGGTGAGATATAAATATAATCAATGGATCTGATCATTGGTAGATGATTAATCTATAACCTACCCGTCTACCTGCAGGGGGCTATCCATATGCGAAGTAGTTCGTCACCAACTCGGCCTGAGGCCTTAACCATCAACCTTACAAAAGTCATCCAATTTTTAGGGTTATAATCACCCTGCTGATGTAGTTTTCTTCTACTGATGATGATGAAGGAACCCAGACCTTAACAAGCTATGATCACTCCCAAAAATAGGTGCATGGAGATCTTAGAAAAAATCCTCAACTATCACAACTTACAAGGACAATGATGATAGCTAGCTCATCAAGCTCCCAAAGTGGAAAATTTATATTGAGGAGCTCCATTTCTCTGCCATGGGTCATTTAATTCGGACAGCGTGGACAGCCATAAGACTTCCACATGTCATAAGCAATAAAAGTGTTTGCACTATGCTTATAAAACCAAGTTTCTAATAAGGATGAAATCAAATAAACTCAAGTGGTTCTTCTTATTATAACTTAAAAGGAATGTCCTAGACAGTGTGGAGAATAGCAACACTTCCAAGTAAAATGTAGAAGGATATCAAGATGCTTGACGAAGACTAGTGCTGTAAATTGGAGGGTAGTTCAATACAACCTGGTGTGATCTGATTAACCCATGAAGATATCAGGTGGTGCGCAATGGCAAATGGTCCAGGAATGAACATGGGAGCGAGTTCTCCACTTTCCACACTGAAATCTGTGGTGAAGTTCTGCCCTTTCTCAACGCCTTTGCACATCTGGTCTACTTTGACAGCAGCCGTACTCTGCGCTTTGTCATACTCAGCGAAGGTCAATGCATTCTTGACATCATCTCTACTGTGCCACTGAGCATCTAGAAAGAGATTGAGGTGCCTTATATTACTTCCATGAAATTATTGTAGAGAATCCCAACATGTTAGGATGAGTTGCATTTGTGACCCACAAGTGCAAAAATAATAATTAAGAAAAAGGATGTGCAGTGTCCGGGTTTATGGTGTAGGGATCTACACCATTCAATTGATAGAACAAAAAAAATAGAAAGAAATTGTCTTCCAAAATAATAATAATAATAAATCATTGTTAACCACTCTTTAGCATTTCTTTTTGACATTGTCGTAAATTTTTTAACCATCCATTTGTAGTTGGCAGTTAAGAAAAAGGAAATGGAGAAACAAAATTTTTCCAAAATAAAATATAATAGCTAACCACTCTTAAGCAATTTTTCAGAGCATTATTTTATTTTTTAAAACAATTTATTTATAGTTCAAACATTGGACAGTTAAAATCATTCAATCTAAAGGACCTTTCAGGCATCTGACACTCAGACGTCCTGCAAAGCAGATCATCCATATGACTCACCCCAAACCACAGGCTCCAGTTGTGAAATACCTTTTTTACAAGGAGCTAAAATCCCTCAACATCTTTTTTAGAAGGAAAAAGCAAAAAGAAACACAAACCTAAATTTTAATCTCAAGTCTCAACGGTTGATCTTAACCAATTTTGGAGCTAAAACCTCTCAACTCATCGCTAACTTGTACCATGTCAATGATTAGCCCTAGCTTGAAGACTCACTTGATGAGCAGTGGAAATTAGGGATCTCCCCCATTACCATATGTTTCCCTCCCTTCCTCCCTCTCCCTCACTCCCTTTTTACTTATTTCTTAATTGATCAAAAAATGAAAAAGAAAACAAACTTGTTCTATTGGATCGTGTGATCTTTGGCTCAATGGATCTATAATCTATGCCTCCTTCCGCAATCAATGGACCATTTAGAAGAGTTTTAATACCCTTGATATCTGACAGTGGGCTTAAATAAATATTAGAAATAAGAATTAGCCGACTAATGCATCAGCTAAGTATGCTCCGATGAGTTCTTTTCATTCAATTCTTATAGGACGAACTCATCCAATTCTTATAGGACTGTGTGATCTTTTGCTTGGTGGATCTATCATCCATGCCTCATTAGGCAATTCAGTAAACCATTTGGAAGAGTTTCAATACACTTGTATCCAATAGCGGGCTTAAATATTAGAAAGAAGAATCAACTAAGTCAATGCATCGGCTACCTATACTCTGCTGAGTTCTTTTTACTGACTGTATCAGGAGTGCAGCAAACCTAACAAGAAAGTAACCATTTCATTACCTAGGGAAAAAAAGACCATATATGATTAATAATAAATAGATAAATATCAAGTGAGAAATTCAAAAAATTAAAGTCTTTTCAAATAATTTTCTTGCATCAAGGTGTCAACTTGCTGAAAGCTTCAACTTTAAAATATTAACAATTAAGCATATTGCAGATAAAAGAAGTTTTACTTGTTAAATTATGTAATCTCATTTTACCCAGATGATGATCAGAAATACCTTCTAGCTCTTTCTTGTCCACACGAATTTCAATTGATTTCGCATATGCGAAGAATCCCACCATCAACTGACATGGCATGCTATTTGGTCCAACTGGCAGCATTACAAATGAAAAATCAGATCCAAACTGAAGATAAATTAAAAAAAAAAAAAAAAACACAATATCTCAAATTTGCAACTTTAGTTTAGAAGTTCCTATACCTGATGAAAATTGTGTCAATGCCAGTCTTCATGAAATTTTCAAAGAATAAATATGATAATATCATATAAAAAACTAAGACAGATGCTTTAAATAAGGAAAACTACAATCAGCCTGGTTTGATGGCAAACCACGTTCCTTTCTCAAAATAATAATAATAATAATAATAAAAAACATGACAACTGCTGCCTTTGTTTGAAGAAACTAATAAATTGGAAATGGCTCGCATTGCTCCCTGCAAAAATCTATCTTTTTAATAATGAAAAAGGGTGCATGTTTTGAGTTTCCTTCTCAATCTACTGCTTATCTCTTTCAGATTATCCGCTTCTCTTTTCTCACCTCCTTTTCTTCTCTCCATCTCCTCTTTTCCTTAAACAAGAGAACAAAAGCAATGCAGAGACATTGCCAAGAGAAATTTAAGCACCATTCGGTTGCGATCATGTGTTTCGGTGAGATTCAATTGGCTAGAAAGGTTGAGTCAAGAGGGACCAAAATAATGGTTGCACAAAAAGATAAAAGGCACAAGAAATTACCGGGCCACGGTTGAGAACTATGATAAACAACTTCACCCACTTCAATACCAGTCTCTTCCCATGTTTCTCTCTTTACCGCCTCTTCCAAGCTTTCTCCTGGCTAAGGAATAAGTGAAATTATAAAGAATTGAATATTTAATTCCTGAGAAACAGAGAGAATAATGTTCAATTCAACTCCTCTTTGCCATATACTTGCTTGGGATATCAAAGGATGCAATCTTTTACTTGCTCACCAACATTTTCAGTGGGTGCCAGTGTTAACAAAAACCAACTGAGCTGCTACTTTTGGGGTCGATATTTAAATAGTTGAGACACTTATGAATCCGGCGCCTTGTCTTTCCCATTCGGCTATTTGGCAAATATAAATAGTTACAATATCTAGTTGAGCAAAAACTTATACCTCTATAAAACCAGCAAGGCAACTCCACATACGGGGTACAAATCTTGATTGTCGACTCAAAAGAGCGCGGTCATTTTCTTTGTCTATGACTAACATAATTACAACCTGATTGGGACCATTGGCCGCATGCAAAAATGTTAAATAGTGCATCACATAATGTTTTTGTAAGGTGAAAACTGGAACAAAGATGAAAGATCTCAGAAAGAGAAGAGATGGCTGTCTCTGCATACTGGATCAATACGAGGATAGGTTCTCTTCTTGCATGTCTCATTTAAGCATTGTTTCCGTTTCCCTGCATCAATTGGCATTGTTCTTTCCCCACACTGCCCGCAAAAACGTGATATATTGTGCCACTCTAGCAATGCCCTAGCCTGATTTAATGCAAAAGAAAAGAAGGAATGTAAAGCTCCAAACAATTCAAAAGGAAAAGCAGGAGAAACTGTACTAGTATCAGTGGCAATTGGCAAGATGTTCAGTATTAAAGCCAGGTTCATGACATGAGAATACATCCAATGGCAAAGACGAATACATGAACAAATTTACCAAAATAGAAAAACTGACTAAAAGTATACCCATTACCAGGGGCAGAGCTAGGAAATTTGCCTTGGGTGTATGGTTCAAAATAGCGGCCGCTACGCTATCGGTCGTAGCAGTTGAGGCCACTACACTATTTTGAAAATAGTAGCTCTACAGTGTAAAACCTAGTAGAGCCAATCTGTATTAATTTAAAATATTACTTTTTCTTCTTTTTTTTCTCTTCAATATTCTTTCCTAAAGTTGTCTCTACCCTTACATGGTTCCAAATCACTAAAAAAACACAAGATTGGCTACTACACAATATTTGAATTATTTTGACTACTTAAAAAATTCACACCGCTATGCCGCTACGTATTGCCGCAACCGCTTCGTATCGCCTGATACGTAGCGTTTTGGCCACTAGTCACTACGCCCGCCACAACCGCTATTTTAATCGTTGCTTGGGTGGCACTAAAAAAAAGAGTAAAATTTTCTATCTAACTTAAGGGGGTTTTCCAATTTTTTTGGATGGAAAAATGAAGTTTTTCATTACAAGAGAAAAGGCAAAAGTAGGGATGGTTATGACCTTCCAGCCTGGGATATTTTTAAGTATCTGCATCCACAGTGTCGCCTACCATGTCAATCATCAAGATCACGAGGAAAAGAATCCACATTTGCCACACATGAAAATTTGTAGCATCAGGTACTCAACAGCCCCCTGGCCCCTACAAAGTTGTGCCTGTATTTGTCAAAACTAGATATTCTCGAATTTGAAGGTGGAATGGGAGGCCTATTTTCAACAATCTCTCCATCATCTAATGCAACGATCCAAGGGTGGGTTCCTTTTTATTTTTTTTTAATTTTCTTTTCTTTCTTTGGACATCCTTGCCCCTCCCATCAGATTTTTCATTTTGACAATATCCTAGTCAAGTATAGTACAGTACAATATACACAGGAGTGAAGTTTTGCAAACTCACATGATATATTATATTGTATATTATCTCACTAAATTAGATTGAATTTGACTGTATCTTGTAAAGGATTATGTTAAGATATAATTCATGAACTTATATATCAAGGACAGTCCTGCAAGAGGTGAGGCACACATCGAATCCAACATCACTCTAACTGCAGCTGCAGCAGGATAGCAGCTTCAACGACTGTCCGGTCACCTCATCTGCAATCAGATCTGAATACAGATCTGGTTTTCACTCTCTTGTAGCCTATGCAAATGCCGACAAGGAAGGTTGGTCTTGATACTTGTCATCCCAGAAAAGCAGGTGTATATTTATCGGCGACTCTCATCTAGTGAATTGCAAGAAAAAGGAATCTTATGCTAGTCTTCCACTGGAGTTGAATATCGTGCAATGTCCCCCACATATTCAAAATTCTTTGGCTAGAGGATTCCTCTCCAAACTGAGATTTCATCAACATAGTCCCACTAAAGTTCATACAAACAATACTAGTGCCATCCAACCAATCGTCCATGAATGCACAGAAATTGTAGAAGTTGATTGATGCTTTATCCAAGATGACTTCAATTGGAATCACATCCACGTGTGCCGTCAAATCTGGACCCTGCAGATATTTTTTTCAAAAGCCAAGACCAGGGATAGACAGCAGTTGTTCACAAATTCATGTCTGTAAAATCTGCAAACAACAATTTGAGAGAGAGAGGGAGAGAGGATTGATATTGTAGGAGTGCATGCATGCTTTTAAAGCAATGGGAGAATTGTTTTGTAAGCTCACTTGATGTATTATATTGCACATTATCTCGTTAGATTAAATTGGATTTCATTGTATCTTATTCAGGATTATGGTAAAATGCAATTACCCCAATTGCAAACCCACAATTAGCTGAAGAATGCTGCTATATCATTCACAGCTTGCACTTAAAAGCGCAGTTATTAGTTGAGCCATTCTTCTTCAGTAGTTTAAAAAAAAAAAGTCAATCAGCATTTACTACTTCCACTTGAAGTCTCTCACATGCTAAAAATTTCCAATCTTTTGAAGATTGAACAGGGGGAAATCCTACACGTCAACATGGATTTCTATCAGAACAAATGCTAAAATTTATTCTGATCCCATGGCTTTGGGTAATCCAACTATCTTGCAACAGCCCATATTCTACAAAAGAAAGTGGCTCCAAAGCAATCTATGGAAAAAAAAAAAATGTATCATCATCATCGAAGCCTTATCCCATCTATGCAAGTTTGACCTTCCACTCAACCCCATATATATATTCATGCTTTCAGGAGTTCCACAATCCACTCTCTCTTTCCTCAGCACTTCATTTAAGGCCTTTAGTGGTCTCCCTGTTTCCTAATTCTGTGTACATTTAACCAGTTCTGGAAGAAAAAAAAAATTGCGGCAAACCTCTTACCAAACCAAACCAAACCAAACCAAGCCTTTTCCCACTAGGTGGGGTCGGCTATATGGATTTGACGGCGCCAATCAAATATGTTTATGGCCATGTCCTCCGTTAGATCCATGTAGGCAAGATCATGTTTAATAGTTTCTTTCCAACTTCTCTTGGGTCTCCCTCTCCCTCTCCTACTCTTGGCAAACTCCATGCTTTCACACCTTTTAACAGGTGCCTCTGTTGGACACCTTCTAACATGGCCGAACCATCTCAGTCGATTTTCTCTCATTTTATCTCCAATCGGTACTATTCCTACTATGCCCCTAATCTCCTCATTCCTAATCCTATCTCTCCTTGTGATCCCGCACATCCATCTTAGCATTCTCATCTCCGCAACTTCGATCTTCTTGACATGATTATGCTTTACTGCCCAACACTCTGATCCATATAATAACGCTGGCCGTACCGCCACCTTATAATACTTTCCTTTAACCAAGAGGGGGACTTTCCGATCACACAAGACCCTCGAAGCACTCCTCCATTTGGTCCATCCGGCTTGAATCCTGTGACTTACATCAGTATCAATCCCTCCATCCTGTTGCACCATAGATCCAAGGTACCTAAAGTTTTCTTTTTCTACTATCTTTTGTGTGCCCAAACTTACTTCTATGTTACCAGGTGTCCTACTTTGACTAAACTTGCATTCCATATATTCCGTTTTGCATCGACTTAGCCGAAGCCCTTTTGTCTCTAATGTTTTCCGCCACAATTCAAGTTTAGCATTCACTCCTTCTCTCGTCTCATCCACTAAAACAATGTCATCTGCAAATAGCATACACCACGGCACCTCATCCTGGATATGTCTTGTAATCTCATCCATAACTAGGGCAAACAAGTACGGGCTTAACGCTGAGCCTTGGTGTAGACCAATCGTGATAGGAAACTCCTTAGTTTCGCCGCCAGTCGTCCTTATAGATGTCACGACTCTATCATACATATCACTTATCGCCTCAATATAAGCGACACAAACTCTTTTCTTTTCCAGAACTTTCCAAAGAATCTCCCTAGGAACCCGGTCATAGGCCTTCTCCAAGTCAATGAACACCATATGTAAATCTCTCTTACCTTCTCTATACTGTTCCATTAACCTCCTCAGGAGAAAGATAGCCTCCATGGTTGATCTCCCAGCCATGAAACCAAATTGATTCTCTGAAATATTTGTTGTTCTTCTTAGTCTTCTCTCAATAACTCTCTCCCATAATTTCATCGTATGGCTCATCAATTTAATCCCGCGGTAGTTCGCACAGTTCTGAATATCTCATTTGTTCTTGTATATGGGTATAAGAATATTTTTCCTCCATGCATTAGGCATCTTCTTGCTCTTTAGCACTACATTAAAAAGCTTTGTCAACCAACTAATACCATCCTCCCCCAAGCACCTCCAGACCTCAATAGGGATACCATCTGGCCCAACCGCTTTCCCATTCTTCATTCTTTTCAATATTTCTTTAACTTCTTCCCTACTGATTCTCCTATAGAACATATGATTCGCTTCTTCTCTAGAAATGGTAAGCTGCCCCAATTGTATGTCACTACTACTGCTTTCGTTAAATAACTTGTAGAAGTAGCTCGTCCAACGCTCCTTTATCTCCTCCTCCTTTACTAATACCTTTTCATCCTCATCCTTAATGCATTTAACTTGGTTTAAGTCCTTGGTCCGCCTATCTCTAGTTTTAGCAAGCTTGAATATCTCTCTTTCGCCTTCCTTAGTGTCAAGTCGCCTATATATCTCCTCAAATGCCTTTGCCTTGGCCTCACTAACTGCCCTTTTGGTTTCTCTTTTTGCTTCTTTATACCTCTCCAAGTTCGCTTCAATTCGATCCTTTGCCAAGTTTTAAAGCACTCTCTTTTAACTCTTATCTTGTCTTGGACGGTTTCGCTCCACCACCATGCCTCTTTCTGTACCGAAGAACCCCCTTTAGATTCTCCTAAGACTTCTTTCCCTACCCTCCGAATACACTCTGCTACCTTATCCCACATATTATTTGCACTCTCATCTGTCGCCCAAACGTCTTCCTCTAGTACTCTTTTCCTTAAAACTAGTTGCTTATCACCTTTCAGGTTCCACCATTTAGTCCTTGAGCATCTATACAACTTCTTTTTTCTAGTCCACCTTTGTAACTGCACATCTATGATCAACAACCTATGTTGGGAAGTCAAGCTCTCCCCCGGTATAACCTTACAATCTTTACAAGCTAAACGGTCTCTTTTCCTAGTTAAGAAGAAGTCAATTTGTGTCCTCGATGAGCCACTCTTATAAGTCACCAAATGTTCCTCTCTCTTTCTAAAAAATGTGTTAGTTACCATGAGATCATAAGCCACTGAAACTCCAAGATATCCTTCCCTTCTTCATTTCTATTACCGTACCCATGTCCCCCGTGTACTCCTATGTATCCATCTACGTCACGTCCTACATGACCGTTCAAATCACCTCCTATGAAGACCATCTCTCCTTGGGGTATCTCTAGTAGCACTCCTTCCAAGTCTTCCCAAAACTTCTCCTTATGTCCATCTCCTAAGCCCACCTAGGGGGCATAAGCACTAATTACGTTCACTATCTCTTCTCCTAATACTAACTTAATTGCAATAATCCTATCTCCATAGCGCTTTACATTCACTACATCTTCCTTTAAGTCCTTGTTTACCACTATGCCGACCCCATTCCTCGATCTATTAAGTCCCGTATACCATAACTTATACCCGGTCCTCTCAATCTCTTTTGCTTTGTGTCCCACCCATCTTGTCTCTTGCAAGCAAGCAATTGCGATTCGTCTCCTTTCCATTGTATCCACCACTTCCATAAGTTTCCCAGTTAGGCTCCCAATGTTCCAAGTGCCCAATCTCAGCCTTCTATTTTGGACTAGCTTCCTTACCCCCCCACACTCGTCCAATAAAGTGTGTGAGGACCCTTGCCTATTTAGCACTGCACCCGGGATGCAGCGGTCCTTGCTCACTTATCACTGTACCCGAACCATATAGCGCGTCGCTATGTAGGGGACGTCCCAACGAAATTTCATTAGGTCTCAAATCCATAAAAAAATCCGACTGAGTATTGTGCTGGATGTCGGCTACCTAACGAACCTCTTAAGATCTCTAATTACAAAATCGAATTAGTTCAGTTCTTTGTACATTCAAAACAAGGAAAATAAAAACAGGAACAATCTGCATTCATCCAAATATCAAAATTCATCTCCAAATCAGGAAAAAAAAAAAAAAAGAGAGAGCAGAGAAACACCACTTACATGACCCGCGATAGCCAATTCTCCCATTGAGCTTGAATCGGCCCAATCAGTAGCGACCATCAACGTCCGGAGCTCGACGAAAGCAAACCGATTCTCACCCAAATCAAGACCGGAACCATCCACAACACACGTAACGTCAATTGCCCAATAAGCGGTATCCTCCTCCGATCCTAGAAAAACCAGTAAATTCTCGCTCAATGCAATCCCTGATTTTGCTAGAATTCCCTTGCAGTCATCTAAGCTTATCCAACCCAGATGCCAAATTGGTTTAGAGTCGGAGGCAGCAGAAGCCGACGTGCAGGCCAAAGGCTTTCCTTTCTGGAAGGGCAAGACCTTGAGATTGGGCGGAAATCCTTCATGGGTTGTATCCAAGATTAGATTTTTAAGGGTTTCGAGTGCTGAATTGATCGAGTTTGGTGTTTCTGGTTTGGGGCTCCTGGTTCTGAGAGGGTTTCCTGCAAAGGCATGGGCCTCGAGATTGATGGGCATGGTTGGTTGATAGGGATGAGATGACACGGTCGATAGATGAGGAGATTGAGAATTGAGAGAAGGGAACTTGAGAATTGATGGAGTGAGAAAGGAGGAGCGGAAGAAGGATGAGAGAGAGTGGAGCATTCCTCCTCATCCATGGTTGGCTGTGATTGAAGAAGGAGAGGGGAAGTAGGTGATGACTGTTATTTGACAGGGCCTCATAGGTGGACATCTGTACAGATCCATGGGACCACAAGTACCCGATCAAGGATAATGTTAATAAATGTAGTCACTGCAAGAACACAACACAAATGACACATGCAAAGATCTAATCAACTTCTCCAATAGTGAAGGAAGACACTTGTTTTTTTTGGTTATGGCTTCTTCTCAATAAATATAGCTTTCTTGTATTGTATTGTA
The DNA here is from genome assembly GCA_012931725.1 of Litsea cubeba. Lineage (NCBI taxonomy): Eukaryota > Viridiplantae > Streptophyta > Magnoliopsida > Laurales > Lauraceae > Litsea > Litsea cubeba. Next base: position 30,698,295 of record CM022945.1, on the reverse strand, counting down.
TTGTAAGTGAAAAGAAACGGCATTAATGATAAGCCATAGAAAGAAGATAAGCTCAAATTGAATTAAAACGTTTGATCTGCAGTCTGCACACGTTATGGGCTCTTATGCCATTTGATAAGATGCTGATTAATGATCATTAAGAAATCAATTCAGCTTTCAATTAACTAAAAACAGAATTATCAAAATGGCAAGCATTTCATTATTGCATGACAGTCATTGAGAATGTGGAAGACAATATTCTCAACCAAACCACCTCTACAACTTTTGTCAGACACCCCAATGGGAATTCTAAGAATAACAACTTCACACACAATGGCAGTGAGTGGCAAACGTGAGGCTCCCCTCCATCTTGTGCCGTCGCTTTTAGCGGTCAGGTAAAGGGACATGCATTTTGGTTTGTATATTAGAGATGGAGTGGAATAAAATTTAGGGATAATTTTCTTACCGTTGTCTTTAGATCTAACGTTTGATTATCCACTTCAAAGTTTAAATATTTTTTTATAGACTTGTTCGTATGATGTCTAGGGCCATGCGATATCACACCGGTATTATACAAACCACTCTACAGTAAATATTTAAACTTAGCTGTTTTGAAGCAAATGTTAGATACGGTGAAAATCCCTAAAATTAATGGTCATTTAATGCTAGAGAATTTTATTATTATTAAGATTATTTTTTATCATTTACTGCCCTTTAAGAGTTTCTTTTTGTCAAGTTGTGCTGTTTAAATCTAACTTTATTTTTTTTTTCTTCATTTGACTCTTTTTTGTCATTTGTGAGCCATAGATTTTCTACGATTCCAATGAAAGACACTTCCTAATGGGGGATTGGAGAATTTTATTTTTCCATGAAGAGTAAAAGGACTGTGGATTTGGTTTTCCGCTGATGTACACAAACGCGCATCAAACGAGTAAGGGTGCTCATGGGCCTAGCCAGCCCAATTCCATTCCTGCAGTACATTCCACTTTGGGCTAAGCTTGGATTTTTAATTTGTGCTAGTTTAATATTTGGGCGGGTCTTGAATTAAATGATAGAAAGCCTAAAGCCCGGCCCGGCCTGGCCCGTATAAGGACTTCTTAGAATATTTTAGTGATAATTTGTCTAAGCAATTGTTAAAAAGGCCCAGTACAGCCTGGCCTAATTGACTAAATGGGTGAGCTTTGGCCAGACATTAAAGCCCGGTTGGGCTTGGGTTTGATTGGTTCTAAAGTCAGGATATGCCTCAGCCTGGTTCTATATCCAACCCATGAACACCCCTACAAATGAGTCAGGGTAATCAGGTTCAATTCCTGCTCAAAACAAGGAGATATCTATCATTAATGTGTTAAAATAGGGGAGATTTAGGGTGGGTAGATTAAGAAATTAATACTCTAATATAGGGACCAACCCAGCTTGCATTAGGTTGTGTTGGGGCGATGTTATTAGCCCGGCCCGTGTGCTTGACCCGACCCTATTTCCTGGCCTGTCGATTAAATAGGCCCTGTAACTAAACAGGGCAGGCATTGGCCCGCCAGTGAAATGTGGATACTCGACCAACATAAAACCAAGCACAAGGCCACTTAAAGTAAAGACAAGAATCTTTCTAAAGCCAAGTGGTGGAGTACATGCAAAATCAATTAATCTTTTATTTGCTTTCCAAACAGTAGTAAAATGCACATGAAGTCCATCAGCAGCCTTTAAAAAGGTTTGGTCAAAAGTATGAACTGTATGCCAACCGTGTAGCAATTATATCGACATTACAAAGATTGGAAGCTTTGAAGAGTAATTAGTGGATCGAGTTCTTGTAAAGGGTGCAGCTAAAAAGTACTCATAATATACACATACATTTCAACTTGAGCTGGCTGGTCATTTCTCTCATTTCAACAATCAGGCTGGTTCTTTGAGATGAACACAGTGGAATTGGTTCCATAGGTTCAAGTATTGGAATCCGAATCCATGTAAAACATGCAAAATTAATAATAATCATCATTATCATTACCATCAAAGTCTGTATTGGATGTGCTATATGAATATCTTTACTATACTACTACTACTACTGGTGCTACTTTTTGACTGAAAAATAATAATCAATATCTGCATGTATCAGTTGTATCTGCGATACATGTATGAGTCGACTATCAGGTTGATGCTCTATACACACCCTTTTATGATCAGTCAATCTGAAATGCCCATTTTGTGGGCCTTCCATGGATGGGTACAAAATTACTACCATTGGGCAGCTCTAACTTTTTGTCCTGCTTCTGAATAGGAAGAAAATGTTTTAATGCTTAATTTGCTTGTCACTCATCTAAACATTTGATTAATCAAACGAATATCCATCCCAATAAAAGTCACAACATTTAACCCATCATCAACCAACTCAGACAAGAAGAGGTGGTTTTGACTCAGATGTTGCACCACAGACTTCTCAAAGCATATGAATGAGAAATCTCTATTAAGGTTTTGATTCTTAGGTGTCAGTGTCCATCTCTACTTAGTTGTCCATCCATACAACTAAAATCACTCATATCAATCATAGATATCCACTGAATGTTACTCCTATCATTCCTCTTGTTGATTGAACTCAGAGCTCCAATAATGGTGTGGCTCATCAGCAAATTCTTTCTGGGTGATTTGGAGATATTTGCAAGTTTGATTGAAATGTTTTGACAAGTTTTTAGCATAAAAAGGCCTTGTCGAAAACATTCCTTGGACCGCCCAAAAAAGCAATATTCTTGCAAGATGGATGTCAGAAGTTTGAGCACAGGCATAGACTCTGATCTTAGTCTTGCACACTTTAAAGATTTAGTGGTGACTCATCCTCAAACATATATATACACAAGCATGCCAGTACACACTGCCCAAACTGTGGGCCCTGTTATGGGAGGGGTTTGGTTCGGACTGTCCTCATCATTGACCTTCATCAAATGAATGGATAACTATAATTGTATGGACCCAAATTCATGATTTCAAAATCAGGTAAAAACCAGATCGATTGTGTAAGACCCCGACCCCACTAATAGATGGTTAATATCTAATTAATTTTAATTAGGTGCCTAATGATTTTTTTGGATGGTTTTGTGATGGATTTAGGTAGATTAGTGTAGCTTTGACCAAGTAAGTAGAACCATGACCTTTTAATTAATTTTGAGTAGTGCATGTGTGTATAAATTTTGTGGGTCTTCATAGGCATTTCATCAAACATCTTTTCTATATCATTTTCCACATTAGACTCAACTCATTAGACCCAACTCAGCTCATCTCTAAACCCAAAACAAACCAGGCCCATTTCCAATTGGAAGCCCTTTCCCCAAATTTATTCTAACTAATGGGATTTGCATACAAAACCCATGTAAGAGTTCTTTTAAAAACCAACCATCCCCATTTCAACCAATCCTTCTTTCCTTCCCTCATTTGCATAAAATGGATTCCATCTTCTTCCTTGAGCTTCCTTTCATTGTCTTCCCCAAGTCAAGAGCGAGAGGATATGCATGTGGGGCTTGGAGTTCTCATCTTCTCCCTCACCTTTCTCTATTCCTTGTGTTCCAAGAACCCATTCATTCCAATCGGCCATTCCACCCTTTTCTTCTTCCTTCCATTGCTTTCACTTCATTCTCCTTTTTTCTCTTCCAATTTCTAAGAGGTTGTTGCATGAGTAATTAGAGACAAAGTGTAGAGCCATCTTCATCTTCTCCATCTCTTCATTTGCATTAAATTTGGTGACAAGAACTCATCTCCCCCAAATTCGAATTTCTTGTTGAGGTAAGAAGCAAACCCCCTTCTTGTTGGTGTTTTTGAGTTAAAATAAAGTCAAGAAACTCTTATGGATTCATACATACATATTCATTTGGCATTTTCATGTGTATTTGTGATTAGGGTTTGATATTAGGGGCTTTTGATTCATTTGAGCAAAAGATTAAAGGAAGGGCTTGGAAAGCTTGATTATGAAGGTTTTTAGGGCCTACCACAAGAATGGATTACTAGTTCTAATTTAACCAATCAATGCAGCGGAAATAAATAATCACCACAAGAAGCCAGACACAATATTTAACGTGGAAACCCTATCCAGGGAGAAAAACCACGAAACAGAAATCAAGAGTTCACGAACAGTTACAATATATACTCACAAGCTCCTTTACCTCAATCCGTTCCTCGACTTAAGGACTGTAGTTATTCTTGCATAGAATCCACTGACACGACATCCACCGACACGACATCCATCGTGCCCCGTTCTCCTTACTTGATATCCTCGCACCTTGCCAGTCAAGATGAACTATCTTCTACAAGAAACATAGAAGCAACAACAACCTTCTAGAGCAGCCCTCCAGAACGATCTCTCAATGGCTCTAGAGAATAATCTCTCTCTTATAATATATCTGACTCAGATTAATGAGAGGTATATCTTAGGGTTGAGAGTAACACCCTATATATAGCCCCAAATTCGTGTCTAAGACTTAGAGCACAAGTAGGACTCAACTTGGGAACAGAGTCTCAAAAGGAACTAGTTTCGTATAAGAAAAAAAGAGTTTTCCGGAATTCTGCGCACTATTCACTCGAGTGAACCCTTCATCCACTCGAGCGAATGAGGCTCTGTCTTACGATCGCTCGAGCGAAGATATGGGCACTCGAGCGGACTTCATGCTGGATGATGCAAAATATCAGCACTCTTTTATTCCAACTTTCTTCATCTAATGCTTTCAGAGTTTTCTTCTTAAAGTCTTTCCCTCTTCTATCTTCAGAGTCATTTTCTAAATAAAAAAATACAACTCAAAGACCCCTAGAGTTTTGTCCAACATGAATTAGCCAATACAAAAATACTAACAGATTAGAGGTAAGTATAAGCTTTAATATCAATTGCATAGTGTTTGTTCCTCGATTGATTCAACAAATTCTATTATGTTAAGCTTCAAGCCTCTTCTTTAAATTTTGAAATGAATGTGAAATGGGTTGGATCTCCTTTAATGCAATGTTGGATTGTATGTGGTGTTCATTGTACTAAATATGAACAAGGAGGCTCTATTATACAGGTTGTATGATAGAGGGAGATTTGAGAAATGAATGGGGGAGAAACAATGAGGATTCCGGAATGGAATTCTGGAGTGGGCGCTCCAGCGCGCCAGGAGCCGCTCGAGCATGCATCCCCACTAGAAACATCCGCTCGAGCGGACCTGAAGCTCTTGTTTGGGCTTTTTTGGCCCAATTATTTGGGCTCTCTGGCCCAATTAGAGGGGGTACACTACAACATATTATATTTTTTGCGACGCTTAAAAGCGTAGCAAGAGATAACAGAAACGTTGCAAATAGTTTTCAGCAACGGTTTTCAAAGCGTCGATGTGACGTTGCAGTTGATGCCGACGCAAAAGATAAAAAACGACGCTCAAAAGCGTAGCAAAAGGTATACCCATCAACTACGGATTTAAGCGTTGTTAAAGATATTAATAGCGTCGCTGGATATATATACATATTTTTCCATTTAAAATTTTTACCGACGCTTTAAAGAGTTGCAAAAGGTTTACTAACTGCAACGTTTTTTGTTTTTGTAGCAGATAGTCAGTTTTTGCTACGGTTTAGAAGCGTTGCGAAAGGTCTATTTGTTGCAACGCTTGTAAGGGTTGTAAATGAACCATTTTTAAGTATAATACAACACGTATTTGCAACGCTTGTGAGGGTTGTAAAAGAACCATTTGCAAGTATAATACAACACATTTGCAACGCTTGTAAGAGTTGTAAAAGAACCATGTGCAAGTGTAATACAACACGTATTTGCAACGCTTTCAAAAACGTAGCAATAACTCTGTTACATCTGCAACCTTTTGAATATGTTGCAGAAGATCTTTTCCTTTTCCCATTCTGAATTGGATTTTTTATACATTGATTTAACATTAACATTGACCTAAAGAAACTTTGCACACTCAAAAACATTTAACTAGCAAAAGATTTAATTTCATAGGTTCTAAATGTAGAAAAGTACAATTAATTATCACAGTATCCAAAAAAATTCCACATAGCCTTCCAAGTTGTCATCCTTTCTAATCTTACAAAACATCATTCAAAATTCAATCGATCGATCCATTGCGTTTACGATCATCTTCCATCCTTTTCAACCCCAAGAGTCTATCTTTGCAAAGTACTCATAATGTAGAACCATTCTGCAATTCCAAAAAAAAAAGTTGGTTAAGCCTTCATTTATTCTATAACTAACTGAGATATTAGTTACAACCTTAACTTAAAGATCAAGAATTGGTAGATAAAAAAAACTGGTTTGATTGTGTTCATGATCACGTGGATGGTGTTGGCATCAGTTACATTAATAAGCAGGAACTAAGATCTAGTATTTTAGAATATATGCAGATATGTCATGCCTATGATTAATGCATAAAAAGATTTCAGCATGGCTTTAAGGCAAAATGCAAACAAGTTATTCATAATTTCTTATATGTATACAATATAAGAAATCTCCTTCAATGACCAGGCACGTGGGCCAGAACAGAACTTTCAACAATATTTTTTTTTTGAAACAACCACTTAACGCATCTCAATTAACAGAAACAACTCCAAATAGACAGAGCATTCATCATGGATTGTCAACATCAACATGAGATGAGGACCCTCCAAACTAAATCCAGATAAAAATAATGTGTTTGAATCACAGTAATTGTGTAAGCTAGCATTTCAAATGCATAGTGGGTAAGAATTCTCTCCCAGAAGTATCTAATACGTTGCACTTTGTCTACTTACTCTAGCAAAGGAACTGACTCCCCATTGTGGAAAAATATTTTAAAGCATAGAATATTTATCTTGGATAATATAGCCTGGTTGGTAGGAAATACTCATAGAATTAATACTTTACATGACAAATGGTTACCAAGTCTAAATCCCCTAATGAACTAACTACCCATTGAAACAGGGAATCCAATTAGACCAAGTACCCAAGCTACTGAAAGATTCAGTCAGAAAATAACAACTAAGGTCAGATAACATAGGAACTAGAGAAACTATGATTATTCTGGGCTTACAACATAATTCAGCACATTAGTTCCATTCCCTTGTGGGGTCAAGACATCCCTTGCTTTTCTTGAACAAGAAGAAACGCAGGCACTTGTACAGTTACAGCCCTTTATTGTCCACTAGTCAAGCTCCTGATGGGCCCAAACCTCCTCTGGAAGAGCCTATAGTCGCTACAGATTCCATCTAAAATCAAAATTTTCATCTGGAAACTCATTCATGAATCATGATAGTCTAATGACTAGAAGCCATCTAATGCATATTTTCTCTAAAATTTTCCAAGGATGTGTCTGTGGGAGAAATGATATTGAAACAGTGGATCATCTCTTTCTAAAATGCTCTTATTCGAACATTATAAACATTAGCAAATGCATTAAAAGATCATACAAGCTACCAAATCAGATTTTCTGATTGGATCTTTGAGGCAAACTGCACTAGTAGTTGAGATGACTGTATGACTTCTTGATAGAGTGTGGACTTGCAAATTCTATCGGAACTACTAATTATTTGCTTGAGGCACTAATTAATTTCACTTGTGTTTTTCAGGATCAAGTCTTTAGGCTCAAGAAAAAGTTAAGAATACAAAAAAAAAAAGGTATATTATATATGCCTCATGTGATCTCAGTCCAATGGAATGTGTCAATGTTAATGTTCAAATATAAATATAATTTTTTCAGTACAAGGTTATTTTGTTGCTAGTATGATATTGTCATCCAAGAAATCACCATTTCCTTCCAAATCATTCATCACATGTACAGTTTTCTTTTTTTATTCTAAGAAGAGTTGTAGTTACAACTGTACAGTCCAATGGAACAGTTATAACTGTCATGGTGATAGTTATCACATACAGAGACTGTTAGTAGTCACTTAGTCTTTAGTAGTCTTGACTCTTTTAGGCTTGTCTGAGCTAATAGGTTAGAAAGAAACATCTGTTGTATTATTTGGGCTTTTCCTGTTAATTTTGTCCCAACATTTCCCCTTTTAAGGTTAGAATTAAGGTTGACTTACTCTCCTAATGTGAATCTTGTGGGAAACTTTCCCTCAATTTCCGCAAATGGATTCTCGTATATCTTCCAATAATAGACTACCTCTTGACAGGATCTCATTAACTAAATGTTTTCCACCAAAAGAAAGTGGCTGATAACTACACAAAGCACTACCAATAACTTCAAAATCATCGAAACTTAAATGGTGCAGCTGCAGCCAACAAGGTCACGTGGGTGATAGGTGCTGATAGGAACTAGAGTCACGACCCTTTGAAAGTGGTAGTGCATAACCACAACTGGTTCAAGGGTCAAGCAGAAAAGTTGTGTGAGGCCTTACATCAAACACGTACTTATCATTAACTTCATTTCTTTAGATTCTATTGTTTCTAACTTTCTCTTCCACAAATAAGTCAAATCCACAAGGTCCCCACCTCGTACACTCTGTTAAAGGGGAATACCATTCGATCTCCACCAGTAGAAGAAACTAATAATGCCGTCCCCAAAAACTTATCCAAAATAATTATTAACCCTGGCGAAAATGAGTATGAGTTTATAAGCACAATTAATTTATAAATATACAATATCCAGCATGCAACTTAATATATTTTCCTAATCTGTACTCTATAGTAAAGATAAAGATAATAAAGATAAAGATAAACACATACCACAGAAAAGTTGGCCCCAATGTGCGCCATGAGAAAGTTCAATTTAGCTTCAGAAGCTGCTTTCCAATTTTATAACTCCTGAACCTCGTCTCTCAGCTCTTATGCTTGTCTCTCATGCTCCTCAGCTTGTCTCTCAGCTGCCTCAGCTCTCCTCCTAAGTTCCTCAACCTCTGGATAACAGTAAGAGGAGGAGGATGACATTGGGTCCACGCCGTGACCAAGACCAACGATGTAACATGGTTTTGTACCTAAGACTTTATTAGCAATGTCATCCTCAGTCATGGCGGTAGAACCTTCTTCTAGGGACTCGGCTTGCATCTTCAACATCTTATCCTGTAATTATAAATAGAGGCAAATATCAAACAAAAAAATATTTTTTGGACGACAAATCCTAATTACAGACAAGAAAAAAGATGAAAGAAAACTTGATCCTCACATAATTTTCTTCAGCAACGGAGCCACTCCAGCCTTTGCCCGAATTATAATACATCATGCGATAAAATTCAATCCTGCCAGGCTCTTGTTGAGTTTGTGCATTACGCTGTAACAGGTTCAATCCCAAAAATGTTTATTGTCGGCCATGCCAATTCTAAATTCCCATTTACAGATATACTTATATACTTAAATAGCATTGTCAAACATAAGCTACTAATTCCTAATACAGATGAGAACAAGCTACATAGCAAAGTACCTAGAACATGACAAAAGAAGCATATATGTAAATCATTTATCACAAAGGCATCAAAGCATCTTGCCACATTTATTGCACTTCTGGGAAAAGTTCTCCTGTTTATATACTTACTTCACACAAAGAAGTAGCAGCACCTTAAAGTCTAAACCGCTAGTGCTTCCTAGTTCCCCCTACCCAAAACTAGATGAATACCAAATTGAATACGCTTGACAATTGACATAGCATCACATAACAAAGTACACAAATATGAGATAACACATGAAAAATCCAATAATGAATATCCAAGATCATACTCAAATCTAAATATATATCAGACACGGGAATTTATAAACATTTATAATACCTTATCAGCTCGATGATTCAAAAACGATCTTGAACCACCACGGTGTTGAACTTTTTTCTTGGCACGAATGGCCTTGTTTACCGTGCTAAGTTTCTGCAATAGAATTTTGTTAGTTATAAGCTAGTACAATTGGATACAAATACGAAGTTTGAATAATAACATCACAACATCTGAAAGCTAGGAAGCTAGTTCACAACATCTGTTTTTGGTTATATCATGGGTGGCTCCAGACTCTGGAGTCTGGACAAATATTGGATAGTGGAGTATCATTCTTTCTTTCTTTTTTTTTTTTTTTTTTGATAAATGTCAGTGCAAGTAAATTATATTAAAAGTGAGGATATTGGAGTATCATAATATCATTTTATTTTAAATTGTTTCACTGAGGACTATTGTATATAAGAAATAATTTTAAAAATTTTTTGGGCTTGATATAAATATGGTTAAACCATCTATCTGTTCATACCAGTTTTGGAGTTTATGAGCAGTTTAGAAAGGTTCTTTTCTTTACCCTTGCTAAGTGGGTTATTCTGTTTTTCAAAAAACTGGTATGGAAGATACAGACTTGGTTCAAACCGGGCATGGAATTTGTGGGAGGATATGTTCTCTGACATGAATAGGAGAGGATATGCAAACAAGTGGGAAGATTAGATGGTGGGGAGAAAAAGGGGGAAGTAAAACAAAAGATTCGGCTGTCCTATGCTTGGCAGTAGGGCCGGCTCGAAACAATTTGAGGCCTAAAGCGACAATACTAAATGAGGCATTTTCTATATTTTAATATTATTATAATAAGTATTTTATTTAAAATTTATTTCCAACCTTCCAATTCCACCCCACCCACCACCCCCTCTTCCATTTTACTCTCTTGAGATTTGCGAGTAAATTTCAACTCATTAAACAATGTATTGGCCTTTTCTTCCAGATATGGATATATGGAAACAGTTTTGAATCTTTCCTTATTGCTGTTGTCAATCCCAACCAACAAGCACTAGAGCATTGGGCTGAAGAAAATGGCCAAACTGGGGATTTTGCTGCCCTCTGTGAGAATCCGAAGGCAAGAGAGTACATTCTTGGGGAGCTAATTAAGATTGCAAAGGCAAAGAAGGTACCTACCTATTAACTAGATGAATCTCAAGTGCAGTATCTTTGTTCTCTTGCTTTGAGCACTTTCTAGTCAACTCAAGCCCTGATCTTCATTTATCTATATTTGTTTTGCAGTTAAAAGGTTTTGAATTCGTGAAAGCTATCCACCTTGACCCAGTACCATTTGACATGGACCGGGACCTTCTCACACCAACCTATAAGAAAAAGCGGCCGCAATTGCTCAAGTATTATCAGGTTAGTTTCTCCTTGCAATTTCCATGTAGTAAGTAATATCTAATAGGACAGGTGTCATAGCACAAACGATCGTCACAACAAAATTTAATAAAATTCAAGTTGATTCAAGCCCCATTCATCATCCTATCCCACGGTTTCTCATGTAAATCTGAAAGCTATAGTTGTATCATTTTCTAATTAATCATGTACTAAGATAGTGAAACAGAGATGATAAATTCACTTATTTGTGTTGGTTATGAAAACTACTCAATATGTGAGGCCCTCTGCAAATGGAACATTGACCAAAAAGAGCACTCATCAGGCATCCTAACCGTCCAATAGTTGGCATGCAAACGAAATCTTTCAAGCAAAATTCACTAATGCTGACATTAAACGAGCATCTAATGTTTGTGACTCATCACATCAGGTCTGAGTTTCTTGCAAGATACCTCAGCCAATAGGACCATTTCACCCAGGATGATGTTCCAAGGGAATTTCTATCACTATTATTGGATTAGTACAGGTCACTTCATAAATTTTGGATGGCCTTGCGTCCTATGTTAATCATCCTACTTGTGTACATATTTTTAGCTAAGCAATACAAGAATACCTTTCCACCAGTCCTTTTTTTCAAATAGATTTCTCAGTTTATGATCTGTATGATGGGAGATGTTCTGTTCTTCTTAATGGATTTATTTGTACTTGATCATTGAAGACTAAACTGAATACGTTTTTTTGCCAGAGCATCATTGATGGTTTCTACAAGTCTCCCAAGAGCACAAAGTGAAAAATGACTTTTGGGAGCAGGTGCAGTGGTGGTTGAATTCCATGTGGTCACACCTTTGATGTTGCCTCTCATTTGGTATTTGGTTTAACATTTATTTGTTTCTTCCATTTTGAATGTAGATATGGGCAAAAGACGCATATCAATTGCCAATTTAAGGTTATCACTATAGCTGTTGCTAAATGTTTACATTTATGTCCATAAATGTCTGAATGGCTAGTTCACAACATCTGCTTTTGGTTATATCATGGGTGACTCCAGACTCTGGAGTCCGGACGAATATTGGATAGTGGAGTATCATTCTTTTTTTTTTTTTAAATATCAGTGCAAGTAAATTATATTAAAAGTAAGGATATTGGAGTATCATAATATCATTTTATTTTAAACTGTTTCACAGATGTCAATAGCATGACAAATGATCAGAATGAATAAGGTGAATGAGAGTGCAGAGAACATAGGATGATTGGATAGCTGTGCAAATTTGACCACCTTTTTCTTTTAATGGATGGGAAAATTGGACAGTTTAGATGAGAACATAAACAAAGAAGTGTTTTCTTTTAGGAAGCCAGAAGGAAATGCTTCCATACTTCCATATATCCTATCAAACCAGCCATAGAGAAAGAAAAAAAAAACATTTCAATGAATATCAGAAGATCATTGGGAATGCTAAATAGCCACAAGTTGGAGGTGAGCCCACCCTAAACAGTACCTAAAATTTCTTTTCAGAATAGAAACTTCAAAAAAAAAAAAACAGAGAGAGAGAAATCTTGAATTTAAGCACAGTGACATTATTCTAGCCCAGATCCAAAAGCATGGATTCTCAATGACATTCAAACCAGATCCAAAAGCATAAACTTCAATCAGTAAAAGTACGTAGCAGAAGATATCAACAGAAACCACGATGTTTAACAAGCATGGAATAGAATCAGAGTGTGTACCTCCAACGGGATCTAGGGCAGCTTCTTTCCTTCTGCTGCTGCTGGTGGAGAAAACAAGAGGAAGTAAAACAAGGGTTTCGGCAGCGCGTGTGAGAGAGAAATTTATAAGATGGTACTCACACACAGGTTTTGGAGAGAGAGTCTGACCGACCTCTTTAGATGACGATGCAGTGGGCCGAACTCGGATCGGTTATCCTCGCTGGAGGTGGCCCCGCCGTCGGTCTCGGAGGCGTAGTCGTCGTCGGTACGCGGGACGGCATAGTGCAAAGCGAGAAGGAGAGGGAGGGAGGGGGGAGAGAAATAGAGAGGGAGAGGGAGGAAGAGAGAAAGAATCAGTGGCGGCTCCGGCGCAGGCGGGGCTCCGGCGGGAGCAGGGAAAAGTGCAGAGCGCTGGAGGAAACTGCAGAGCGCGCGCGGGAGGGGAAAAGGGGAAAAGAAAAGGTGGGAAAGAAAAGTGGGTTTTGGGGCGTCTTATATTAAACGAGGTTACCATTGTAGACACTCACAAGTGTTGCTACGGAACTTCAAAAAACTTATAAATGATTTTCTTTTAAAAAAACGAGCTGTTGCTACGTTTTAAAGCGTAGCTGAAATGGGTTACCATTGCGACGATGCTTAAAAGCGTTGCTACAGAACTTAAAAAAACTTATAAATGATTCTTTTAAAAATAAAATGAGGTTTTACTACTCTTTAAAGCGTTGCTGAACAAGGTTATCATTGTCGACGCTTAAAAGAGTTGCTACAGAACTTTAAAAAAATTATAAATTATTTTCTTTTAAAATTAAAACTTGAAAAATCTTAAACGACCCTTAAAAGCGTAGCAATTACTATCGCAAAGTACACATTCCCAAAATTGATTTGCTACCTTTGAAAGCGTTGCTGATGATATATGTTTGCAACCGTTTGAAAGCGTCGGTGAAGATATCGTCGCAAAAAGTCCCTTCTCTTGTAGTGGTATTAGCACCCCTAGACTATGATAACCCTCCATATCCTTCCTAAGAGAATTATGGTACATACCCTAAACTCATATCGGTTTTCACAAAAGGACTTTTATGACCTTAGAATGGAAACTTTGACCTCTTATTGTCTAATGGAAAATTATTAGTCAAAACTATGCCTTGGGGGCTTGTAATGCCTCAATTCTGAATACCGAGAAATCCGTCAAGGTACCGAAGTTGGCGCGCTACTTCCCGAAAATCTAAGAACTTTCAAGATCGTAGGTCCGCAGTGAGGTCCAATTTAAAACTTTTTGATTAACATTACATCAATGGTTAAAGTTACGGAAGCATAAAGAGTAAAGCGGAAGTAATAACAGATATTGCGGAAGCATAAGGTATCATGATATATCAAGTATAAACGGGCTTATCCAGCCTAAGAATGACAAGTGATGTAAATCAAGGTTTACTTACATCTTTCATGCTAACTGCCATCTCACCACAAATAACACTCAAGCTCAAAATAAAGAACATTCATACCCCATGTACTGGCTCTCCGTCCACCGGCTCGACCTCTTGGTCGGCTGGTCCCCATCTGTAGTCTCCTACTACGGGCGCTTCGACAAGCGCGAGCTCGGCGTTCTCATACTCGGGGTCGAGACTTAAGCACCAAGAATGGATCAGATCTAAAGACCTGGCAAGTCACAGTATGCAAGTAATATAGGATGCATGCATCAAAATGAGTAGAGACAGTAAAGATGTTAAAGAGAGTAGCAATGATATAGAATCTAGGTAGTTGAGCAAGATAAGCGTTTAGAATCATGATAAATAAGATATATAATCTAAACAATATGGCACATTCACACGAGCTGGATACCGCGGGATATTATGCCGCGACCCTCCCATACTGAACACAGTCGCGGCGGGGAAATCTCACAGTGCTAGGGATTATCTAGCCCCGCAAACAACATCCACAACACACTCTGAGATCGGACCCGGTATCACACCGTCCGTCTCCAACAATGCTCATCATGATAGCCACACAACACTCTTAATAGCTCCTACCAGTGATGATCAGTCCAACTGGCTGAGCTTAGATCAACTGAGTGAATGTCTATGCCGATTCGGGAAACAATAAAGGTCTGTGTCTGTCTAGGCTTTGCCTTGCGTGAACAAGGTCCTAACAATATCCTTAAGAGGTCCAAGTACCCAATACAATCCATGGATCACAATCCAGGTCCAAGTCCAATCATTGGATCTATACCAAAGCCCATCAAATACATGGCCTGGTCTACAACAGTCCAAATGAGATATCAATTCCATTTTCAATAATATATGATCCATTTACATTCATAATGAGTCATAAGTCCATACAATCCAACCTCTCCAATCTAGGGTAATCTACATCCAAACTTAGGCCATAAAAGGGCCTGCCTAGCCACATACACGGGTCAATGTACACCTAATCATTCCACTGTGTCACCTCTAAGTAATCCTAGGTTCAGGTCCTTCATTTTCCAATTAATTAACAGGTATAAGCAATAATAAGGACAATAGAGTGATGTGATAATATGAGTAAGATAAATCTCCAAGTACAAGAATCAATGGGAGATATCAGCAGTCCAACCTAAGTAATTGGTCCACCTTCAGGTTCAGGTCTATCTCAGGTAACTTGATCCTTAAATGAAACCTCAGATGCTAATGGATATTGTGTTTGGTGCTCCAGAAGTTACGAGCATCATTAGTAACACATGAGGGTCGAATCATCTTAGATTATATAACCTGGACCCAAAATTGTGGACCCCACGAGTCAAGGTTGAGCCACACCATTGACTCGTGCTGGGCACAGTGATGAAAGTCTATTTGAATAGTCAATGGGCCCCACACATGATTACAACAATAGAAATTAGAATCAGGGAAGTGTCACTGTACACAGTGTGCTCAGCCGACCTCCTGGTCTGGGCGGTTAGCTCGGCACGCCGGGATCAGAGAAGTAAACACCCTGCAGGCAAAGCCTGATCATCCATAAGTTCCTGTGAGCTCGGCTAACCCCCTGGCCTAGGCAGTTGGCCGTGCACACTGAAGGTTCTGGCTAAAAAAGGGGTGTCCCAGGTTCTAGTCTCCCTTGTTGGAATTCCACCTTTTCGAAATCAAGCTCGGAGTTCGGCTAAGCACTTGAGCTCAATCGAACACTCAGCTAGGTCACCCAGCTCAGTTCGGCAAAGCTCCTAGCTCAGCTTGGTCACCCAGCTCAGTTCGGCAATGCATTGAGCTCGGTCAGGCACTGAGGTCGGTCAAGCACTGAGCTCGGTCAAGCAATGAGCTCGGTCAAGCACGGAGCCCGGTCAGGCACTGAGCTCGGTAAAACACCGAGCTCGGCCACAACACTTAGCTCGGCCAAGACACAGAGCTCGGCCTAAACACGGATCTCGGCCTGAGCATTGTGCTCGGCAGAACACTAAGTTCGGTTAATCCGATCTCAGCCAGTGCTGAGCTCGGCCAATGCTGAGCTCGCCCATCGCTGAGCTCAGCCAATATGGCTCAGAGAGCTCATCTCGGCCAGCAAGGTACAGAGATGCTCTGCAACTCCAGAATTCTGGTTTTCTTCTTATTCAACCAGAACTCAACCAGTCTCATCCAAACTCCACAGAAACATCCAGAAATAAGAAAAAGCACTCCAATATACACCCAACCATTCAAACCATGGGCCATTGATCTTCCAAATGAGATCAACTCATCCACCAATGGCCAATCATCCATGAAAACATGCTCAAAGGTGAATCTAACAGTTCTAACATCATCTAAATAGGAATACAAAGAATCAAAGACAGTAAACATCCATTTCATATTAAATAAGCATATTACACTTGCCTCAATCGATTGCAAGAAGGAAGAGAGAGAAAGAAAGAAATCCAAGCTAAAAAGGGAATCCCCGCTGTAGTTACTCCTCGGTCACACAGTCACTCCAAAATCTCAGAGCTAGTGAGATTTCTACTCCTACACCCATATCCATAAGAGAAAAGCTATTAGGAATTAGATCTAAAGAGAGAAAGAGAACTTTCTATAAAAACAGAACTAGAAGTGGGCACTTACCTTGACTAGAAGGGGAAGAAGAGATGATCGAGTCAGAGAGAAATTCAAGTAATAGGTTGCAGCTGGGGTCTTCTTCTTCTCCTTAGAGTTCTTAGAGAGGGAGATGGGGGAATTAGAGGGAAACGAGAGAGAGAGAGAGAGAGAGAGAGAGAGAGTTGGAGGGAAATGGAATAGGAAGAGAGAAAAGAGAGGGAAATGAGAGAGAAGGACAGTATCTAGCATATGGCAATGGGAGGGTTTAGTTTATCTAGGTTGGGGGTTTGGGCTAGGGACAAAAGTACCCTTTTAGTTTGAATAGGATCTGAGTTAGGGTTATGGGCATTTTGGTCTTTGGGTTATTTTTAGAAGATTCTCTAGTGGACACCCCCCTATAGTAAATACTAATTCTAAGTTAGGGCCTCTAACAAACTAACTAACTCTAGAAATAACAAAGGACACTCTATTAACTCTACCAAATTACACCATAAGGCTAAACAACTAAAAACCTAGGAAAATACATATTTACCCTTAACTAAATCCCATAATTAGCATAAATAGTATACTTAGGCTATAATATAGTATTCAAATTCAAATTGAGTGCCCACAAGGGGTGGGGCCTCACAGGGATGGTTTAGAATTTCAATCTATCTTTCTTATAATCTGTGGCACCAAACACATAATAGTAATACATTGATCTTCTAAAACTACCTCGTATTGGACAGTGAGCTACTATGAAGAAATAGGTTAGAGTTGATTAGTAATTACTTGATTCTTTAAACTCATTGCATTCATATTGAGATTGAATATTATTACTGACTTCGGATTGCTTCTCAATGCATTATATATTAGTATATTTCTAATCAGATTGTTATTCGGAATTGATGCTTTTGAAACAATATGAATGTGAACACCTACTATTCGATTCCATTTGTGATTATGAGATTATTGTGTGGAACCTTATTCATATTCGTTTATTATTTGATTCGATTGAGTCGGCACTACTTAGTTTCAACCTTGTGACACCTGACGGGGTTAAACTTGGTTTATTATTCGAGACTACTGCAGTAAGTCGTCTGGAGCACCGGAACTTTAGAACCGGGTAGCTAGCTAGCCTTTGGCCGGGCCGCTGGTGACATCCCAACTAGATTCGCTCTCTATTTGAGATGATGAGTTCAATGTAGTAGCCAAATTTGTATGTTTTATTCTCCATTTGATTCGTAAAGCATGAACTATTTGATTTTGGCACAATTGCCTAGTTATTACTTGATATTGACATCTTTTAATCAATTGTCATTTAATTTGATTTGATACATTATTTACTTGCTTATTAATGCCTATACTTGCCAAATCGTTGTATTTGAGATACTATTCTTGGTGTCACAGGAATTCAGGCTATCGAAGAGACTAATTGATAGCTCTCCTGATTAGAGATTCGTTTCGTAAAGTGATTGATTAGCTTATATATCGGAGAACGTACAAGAGTGGTAAACATGGTTTGAGGTTAGATATCACATCTTGCATTAAATTATGATCTGCATGTGTTTAGTTATGATTGCATTCGTATTAGAATCATGTTTCCATTAAGATTAGGCATCTTGTATTTTCTATCATTAGAGTACTTTTATACTATGCATCTAAAATATTTAATTATTAGCCTTATTAAAGATTACATTGTAGTTTAATGGATTGGTAAATGGACTACTTGTGGCTTTGATATTAATGTTGTACATGCTTGTGTAATTAAATGTTGATTGACAGGTGTCAATGAGTAATCCTCACACGTGAAATGTGAAACTTTTCTCCTTCGTGAATTCGGACTTGGTCCGGAACAGGTGCGAGTTCATGGGAGTAAGGTGTGGAAACCACCCTAATCAGAAAATTCTCAGGTCCAGGATGTGACAGATTATATGTCTCAGTTCCTCTTTTCAATGGGCTCACTTGACACCTAACACGTCTTCAATTCCATTCTCACCACCTTTATAATAAATTGATACTCCATTCAAATATAAATTGCTATGAAAAAAAATTGAAAATAAAGATCCAGAATCTTACAATGTCAAAAACCGTGTTTTAAAACCATGTCTGAATCAAATTGTTAAAATCAAGAGTTAGAATGTTTCAATCAATTATTTTTTCTTATACATTCTAAGGCCTGAAACTTGGACCCTGGATTAATTCGATCCTACATTAATCTTGCAAGTGGATAAGTCCCGCCATTGTTTTGTTGTGTGCAAGACTAGCATCAGAATCTGCAACAAGCACATCCCATGAGAAGTCTTATGGTCATGCTAAAGCATCTTTTCAAGCTCATGGTAAAGGAGAAAAAATAACAATACAAAAGAGAAGTTTCTTTAATTCATAGGCTTTTGCAAAGATACCACATATCTCATAATAGCTAAAGGCACTTCTCAAGACCATACTGACTCAATACATACTCAGAAGTCAGAACATATATAGTAACATCACAACCACATACTCGTTAAGAAGAAGAGAGGGGACAATGAAACCATGGATAACAAAACCCAGTCCAACATTGAAAATGTGTCTCCAACCATGGTCCCATCAATGACCCCTAGCACACCACATTAAAAAAAATAGGAAATGACTTGGATAGTATATGATTTAAGTAGTCTTCACTGGCTTTCTCCTTAAGATTAAGGTGAGCCTGAAACGGAAGCCAAGAGTTTTGTAAGACTGTGGATTACCAAGTGAAAAAAAAGAGAGAGAAAAAACAAAATTTTTAGACAATTCATAGAAACAATCCTTACCCAAAAATGCAAGCCTATGTTGAAGAGGCCCTAGGTGCATTGCATCTGTAGCACTCCATTCTGCTTGCAAAGTTGTGTTCATTGCACCCCGACCTATCCAAACCCATGAAAATAGAATGAATCTAAGTGTACTATAGCAAAAATAACTTACCATAGAAGTGTTTTAAGTCTACATATACATTTGTTGACCTTAGTTTTTGTTGTTAACGAAAGCATATAAAAGAGGAGGTGAAAATGCATATTGGTATATGTATATACACCTTGCTTGGCACTATTCATGACACATTCAACATTTGTATGGACTTATCCATACACGGTCAAAAATAGAGCAAAGCAGGGAAAGCTGATATCTAGTGCGACCACCAAAAAAAAAACGAAAAGGAAGTAGATGATTAAAATAACTAAGAAAAGCAATATAATAACACCCCAAAAGAAAATATTGTGATAAGGCCATGCAGAGTAGATTTGGTGACTTTGTCCTTTAACATGCACATGTCTGTACAACTGTACAAGTGCAAAAATGCATGGATGTGTATACGTATCCATATGTGGATGTATGAAGGAATGCATCTATGTTGATACTCGATACTCCACAAATCTAAGAGTTCATTTGGATGTGAAGAAGGAGGAGGTGGAGAAGACAAGTAAAGAAAAAAGTATCATTGTTTTCTCCACATGTTTTCATCGTTAACTTGTGAAGAAAACTGTCCACAGCTGTACAGTGGACAGTTTTCTCCATCTCCACCTTCTCTGCTTTTGCGATGAGGAGAAAAGGTGGAAAAAGGTATCCATAGTTCTAGAAAAGCTTGAACTATGGACAGCTCTCCTTATCGAAATAAAATGCTACTTCACCTTGAAATGAAAATTACCTGGTGCAAATCCAGTCACCAGATTTCCACCCAGAGCGTCCGCCAAATGGGAAACCACCTCTCGAACGCTGCGCATCGCCATCGGAGCTGCTGGTGGACTCGTCCTTGAATGAGCCACACTTGAAGCAGCTGGAGCGGCTAGCGAAGTTGTGCGCCCCACAGTTCCCTGCAGGGCAATACCAGTCGCCAGGCCGGACTTCCGACCCACCCCTCCCGGTGAAGCCACCACAGTCGCTGGGCCTTGGCTCATTGCAACGTTGGCACGAATCCCTCCAGCTGAAATTCAAGTGCTGGCATGACCTGCAGTTCCAATCTCCCGGCTTGCTGTTCATCTTCACAGACCTAATTAAACGCTCACTAAGAGAGAGAAAGAACAAAATAAAACAAAACCCAAATGAGAGGGATCCGGGGAGAAAAAATAAAAAAGAGCCATATATACATTGATTTTATTCCTGTGTTAGTACTACAACGCTGCTAGGCTCTTTATTATACTAGTAGTTAATAAGAAAGAGACAAACTATAAAGATTGTTATAAGATAACAATGTATCTACTACTTTTTTGTTTCTCCTAGTACTCCAAATTAATTGTTATCGTTGTAGTAGCAGCAAGGGTAGTGGGGCAGTGGTGGAGGCAGTTGTAGTACTATACTAGTAGGAACACTCCCAGTAATGGCAGAAGTAGAAGAAGAAAAGGAAAAAGGATAAAAGAGTATATGCTAATGAAGGAGGAAGATCAGGTCTCAGTGACAAAAAGATCTGTTATTATGGAAATAACCTCAAAGGTGATGACCAAATAGGGAGAAAGGATCCAAATGATCGAAGAAGCCATTTGAGTCCCAATGCCAATATTCTCTTCGAGTGAACTAATATTGGAGTCTTAGTTCTTTTACCCATATGTTGAAAATTACATAAGGCTACAACTATGGACTCAACAAAGGCGTCCTTTTGTAATTTCAACCAAAAGGGTCACCAGAGATACAAACTTAAGCTATATATCAAATGTTCAAAGATGAAAGGAGTGGAAGGAAAATGGTGCTCAAGGGCTTGCTTACCTCAAGGAAATAGCCAAGTGGAGGCAAAAGGTCAAGGAACAGAAGATATGGCAAGAGGAGAGTGTATGAGTTTTGTGTGAATTGGTATGTGGGTTAGTTCGGTTTTTATACTAGTTAAGGTCCTGGAGAAGCAGGAACAAAAGATTGCTTGTGGAGGGCCGTGGTGGTTCCACACCTGACCGCCTTGAACCAAAGGAATAAAAAATCTAATCTAAAAGAAATAAAGAGGAAAAGGAAGCTTTGCAAGGATGCTAAAGGTAGAATGAAAAAATCACTCCTTATTTTTTTTTTTTTCAAAAAAGAAAATCATGCACAAGGTTGGGTAAAAATGCATGTATCCATGCACACGATTTTCACATTGGAATTCCAATTCTCTTTATACAATTCCCTTACACCAGACCGGACACATCTTGTTTAAAAGATATGACAACATTATCTTTTCTGTATCCATTGCTAGGTGGCATTTATGAGAAGAGCTTGATTTTTTGATAGGTGGTGGGCTTTGGTGCTCCTCCCATATCTCCCATTCACATGGGCGGCCACTCCTATTTCGACATGTGGGGGCCCCCACCTCGTTGCCTAGTGTTACTCCACACTCCCACAGGTGCCATCTTCCTTACAGTTTTCATATTACACCATGTTGTACATCTTGGTTTAGTCTCGCAGAGGTGATTAATCCCTTCTTCCTCACAGGTACACCATGGAAGCAGTGGCATGTCCATAGGGGTTCAACTTGGGAGGTGCCAAACCTAAACCTGCATAATCCAACTGACCAAAAAAGTGAAATTCGGGTCAGACTAGTTCACGCACGTATTGATAATGTACATTTATTATATGATACACGGTACCACAATGCACTATATTCAGTTTAAATATATATTGAAATTAGGGTGCCCAACACAACCTGAGTCAGCTCAATGCAACCCAAATTATACACAGGTCAACCAGGGATTTTACAGTTCGGGTCAGGCTTGGAATTCAAAGTTTTTCCACATGCAATTCAGGTTAGGCTTGGGTACTTGTATGAGTATCCGCCCAAGTTGCACTGCTATCTTTGTGAATATTAATTGTGCATAATGTGTGGCCAATTGAATTCCATCTACAAGTGCGGATTTTTTTTTTTTTTTTTAAAGTTTTTTTTTTGGAAGTTACTAGTGCGGATTTTGTGGCCAATTGAATTCCACAGGCAATCCATCAAGGGAATATGCCTCCCCCAAGTAACTCCTAGTTCAGGCTTACAAGGTTCAGGTGTACATGGGTCAGGTTTAACCCCAAAGGCAGGCACTAGCAAAAACCCCTGGAATATATTCCATACATGCGAACCTAATCCACACTCCACAAGCAAAGTTGATTGGAAAAGCAGATTGTAGCGTAGCCTCTCACATCCAATATCTGCTCAAGAATCCAACGAAAGAACCTTGGACACATCCCTTTTTACTGTGACCGCGGGTCCCACACATGCTTACATGGCGAACAGAATCCGGGTCCACCTGGGTGAGCATGGCCCAGGCTCTTGCCTACTGACCCTGTGTTGGATAAGAAGGAATCCAGTCATCACCCTGTCAATAAACCTATTCAAGATTCCTCACAAAAAAAAAAAAAAAAACCTTACACAACGACTCACATGATATGTGTGCTTCATTAATAGTGGAAGAAGTTTCCATGATGTTTTGCAAATTGAATATTGAGTTACAAGATATTTTAAGGCAAGTTACCTTATCATTGGCATCCTCAACTTTCTATCAAGGCAAGAAAATATATATAGTTCTTTTCTTCTTCACAATTCTTCTAATCATCATGATCATCATTCTAAAACATGTGGCTTGAATGACTTAATTAGTTAATCTACACCCAATCTTTCTTTATTTTACTTCTACTAATTTGGTGTGAGTGTGGGCTCTCTGAAGTCAGATCCATAATACCCAACTGGGTCTGGGTATAGGCCTTAATTGGAACCTAACCTGGACCCAGACCTAGGCCCGATTAAATAGTAATATATATATATATATATATATATATCAGGTTTGGGTATAGTTGTACTTGACCTGTTTACAACCTTATAGGCGCTATGGCACCTGCACTTCAATCCTACGACAGCTACAGGTCAAGGTGTTAAACTAACGATGTTGACTTGGCTGTCTGTGGCCATAACTTTTGAGGCACACATACATATATGGACCACATTGAGTCGATTTCTATGTTGCGTTTGGGTGATTAGACTCACTGACGCAAGCTGTATCCATTTACCATGGGTCCATGACTACTGGAGGCCTGTATTGGCTTGCTTATTTTTTAAGAACTGACAGTAATTCATATTTATTTATATTTTATTTTTACCATTAAATTAATAAAAACAAATTTATTTTCCATGAAATTTAAGGAAAATATCCCCAAAATGCTCAATTTTGAGTATCATCGCATTTTTTTCAAAAGAAAATTTCTCAATAAAAATATGCAGTCACGCTAGTCCTGAGACCTTTTTTTAACAAAAAAAAAATCATATTTTCTAGAATTAACATTCTACAGTTGAAAGAAAAGACTTGATTTTTCAGGTATTCCCCTCTCGCTTTCTTGCTCTGATAAGTACTCACACGCCCACACGCACAATCACCCGATTCTCTCACAATCAGCAATACAACTACGGATTGATTTCTAGTTATTTTTATGGAAAGGAGGTGCTTAACACTGGGCTATCAGGGCTTGTTTCTTCATTATGGTTTCAAATTTATAGAGTTTGCAAATTGAGAAAGAGAGAGAGGAGGGTGGAGGTATGTTTGATGTGAGGTCAGTGAAACCAGAACCCATACATGATACAACATAGGAAAAGAAGATTTTGCATGGGAGCAGATTGCTGTAGGAATCGGCTCCTTTAATTTTGTTTTTCCTTTTTTACAGTTTGCCAAGGCCCTTTAACGGACTCCAAGAAAATGGAAAGCACATCTACCTTTGGTTTTGAAATTCCCAAATGAAAGAGAGAATCTTGTATATAGTCTCCTTCCTTATTTTGCAGTGTGTAAAAAGCAAAAGCAGGCAATTCGAAAAAGGAATGAGAGGAGAAAGAACAAAGAAAGAACAGAGGGAAAATAAAGACGGTCAAAAGTCAAAACAATCCTTGAAGACTCCCTCCCATCATCAGCTTCTTCCTTTATCGAAACTCACCATTTTTAATTTCTCTCTCTCTCTCTCTCTCATCTTCTTCCTTTTCTTTATCGAAACTTACCATTTTAATTTCTCTCTTTTTAATCTGCATGGAAATAATCATTGCCCACAAATCCAAGAAACCCATGCAAATCTCTCTCTCACATGAATTTTGTCGAGTTTGGTTGGGTACCCGATCCAAACCCGATTTACTAGCAAGGATCCATATTCCATACCCACTCTCTCTCTCTCTCATGAAAATGGTCCAGTTTGGTTGATTACCCGATCCACACCCGATTTTCTAATGAGGATTTGTGACTAGGGATGTTCATGGGTCGGGCTGAACAATATCCAGGCCCGGTTAGAATTGTAACCCTTAGGGCCTGTTTGGTTGCACAAGAAAAACACAATAAAATAATATTTTATAGAATATAATCTTTCGTTTTTTAAAGAAAAAATCTTGTGCGTTTGATAACTCAAAAAATACTTGAAGAAAAGATTCTTTTCTTTCAAAAAGCTCAATATTCTCTCCTACAGCTCCCCCATGTAGAAAACTTTCTATAAGATAAAAATCTTTTAAAATGATGATTATAAAATGGTAGAGTAAAATAAAGACTTTAGTTCACCAAATCCATCATAATGTGTATGTTTACATATATGGTAAAGTAAAGTAAAAGTAAATCTCACAGGACGGTAAAGGTGTGGTAAAGTAATGGTGAGATAAAGTACATGGTGAAGTAAAGTGAGAAGGAAGTAGTTTCTTTTATTTACTTTGTTTTATCACATTTTATCGTAGTTTTATATGGTAAATAAAAAGTTACTTGTTTATAAGTGTGGTAAAGTAAAATAAAGATTGATGTAATATCATGGTAAAATGTGAGGTAAAGTAAGGTCAGATGAAATATGTTGTAAAGCAAATTGGGAGAGTGAGTTAAAAGTAAGTTTTTTTATTTACTTTACTTTACTATACTTTACCATGGTTTTATGTGATAAAAGAAAAGTAACTTATTGTAAAAATATGAAAGTTAAACTTTACTTTACCACGTTACTTTTTTATCTAGACGTGGTAAATTACATATAAATTAAATATTTAATCAAAAAATATTCTTATAATATAATTTACTTTAATTATAACACATTCCAAACAGCTTAATTTAAAATCTGTAATATTCTTCAAAAATTACCAAAAGGTAAAAATATTATACTATTATAATATTACATTATTGTATTCTATACTATTTTATTCTTGTAATATTTAAATCTGTAAATATTTTATTCTGTACACATCCAAACGGGCCCTTAGGCTCTAGCCTAGATTTGGCCATCATAAGCGCCTAGCCTGAGCCCAACCCGTGAAGCCCGAGCCCGGTTTAATAGTTTGTTTTTTTTTTCCAAAAAAGGTCACTATTAAATTGAAGGTGTTGTAGCTTAGTTGGCTTTGAGGTCTTCATACCAAGACATGATGAATTTGAGTCCCAATGTTAACACAAAGAGTGGTGCTATTGGCACCACGAATTTTTCTCTCCTCACCGCAGTAGAAGACAAAAATTTTTTTCCTAAACTACCTATCCTCCCCCCTCTCTTCCCTTCCTCCTTCTCCCTCCTCCTCCTCCCTCTCCCACCCTCCACCATCTTCCCTTATCTGCGCCTACCCCCAGTCGCCGGCGGGGAGGGAGCCCCGGCCAACAGCCAGCGGCGGAAGCCCCGGCCGGCTGGCCGGTCTCCCTCCCCCTCTCCCTCTTTCTTCCTCCCTCCCATTCTCTTCTCCATTCCTCTTCTTCCCTCTCCTTCCCTCCCCTACTCTTCTTCTCCCTCCCTCTCCCCCTCCCCCTCCCAGTCGCCGGCGGGGAGGGAGATCGGGCTGGTTTCCGCCTGCTGCAGCCCCTACTCTTCTTCTCCCTCCCCCTCTTCTTCCCTCCCTCTCCCTCCCTCTCCTTCCCTCCCCTACTCTTCTTCTCCCTCCCGGGAGAAAGGAAGAAAGAGGGAGAGGGGGAGGGAGACCGGCCAGCCGGCCGGGGCTCCCTCCCCGCCGAAGACTGGGGGGGGGGGATGGTGGAGGGTGGGAGAGGAAGGGAAGAAAAGGGAGGAGGAGGGAGGAGGAGGAGAGAGAAAGGGGGAGTGGTAGTTTAGGAAAGTTTTTTTTTTTTTCGCGGTGGGAAGAGTAAATTTCGTGGTGCCAATAGAGCTCCCCTAACATAAATTCATTGTGTTTTGCTTTCTTACTCGGGCCAGGCCTGGCCGGGCTTGGGCCTTATACCACTGGACCCAAATCCGGCCTATATATTAAACGGGCCCAAGTATTTGTGTAAGCCCGGCCCAAAGTAGGCTGGGCCAGGATCATGCTCGGGCCGGCCCGATCCATGAGCACCCCTATCTGTAGTTGTACCCGTACCCAATTGTTGTCCAGGTTATTGGATCTGCTCCATAACAGGTACCCTGAAACCTGACTTTCGCCTGATAGGTATAATCAATAATGGTGGGATCAATAGACTTGAATCCAGACCAAATCAAGACAAAATACTAGTAAATTAAATAATATTCTTAAGATACCTATATACAAAAATAATACAAGTTGTAGCATTGCAAATGATATTAGTGGGCTTGAATGAAAAACGGATCTACAAATTAGACCTATGAGTACCATTTTTTATTAAAATCAGTCCATCGGGTAAACGGATATCCAGCGACCCATTTCCATATCTTGCCGTTGTTGGCAGCACACATACTACTAATGTTTGATAATATTTGCCCGTTTGAGGATTTGCTTAAAAATATTGAATACAAAACTCTTCCATTCCTCCTCCTCCCTCCTTCCTCCCTCTCTCGCCCTCCCCCTCCCCTTCTCCCCCAGTCGCCGGAGGGGAGGGAGCCCAGCCTGCAGCCTGCGGCGGAAGCCCCAACCGGCTGGCCTCCCTCCCCCTCTCCCTCTTTCTTCCTCTCTCCCTCTTCTTTCCCCCTTCTCCCTCTCTCCCTCCCTCTTTCTCCCTCCCCCTCTCCCTACCCCTCCCAGTCGCCGGCGGGGAGGGAGATCTTTGCTGCAGCCCGATCTCCCTCCCCGCCGGCGACTGGGAGGGGGAGGGGGAGCCCGATCTCCCTCCCCGCCGGCGACTGGGAGGGGGAGGGGGAGGGGGAGTAGGAGAGGGAGGGAGAGAGGGAGAAGAGGGAAAGAAGAGGGAGAGAGGAAGAAAGAGGGAGAGGGGGAGGGAGGCCAGCCGGCTGGGGCTTCCGCCGCCGGCTGCAGGTCGGGGCTCCCTCCTTGCCAGCGACTGGGGGTGGGGGGGGGGAGGGGGGAGGGGGGATGAGGGAGGGTGGAGGCTGGGAGAGGAAGGGAAGATGAGGGAGGAGGAGGGAGAAAGGGGGAGGGTAGTTTAGGAAATATTTTTTTTTTTTTTTTTGCGGTGGGAAGAGCAAAAATCGCGGTGCCAATAGAGCTTCCCTTTAAGATATTATAATTCCAATGGCTCAGATTTTGGTTAGCTCCAACGATGCCCATTGACATCACAGGCTAGAGTAATATATATATATATATATAGAGAGAGAGAGAGGATTTTACCGGAAAAATCCCCTTAAACTCATTAAAAAATTCCCTTAGTCCAACTAAGGTTCCTTTTGGATACATGGATAAAAGTTATTTATATAGTTAAATACTGATTTAAATAGAACAAAGTAGTTGCAATTAGTCATACAACTATCTATCTATGAAGAATTTAATAGATTCTATATGGACTGTCTGAGTCTGACAGTTGCTAATGATTTTCAATAGATATGCATTCAAGCTTTGATCCTATATTTTTAAATAAATAAATATTGATTTATAATTCAACTTATAAACATTTTATAAAAAATTAATTTCAAAGCTTGGTATGAATGTTCCACAAGAAAGTTTCGAAATGAGAAAAGAAATCCATTCATGACCTTGGCATAGTTCTTTCACATGACATGGTATGGGTAACACACGCTCCAATGGTAAAGTTGCCAAGCATTTCTTGCGTAAAATTGTAAGATTGAAACAAAACATAATTTACTAAAAGTCTATTTGTTTGCATAGAATCATAGGAATTTATTAGGGTTGTTCATGGGCCAGGCTAACTTTAGCCTGATTTCGGCCCAACCTGCTTTGGATCGGGCTTGGATATGCAATTATAAAGCCTAGTTAACAATCGGGCCAGGCTTGGATTAAATGATAGAAAGCCCGGCCCGGCCCATGTCAGAAATGCATGTGATTTCATTTAATTAGTCCAAATAATAGCTCCAATGCCCACAGAATTAATATAAAAAAAACCAGGTTTGGCCTGGCCAGATCAATTAAATGGGTGGGCTCGAGCTTTATTTATACAGCCGTGTCGGGCCTGTGCCGGCATTTCTAAAGTCAGGCCGGGCCTGAATATGCCTTAGCCCGTCCAGGCCTGACCTACTTAAATTCATGGTCAAATGAGCTTGAGATGAAGAATTATTAAAGAGGTGAGGGGTGAAAGACATTAGGTGATAATAAAGATATAAGGTGGAAATATAGATGGGATCTCAACTTTCCTAGGATTTGAATTCTAGGGTCATGGTTAGGTATTAATGTCTCATCTCCTCTTGATTCAATTTTATTCATACCAGGATAATTTTGATGGTCAATTTTTTATATTCACCTTTGGTTCTTAATTTTTAACCACTCAATGAAATACAAAGTACTAAAAATATTCATATATAGTAACTGAATCACGTGAAACAAGCAGGTTTTGCCATACAATGTCACGCCCCGAGCCCGAGATTTCACACATCCCGAGGCGCGACACACGCCCACGTGGAAATTCGAGTCAAACTCGTTGACTCTAGGTCCCCACGTACGGAATTTACCCACAGGATATCACGTGTGAGGTTTATATTTCTCAACATGCATGTATAATTTGTCAAATAGATATCCAATTAACATACCACAATCATCAAGATATAGAGCATAAGGGTCCATGAGCATAGATTTAAAAGTTCAAGTTCAAGAGATAGAAGAGAAGAAGTAAGTTAAGTTAAGTTTACAATCCAAAAGCTAAACAAGTTTATAAGTTTCTACAAAATATGTGGCAATCCTAGCCACGGTCAGTGGGTCATTTAACGTCCATTTCTCATCGTACGGATGTCTAAAAGACATCATCAGGAGTCCACTCTGCTACGTTGTGTGGAGGTTCCTCTTCCTCAAGGATCTCCGGGGCAATGGCGTCAATGTATTCACCTGTAACGCCAAGTGTAGCACCATTAGACTAAGCTAAGCAAGACAAACATATACAGTCCATATAACATATATCAAATGAATCGTCAGACAGGTATAAATCATAAGAGATCAAGGAATAATCACTAGGCATATCAGTGCATGAATTTAGCATGAGACATACGAGTCATAGATAACAGATTAATATATTAACAGTACTAGTTGGCACAACCACATAAGCTATGTTCTCTCAAGTTAATCATATAACATGAAGTAAAATGAGAGCAGAATATCAGGACAGGACAGGGCGGTGCTACTAGGAGACAGAGGTACCCAGAATTCTCCATCGTAGACCTAGGGTGCCGGTATACCCTCAGAATATATTCCCATCTGCAGAGGGCCAGAAGTTTACCAAACCCACACTTAGCCGGGTCCGACTTAGATAGGGTCGAAGCTAAGTGGTGCCGACTCATAGAGTGCAATATACATACAACAGAGCAGGTGCAGAACAGTGTAAATCAGATACAGGACACATACAGGACAGGACATATAAATAACAAATCGGAACTTACTGAAATATACTGAACAAGCCATAAATAAAGGTAATATAACAGATGTGTAACAGAAATACATAGCCAAACAAAAGCATGATCAAGTCATACTAGAATATTGAAAACGGAATGCAATGCATGTACGTACAGATCATATACGGAGTCAAGACAGAAATCAAGCCAAGCCTATGGTCTTGGGAATACATGTGGTCTTCACCGTCCAACTCAGGGTAGTATTAAGAGTTCGACATTATCGGGCTACAAAGGACCCCTTGGCGTTACATAATTTGGATGTCGAATCCCTTAATAGAATACATTTGGCACGGTTACAATCCGAAGAACACAATGCCCCTTTTGTGGGTACGATTGCTCAACCCATATCCACAATTCAACAAACCATCGGTCATGATAAAAGTTCAGGGTGCACATTCTACAGGTCCCCCTATCAGGCCAATCAACTAGAACAAGCTACGGTCCAATGTCCGGCTCATGAAAACGTCCATTTGTCACAATTATGTAAAATCCAACATATAATCTTTTCCAAGGCTCAAATCGAATAAACGGGTATGTACACATCATGAGCTTTCCAACGGTATGTAGATCTCCAAAAACGGACTTACGGTTGAAAAGTTATGGCCATTGGAAAATCTGCATACTGCAAGTATCCGGTTCGCTCGAGCGTTCAAATGTTCGCTCGAGCGGACCCCAGACAGAGAGCTGTTCGCTCGACCGGACCAAGAGTTCGCTCGAGCGAACTCTCCCAGAGAGCCCTTCGCTCGAGCGTTCACTCACGCTCGCTCGAGCGAACTGTCAAATCCTGGGTTCCGAAAATCTGAACTTCTTGATTTCTCTCAAGCCATTCAAGGCATTCATTCCAGGTTTGAACCACTACCAATGGGTATCCTTGAGCTTCCAAAATGCTCATCAAAACCATCAATAAACCC
Source organism: Litsea cubeba (assembly GCA_012931725.1). Taxonomy (NCBI): domain Eukaryota; kingdom Viridiplantae; phylum Streptophyta; class Magnoliopsida; order Laurales; family Lauraceae; genus Litsea; species Litsea cubeba. Next base: position 30,667,070 of record CM022945.1, on the reverse strand, counting down.
ATATACATTAACAAGAAAAATCATCCACAAGAAAACTATTTTTGAGCAAGAAGAAGGGTATCTAAGCAAGATTGCATATATTCATGAATCAAACAAGAAATCATGCATACAAATGTATAAGTTTAACTTGCCTTGGTGCTTTGAAAGCTAGCTCTCACACCTAATCCTTGTTAAACTCGAAAATCCCCAAATATGAAAGCTCAAATGCCCTAAAAATGGTGAAAAACAAAATGGAAGAAAATGAATGAGGAAGGAGATGATGTATGCACGAATTTTAGGACATTCTTACACTAATATGAAGCAAGAGAAAAGAAATGGAAGTTGAGACTTACCAATGGAGGAAATGAAGCACTTTTAGAGAGAATGGAAGCTTGGAGAAGATGAATAGGAAGATGAAGATGTCTCCACCAAGACTCACATGCAATAGTTAGCCCAAGAGGATGTTGGAGATGGAAGGCTGGGAGGAGATGAGGTAGTAAAGAGATTGAGAAGAGAGGGTTCAGCTGGAGATGAAGAAAGGAGAGAGAAGAAAGAAGAAAGAAGTAGCTGAAATGGGATTTATCCCAAATTTTATCCTGCACTTGCATGCAAGTCCAGAATTGGGCTGAAATTGCAAGAAAGGGCCTGGGTTAAATGAATGGGCTGGGAATGGGCCTAAATGAATCCGAATTAAATGGGTCAAAGCATGAAAGTTGAGGCCCATAAAATGCTCTATGCAATGCATTAAAAATCCAAAGATTTCTAAGTACACACAAAAACCCAAAACACTCCAAAAGTCATAATCTACCTAGTAAATGGTCAAACCCCACTAATTCTACCTAATCAAGTCCAATCACAACCAAAACATCCATTAAGCAATTAATCTAAATTATTTAACTCTAAAACGAGATTAAGGCGGGTCGGGGTGTTACATACAACATATGCTAATGGCCCATTTGATGGATTAAAGTTCTAGAGCTCTTGAAAAGGACATTATAGCTCAATTTTCAAGTCAAAGGTATGGAGTCCACCATTTTGGGCCTCTTCTCAATTTGGCTATGGGTTTGTGTCGTGAATTTTACACCTTAGGTGTACATTATGCAACATGTGCTCAAGTTGAATACATTAATAAACTATATAAGCATAAGTATATATGGGAAATAATCAAATGAAAACTATTCTCACCATTTATACCATAAGAATTATAGGTGGGGTCCAACTATCACCCAATTCAAACCTTGCAATGGATATGGACACCCTTGATAGTCACATGCCTTAGGGTTTGGCACCAATGCGAATGAATTGGATCGTTGGATCGACTATACACCCATATGAACGGACTGGACTTGTCAGCCATGGATGGAGGGGTTGCAAGCATGGAATTGGGGCCAAAGTTGATATTTAGGGTGGTCCCATATAGATCTTTCAATCCCCACCAATACCATCCCAAGATGGAACCCCAGTGGGCCTCACAAAAAAGTTATCACAGTGACTCCGTCAGTTTTCACGAGAATATAAGCCTATTATTATTATTATTATTATTATTATTATTATTATGCAAAAAAGTTTATGTATTAGTTCTTTACTAATAAATAAGTATATACATTACTTTAGAAGTGTCTGAGCCTAAATTGGGGTAGAAGTCTAGGCACTTTGCTATGGTCCAACATGAGTTTAGGTCTTCAGTTTGATTTGTGTGCCGGCCTGTAACACGGACCTAAGCCAGGTACAATTAGGGATTTAAATGAGGTGGTTTAGGTTGGGACTTAGGGGTGTTCATGGGCCGGGCTGAGGTCAATCGAGGCCTGGACCGACTTCTAAAATATAAGCCCAAGACAAAGTGAAGCCCGAATCAGGCCTTGAGTGGCTGGCCCAAGCCCAGCCCTCGGGAAGGGAGTAAACTCGGGCCCAACCCGGGTTTATTTTATAAAAATAAAACAGGGCTCTTTAGCATAATTTTAAGTCGTAGCTCAAGTGGTGGTGACATAAATCCAAGTTTTGTTTTAAGTTTTTTTGTTATATTCGGGCAGGGCCGGACTTGGGCTTTCTACCACTGAACCCAGGCCCGGACCATCTAGTAAACTGACCTAAATAAACAGTCCAAGCCCTGGCCGAGTACAAAAACCTTTGGCTCAAGCCCTGCCCATGGCGGGCAGGGCCCAGGCAGGAGGTTGGGTCCACGTAGAACTTAAGAGTCATTTATGCATGCGCTTCCACTGCTCTTGGAGTCCTATCTCTCATGTAGGAAATTGGTTTTCCTAAAATTAATTAATGAAAAAAGGCATAATTTTGCGTTTTCTCCTGTGAAATGTATTTGTACCAAACGACATCACATGTGGTATGTGGAATTCTAGGTGTCTTTTCCTTCCCCTTTTCCTAGTAGTTCCGTTTAACGAACACTTCATTTCAACTTAGTGTGAATCTAATGTTTAGGACATTTGTTTGACTTGGATGAAGCTGACCAGACCAGGACCCTTCTACAAGCTTGACCTAAGACTGGTTACGTAGTAATATTATAATATCAATATACCTATCTTTCATCATTAAAATCTTATCCCAACTATGTTGGGTCCGCTTCAGCATACCTATCTTTAGTGTATATATATAATTTATGAGAAATGATCTCGTATGCTCCTGTTATTGGGAGTATTATATTATGGATCGAAATCTCCGGATAATCGAACATCCATCTGTATCCTTGCCTTTGATCAATGCCTATATATATCAACACATTCCCTAGACAAATGCAACTCCGTGCCCCAATGAACTCCTTTATTTCAGTTGTTAGAAGTTGGCAAGTAGGCAAAAAATGAATTTTAAAATCAACCCAAAATCTTGAGATTTCCCATTTAATGAGTAGAGCTGTAGATGATGATGAAATATTCTTTAAATCTCTCAAATTATTAAGAAAGAAAATCCAAAACCCGAGATGTACATTATTTACTGAATTCATGAAAAGTTACATTTGAGATAATTTTAAATTAATCACAATGTGAATTCCCTTGATCATGCTTATCAATATACTAGTGATTGCCCGTACCTGAAGGCACGGCGCACCATGTTTTGAGCCCAACTAAATCTAATTACACTTCTTTTGACCACCAAACAACTAACTTGAATTTTGGCACCCTATGAGGGGTAATTCAGTCCACCCTATTTAACGAAGTTATAATTAGGTCCCGAGTCAAAGATCATCTATTATTCCTGGATCGATCTCTGATTGCCCTAGGAATTGGCTCATTGCAATCTGTCTGTCAAGGGCTTTCCGTCCATATATAAAACTTCGAGATCCGACGGGCGGATCAAAAATCATAATAGCAGGTCCCACACCCCGAGATGCCCACCTGAAAAATCACCTATAATTCTAGATCCCTGATGGTCCTGAAAGTTGACTCATCGCGATCTACTCATCGAGGGCTTTCCAACCATATATATAACTTTGAAATTCGACGGGCGTATCAAAATTTGCGAAACCTGGGTCCCAGTGATTATTGTCCAGACCGGACCCCACTGCAGCCCACCTTTTGGGCTTCAAACCTCTGATCGAGACCCTGATTGGGCCCTTAACTAAACCCGTCAGACCTGACCTGAACCTCACCCAATCCAACCCATCAAACTCTAGCCCAAATCAATCCGGACCAAATCCAACCCAAACCCATCTAACCTGAACCTAACCCCAGACTTAGCCCAGACTCCTTGACTCGTCGCCTGGATAAGGGAGAAAGAGTCCAGGGACCTGGGGAAGTAGCGTCCCAGATCTCTGGACTCTTAAACCCCTCAACCCCTTTCCTCTTAATCTCAGCACTAGGTTTTATGTACATAAATCCAAGGGTCCAAAATATGGGGAATTCAAAAACTGATGAGCTCCTTTACAAAAGAAGTTTTTTTTTGCTTTTGACACAATTTTTGATCAATGGCAGAATAATAAGAAAGTAAACACTCTTGCTTTTCCCTTTTTGTGCCGTACAAACCAAGATGTGAACGTGCTTTTGATGGGGATGGCAAAAACTTGTAAATTTCTCCAACTTTTCGCCAATTTTTTCATTCCCCTCTTAAAACCAATGGTCCAAAATATCCCTAGAATTTATGTACATAAATCCAAGAGTCCAAAATATGGAGAATTCAAAAACTGAGCTCTATTATATAGATTTCCCAGACACATATCCAACTACCCGTCCCAGTGAACTACCGCATTTCAATAGTTACAGGTTGACATCCTCCTTACAAGGTGGATATTTTATAGATTCTCTTAATATACTAACAGATCATTGGATGTTAGATAGGAGCAAAAACTCCCCTTTTAAGATAAAAGGGAGTTTTTTTTTTTTTATAATTTCTCTCTATATATGTATACATATATGACAAAGAAATATTCTTTAAAACTCTCAAATCTTCCAAATTAAAGGGGAATAATTCAAAACCTAATGTGTACATTATTAATTTAGTGGATTCAGGAAATATATCCTTTGAGAAAATTTAGAAATATTCAAAACGTGAGTTCATAAATCATACCCATCAAGTATTTCTTAGACACGTTAATTTAACTCCCTGCACCAATGAACTCCCTTACTCCCACGGTTAGATGTTGACTACGTATAAAAATGGTGAATGCTAAAATAGGCCAAAATCTAGAGACTTCCCATCTAAGAAGTAAAGCTATAGATTACAATGATATATGTTTTAAAACCTCTCGAATTTTCTAAATTAATTAAAAAAAAATTCAAAGCATGATGCGTACTGTAACGCCCCAATTCCGAATACCGAGAAAATCGTCAAAGTACCGAAATTGGCGCGCTACTTCCCGGAAAATCCGAGAACTTCCAAGATCGTAGGTCCGCAGTGAGGTCCAATTTAAAACTTTTTCATCAACATAGTAACAATGGTTAATTGCGGAAGCATGATAGTATAGCGGAAGCATAAGGTATCATCCATGTATCAAATATAAATGGGCTGAAGTCCAGCCTAAATGTGACAATGATATAAAACCAAAGTTAATTACAATAATACCCTCTCACTACAACAGACTCTCTAAAAAAAAATCCCAAACAAAGATATCACTCAACCCCGGCCAGGTGTAGGCTCTCCAGTCACCGGCTCGACCTCATGGTCGGCCTGTCCCCATCCGTAGTCGCCTGCTACGGGCACCTCAACGAGTGCGAACGCATCGCCCTCGAACTCGGGGTCAAGACCTAAGCACCAAGAGTGGGTCAGATCTAAAGATCTGGCAAGTCACAATATGCAGATAATATAGAATGTATGCATCAAAATGAGTAGAGACATGTATAAAGTTAAGAGAGTAACAAAGGTACATATGCTATGCAGTCGTGCAAGATAACAATGTAGAATCATAATAAGCATGACAGTAATAAACCTACACAATATGGCACATCCACATAAGCTGGTCACCGCGGGATATTATGCCGCGGCCCTCCCATACTGAACACAGTCGCGGTAGGGATCCTAAGCTAATGCTAGGGATTACTAACCCTGCAAAATATCATCAACATCAACCACAACGACCGGAACCGGCATCACACCGTCCGTCCCAACAGTGCTCATCATGATAGCCACACAACAAATCTCAATAGCTCCTACCAGTGATGATCAGTCCAACTGGCTGAGCTTAAATCAGCTGAGTGAATGTCTATGCCGACTCGGAAACAATAAAGGTCTGTGTCTGTCTAGGCTTTGCCTTGCGTGAACAAGGTCCTAACAAAAGTCCCTAAGAGGTCCAAGTACTCAATATAAACTGTGGATCATAGTCCAAGTCCAATTCCATCATTGGATCCATACCAAGGCCCACCAAATACATTGCCTGATCTATAACAGTCCATATGAGATGCAAGTCCATATTCAATGACATATGATCCATTTACAACCTTAGAGAGAAAACCACAGGGAAAAAGAGAAAAGGTCGCGGCAGTAGCTCTTATGGTGCAGGCCGGTCTCGGCTGGTCTTCTGTCAGGGATTTCTGGGGCGAGGGAGAGGGAGAGAGAGAGATTGGAAGAGAGATGAGGTTTCGTTGGAGGGAATTGGGGAAGAAGAAGAGAGAAGAGATTGAAACTTGAGAGAAAGGAAAAAGGAGATGAACAGTAGTTGTTAGGGCAGGGGAGGGTTTTGTTTATATAGGTTGGGTTTTTGGGTTAGGGACAAAATTGCCCTTGGGGTTAGAATAGGATTAGGGTTAGGGTAGAGGGTATTTAGGTCTTTAGGTGATCTTCTAGAAGATTCCTTGGTGCAAACCCCCTATAGTAAATACAAAACTCTAGCTAGGGCCTCTAACAAACTAACTAACTCTAAGAATAACAAAAGACCCCCTATTGACTCTACTAATTACACCACTAGTCTAACCCTAGGAAAATACATAACTACCCTCACTAAGCCCCATAAATAATATAATTAAAATACTTAAGCTAATATATAGTATTCAAATTCACATTGAGGGCCCACCAGGGGTGGGGTCTCACATTCCTCCCTCCTTTAAAACATTTGGTCCCCAAATGTAAAAACAAAGTAGGGACATACCTGCGGTAGAAGATGTGGATAATCTCTTGCCACCTGGTCTCGTAGCTCCCAAGTAGCCTCCTCCGGAGTGTGATGCTCCCACTGAACCTTCACGAACTGGATGGTTCTGTCCCGAAGCACCTTCTCTTTGGTGTCGATGACGGCGACTGGCTTGGCGATGTAGGATGCGTCGGGCTGGATGTCGAGTGGCTGGTGATGTAGAATGTGGGTAGGGTCCTCCACATACTTCCTCAACATCGAGACATGGAAGACGTCGTGCACACCCGATAGCTCTGCTGGCAACTGAAGTCTGTAGGCGACATCTCCGATCCTAGCCTTGATCTCAAAGGGTCCGACGTATCTCCGTGCTAACTTGCCCTTCTCGCCGAATCTGAGGGTGCCTCGAGCTGGGGAAACCTTCAGGAAGACACGGTCTCCCTTCTGGAACTCGAGTGGTCTGCGCCGATTGTCTGCATAGCTCTTCTGTCGACTGCGGCTAACCTTCAGGTTCTCCACTATCTGGCGGATCTTCTCACTGGTATCGCCGACAATAGATGGTCCATGGAAACTCCTGACACCAACTTCCTCCCAACAGACTGGGGTCTTGCACTTCTTGCCGTACAACGCCTCGAACGGTGCCATCTTGATGCTCGAGTGGTAACTGTTGTTGTAGGCAAACTCACAGAGTGGCAAGGAATCCTCCCAGTTCTCCTTGTAATCTAGGACACAAGCTCGCAACATATCCTCCAAGGTCTGGTTGGTGCGCTCTGTCTGTCCGTCTGTCTGAGGATGATAGGCTGTACTGAAGCTCAACTTAGTACCCAAAGCTCGCTGAAGACTATCCCAAAAGTGAGAAGTGAAGCGTGGATCTCTGTCTGAAACAATCGAAGCTGGAACTCCGTGCAAAGAGACAATCCTATCCACATACAGCTTAGCAAGGACGTCGAGTCCTGCTCTCATCGACACTGGCAAGAAGTGAGCTGACTTAGTCAGTCTATCCACGATCACCCAAATGCCATCACTGCGTCTCCTGGTAGCTGGAAGTCCTGCAATAAAATCCATGGTGATGTGTTCCCACTTCCACTGAGGTATCTCGAGCTGATGAAGTAGCCCTGGTGGCTTCTGAATCTCGGCTTTGATCTGCTGACAGGTCAGGCATCTGGCCACATAACCTGCAATCTCTTTCTTCATGTTGTTCCACCAGTAGTAGCTCCTCAGGTTCCTGTACATTTTGGTGCTGCCTGGGTGAATCGAATATCTGCTGTGGTGTGCATCTACTAAGATCTGGTCCTTCAGCTCCTGGATATCTGGTACACACAGCCTGTCCTGGTAGTAGAGTACTCCACCAATCAGTCTGAACTCTGGCCTCTGGTCAATCTGCTCAATCACTTTGACAAGCTTGGGGTCGCTGCGTTGACTGTCCTTGACCTCTCCAAGCAACTCTGGTTCCCAAGCGGACATGGTAGCAAGCATAACTCTATCGCTGAGCGGCTGAAACTGGACATCCAAGTCACTGAAGACATCGGTCCACACACCCTCTGCTGCTAGAAAACTGACTAGGGCGGTCTTCCTGCTCAAGGCATATGCTACGACGTTCGCCTTACCCGGATGGTATTGATAGGGAAGTCGTAATCCTTGATGTATTCCATCCAACGCCTCTGACGGTTGTTGAGATCATGCTGAGTGAACAGGTATTGCAAACTGCGATGATCTGAATGGACCTCAAACTTCTCTCCGTAGAGGTAATGCCGCCACATCTTCAGTGCGAACACGACTGCTGCAAGCTCCAGGTCGTGAGTAGCATACTTCTTCTCGTGCTCCTTTAGCTGACGTGATCCATAGGCAATGACTTTGCCTTCCTGCATCAAAACACAACCAAGACCGGTCCCTGAAGCATCGGTGAAGACAACGAAACCGCCTGTACCAGAAGGTAAAGATAAGATCGGTGCTGACGTCAGTCTCTCCTTCAGCTCTTGAAAGCTGTCCTCGCATGCATCGGTCCATACGAATGGTACGTCCTTCCTTGTCAGCTTGGTCAACGGGGCGGAAATCGAAGAGAAACTCTTGACAAATCTGCGGTAGTAGCCTGCTAAGCCAAGGAAACTCCGAACTTATGTAACATTCTTCGGTCTCTCCCAGTTCACTACTGCCTCGATCTTTGCTGGATCCACTGCTAGGCCGTCTCTGGAGATGATATGTCCGAGGAAGACTACTTGCTCTAACCAGAACTCGCACTTGCTGAGCTTCGCGTACAGCTGGTTATCACGTAGCAACTGTAGAGACGTCCTCAAATGCTGCTCGTGCTCCTCTCTGGACTTGGAGTAGACCAACACGTCGTCGATGAACACCACTGTAAAGCTGTCAAGATACGGGGCGAAGATCTTGTTCATCAGGGCCATGAACACTGCCGGCGCATTCGTCAACCCGAACGGCATTACAAGGAACTCATAGTGCCCGTAACGAGTACGAAACGCTGTCTTCTGCACATCCTGCTCTCTGACTCGCAGCTGTTGGTATCCCGATCTCAGGTCCACCTTCGAGAAGTACTGCGCTCCCTGAAGCTGGTCGAAGAGCTCGTCGATCCGGGGAAGAGGATACTTGTTCTTCACTGTTGCCTGGTTCAGCTGCCTGTAGTCGATGCACATCCTCATCGATCCATCCTTCTTCTTCACGAAGAGCACAGGTGCTCCCCAAGGTGACATGCTCGGTCTGATGAAGCCCTTGTCTATCAACTCTTGCAACTGGGTCTTCAACTCTCGCAGCTCTGCTGGAGCCATGCGATAAGGAGCTCTGGAAATTGGTGCGGTGCCTGGCACAAGCTCGATGGTGAAGTCGATCTCTCTGACTGGAGGCAATCCTGGGATCTCGTCGGGAAACACGTCTGGAAACTCGCAAACGACTGGGATCTCCTCGACTCCCTTGGACTTCTTGTCCTCTGAGATGAATGCGATGTAGCCTTCGCAACCTGATCGCACTAGCCTCTCTGCCTTCAGTGCTGAAATTAATCTGGTACTGCGTGGCTTCTTCTCGCCTACAAACTCGACTGGGTCGTCTGAACCGTCGATGGTAAGTCTGACTATCTTCTCGAAGCAGTCCATCACCGCTCGATATCTGGCCAACCAATCCATCCCCAAGATAACGTCGAACTCATGCATGGGTAACACGATCAAATCTGCAAACATAGTGTACTCCCCGATCTGCACTCGGCATCTGGGGTGGTAAGTCTGACACACTACCCTCTTGCCCACGGGCGTAGACACAACTAGCGTGCAAGGCAACTCCTCTCCTACCCCACCAAGAACTAAAGCAAAAGCAGAAGACACATAGGAATGTGTCGCACCAGGATCAACAATACTCTAGCAATCTGATCACAAATAGAAAGAGTACCTTCAACGACGTTCCCTGCAGCTTCGGCCTCCTCATGTGTGAGTGCAAATGCCTGACCTGCGGCCTGAGGTCTCTGCTGCTGTCGCTGCTGTCCATAGGGTCTCTGGTGTCGTCCCCTCTGGTAGTGCTGTCCCCTGGGCTGCTGGGGTCCACGTGCCTGCTGCTAGGGCACGGTACTGCTGCTGAGGTGGCTGGGGTGCCGGTGCAATCTGCTGAACGGGTGGAGCTGGAGCTGGTGCTCTCGGTGGTGCTGGAAGCTGAAGCATCGGGGCCTGAGGCTGTCCCCCTCTGAATGGGCAAAATCTGGAGATGTGTCCTGTCTCCCCACAGTCATAGCATACTCTGGGCCCACGCTGCTGTTGCTGCTGAGGCTGCCGCTGATACTGAGGCTGCCTGGCCTGGCCTGCTGGCCTCTGTCTCTGAAATGGCTGCTGCTGTATGGGCAAGGGCTGCGGTCTGACCAAGGCGGCTCTAACTCGCCTCTGCTGCTGACTGGCCTCTATCCGCTGCAGACGCTCCTCTGCCCAGTAAGCTCTCCTCAAAGCCTCTTCATAAGTGTGAATCTCAATGCAAGACATGTTAAGCTGAATGTCGTCTCTCAGCCCATCAACGAACCGACGGATCCTCTCGGACTCAGGTGTGATCAGAGCCTCTGCAAAACGAGAAAGCTGGGTGAAGCGAACCTCATATTGGTAGACAGTCATGCTGCCTTGCACCAGCGCCTGAAATTCCCGCAGCTTGCGGTCTCTGACGTGAGATGGTATGAACTTCCGAAGGAAGTCCGCCCTGAATGCAGTCCAAGCGATCTCGTCTCCTATCGTCTCGAAATGACGCTGAATCGTCCTCCACCAGTCCTCCGCGACTCCACGGAACATGTAAGCGGCCAACTGCACTCTCTGCTGACCGGTGCACTCGAAGACCTTGAAGATCTTCTCCATCCGCACAATCCATTCGTCGGCCACCAGCGGGTCATCGGCGCCAGTGAACTCAGGCGGTCCTCTTTTGAGGAACTTCTCAAATATGACGTTCGGGTCTGCCTCCCGAACGGATGCCGCTGCTGTGCCTGGCTGAGCCACTCTGTCCATGATGTCCAAGACTTGCGTCTGGAATTGGGCAAAATCCTCGGCCTGCTGCTGCTGCGCCGACGCCTGGGCCTCCTGGGAAATGAGGAAGGCCTGCAAGAACCTCTGGAAACGCTGCTCGAAGTCTGGCTGACTACCGGCTGCTGGCATCATATGTGATGGAGAACCCTCTCTAGACATCTGTTAAGAGAAAGAAATTAGGTTAGTTTAAGTCCAACACTTAGGACTACACTGATTCTACCCGATCCATCGACCCTATACGTACTCCCACACTGAGATCCTCACTACGTCCTAAAGTTTCTAGTGTATTTTATTTCCTAGAGACTTGCCCGCTCTGATACCATAAAATTGTAACGCCCCAATTCCGAATACCGAGAAAATCGTCAAAGTACCGAAATTGGCGCGCTACTTCCCGGAAAATCCGAGAACTTCCAAGATCGTAGGTCCGCAGTGAGGTCCAATTTAAAACTTTTTCATCAACATAGTAACAATGGTTAATTGCGGAAGCATGATAGTATAGCGGAAGCATAAGGTATCATCCATGTATCAAATATAAATGGGCTGAAGTCCAGCCTAAATGTGACAATGATATAAAACCAAAGTTAATTACAATAATACCCTCTCACTACAACAGACTCTCTAAAAAAAATCTCAAACAAAGATATCACTCAACCCCAGGTGTAGGCTCTCCAGTCACCGGCTCGACCTCATGGTCGGCCTGTCCCCATCCGTAGTCGCCTGCTACGGGCACCTCAACGAGTGCGAACGCATCGCCCTCGAACTCGGGGTCAAGACCTAAGCACCAAGAGTGGGTCAGATCTAAAGATCTGGCAAGTCACAATATGCAGATAATATAGAATGTATGCATCAAAATGAGTAGAGACATGTATAAAGTTAAGAGAGTAACAAAGGTACATATGCTATGCAGTCGTGCAAGATAACAATGTAGAATCATAATAAGCATGACAGTAATAAACCTACACAATATGGCACATCCACATAAGCTGGTCACCGCGGGATATTATGCCGCGGCCCTCCCATACTGAACACAGTCGCTGTAGGGATCCTAAGCTAATGCTAGGGATTACTAACCCTGCAAAATATCATCAACATCAACCACAACGACCGGAACCGGCATCACACCGTCCGTCCCAACAGTGCTCATCATGATAGCCACACAACAAATCTCAATAGCTCCTACCAGTGATGATCAGTCCAACTGGCTGAGCTTAAATCAGCTGAGTGAATGTCTATGCCGACTCGGAAACAATAAAGGTCTGTGTCTGTCTAGGCTTTGCCTTGCGTGAACAAGGTCCTAACAAAAGTCCCTAAGAGGTCCAAGTACTCAATATAAACTGTGGATCATAGTCCAAGTCCAATTCCATCATTGGATCCATACCAAGGCCCACCAAATACATGGCCTGATCTATAACAGTCCATATGAGATACAAGTCCATATTCAATGACATATGATCCATTTACAACCTTAATGGATCACAAGCCCATACAATCTAACCTCTCCATTCTAGGGTAATTCACATCCAACTTAGGCCATAAAAAAAGGGCCCGCCTAGCCACAGACACGGGTCAATGATCCACCCAATCAGATTACCGGGTCACCTCTAAGTATTCCTAGGTTTAGGTCCTCCATTTTCCATTTAATTAACAGGTATGAGCAATAATAAGGATAATAGAGTGATAGTCAAAGTATGAGGGAGATGAATCTCCAAGTATACGAATCATAGGGAGATAGCAACAGTCCAACCTAGGTAAATGGTCCACTTTCGGATACAGGTCCATCTCAGGTAATTCGATCTTTAAGTGAAACCACAGATGCTAAGGAATATTGTGTTTGGTGCTTAGAAGTTATGTGCATCATTTTGGTAACGTATAAAGGTCGAATCATCTTAGATTACATAACCTGGACTTTAATTAGTGGACCCCACGAGTCAAGGTTGAGCCGTACCATTGACTCGTGGCTGGCACAGTGATGGAAGTCTATTTGAATGGTCAATGGGCCCTACATATGATTGCAACAATAGAAATTAGAATCTGGGGATCGTCACTGTACACAGTGTGCTCAACCGACCTCCTGGCCTGGGCGGTCAGCTCGGCACACTGGGACCAGAGAAGGAAAAACACCCTACAGGCAAAGCCTGCTTGTCCAGGACTTCCTGTGAGTTCGGCTAACTCCCTGGCCTGGGTAGTTGGCCGTGCACACTAAGAATCCTGGCTCAAGGGAATGTCCCAGGTTCTAGTCTCCTTTGTTGAAATCCCGCCTTTTTTGGAAATCCATCTCGGAGTTCGGCTAAGCAATGGAGCTCAATTGACTACTCAGTTCGGCCACCCAACTCAGCTCGGCAAAGGCCTAGCTCAGTTCGGCCACCCAACTAAGTTCAGAAAAATGCATTGAGTTCGGCTAGGCATTGAGGTTGGTCAAGCTCTTAGCTTGGTTAAGCACTGAGTTCGGCTAAGCTCGAAGTCCGGTCTGGCACAGAACCCGGTCTGGCGCTGAGCTCAGTAAAACACTGAGTTCGGCCACAACACTGAGTTCGGCCGTAACACTGAACTCGGCTTTGAGCACTGAGCTCAGCCTAGACACTTAGCTCGGCTAAACGCGAATCTCATCCTAACCATTATGCTCTGCAGAACTCTGAGTTCGGCTAGTGTTGAATCCAGCCATCGCTGAGTTCGGCCAGTGCTGAGCTCGGCAGTTGCTGAGCTGCGCTAACGCTGAGCTCGGCAACCGCTGGGCTCTGCAAGTGCTGAGTTTGGCAGTTGCTGAGCTGCACTAATACTGAGCTCGGCAACCGCTGGGCTCTGCTAGTGCTGAGCTCGGCCATCGCTGGACTCTGTCCATCTCTCCTATCAGTGTTGTATTCTGTTACAGAACCCAGTTCTGCGACAGGACACAACTTCTCTTCACTAAGCACGGGAATGGGGGTCCACCCCTGATAAAAATCCAGATCAAGTAGCACCCCATGGTCGCACAGACCCCCTCACATAGACGTAGGGTCCTGATCTACCAAGGGTGGTCCTACTTCGATTCCGATCACAACACAACGAGGTGGGTTTCTCGTCATTCCATCTCCGGCAAACCCATCACTGCAACCCAATTCTCCTGGGTTTCTCCATAGACCATTACAGAAGCAAAATAAATCATTCCTACATCATTCACCCATCATCAACCGGCCATTGATCATCCAAATGAGGTAATCCCATCCATCAATGGCCAAAGGAACCAAACAAACATGCTCAAGGATCGATCTAAACATATATATTACAAATTGGAATTCTACTGCAAATCAAAGGAAGGAAACATGCAATCTAGACTACCAGCACAGTGCACTTGCCTTGATCAATTGAAGGTAGAAGGAAAAAAGAGAAAACCACGGGGAAAAAGAGAAAAGGTCGCGGCAGTAGCTCTTATGGTGCAGGCCGGTCTCGGCTGGTCTTCTGTCAGGGATTTCTGGGGCGAGGGAGAGGGAGAGAGAGAGATTGGAAGAGAGATGAGGTTTCGTTGGAGGGAATTGGGGAAGAAGAAGAGAGAAGAGATTGAAACTTGAGAGAAAGGAAAAAGGAGATGAACAGTAGTTGTTAGGGCAGGGGAGGGTTTTGTTTATATAGGTTGGGTTTTTGGGTTAGGGACAAAATTGCCCTTGGGGTTAGAATAGGATTAGGGTTAGGGTAGAGGGTATTTAGGTCTTTAGGTGATCTTCTAGAAGATTCCTTGGTGCAAACCCCCTATAGTAAATACAAAACTCTAGCTAGGGCCTCTAACAAACTAACTAACTCTAAGAATAACAAAAGACCCCCTATTGACTCTACTAATTACACCACTAGTCTAACCCTAGGAAAATACATAACTACCCTCACTAAGCCCCATAATTAATATAATTAAAATACTTAGGCTAATATATAGTATTCAAATTCACATTGAGGGCCCACCAGGGGTGGGGTCTCACACGTACATTATTTAGTGAATTCAGGAAAAATACCCTTTGAGAGAATTTAGAAATAATTAGAATGCGAGTTCCCTAAATGGCACCCATCAAACATTTTCTTGATACATATGCAATTCCCTGCTCTATTGAACTCCCACATTTTAATGGTTAGATGATGTTGATGATGTATGCAAATACACTCTTGATTGGATGGTGTTGAAAAACCTTAATTAATATCACATTCGTGCTCAGGGACCAATCTTCTGGTCTTTCAATTGAAAGCATCACCTCTTATCAGTAGTTTTAACTTGAAAGAAGGAAAAAAAAAAAAAACCAAATTCTCCAAATGTCCCATTTTATGAGAATAGCTATGGATGACAATGAAGTTTTCTTTAAGACTCACAGATTTTCTGCCTTTAAGAGAGAGAGAAGAAATAAAAAAAAAAAAAAAAAAAAGGAAAACCTGATATGTACATTATTTAGTAAATTCAAGAAATATACCCTCCGACAGAGTTTAGAAATAATCAGAATGTGGGTTCCCTAATTCTTGCCCATCAAACATTCCCTGGACTGGACACTTGCATGATGCAAGTCTCTGCCAGTGAACTCCCTTATTACCAACGGTTAGATGTTGACGCAACCCAAGAAACCGACCTTCCTTGCCCTTTCCACTAATTAATATTATCTATGCTACAAGTATGCAGGAAGACAAATGCATGGCAAATTGGCATATCACTACCTCCCTCCTTGTGTAACAGGTGTTGCACACGTGTCTCCACACCTTAAGACACGCGTCCACTGTTGGGTAAGAGATCCAAGCTATAAAAGCCCATCCAACCTGCTTCAATCCTTCATCATCCACAAATATCTGGTAGTTTACTCGAATCAATTGTTTGAAGAAAAGAGACAGAGAGGTTATATATATATATATATATAGTAGAAAGAAAAAAATGGCATCTCAAGACCAAAGCCATAGCGTAGGTGAAGCCAAAGGCCAAGCTCAGGTGCTCACATCGTCTTCACTTTGATGTTATGGTTCATGGGTCATGTGTTATATATGCAAAGGTACTAAGATTTGTTGTTTTGTTAATGGGGTGGTGCAGGAGAAGGCAGAGCAGATGACGGAGAAGGGAAGGGAGGCAGCCCAGCAAGGCAAGGTGAAAGCACAGGAGAGCAAAGAACAGACAGGTGGCTACCTCAAGGAGAAGACTGAGGCCGCCAAAGAGAAGGCCTCTCGGGCTACTGAATCTGCCCGTGAGACCACCCAAGAAGGCAAGGAGAAGACAGCTGGCTTCATTCATCAGGTACTAAGAAGAAGAAGCAAAAAAAAAAAAGAACTTTCTATTGATTTTGCTATCTTCCATTTAAGTGCTTCATGTGTTAATTATATATATTTTTCTTCTTGTATGGTTTAATGTGCAGACTGCAGAGCAGATGAAGAGCATGGCGCAGGGGGTGGCTGAAGCTGCAAAGCATACTCTGGGCATGGGTGAGAGCGAGAAGGAAAGGCCCACGGGCGACAAGGATTAAACAAATCTACTGTGTTTAATCTCTCTCTATATATATATATATATGGTTTTCTATGTTTTCTACTTAGTTTCTTTTTTTGTTTGTTATGTGAGGCTTGTATAGTGTGTGTGCATGGCTTCTATGTCATGTCTGTGTGGTGTAAAAATAAAAACATTATACATAAGTCTTTCTTACGCTATTACTGGATTTTCTTATATGTTAAATCAATGGCAAAGTAGTGGATGGAAATTGAAGTTCTGTTTTTATCTGATGATTCAGCTGTATTGGCCTTGCAATGATTTGCATGCATTTGATTTTTGGTCGGATCAGGCTCATGATGATCAGCTGCAGGCTTACCTAGGTTGCTTTGATCTGGGTAATCGGATCGGGGTCATTTTGGAGTGTGTCCGGGCATATGGGTACGATGAAGTTGGGCACGCTTGTCAAAAATAATTAAGCCATTGGGCACACTTGTAATTTTAGATAACTATCGAGTGGTTCAGATTATAGATTTTATAATGTGTCCCCCCCTGAAAAGCTTAGGGGATTTTTTAAGGGAAATCTTCAAATGAGGTCTTAATTTTTTGTTTTATTTTAAAAATAATTCAAATTAGAGCATAAGTTCTTCTGTCTATTTAATGCTTAATTCTTACTAGGAAGAGGACATCAGCTATTTAAAAGGTACTTTCTGAATAAAATAAAATAAAACATTATCACCGTAAGATTTGAGTAGATCAAATTAGAAAAAATCAGCAGTTTTACTTTTACTTTTACTTAATTCATATCAGTTATACTTCATTAAAATTCATATCAATTATACTTAATTAATTATTATTATTACATTTCAGGACAGTGTTTGAAGTGACATTTATCCGATATGGCACTGTATATAAAGGGGCTAACAGTTAAAAATAATTATAAGGATTTGTCATTCCCATCAAAAGAACAAGGGGCTAAAAGTAAGAAATAATTACAAGGTTTTTCCATCCCATCAAAAGTATAAGGTTATACCATTGATCTAAGGGCTTGATGGGTTTGGGGGGTGGGGGAGCGTCCATCACATTTTTTTTGTTGACCACATTTTACTATTCATCTCATTGTTTTTCTCAATGGATGGTTGGGGAGAAAAATAAAAAAAAATAATAGAAAAGAAAAACGGGGGAGTTGGGTCCGGTTTGGTTGGCCAAACTCTAAAAAAAATTAGAAGTTAAGAACATTAAAAAAAATAAAAATTTTTGAAATTTGGAACGTAAACTCTTAAATTATAAAAGTTAAATTATATATATTAAACACAAAAAAAAAAAAATTTAAACCAGAAATTTTAATAACACTAAATCCTATAAGATAATTTACGACAATTTTTTTATCGTGCCAACTGCAAGGGTTACTGTTAGTATGCTCACTTACGATGAAGTACTCCCTATTGAAATAAAAGTATGCAACCAATTATAAGGGAGGAACGGGGTCATATGGATGGATGGATGTTGATTAGGACGGTGAGGGGATGGAAAGTCCTGTTCAAGGATGAAAAATCTTCAAAACAAAGAATCAGGCCCACTTGAAAAGTATAACCCTGATTTAAGGGCCTAGAAGGGTGAAGCCTTTCTAATTTATGCGGCTTGAATTTCAAAAATAGTGGGACTCTAGCTGAAGGGATGTAAAATTTCATGCTTATTTGTGGACCATCATCCATGACCGGGATTTCCATGTCCATGAGAATGCGCGTTTTCTACTGCTTGGCTTTCCACTCCAAGATTGGTTAAGAGCATCCTGTGGACTTTTTGCAGTTGATCCTATTGTTGACTACAGCCAGTCTTTGACAATTATGAGACTCCACCACCATCAATTAAGGGAATGGAAAATCCTCTTTACGGATGACATAACTTCCAAGACAAAATCAGGCCCACTTGAAATCGGTAAACCTAGACATAAGGGCATAGGCTTTTAATTTATTCAAGTTTTTTTTTTTTTTTAATATCAACCAACAATGGATAAAGTTATCATAAGGATCAAATTTTGAACTTTAAGACAATTCACAAGGTAGGTAGAGAATGTTAGTAATTAGGGGATTGGTTGATCATAGGTGGGACACACATAGGAGGCCGTGTACACTGATTGTCCAATAAGGACACTTCTAGCAAAATAAATAAAAAATAAAAAAAATTTTGTGGAAGGAAGGTGCTTCACCAAATAAGCATAAACTTATTTAATCATAAAAGGATAGCAAATGAGTTTTGTTTAACATGAAAGGATAAACCAACACCAGAAACATCCTCCCATCAATGTGAGAGAGATGTAGCTAGAGCTTTATTTATAGAGAAGTACTACGGGAAGCTGGGCTCATGCTTTCAGTACATTTTGTACTTGATAACATCCTCAAGGATAGGAATGAGTTCAGTACGAGTGATTGGCTTCATATAGAAGGCGTCGATGCCAGCATTCATGAAATCTACTATCTCTGGTCCTTGAGAGGCACTAACGCCTACTATCATGGTTGAAACCCCAATTGCCCTAAGCAGTCTTGTTGCCTGTCATTTAAGAAAGAAGTGGAAAGGAAAAGAGGAGAAAAATTAGGCTATACCCATAAAAGCCTAGCACAACCTATTGCAAGACTTTCATTGTTGGAGCAAAAGCTTATCAATACTTACCTTAGGACCATCGAATACAGGAATTTCCATTGCCATAATTATAAGATCGAAGTTTGCCCCGCCCATGCAGAGATCAACTGCTTCCTTCCCATTGTTCACTTCATGACTCTGCACACCAAGGCTTCTTAAGACAAGATTGTGGATCCTGCGATTGACTCCATCGTCATCTACAATAAGAGCTGTTATCATTTTCCTTGGCATGGGCCCTTCGATGGTCCCCATTGTCGATGATGATGGGCCAGTGCCACCCTGGACCCAATCCCCACCACTCATCACTCCTTTCAGTTTATTAGATCCACTGGAAGACCCAAAACCCAGCGTCGACATTGCCTCTTGAGGCTACTTCAACTGCCACGTCCTACGTGCACAATCAAAATATTTTGGTTGTATAAAATCTGTTTTACTCATGAATCTTTAATCTTGTCATCAATTTGAAGGTTTTTATTATCAAAAAGTCTGCATGGACTAACTCATGGAGTTAGTCCATGGACTAACCCCATGGTTCTCATCCAAATAATGGATAACATCCATTATTTGGATGAGAACCATGGGATTAGTCCATGGTTCTGTCCATGAGTTAGTCCATATAGCAGGACTCTTTTATTATTAGATAAACCATACATTAAGGGTACATTTGGTAAACACAAAGGAATCCTCTGTGGATTCCTTCATCCCCAGGAACCAAGTGGATGCTATCCATCGTGAGGATTTGCGAGAGGAGTCGATGCATTGATCTAGGTTTGGAAAATACCGAGGAGATGTCGCTCCTTGTAACTTAGGCACGTCTTTTGCTATGTCGATTTGCAGAATTCGATGGGGGAGGTGGAGACCGAAGAATCAGTGGAAAAGATGTTTTTTCATGGATTGAGGGATTTGAAAAATCCTCTCTCACTTTTCTTCTCTTCACCCAAACGTGAGTTTTCCTCGAAATCGAAGAAAACTAGAGAGGATTCCTCTCTGAGGACGTTACTCGAACATGCCCATATATGAAAGACTTTTATTACTAATCTAGCAGTGTCTCAATCAAGAAACAAATGGAGAAAAAGACGGGTATGAGTTTGGATGGATGTTCAAAAATATGCCTCACGTTCGGTAATAGGTGAGGAAGTCGCAAATTTGAGGATCCCTCAATGCCCTTGAAATAGGGCTTTCCTCACTGACGATTTTTATAATTGAGGACTTCTAGGTCACGTTTGGTAATGGATGAGAAATGAGAAATCCCTAGATTTGAGGTTTTAATACCTCCCACTTTCAGCTCGAGATTTCCATAACTCATGGGGTTCGACCTAAGAATCCTAAAAAATGAAGCTCTTAGACTGCCGAATCATTAAGAAATTACAATTTGTAAACATGAATTTTTCACGACTCTATGGAATAACAAAGATCTTTTCTGCAAGGATTTAGCTGCCAAGAACCAACACATAATTAATTATAAAGGGAAGACCCAAAACGTACAAACTTGTAGCATGATTGTTATTGAGGTAGGACCTAGGGCATTACAACACTAATAATATGTGGAAGGAGAATTAAAAAGTTGCCAATTTGCTATGATATTACTAAAACAAAGGATAAATGGAGGATAATTAATGAGTATGAGGTTTGATTACCTGGTGATGAAGAAGAGATGAACACAAGTACCTAAATGTATGTGAGGAAAGTTTGCCTCATAAGTTGTTTAAGAGCTCGTCGAAGGAGTTCGGTTACATAAGCATTCACGAGAACAGTATCACTTCTGTTACTTGTGTCATTTCTAGCTGGCAACACTGAAGGCATGCACGTTTGTGTACACACCCTTTCAGTAAAAAAAAAAGAAAATTGTCACATCAGTAAATTCCACAGAAATGAAAACATTGAAAAGGGATTTCAGTGGAATTTAGAAATTCATGTTTGATGCGAAATTATTTTCCTCACATAATTGGTGTTAATGTTGTTTAATGCGGCTGTTGATTTCTTATTGAAAATCAGATGAGCTATCGTAGAAATAATCATCAAACATATACCGAACTAATACAAAAAAAAATCATAACGCAACGGTGATGTTTTGGGTTGAGCTAGAAAAGAGTGAAGAAATGAGATTATATAGGAGCGAGAAGTTTTCTGAGGAATTAAGATTTCCATATCCCGATAGGAAATCCATTTCCAACATTAACAAGGAAAATGCTGAGAATGCAAGAAAACATTTCTGTGAAATTGTTCCACACCAAATACATAAAAAAAAAATGAGTTTTCCATGGAAAATCGCTTACTTTTCTTCAGAAAAGTTTTAAAAAAACATGCCCTAGAAAAAGTTGGCGTTTAGTTTAGTCGCAACTTTTTTAGCCAAATCTCTTGTTAATGCACCACATCTGGGTGATGTGAACTTGCCACTTTTGTCTCTTGTCTATCATCTACAGCTGGCAAAGCGTGTTATAGAGATTGGCAACAAAGAGGAGTCGCAAAATTTATGAGAGCGGGTCATCAATTTGCTGGTGTGTGTGGGCCCACCACGGTGATCATCAGATTTAAGGTGGGGTGACCTTGAGCGACCTCAATCCCGTTAACGTATAATCTTATTTGCAATGAAACGAAGACCATTTTCCCAAATTCCAGCCATCTGACCATTTTATACCCACACTTAAAATATTTGTATTGTTAGGAAGTCCAGTTTTAACTTGAGGTACTGCCTTCGAATTCATTTAAGGCCTTACCCGATACATAGGGTAAGTGGGTGATTCTATGTATCCGTGGGTTTACCAATGATCAACCGAAGGGGGTCGGCGGGATCCCATGTTAACAAAATAGATATATATATATATATGGGGCAGGTTCTCCTAAGCTGCACCCTAAGTTGCAGTGTGTAAACGGCACATGTGTGAGCACATGTGTGACCCATTTTTGCACTACTGCAGCTTAGGATACCTCTAAGCTTAAGTTTAGGAGAGCCTTGCTCTCTATATATATATATATATATATAGGGTATCCTAAGCTGCAGTAGTGTAAAAATGGGTCACACATGTGCTCACACATATATATGTAAAACCTTCTTCTCTCCTTGAATTATACATGAGAAATACTGAAAACAAAACTCGACCGGTAAGTGTTGGAAGACATCACAGACTTAGCAAACACACCAAATGAGTTACACCGGTAACGCTATGTAGGTTAGGATATTATTAAGAATATTTTTTTTCTTAGTATGGTTATCTTCTATTATTGTATTTCTTATTTTGGTTAGGAATTTATTTTAGTTGGCGTCCTTAGGATCTTCTATATATATATATATAGATATATATTGGTGGAGATAATTAAATTTAGTAGAATGCAATAAACTGATTTTACTTGAGTTTTCAATATATATATATAGATATATATTGGTGGAGATAATTAAATTTAGTAGAATGCAATAAACTGATTTTACTTGAGTTTTCAATTTCTCTCTTCCATTCTCCCTCAACACTAAAAACATCTGAGGTATTCGGCGATTATCAACCTCATAATGCAACCCACTCCTTCCACTACTAATAATCCTTTCACAATTATCACGAGGATAGTGTGAACTAGGTGGAGCTTTAGAGGCTGATCAAAAGTTACAAAGCTGACCAAAAGTTTCAAAATGAAGATCTCTCCTAGATATTTAGGCGTTCATATTTTATATAATGGATTTGATCATCCATACCTAATTTCTCCTTGGGAACCTGCTTGTGGCCTCCACAGGATTCCAATTAAACGTTGAGCAGTGGTAAAACACACAGGGCATGTTTATTTACATTAAAACACAAATGAACTCTACCAAAAGATTATTAATGGGCTGGTGAAGGATATAAGATGGAGACGTAGATAGAGCCCTCACTTTCCTACATGTTAACCCTAAGGGGTAGCTCAGTTGGCGTAGGACTACGGTTTGCACCCTGATGTTGTAGGTTCAAAACTGCACAACCACACTCGGGCTACAGGGGAGTTTATCCTGCTTCTCTCTGAGTCCGGAGGGATTAGTCCAGCCCAAAGGGTTGGGAACCCTCCGATAACCAAAAAAAAAAAAAAAACTTTCCTACATTTTGAATTACTTAGGTGATCATTGGGTATCCATTTACCTATTCAATTTTCCTAAAAGTAAAGGTTATTTATTTAATACTCATTTTTGGGAATTCACTTTTGATATTAGCTTGTAACCACTTATGTTATGAGTCCTGTATATTCAACTCCCACTATAATATATTAAAGCCGAGGGTTTTCCATTCAACTTTGTCCATATTCCTTTCAATGTTGACCTTTTTTTTATTAAGCCTTGGTAAAAATCTAAAAATTGTAAAGTCCTAGAGATTTAAACTAATGACCTATATAACCTTTTAAATAAAACTAAGGGGCATTGGGCGACAGGTCCCTAAACATTCCACTTTAGGGCCTTAGATCCACAAAAAAAAGTCATAGAGCCAAAGGTCCCTTCCACACTTTCTCAAACCTGAAATGTCTAGTTTACCCTTTCTTTAAATCATAACCCATGATTGGTGGGATATCCCATTAATAATGGCCAACAAACATTTAATTGCCCACGATTAATGGAATCCCCAGATTTTTAAATAAATTCTAAAAATACACAAATAATTTTTAAAATAACGAAAAATAAATTTTAAAAAATGAAATAATTTCAAAAAATACAATAAGTTAAAAAAATCAATATATAATCACATAACGCAAATAAATTTAAAAAGATGCAAAAAAAAATTTCAAAATATCCAAATAAGTTTCAGAAAATATAAATAAATTTTAAAAGACTCAAATAAATCTCAAAAGATCCAAAGAAAATTTCAAAAAATACAAATAAATTTAAAATAACGAAAATAAGTTTTAAAAAATGCAATAATTTCAAAAAATGTAATAAATATGAAAAGATAAAAGTAAATTTCAAAAGATGCAAATAAATTTAAAAAAACGCATATAGATTTCAAAAAAGTAAATAAATTTGCTAAAAAAAACTCAGATAAATTTACAAAAACAAAAAGGAATATGACAGAAAGCAGATAAATTTGAACAGCGTTCAGATAAATTTGATAAAAACTCAGATAAATTTACCAAAAACACAAAGAAAGATGACAGAAAACAGATAAATTTGAACAACACTCAGATAAATTTGATAAAAATTCATATAAATTTGGATAAAACTCAGATAAATTTGACAAAAACTCAGATAAATTTGATAAAAAAGATAAACAGAATCAAAAGCGATCACCGGAAAGATGTCGGTCCTCCACGGAATTTGACAAAAAAGACAAAAATAGATCAAAACGACGAACACAGATCTGCTGCCGCCCTCACATCGCCTCTTTTCTTCAGCGCCGCCTCCGTCTCCAATCGCCACCGCCAAAGGATCGCGATATGCGGCTGTCAACGATCAGATCCTCATGGAATTCCTCAAGATCCCCGATCTCACCCAGCCGGAATCTCAACTCCCGGCCAGAAGACCATAATCTTCTCTTGATCGTTTTATCTCCGTCTTCCGTCTTCTTCTCTTGATCAAGAGTGCAGCCCACCTCTGATTTCCAGATCCAAACTGGAAGAGCCTGAGACCCTCCTTCTCCGGGGAGCAAGTAAGTCCGGGAAATTACATTATTACAAGGAAACATGTATGTAAAGCCTCAAATATATAAACGGGTCAGATCCTCTTCCCCTCTTCGTTTTCGATTCTGTTGATGTGAGAAGAGTGAAGACCACGTCTCTCCCCCGACTCCTCGTCATCCAAGGGCCGGCGATTGTTCCTGATCCCGCCCATCCCAACGGAGAACAATGTCATTGTCTGGTAGCTCCTCAGCCGCTTCAGCACCAGAACCTGCCCTGCGTGACCCGCCAAAATCACATGCCCAATTTATACATTCATCAATAGGATGAGTTCATACATAAAATAACAATAATTAGCCCACCCGACTGATGTGGCAGCTATAACTCAATCTGATTTATGGGCCATGCCATTGCCCATAGGCCAACATTGGTTTGCCACTTGCCTCCATGGCAAAGCCACAGTTGAACTCCTTGGACTTTCAGAAATGGGGATAATATTCTGCCAAATTCGTTTTCTTCATGCAGAATCTGGTTTTTCTGAATTTCAGCAGCACTTGCATCCAACGATTGGTGGGGCGCAGACCTGATTGAGGGATCAGGTTGATTTTTGAGATTTGCAGCAGCACTTGCATCGAAAGATGGGTGAGGCGCAGATCTGATGGAAGACTTAGAGTGATTTTTTTGATTGGCAGCAGCACTTGGATCAAACAATGGGTGGGCCGATCTGATGGAAGACTTACTGATTTTTTTGATTGGCAGCAACACTTGGATCAAACAATGGGTGGGCCGCAGATTTGATGGAAGTATGAGGTATACTTTTATTCCCAAAACGCACCTTTGCTTCAAGAATGAGGTCGCGTTGGAGATCAGCAAGCAGAGCATATTCTTGCTTCTTCTTCTTCGATTCGGTTTCTGCAATAGAGACCGTATGCAAAGGGAGACCTGGCCTGGCAGATATGGCAGGGAGGAAACGGTTGTCCATTTACCGATCGAGAGGATTTAGGAAGGAGGGAGGAGGGAAGATTTAAAATTTTAAATTTTAAAGTTTTATGCCTAAAATGGTTGAATGGGTAATTTAGTCCATAAAAATGAGAACGTGTGCAATTAGGGACTTAAGGCTGGAAAAAGTCTAGCTGAGTGGACCATAGGCCTTAAAAAGTTTTTCCTTGGACTGGAGGCTGGATACATTCACTTATAGGGACCTTTCGCTAATTTTGCCTAAAACTAACCTAACCAGCAAACCACACAACGAAATCTTTTACATTAATACTAGCATGTTTTTACAAGCATTGACTCTCTTAACCCTTTTGGTTGAGACCCCATGGTTTGTCTTTAGTTTGGCAAAATCATGAACTATATTGCCTAGATCGGTCTAGATTGACCAAGCGTGTGTCCCATGAACATAATATATAGGTTGGGTTGACCGGGTGTTTTGGCTGAGCTCCACCATTTTTATTACGTACATCCTTTACCAATTTGTAAAAACCTCTGCATCGTTCGTAAACTTAATTCACTAAGGTGAAATTATAATTAATTATAACCATCGTCAGAGTCTTATCCTAACTATATTGATTCAGTTTGAGTAAAACTTTCATATCTGCAAGATAATTTCACAATGGAACATTGGACTTTACCAAAACCCTAGAAAATTTTCTCTTTATCTTAGAATCCACACACAGTACAAATGCACCCTTAGATGATGCCTAGGGTGACTATTAAATTTAAAATTCAAAAGGATACCATGCGTTTCACTTTTGATAAGATCTTTCCAGTTTGGGGAAAATAAAATCTAGACTGCATCTATGTATTAATGCATGAGAATAAAATCTTTCAAGTGTATCTGTACCATGCTGGAGACTAATGGTTGCAAATATTATATGCTTTCTAATTTGGGAAAAGAAAATCTCGAGCGTCTCTATCCCCACTTCAAATTTTGAAGAATGCTTGGGTAGGAGAGGTGGCAAAACGAGTCGGTTTGGGCTAAACGGGTCGAATAGTCGTAACCCGCGTCCGAACTATTTATTAAACAAAGTCAAAAACTCCTAATTCGCGCTCACTGCGGGTCAGTTTGACCCAACCCACATTAACCCGCATAGCCATTATGGACTACTGTAGGTCGGGTTGACCTACATAACTTTTACCCAAACCTAATTTATTAACAAGAGCCCTCTTAAGTCTTTAACCATCTCCTTTTGCCAAAAAAGGAAAAAAAAGGAGTCTTTAACCATACCCAAAGTTTAAATTAGATCTAAACTGATAAGTTAATTCGTAAAAATGATATAAGAACTAAATGAACAATCTTAAACTTTTTAAATCCTTTGGTGCAGTATAAAACCTATCATGATGGGCAATATGGACAAGCTCTATCTGGATTATGATAGGCCTAATCTTAATTTATTTTTTATAGGATCTTAAATCAGACTTAGGCTCAACTGATATTGAGTTGAAAATCTAAGCCTGTGCCTAGGTCATGATGCCATTATTCACCCTTCTCTCTGGCTTGTTCTAGTATAAGGAAAAAATAGTGTGGAAACTAGTATGAACTCAGCTATTCATTTAATATTTTAGTTTTATTTATGTCATATCCATTATGTATTTCTTTCTTATCCACAATCCTCCTAGTAGAGAAGAGTATACAAAAATATTCTTAAGTTAGCTAACAAAGGGTCTGCTGGAGAAAAAAGAAAGAAAAGAAATTATTTATACAATGACCATAGTGTACATTTTCTAAAATAGTAAATATGGAAATAGAATAGCAAAACTAATAGAAATAAAATAAAATTCTCATGAAAAAAAAAATCATATCAAAACAAAAGATACGCTCCATAGAATTAAGTATTTAATATAAGTTTTAATTGTAAGGAAAAGATAAATGGGTTATACGGGTCATGTGGGTTAAACGAGTTGACTCTAACCCGACCTATTTAAATGCGAGTTAGGAAAAGTTTGACCCACGACCGACCCGTATATTATACGGGTCATATGCAGGATGGGTTGGGCCGGATTAATGGGCCCGGTTGCCTTTTGCCAATCCTAGGTAGGAGTTTGTATTCTATTGCTTTCATCTATTTGCTTTGATTTGTGTCCAAATATTTGTGTTATATGTAAAAATATGGGAAAACATTACTTCTAGTATTATATGTTTGAGTGTCCATTCAAGTGGCTCTAAGGTGGAGTGATCGTTGGGGCTGATGGTTTCGAGTCAAATTGTTCAAGACGAGCTTAGCCAAGGGCAATACTCAAGAACTTCCTAAAAATCATGAAATGCTGTTTTTGGTGGACAACAATGAGGTCGAATGAAAAGTCCAAGGGTCCCCTTTATCAAGGTTAAGGTTAAAGTGAAAAGCCAAGAAAGAAGGAGAGGATGAAAAGGAGGTTGTTGGTCTTTGCAGATCGAGCCCTGCTACATGGCCTGATGCCAGGCCCGTAAGTGGCCTGACACCAGGCCAGATCCAATGGCTCTTGGCCTGGTGTCAGGCCACTTATCAGGCCTGGCATCAGGCCAAGTAGACTTTTTGTTACAGATCTGGGTCCTTCTTCGATCTCATTCACATGGACATAAAAATCTGTCATAGATGGTCCACACCTAAGCATGAAATTTTACAACCCTTGAGTCACAAGCACTTCTACCAAAACAGCTCATCCTCTGCAACTACTGCACAAACATTACAATTTGGGACACGTATGGATAATCTATACCTCACAGCATAGCAGCATTATCTTAATTTAATACTGACTTTTAGCAATCTTTACTCGTGGTTCTATGATTATCCTGTTGATTTTATCTGTTTCATTTTCGATAAATTAATACCCCATCAGGCAATTAGATAGTGAGATTATCCTAGTCTTTAACAGTGGCTTTGAATTATATGGTTAATTAATGAGCATAACAATACTCTGCAACTAATCGAAGAAGATAATGGCATTGCCATGTGATGATCAAGATGACATTAGTTTTATATTTGGGCCTCCTATCTAATGGAGGATGTTCAGATTCACCATAATTTTAGAAGCTAGACATTCGACTCTGACTTGACTGAGATCACTGAGCCGAGAAACATGGGCTAGTCTGTACAGCAGGCCAAGTTGTATTGTAGTAGGAGAGACTTGGGTAGACTTGCTCAACTCACCCGACTAGCTGACTTAGAGCCTGTTTGGCAAGTCCCGTCTATTTGAAATAGAGCTGATTCAATTTCCTGATCGGACTTATTTGACAAATTTGAGTTAGAATCAGCTTGGAACCCATACTGCTTTGACGAAATACCCAACCAGATAAGCTGCCCCACTACCTAAACACATCAACTTGTACTAATGCCTGATTCATGAGGCTCAGCCTGACAAATTTAACACTAACAAAACCCTAAAAAAATGCTAACCGTGGGCTGGATCAGTTGCTATTTGACGTGTGTGAAAAAGTGTATGAATTCAAGTCTAAAATATGTCAAAAGGAAAAAAAAAAAAAAAAGTCAAGTTCATCTTTACAATCATGAAACAACCCCTATCTCAATTAATGGACCCAAATGTTACGTCCAAGCACATGCAGCACATCTCACACCAATCCAGGCCCAGAAGCTCAACCAGCTACGCCTGTAGCCACCCATTTAATCTACAGTCTCTTTCTGGTATGTGCTGAGTAACGTGCCACGCGGAGTGCAACTCTATATCTTAATTAAGATTTAAGGACCTAGATGGCTAGATTCTAGAAGTTTAAAGGCCTTTTATTTTAATTTATTTTCCTGTTGATTAGCCCAACGGTGGATGAGGGTCAAATTAGGACCGGTGGGAATTCACAAGCTAGTTCCTTTTGTTCTAGGGGATTGTGTGGGTTGATCATGGTGGCCTTCATATAGGATGTACACACAAACTATTCAATTAGACGTCCTGGCAGAAGATTGATCTTCTCTAACATTTAATTCAAATCATAAGAGCAGAATAAAAGAGCTTTATTTTATTTATATGAAAATATATATCCCTATGTATATTATATAATTTTATCTTGGTAGAATAAAATAAAATTGGTAAGAACAGGTTGCACTCAAAACTCTAGAGTCATACCCATATATGATAGAGGTGGGTGGGGGATGAAAAGATCATGGTCTATAAAATGTCAATTCCGTTTGGTCATCCTAACCCATTCATCTTTGCCTTTGGCCCTTGATTCAAATGATTTTAGACAGCATCATTTTTTTTTAATTTAAACTCACTGGTAAATAAAGGTTTAATGAGTGCAAAAATCAAACTTGTGGAAAGAAATTCAATGGGATAGTGTGCATGAGGAGGGTTACTTGATTATTAATGGCCCAAAATAGGATGGACTACACATAAGAACCATCCACGCATATGGTTGTCACTTCAATATTTTTGCCTGTATATTTTTAGTATTTTTTTGCTGAGTGTGTACTCTCAAGGCTTTGCATAGGGAAAAACAAACATACAAGTGGCATCAAACTTTAAGTCTAAGGCCCTAACTCAATGGTTGTGATGATGTGATTGAGGCGATCCATCTTTTCCAAAAATCATATTCACAATGACACATTTTCATCGCAAGGCTTATTAGATTATTTACTACTCATTAGAACTAAATTATCTCGTACCATCCATCTTCTACTCTCTCTTCTTCAATTGATGGATATGCATTGTTTGTTTATTAATTAGGACGCTCCACTGGTTGATGTTTGGGATATGCTGTGATATATAGATTTCTTGTATTGTGCGGATTGTAGAAATCATTTCATTTTGAGAGGCATGAGGAGTTGAGAGTCAGTGAAATATAAACCCTAATTTCTGAGTGAGGCCCTGCTGTTCACCAAACCAAGCCTTCTTTCGTATTTAAAAGGGTTAGGGTGAGACAAGTCAAAAGCGTTGTCGAGCGACAAGACGGATTGTGGAAGACGAAAGAACCGGGATTTTCTAATACCTTCAATTGGAAAGCATATAATATACTTCCATGCATTTTCCTAGAACATGCATGCTTGGGACAGATACACTCCACATTTTGGATTTGGAAAGCATATAATATACTTCCATGCATTTTCCTAGAACATGCATGCTTGGCACAGATACACTCCACATTTTGGATTTGAAAATGGAAAGCTTTCAACGCGGTAGAGATACCCTCTAGAATCTAGATATTTCTCTTTTATAAATTGAACATCACTTTTGTACTTGAAACTACTCAATAAAGAGAGTGTGGTGAGGATTAGACGCACTTGAATATTTTCCTCATTTAAATATACACATTTAGTTGTTTATGAGGCCTTCTAGAATGTGCATGCCTTTCAGTGGGCTCCACTAGGACGATCAAGAGAGGCAGAGCAATTAGGACAGGTTTTCATTCAATGCTGATCAGGTTATCATGTAGTGAGTGGGCCCCACCTACTCTATTAAATTAAACATAAACCATATATTTATTCCTCTTTTTTTTTCCTACACTAATATGATGGACTACTGGTGATAACACTACAATGCGACCTGACCTACAAGCGAAAATAAACTATTCTTTCCCTTTAAAGTTGAATGTTGGTAGGAAAAAAAATCGTCAATTCTGACCTTAGGAGAAGCCACAACAGCTTCTTATGGCCCATTTGTGAATGTGCCTTTTTAAAAAGATATAAGTTGTGCCTTTCAATCAAATGTGTCTCTTGGGCTACATATGTGTCTTTTCAATAAAATGTGTCTTTTGGACCCGTTTGTGTGGATGTGACTCAATTCAAAGAGATGTCTTCCAACTCTATAAATTTAGATTATTTTTAAAAATCTTATATAGTTTTCAAAATGAGCAAAAATGCATGCGAATTCTTTATTATTAAGATGAAACGTATATGCTGACGTGAGTTAAAGAAAGAAATGTTTGTTTTTTTATAATTTTTTTTATTGATTTGAATTTCTTAATTATTTTAGAGAAAACTACCTGAAAAATCCCCATAGTGAGTCATGAGTAAGGAGAAGACCCAGCTGGAGTTTAGAGACGGCAGGGGTCCTTTTTTGTCGTTTAGCGATGTTGTCGATATCGACAAATATACGTAAACCATTTATACATACAGACCTTTTTCATCGACTGCAACTTGTGCTCAAGGAATGGTCTCTCGATCCATTTCAGGAAGGAAGGAAAGATTTAAAAATGGGAAGTCCTGGTTTCTCCCCTGCAATGGTCGTTCGAGTACAACTCCTTTCCCGTCATCGAATCAGAACACTAACTCATCATCTCCTTCACCACCTAAACCCTCACATCTCTCGAATCTCTCAAAACCCCATATCTACTTCTCTTCCTGGAATTACGCTTTCTCCACAACTTAATCTCTTCTCAACCATTGCCTCAAAACCCCCTAATCCAATAGCTGAGGACGTGAACGAAATCTGCAGAGTCCTGAGCGATTTTCGCAGCCTCCAAGATGGGTGAATTCGGCCTCAAAGCGCGCGTCGACGATATCGATCATTTGCTTTCGGTTCTGTGTTGAAATGGTCTTGTTAGGCAGGCGGAGGAGTTCTTTGAGGAGGTGAAGTCGGAGTTCGAGACAGGGCCGAAGAGTTACAGCATTTTGATGAAGGGATGGGGCGATCGTGGAAATGGGGAGGACGCCTCGAGGGTGTTCGACAAAATGCTTGAGAGAGGTTGCGCTGTAGATGTGGTCGCTTATAACACTCTATTGGCGTCTTTGTGCCGTGAGGGATTAAGGGCTATTGATTGAAGAATGTTGAGAGCCTATTGAAATTCTTGATTCTGCTGGAGTTGTTTGGGAGATTAAGCTTTTTTTAGATGTTTTCATCAGAAGTCTTTTAGGGAATGATGATTGTTTTCCCTGTTTATGTTATGTGTAGATTAAATCACCAGAAATTAAATGTAAGTTTGATTCTTTGGCTGTATGGATGGTGGTTTTTTTGTGATCCCTCTTGAGTAGAGTGAGATTTGTAAACTACATGTCTAGGATATTTTTTTGTATTCTCTCTTCTGAAACTATACCAATTTCTGGATTCTTTGTAGTTGATGAAATATGTCTTGTAGTTAAAGAGAGGCATATGTTGTTGCCTTGTAGGTGTTTGATGTAATGTGTCTTGTAGTTGAACGGTGGCATATGTTATTTCATAGTGTTTGCTTTTTAAGACATTCCTAATGACCATAAGTTGGGTTTAATATGTTGGATTCACACTATAAAACCATGCAAACCAGTCGATTAGCTATTAGATAAAAGTTATAGTCTGGTAGTTGTTTGGTGAAATATATCTTCAACTATGCTAGAAAATGGTATCCCAGGTTGCTGGCTTCTCAATTTTCATAGGTATGCTCCCTTATTTTCATGGTATCCATGTTTTGTTTTCTTCACTTTTTGGTGGATACTGCTTATGGGGCTATCTCTTTGTTGTACTTTTTTATTAGAAATTGTAACATTGGCTTTGATATGGTTATGTTTCATCAGTCTGTCAGGTTGATAGACTTGTACTTAGCCTCCTTTTGCCATTGTACAGAATGAATTGTATTTCTATATAGAATCCTTTTGTTGGATCATGTATACTTTGCGTTTGATGGTATTTTTTCTTTACTGCTAGCAGATTGTATATAGAATGGTTGAATGCATGTATATAGAATAATTGATAAAGGAGTGACAAGCAGGTTGTCAGCTGCTGCCGAAGAGGAGACGAAAGAGAAGGGGGGTGGTGGGTTTTTTGCTATGTTGGGGGTGGATTGATAAATGAGTTGTTTATTATGAATTGCATGAAGTTGTTTGATGCTGTTGTTGTCATTTCCACAGCCTTCGGAATTCACAAGAACAGATAAAAGTTGTCGATAGCGACAACATTAAGTTGTCGATATCGACTAGTTTCGTCAGTGGGATGAATTAAAAGTTGTAAGTAGGCAGCTGCTGGAACAGATAAAAGTTGTCGATATCGACTAGTTTCATCAGTGGAATGAATTAAAAGTTGTAAGTAGGCAGTTGCTGGAACAGATAAAAGTTGTTGATATCAACAATATCGTGAATAATAATAAATAAAAAAAGACGACGGCATTAACGTTGAATCTGTAGGTTTACCTAAGGATCATCCAACCTCGCCTCCTCTCACTCTCCTTGGATTTGCAGGTCCCTGACCCTCATCCCCTCCCTCCCCCCACCACCTATAGGCCCGGGCCCTCTTCCTCTTCTCCTCCTACAACTTTGGCTCCGTCTTCCATCCCCTCTTCTCCCTCCTCTTCCTCCCTCCCTCCATGGCGATCCTCCCTCCTCCTCCGACGAAGACGACCCCATGATCGCCGCCCTCCATTTCTTCATATCATCCCTCTCCCTGCCTCCTCCAGCCACATCCACCACTCTAGAACACTACCGACAACAAACAAAGAAAACCCCACTTTTTATTTGAGTTCTGTAAATCAATAACAACATGTATAGTGGTCGATATTGACAATGTCCTACCAATGACATACTAAGGGGGCTTTTCCTACCAATACCTATGACATACTAAGGGGACTTTTTCTGTAGTTTTCCTATTATTTTATTATAAATAAATTTATATGAAAAAAATAATAATTTTAGTATATTATATAGGTCGCAGAAGACTTTAACTTGTGAATCGCACACGGGCTTCATGGCAGGTCCTATTAAAAAGTGCTCCTAAACTCGCGGGTCGTGCAGGTCATCAGGTCTTCGACCCGGTCTGCGAAAGAAATTTTATCGCTTGCGCCGACTCAGTCGATCCTCGAAAGAACACGTTTTGTCTCGTCCTATAAATAACGTGAACCCTCATTTCACACCACCACTCGTTTCTTCCTTCCTTCCTTTCCTCTCCTTCATCTCTCTCTTCCGAACAAGAGAGGACCCGAAGACCTTCTTCTATCCTTGTTTCGTCTGCTGATCTCCACCGTCCGATCGTGATCGCATCGGTTACGCTTAGAATCGACGCACCAGATCATCTCCCTCGTTGCATCCATCGGTCATCTCTTGAAGTTTCTGGTAGTTCTTTCTCAACACAGAAACCCTAACTACAGATTTCGGATTCGATTTCGATCTGGCATGTTCTACCGTCAGATCTTTAATTCCTTTTGTCTTCATATGTCTGCTTTGATCTGCACCTAAAAGCTGTGATTTTTCTTCTTCTTATGTGAATTCGTTATTTGCTAGTTGTTCTTGTTTGTGAGTACTGTAGGGTTTTGAGTGGAAGTTTATTGAATGTTCTTTATAATTAGTTTTATGTTGAGGAACTTGTGTTGTTTGGTCGAGATTTGGATTTGGTCTCCTGCGAATGCGGAGTACTGCTGATACATTCGAATGATCGATTGTACTGAAATTATATGCTTTTGTTTGGTCGAGACTTGGATTTGTTGACTGATTCTCTATGGATTTATCTGGAGCAATCTGTTTTGTTACTTTATTTTCATCCAAAGACACCAATAGCAATTTAATATGAGCATTTGCATCAAATTATGAGGCGGATGGTCTAGCAAGGGAGGGAGTGCATCGTTTATTCATTTCATTTGATGTTTAGATTTCTTCTGTTGTCTCTTTTTTTACCTTGCTCGTTGTTTTCTGTTCTTGTTGCCCTTATTCTTTGAAATAAAATTTACCCTTATCAGAACAGGGGGGCGTTTTTCAAGTTTTTCTTTGAGAGAAGGGGCCCAAAACAAATTCTAGTGTCAGTCCGTCCAAGAATGATAAAACAGGTTTAGGCTTTTATGGCGTCCAAACCCATGCTTAATGGCTATGGTTTGTCTATGTTATGTCAGGAAACTAATAATTTAAAGTGAAGATTTTGTTGGTCTGGTGATTACCCTATCAAGATCGTTGTAGCACAATTTACCCATTTCTATGATTCTTCCAATGCGTGAACTACGAGTTAAATGCATTTTTTTTCTTGATCCTTTGTTTCTTTCTTGGGCCTCATTTAAATATTATAGCAACTTGTGGTGTTTTTCTTATCCCTCTGTATACGTTTGATGTGCTTAGTTTATTAGGTTGAACTGAAGTATGACTTATTTACGTTGTTCGAGTGTTGCATGGTTCTACTATAATTTATTGTCAAGTTGTGGTTTATTAAGATCTTGTCTAGTTTCTTGATAAATTGAATTGAAAGAAACTTTTTCATTCTACTGACCACGTATTTAAAGAGGATTGAGTGGAAAACTACAACTCACAAAGCCAAAATCAGATTGATGGGACAGTCCGTAATATTTGTGACGGGCATGAGTATGTTTATAATGGAGTTATATTATGTTTATAATGGAGCCCTTATTTCTGTTTTGTGCGAGTCCTAGTTTGTCACGTTCCCTAGTTACAGCACTGATAAAGGGCTTGCAATTCGGTCAGGGGGGGAAAGAGAGAGAAGATGAAACCGATGAGGAATAGAAATATTTCAGTGCTTGCAATTCGGTCAGAGGGGAAAGAGAGAAGATGAAACGGATGAGGAATAGAAATATTTGGGTCAATTTCAAGGGAGAGTTCCATTGCAGATGTTTTCTGAGCTCATGGATAACTATGAGCTGTATGGGATTGAACTTACAAAAGTGATTTTAGGTTTCAACAAGTTTTTTGGTTCACGAGTATGTTTATAATGGAGTTATATGAGGTGATGCTTAAGCAATCAAAAGGATGAAATGGAATGTCTTGGAGAGATCAAGATCTTGTAGAAGGTATAATCAACTAGGGATTCTTTGTCAGTCCCTTTTGGATTTGTTTGACTTAAAACTGATTCAAACCAATGTTTGAGTACTTTAGACTGTTTGGGAAAGTTGAATATCTGATTGGACCAGCTTTAAGACCTTTTCTCTTTTTTTCAAAAGCTAAGAAACATGTGACATTTTACAAGGTGCTAGCTATTCTGGAAGGTCTCAGGTTATTCTCAAGTAGATATGGTGGGTCGCTAGTTATGGAAAGTGATTCTTCTTATGTGATTGCTTTGGTATCTAACCAGAAGGCTATTCCTTGGAAATTTCAATTCCACTTCAATGAAATTAGGGAGTTATCGGCTGCCATCAATGTTACCTCCCATCATGAGGTTAGATTTGCCAACTCCATGGCGGATTTGTTAGCAAAGCAAGGGTTTGATAGGTTGGTTCCTTGGGTGGGTGTAATTTTGTAATTGGGCTTGATGGTGGTGCATCTCTCTTGCACCTTCTCCATCCCTTTTTTGTATTCTCTGTATTTTGTCTTTCTTTTAATGAAATCTTTTGTTACCGTTTAAAAAAAATGTGATGTTTTCATTTTGACATGAATGTGTAAAGCAATTAGATATTTTTTTTTTTCCTTACAAATTTACCCATATAACTTTTACTTTATGTCAGTTTACTCGTACTACTTTTACTATATGACAAGCTTGCCCTTATGACTTTACTACATGAAAAGTTTGCTTTTAAAAAAAAAATTCAGACATGCCAAGTAGTCTATTTGTAAAAGGGTCTAATTGAAACAACTCTATTTCAAATTGATCTAACTAAGTCAGCTCTATCTGAAATAGATCAGAATCTGACCTACCAAGCAAGCCCTTAATCAATATTTTTTTGGTGGATAATTGGACTTGAACTGTAACCTCATGGTTTTAAAAAATTTCCCTAAACGAGGGTGAAATAAAGATATCATCACCGTTTTATATAGCTATTAGGCTCTCTGGGTGGGTGGGTTTGGGTTGCGCGCGCGCTCACTATCTCATCATGAGACTTTTTGGTGACAACAAGGGAAGGAATTTGAGTACAAGAGAGAGACAGAAAAGAAATGCTCCGTAAGGAATTTCTATTCTCAACACGCATATGCTTTAAAATTCAACAATATATGAGGTACTTTCTCTCTAACCCTATTAATTGTTCATTATGTTACCTGGCAATTCTAGATGAAGGTATCATCAACATCACCATAGTAGCAGCCTCATCCCACCAATATAGGATTGGCTTTGTGAATTGTTCTTTTCCATTCAACCTTATTAAGAGCCTTAATCTACGTAACTCCATAATCTATCATTTCTTTCCTTACTACTTTATTACATCATTTATTAATCTATCCTTCATTTAGTTCCTTGAACTTGCTACCTCTTGGTTACTTACAAACATTATTTCTTATTTTTTTTTAACTTTTTTTCCAAACCATCTCAAACTACAGATCTGTATCAAGTAACTAAGTAAGATGAAAGGGGAAATGGGGCTTTAGGTAAGAAGAGATTAGAATTGGAGAAATGGGTTTTGGATGAGCAAGATTAGTGAAAGGAAGAGGAAGGTGGAGGGTTTTGCATATGAATGATAAGGTCTAAATGTGAGGTTCATCATCTTCTTCCTTCCCCAGGTGGAAGAAGATGAAGCATAAGCGTTTTTAGCAATGAAGGTTGATGATATCATCAACCAGTTGATATTGTTAATGCACGAACAATTCTCTCGTCATATTATAGTTTTTCTTCATAAAACCGTTTAATTAAGGTGTAAGCTTATTTTTTTCCATAAAATTCCCTTTTATTAACAACCTAATAAACCAACCTA
This sequence comes from Litsea cubeba, assembly GCA_012931725.1. Lineage (NCBI taxonomy): Eukaryota > Viridiplantae > Streptophyta > Magnoliopsida > Laurales > Lauraceae > Litsea > Litsea cubeba. Next base: position 30,629,040 of record CM022945.1, on the reverse strand, counting down.
ACGCAACCCTGGATCCGAGATTGAAATTGACCAACTCCATGATGGGATTTGTCTGAATCCATGAATGATTAATGAAATGGACCAAGCTCCAAATAGAGCTTGGCCGAATTCCCAAGGGATTCAACACATGAGCATTCTCTACCTAAGAAAAATGCTCACACAATCAAACTGAAATTCTTAATTTAATAATCAAAAGTTGTCCTCCCCAATGGGGGTGTTGCCCAGTTATATAGGATGGATGAGACGTTTCCTCCTAGGTTGGAATTCTCACTCTAAATCTTTTATAATAAAGAAAGGAAACTAAATTTCCTAAAATGTTGCTGAAAACAAACCAAATCAAACTACATTCATTATTTAAAGACGGGGAATGTTCATATGCATCTTTCCCTCACCATAGAGTGAGGGACACTCCCCTTTTTGCACATGAAAAGTGCATTTTGTAGCTCACCCTATGTACTTGGAAATTTCCAAAAAGGGAAGTGTCCCTCACCCTATGCTGAGGGAAAGATGCATATGAATGTTCCCCTTTAAAGACTACTATTTATATAAAATACCCTAATTAAGCAACTGGTCCAATTGTGCCCATGGGCTGAGCCCAATGGGCTGGGTCGATTCATGGGTTAGGGGTCTGCCCTGCATCACAACCTAATGTCACTCTTTGATTGTGTTTTGTAAATGACCAGAGTATCATCTCCATTGGAGATTTGGAGGAGATCTTCCTTTATTTCTCATTGCCTTTCTATCTAGGGCAGAGATGTTCTCAAGTGACCAGAGTACTATCTCCATTGGAGATTTGGAGGAGATATCCCTTTATTTCTCATTCCCTTTCTATGTACGGTAAAGATGTTCTTCAGAGGATTATTGACAAAACCTGGATCTCAGATGTTGGTTTGCTCTTCTCTCTTCTTTAGGTAGAATGGTGCATAAAAAGTGAGGTCCCGAGTGAGTGCAACCGTTGCTGGCACTTCTCTCCTCTTAAGGTTGAATGGCAAAGAAGGAGGCCAAGTAAAAGTTACTCAAAATGATCTCGAGGGAGTGCAGTCTGTAGTTCATTCTTTTTTTTTTTTTTTGTTTGGCACTTTTCTCGTCTCTAGGTGAAATGGTGAATAAGGAGGCCAAGTAAGAAGTGATACTCAAAATGATCTTGAGGTAGTGCAGCCCATAGTTCTTTGTTTCGTTGGTTGTTCATCCTGACCTAGATGCACCCCACTTACAAAAAGGCACATACACACCTGCTTCGTTTTCTTTTTACATGGGTTTTGTGCAGCTTTTGTGTTCATAACTTGCTCCATCTAGGTTCTAGTGCTTGTTGCAAGGTTATATAACTGTTGCATTTGTCACAGGCATTTGTGTTGTCATGCGTAGGCCCTCGTCCTTGTCTTGTCATTTTTCTGAAATAGATCCTGTTGTCTAAGTTGTTGGACTGACTACATGAAGCTCAAAATGACCTGTTTCTGTTAGAGAAAACATGATTTAATATTCCACGACATTGATTTTGTTTTGGAAATTGAAACTTTGTCTACTTGTCTTCATCATATATTTTCCCTTTTGTGGAATTTTTTTCTTATTCATATCCTCTGGGAGTTTGGTATGTTCCTCACTAAAAGCAGTGACTAATGTTTTCTCACTCCATGCAACAAGTCTTTAAATCAGGTCATTTCGGGGCTGCATTGATTTACACAAAAGAATGCCAAAGGACAGAGGAAACCGTGATTCCTCATTCAGAATATCAAGGGCATCCCCTTTTCCTTGCAGTTCCAGCCGTGCAAGACAATCATCATCCAAAGATCCCTTGGAAACCAAAGAGGATGTAATAGAATGGGAAGAAGCTAGGTGCCCTGTGTGCATGGAACACCCCCACAATGCTGTCCTCCTCCTCTGCTCGTCCCAGGACAAGGGTTGTCGCCCTTACATGTGCGACACAAGCTATCGCCACTCAAACTGTCTCGATCAGTTCCGAAAGGCATTTGGTGAACCGCTAGCTGGCCCAGCAATGCAAGTATCCCAAGTTTTAAGCAGTGATCTTAATAACACAACTAGCCAAGAAAGGCATTCAGTACTGCACCTTGAAAGTGAGGAGCTTTCCCCACGCTCTGTGCCTTGCAATGGGCAGGAGCCACCAAAACTGTCATGTCCCCTCTGCCGAGGGCAGATAAATGGATGGGTGGTTGTTGACTTGGCTCGCCAGTTCATGGATGCCAAGGTGAGGAGTTGTGCCCAGGAGACCTGTGTGTTCACTGGGACATATGCAGAATTAAGGAAGCATGCAAGGCGTGAGCATCCACTGGCGCGGCCATCAGAGGCTGACCCTGAGAGAGAGCGTGAATGGAGGAGGATGGAACGGCAACGCGATCTGGGAGATGTGCTAAGCACATTCCAATCAGCATTCGGGGAAGAGAGTGGGGAGGAGGGCCTGCTATCCTTAAATGAGGGAGGCTGGCTTACTTTCTATTTTCTCATTCGTGTGCTTCCACAGAGTTCTGCATCAGGCTCTGGATGGTCGGTTCCATCAAGATTTAGAGGGCTGACAAGAAGCCGCAGGAGAACAACACTTTGGGGAGAAAGATATAATGGTGAATCGGGTCCGTCTGAAAGGGAATCAGATGATGTGTTGGAAGGAGTTTCAGCCTCATGGCATCATCGTGAGAGGAGTCAGAGAAGTACAACACCGGATGATGAACAATTATGACCAAGCAAAGCTCAATCCATTTTCTGTGTGGGCGGAGTAGCTGTACTATGAATCTCTGGTTCAACCGGTGAGTGTTCCTCGTTCATTAATGCCTTCTTTCACCTAATATATGTCCGGTTGTATGGTTCTTATGTGTAGTCTAGCCCTTTTTTGGGGCCATGTGGCCCACCTATGTTTTAAGTTACCACCTCACACACTAACCTAACCCACCCACCAACAAATTGCTACAACATCAAATTTGCTTGTTCAAAACGTGACTCAGCATTGTATGGAATCCTATAAAGGAAAGAAACATTACCGTGAACGGCATTGGCCCAAATTTTACACAATTTAAGTAATGCATATTGTTGGGTTGATGAATTTGTATAATATAGGAGTTGGTCCCATTGGAAGATGTGTTTCTTATACATTATCAATCATGGTAACAACCTTAACCCCTATTAGAATAAAATTCAGCCACATGCCATACAAGATGGGTGGTATTTTTTATTCCAGCGGTTGGACCCCTATGGTGTTCCATGTGTGAGAGCAAGTATTTCATGAGAACCTATAACTTAAAGGTCCCTACCCTAAATCAATAGTTGTGATGATTTGTGCCCATAAATAGTGGGACATTTCCATCCCACTATACCTCATGGCAAACATGCATCTAAGGGGGTCTCACAAACCCCTCATGCAGGTCACGAGGGGTATCGCTCAGCAAAATATAACCCTCAATGTATGGGTTATCCATAGAAGAGACCTTTTTCTTATAAAATGCTCATGGGGTCCACCTGAATGCTTGGTAATGAAGGGGAAGTTTGGATGTGGATTAGAGAAATATGAGTTATTAGGCCAATGGAATCTTTGTATTTCTCAGTTTTATTTAATCAAAATTTAAGCAAATTTAGTGTACGCCTCCCCCAGTCCAATATATGTGTGTTTTTCTGCTTGTGTTATTGAAAATGTTGACCTTAATTTGCTGTTTAATGTTGATGCAGGTGGAACAGAGGCTTGGTGGCATGATTTGATTGGGTTATGTCTTGTACTCGGAGTTTGAAAGAACAAAGTTATTTTTCTTTGATTTGTGTAATTTGGTTGCATATTGTATATGCAAATGATCAAATGATAATTAAATATGGAACGATTGAGAGTCTCTCTCTCTCTCTCTCCTCTCTCCTCTCTCATTTTATAGTAGATAGAAGCATATGCGGTTTGCTGGGCTGAGCCCAGCCAAGTAGGAACGCTGCTTACAAAAAAAAAAGACATTTCTTTTCTTATGCATTGAAATTTATGGTCTGTGTGATAGAACTCAATAGCTGAGTCAACAATAAATTGTGGATTTGAGGAGGAATATTATTTGCTCATCCTATGTAATCTGCAATTGCTGAGAATATTATACGTTGCTGCTAAACAAACACTTTGGAATTCATGTTACTGCAAAGTAAAGAGGTGAGGAGTGAGGATATATGAAATTGGGATCTGGATCCCCTTTTTGGACCAATAGGGGGTGATACATTGGTGTGTACTTGTTTTGTATTTAAAAGATGGAGCTGTCTTTTAAAGACAACACTGTTTTTTGAACTCAACAAGTTGATGTGTCACCCCTCTGATTGGTCCAAACAGGGAAACCCTGGTCGGGTTCCATGAAATTGCCATGTGAATGAGACCCTCAAGTTCTCTAAAATTCCATTTACTCCTTCAATAATAGTCTTTTTGGTGGGAAGGCATTACCTGGAGTTCTGGCCCTTTCGGTAAGAAGGCATCATGATCGGTTGGATGTCTAAAGAGTTTTATATTCGATTGAACGAATCTCCCAATAATTTTGTTAGTGGGAAAGTTTTCTTCTCTCCTGGTATTTAAAATAGTACCGGTTTAGCCTTTTTGCAACCACTTTTTACTAGTTAGAATCTCTTTTCTGTTTATAGTTTCTTCTGTACTTTTGTTTCAGTTGTAATGAATCTCTCCTTTTTTAAAAATTAAATTTTTGTATGTCCATTTTTAAAACTGCGAATCGAAAATTTCCCAACGGAATTCCTGGGGGCTCAGTGTATAAACAACATATTGCCTGATATACAGAGCAGCCTATTTAAAAATTCTGTGGGGCTTTCTTTTTAGGTTGGGGGGCTGTAGTGGATTTAGAGATTTTGAACGCACCCAATGTGGTCTCAAATAAGATGCCTAGGCCTCAAGTAAATTGTCAGTCAAATGCACTCAGCCGAAACGACATTGATGAAAGATCTGCTCGAAACAGTGGTGCCGACACTCTCTGGCATTGGCTAACAACACCATTACAGAATCTGCAACTGCAAAGGACTATCTGAATGTGAAAGGGAAAGAATTCACTTCCTGAGAGTAACTTACAAATTTCTTCATTCGTCGATTCTTTGAAAATTTTTCCCTTTAAATCAACATGCAATGCCTTTTCTGTGAGGACGAGGAGCTCCAGAAGATGTTTTAAATTCTGAGAGAATAGGTGAGTGGGCAATTACAATATGTAAGTTGAGAAAAAATAGACTCAGTTTGTATACAGGTACAGGGGTTCTCACTTGAGGGCTTGAATATCCCATGGTATCTATAATCAGGGGTTTGCATATGTAAAATCTGCACAATGTTTTCTAAAAGCCTAGCGGGTTTTATACTTTGGGGGTCCTGGTTCACGAGTGCAAGACTAGACGCCCCATCTACAGCTAATTTTGACATTTTTTTTTAAATGAGGTTTGATGTAAAAATCTTATTTGTTGCAATGGTTTAGAGTAGACCTGAAAATTTTTTTAAGAAACGAGAGGTTATAGGGTGATATAATAATAATTATTATTATATTTGAAAATAAAATTTGGGGGCCGCGAGCTTCATTGAAAGTCAAAATTGAGAAGTTGTCAAAGTTAAATTTAAGATGGTTTAAACTAAATCAATCAAAATTGATTGCTTTATGTAGGGAAAACTACGGGAAAAGTCCTCATAGTGAGCCATGAGTAAGAAACCCACCCAGTAGGAGTTTAGAGACGAGGGCCCCTTCCGGTTTTTTTTTAGATGTCTAGCGATGTTGTCGATATCAACAATTTTTGTGGTTATACAAAAACCGCAAGAAACCCCCTTGCTACTGGAACAGAAAAAAATAGTAGATAGTGACAACATTAAGTTGTCGATATCCACTAGTTTATCAGTGGGTTGAATTAAGAGTTGTAAGTCAGCTGCCGCTTGAAGAGATAAAAGTACAGTCATTACAGCCGTCCAATACTTACAAAAGTAGCAAAACACAATAGATAAAAAACTCAATTTGCAGTGTTCAAATTTACATGGATCTCATTTACATGCTTCAAATCTACATGGAACCCATCGACATCACCAAACAACCCATTTACATCAGAAGCCATACAAGTCATTTACATCAGCAGCCATACAAGTAAAAAAGCACCGCACTGTTCAAGCTTGGAACAACCCATTTACATTACCACCTCCACCAAAAAATGAATGCAATCTCCAAGCCTTGCTGAAGAACCCATTTACATCAGCAGCCATAAAAAAAAAAAAAAACATTGTACTGTTCAAGCCTGGAACAACCCATTTACGACATGTATAAGTTCTGCGTTCGAGATCGACTACGTCCACGTATTCTGCTGACTGAACCTGAAATTCGTTTGGTACATTGGAATGATGTCCGGAATGGATTAAAATTTACATAAGACGGACCAAAATACCCTCCTCCTCCTCCTCCTCCCCCAAGATCATCTGATATCACCAGCAAATCCCATTCAGTTCATGTGAAAATTGAATAACTATAATCAGTAAATAAAACATACAAGAAGAGAACCCTATCAAGAATAGCATAAGAAAAATAACAATTACCTGCTGTAGCAGCGCGATTCTCTAGTTCGTAGCCTACGTGACCACAGCGCAGAAAGGGAACCTCGACGCCTTCAAGCTGTTACTCATTTTAAAACCCTCGCTAGCCCGAATGCTTGCCTCCCCATACCACGAGTTCTTGTTCACAAATGCCACCACCACCTCCGAGCACAGTGTCCCCTCGCAGAACCCCCACATGTCCGGGTGGTCCGGCGAGTGTAGGAACACGAACAGCATCTTGAATTCGCTGTAGCGCCTCCATGAACCCCTCCGCCATGAAATTGGGCCGCGATGTCGCAGCCGCAGGGCAGTCCATGTGCGAAGGCGGATAATAGGTAAGAGGGGAGGAGGCGCTGCCGTGGGCGCGGGGGCCCAAGCCGAGGAGGGCGAGGGAGAGGGAGAGGACTCCATTGGCAGCCCAGAAGCCGAGGCCGACTGCGTTGGAGACGAGGCCGAAGCTGCCGGAGATGACGGAGAAGGGGAGGAGGCGGGTTGTTCTCGGGCGTGGATTGCGTTAGAATTGGGAGTGGTTTGGACGGCTGAGATGGGGTTAGATTGGGAGGTGAAGGAGAAGATGGCGAGTTCGGTGGGTTTTTGGATTGGAAATGGAGAATCAACCGGCGAGAGACCCTTCCTTGAGATATGGAAAGAAATGAAAAAGGAATTTGAGACCGAGAAAAAAGAATTTTGAGAAATCTCCAAACCCTGAAGTTTTAGGGTTCTGAAAAACCGACCTTTGGATATGAATCTTTCATTCCTTCCTGAAATGGATCGAGAGACCTTCTTTGAACACGAGTTGCAGTCGATGAAAAAGGTCTGTAAAAAAAATGCAGTCACGGGGCGATGTATAAAGGGTTTACGCATATTGGTCGATATCGACAACTATATTGTCGATATCGACAACATCGCTAAACGACAAAAAAAAAAATTTAAGAAACTCACCCAAAAGATCCCTGCGGTCTCTAAACTCCTGCTGGGTCCTCACCTTACTCATGGCTCACTATGGGGATTTTTCAGGTAGTTTTTTCCTTTATATATATATATATATATTAATAATAATAATAGGTCGACGTGGGCTCCGACAAAAGTCAAAATTGAATCCAAAGTCTTGTTGATATAGGGTACGATGAGAGTGAAAAATGAATATAATAATTAAAATTAAATTGAAAGAGTTCCGGTATATTATTTAGTAATGGATTTTTTAGAGGATTTACAAAAAAAAAAAAAAACAGCTTAGATGTCCAGTTGGCTCAAAAGGTAATTTTAACCTCCATTACACCAGATCAGTCATTTTTCATGAAATGGTATTTTTTTTTTAGCACTTTCAACTAGCATCCCTAGCGACCCTAGTTTTATAACGTTAAAGGTCGCTAGGGACCCTGCGGTGATGGTTTCCTCATGTTTCGTTTAGCACTTTCAACCAGCGTCACTAGCGACCTTGGTTTTATGACGTTAAGGGTCCCTAGGGACCCTGGGTGTACACAAATTAAAACAATCGATCTTTTCCCTATTTCTCAGCAGCCAGGCCTTCCAATTCCAGTTGCAGGAAGCCATAAGGTGAACACAGGTTATGAAACTTGAGTAGATTAGGCTATAAGGTGAACACAGGTTGTGAAAGGTGTAGAGATGTCTGCTAAAATTCTTCTTCCAGTCTCTGTACAAAAATCTTCAAAAGTTGGCATGTTACTGTATGTGCTATTTTTATGCTATTTTATTTTCCTAGAAAGTTTTGATATTAGTTCAAAGATTTTGAATCACTGAAATTCTGGACCAAGTAGGAGCATAAGAATGGTGTTGTTGAAAGGCAGCAGAGGCCATTGCAAATCCAAGCAGTTGGTCTTTTTGGCAGAAATAGCACAATGTATGTCATGGTCTGTGGCATTGCTTGTAGTTCTTGGTTTTTCAGAAAGTAAAATTAGTAAAGCTTCCTTGGGTTCTTCGAGTGTGGTGGATATGTAGCTTCTTCCACTTAGTTGTCTGCACATCCATTGTTCTTCATTCCATCCTTACATATAATCGGTACCCAGAGATTGGAGAATATACCAACTTTCTCAGTCTTCTTGCATGTGCCTACCTTTCAAGTGTTTCAATCAGAGGGAAAACATGAATCAGTGTGTTCTCCAGCAGCCTTACAGACCCACTACTGCACAGCCCAAATGAAAAGAATGTGGAAGACACCCGGCAATCCATCTATGGAAAAGCCACACTTCTCCAACTGATCACTTTCTCCTGGCTTAATCCGCTATTTGCTGTTGGAATCAAGAAACATCTTGAACAAGATGAGGTACCAGATGTTGATATCAAAGACTCTGCTGAATTCCTAACCCATTCATTTGACAATGATCTCAATAGAGTCAAGGAAAAGGATGGCCTCCACAGCTGGCTGAGAGTTAAACCTCTTTATGTGCTAGGATGCAACGAACCTGCAACTTAGGGCATCCTTTCGGTGCCATCAGATTTATTATAAACATGGTACATAGAGGCCCCCCTTTTAATGACAAAAAATGATTGAAAATTTGAAACAATTGCATAAGCACCGCCAAGATGAGGAATGCCGAAAAGATTGCATGTCCTGAGACACTTTCCTTTTCCTCTTGACGTTTCTTGTTTGCCTCTTTGACACATCCAGATGAGTCTTCCTCTCTTCTCCTCCACCACCCTTTTTGGTGGGTTGGGAATTGGGGTTGAGGGAGATGAGATCTGGGAGGGATGGGTGGTGGAGGAGAAGAGAGGAGGAGGAGGAGGGTGGTTGTTGGTGGAGGAAAGAGATAGCTATTGCTTCCTGCAACTGGAATTGGAAGGCGAGATCGAGATCTGATTGGCGAAGAAGACCTGGACAACGAAAGAGAGGAAAAATCCTCTTTTGTTCTACTTTTCGTATACACGGCAGAGTCCCTAGTGACCTTTAACGTTATAAAACTAGGGTCGCTAGGGACGCTAGTTGAAAGTGCTAAAAAAAATACAATTTCGTGAAAAATGACTGATTTGGTGCAATGAAGGTTAAAATTACCTTTTGAGCCCACTTGACATCTAAGCTATTTTTTTTGATAAAATCCTCTTTTCTTTTTTTATCATTATTCGTCTGTAGCACCATGAGGACCAGACTAACATGCAAGGACAGATGCGATCAGTCCTCATATAAGTTGAAAAAGAGTGAACTCGAACCCAGAAACCCAAAAAAAAAAAAAAAAAAGGCAAACCACTACTATCCACACCACACCCGGTGTAGCCCTAGATGTGCACATGTTCACGTCACGTGTAAAATCTTGGCACGCGTAGTCAGTTACATTCCCGCTCGATATCCCTGATTTGAAGAGGTCTTCCGGTTAGAGCATTTCCCAGGAGAAGCGATAGCGATAGCTTGCGTGCTGGGCTGGTATTAGGGGTTTCGTTATTATTCTTTTGATATGATATGGTATGACATGTGATATTGATGGGCTCTCCTGAAATGAATCGGATGTATACTTCTTCTTCCTCATTGCAGGTATCACTCTCTCTCTCTTTTACTTTACTTTACTTTAACGTCCGTTCTTACTTTACTTGGTCTTATTGGAATTTTAGTTCTGCACGAAGACTTATATTTTGCTTTTCTGTCTTTCTTTTCCTACTCTGTTGTGTTGTGAATGTGATGCCAATTGTAATGATAAGAAATAGTAGACACATAGATTCTCAATAGGTTCCCAAAGGGCGTTGATCTCAAATCCGATCCTTCATATGAAAAACAAGTTCGGGTTTCTATTTTCCTTCCATTTGGGATAATGGGGGATCCTCCGCCAATCTCATGACACTCAACACGTAATGGGGCCCACAGTAGAGTCCATCTTAACGGACCATAAAACAGGGATAGTCACTGATCCTGGGGTTTCGCACCCATCCGAATGGATTGGACTGTTGGATCAATTTGGGATCCACTGGTGGGCCCCACAAGGTGTTGAGCTCATGAGGTTTGGGGGCCTTTTTATAATGTTGTTGTTGTTGTTGTTATGATTATCATTACATCATCACCGTGGTTGTTGTTGTCTTTGATGCACATGCACGGATAATTATAAATGGGCTGCCAATAGTAGTATCACATCGAATACTTCACTTTTTATAGGTAAAAGTGTAAAACCTGTATCCCTCCATGTTCATGGCGTGTCCCTGTCATACCGGGCATCATAGGCTATTATTATTATTATTAGTAGTATTGTTATTATTGAGTAGTGGGGTTTTATATTATTGATAATGCTGACGTAGTTTTTCATTTTGCAGGACTCGCATTTGTTCAATTACCTTAGCAATTTGACTCCCTTAAATCTACACAACCTGCCACACGTTACAGAAACATGCACTGAATTCAACTTCTCCTCCCCACCACAGGTTTTTGCATCCCCGCGTGTTTGTTCCCAGCGTGAGGCAAGTTTCATGAAAAGGTAAAGAGGTGCATTTCAATTTTCATGTTTTCTTACTGGGGATATTGGGTTTTGATTGACTTAAGATTAATCATTGCAAGTAAATGGTTTTTTCTGATTCAGGACACCGTATCAGAGTAGGAATTCATCTGATGCAGGGAAGTGTTTTGAGCACAGCGCTCAGGGTAAGATACTTGCTGCAGCTCCAGATGTTGCTCAACCATCCATAAATTTGTCAGCAGTTGAGGTGATTCCATCCACTAGGATGGGAATTGAGCCCTGTACTACTTCTGGCATTGTTGACAAGTTCCTGGTTGATCACTCCAATGAGTGTGGTACTGATGCTCCTGATTTTTGCTCAAAGAAAGCAGCCATTATGCCGCGATTTTTACAAAGTGGATGGAGTAGTCCCAATGAACTGCTTGCAGATAATGATGGAATCTGCGAAGATGAGGAGACTGAAGCAGATGAAACACTAAACTCATCAGAACAACCTGAAGACAATCAAGCCAGTGAAAAATCATTTCCCAATATGGAAATAGTTGAAACTGCAAGTCATAAACCAGAGCAAAAGAATGATGGAAGGCCATCCAATGAGTCCCAAGATTTGGCTTTCAAGAATGTCAACTGTTTTATGGATGACTTCTTGTTTATAAAATCCGCCTCTCGCAAAGAAGATGACCCTCATTTCCTGGATTGGACTGCTAATGAGTTGACAACTCTCCTGTCAAGCAGCAAGGAGTATGGCTTTGTAGAATGTGGGAAGGAAATGCCTCTTCATTCATCAGATCTTGATCAACATGGAACAGAAGATATTAAGCCACACTTTGCAGAAGGCAGGCAGCAAGGAGAAGAGCAATTTACTCCGCAGATTCTGCCTGAATCTTTCCATAATGATCAGGTGGATGACATCCACTATGAAAATGATGGAGAAATATCCCTCAGAAAAGTTAAGAACCGGATGCCACATGAATGCAAGGTATAACATTTTGACTTCTGATCCTTGTCTTTGATTTCCTTTTGTTGGGATGTTAAAGTCGCCAGTCAGAAATCCTGTGATTTGATTTAACCATGAACCATTACATGTAACAAATTAGTAGATTAAGATGCGAGAGAGAAGTGAATGAAGAATCGGATTCTCCATTTAAGGGTGAATAGGAAATCATTGTTTATAGGGTGACCTATGACGTACTTATAATCTACAGTTCTGTGTTTAGTACTTACATTTTATTGTTACCAACATCAGTTCTCTTAACAAGAAGAAAAGAATAACAACTAAGATCTTTTTGCACTTGTCTATAGCTGGCATAAATCATGCTGCTTATTTTGAAAACTTCGAGGGCTTCAATATGGAAGACCTTTGATATTTGTCTTTACCAACTCTTTTTAATTTTTTCCTTAGATTTATTGACTCATGCAGTATAATAATTACAAGATTTGATGTAGGAGTCTGCTCAGCAACGTGGCATGCGTCGACGTTGTCTTCGATTTGATGCTTCAGAGGCTATTAGGAAGAGAGTCGGATGCAGCGGTTCTTGGAATGCTACAGATGTTGTTTCGATTGTAAGGTCACCTTCAGGTCTCATGGAGTCAGAGATTTTGAACGCATCCAATGTGGTATCAAATAAGATCTCCAGTAATAATCAAGTAGTCAATTTCTCTAGCAATGCCTCGTACAAATTGTCAAAACAGCAATCCAAAACTCCAGAAGACCACATGGATGAAGTTGAAAGACCTGTTCGAAACAGTGGTGGCACTCCTGTAACAGCTGCTACACCTTCTGGCATTGGCTTACACTTGAACAGAATAGGCTATGATGTTGCAGACAGCTGCAATTTAATCAGGCAGTTAACTGCAAAGGACTATTTGAATGTGAAAGGGAAGAATTCGCTGCCTGAGACTAACTTACAGATTTCTTCATTTGTCAATCCTTCAAAAAGTTCCCTTCAAATCAATCTTACTGAACAACATGCAACGCCCTTTGTGAATAAGAGGAGACCTCTAGAAGATGTTTCAAATTCTGTGTTCAACCAAATGAATACTAGACAGAATAAGTGAGTGGGCAATTTCATTTTCTCATGTTTTAGCACCTACTTTGAACTCCCCCAGGGGTAGAATTGAAATTGACAGCTTAGAGTTTCCAGGAAGAAGGAAGCCCACAGCGTTGAAAGTGAAGGCTGCAACCGCTGCCACTGTAAGAAGTCAAAATGCTTGAAACTGTAAGAGTTACTGGACCTTGTTAGATGATATCTTATATCTTCCACGTTATGGTGCATTTAATGTTGGTCACCCTTAAACTTTTATTTGCTATCATGTATAGTATATGTTTTATGCATTTCATGTTGTTTAACCTATACTTTCATGCAGCTATTGCCAATGCTTTGCTGCTGGAGAATATTGTATCGGACTTTGTTCATGCAAAGATTGTTATAATAAACCTGAATATGAAGATACTGTTCTTGATGCAAAGGAACAAATAGAATCTCGTGAACCAAATGCATTTGCTCCTAAAATCACGCAAATTGCCGCTGAATCTCCACGAAATAGTGGTGTAAGGACTCTTTGACCACCCAGCTTGATTGGCTCTTTTCCACATCATGCTATAGAACTTTATGGCACAGTTACATTCTGCAGGAAAATGGTAATCAGATAAAAACATTATCAGCCAGGCACAAAAAAGGATGCACTTGCAAGAAGTCCAAATGCCTGAAAAAGTATTGTGAATGTTATCAGGTTTGAAAAATTTTCAGTTGCACAGTGTGTTTTCAGGATAATGTTAATTACCACTTTTTCCTCAATATTCTGAATCTAACTGGACAAAGTTCACTCTTCTTTGTCTTGAAGACTGCTGTGGGATGCTCTATTTTATGTCGATGTGAAGGATGCGAAAATGTATTTGGCAACCAATGAGGTAATTTTTATTGCTTGAGAAAATATAATAGTATCTAACATTTTTGCTACTAATGTCCATTCGTTTTATTTTTTTCCATCTTCCTTTTATGCTTCATCTCTTTTACCTTTTCCATCAGTCTGATGTTTGAATACCAGGGCCGTCTCCATCCAAATCCCAAGGGCCTGTTTGTTTAATCAGTATTCTACTCTTGGGAATTCCAAGCAATGCCTTCTTTCAAAAGGTCTAAAAGTGAATGATTACACGTGAAGATCCAGAAGGGGTGGTGGCTGGAGGGGAAAAAACAAAGATCCAAAAGGGCCGTTAAGTAACACCCCTTCAATTGGAAATGATTACTCAACCATTATCCCAGTAAAGTAAATCCTTCGAAAGTGATGCTCAAGTCTAGATCTCCACCTTAGATCCTTTGTAATTTACCTCTTTATAGAACCCCCTTTACACTGAATTCTTCGGAATTCAATTTGAAGTAGACGAGCAAGCCCTATGGGAATGTTTGTTTTCTCATAATTGAATTCTTAGGAATTCTAAGCATTGCCTTGCTATGAAAGGGGCTGCAATTGAAAATGTAAATGTGATAATCCACAAATGGCCATCAAATAGTCTCCCCTTTCGTGGGAATTGCTTACCCAGCCATCAGCCTAGTAAATCAAATCCAAGAGAAGTGAGGCTATCATCTAATGCTGTGTTATATCCTTCACTCTTGATCCTTTTAATTTTTCTTATTATTTTTTTATTGGCAACAGACATCTTGAACCCATGACCTCAAGGTTTGCATTTTTAAAATTTTCTTCTTTAGACCTCACTTTATTGTGAATTCTTAGGAAATCAATACCAGGAAAACAAACAGGCCCTAAATGTGTATTCATTCAGTTTTTGGACTTTCTCATTTCACGTGTCTTCTCATGATTGAAAGAATGTAAGCACTTCTAAAAGAACAAGAAGCAAATAATCATTCCTTTAGATCTTGTTATTACTATTAACCTCCTAAGAGAGGTTGGAGCTCCTCCTATGTCATTCAATTTGGAATTGCTCAAGCATTTAGAGGCAATCCTGTATCAGTTGTTTCTTTGAGACTCTTGAGCTAGTAGTCAGTCTGTCGGTGCATTGCTTTGCTATCTCATATGCTCTCCCACTTCAAAATTGACTGTATCATGGCTGAGACCATCATAAGGTGCTTCCTTTCTCAATTACTCTGGCAGATTCAAACTAGCAATGATTAGATTTATAAGGGGAGCCAAAACCATCAAGTAATCTCTGCCTTCATTGGTGGAGGCTACAGTGAGTTCAGATTGTTCACACCATTTTAAGGAAATTAACTCTCCAATACTTAGTTGCGAAACTAGACTTTGAGCTTCCACGTTCTTAATATGCAACCTAATTCTCCATTTAGCACTAGCCATGTGAATCTTTGTAGTTATGTTGTAATTTATCATATAGTGGAAAAATACTGATTTGTGTTTGTACATCAATTTAAGGCTCCCATTTCATGAAAGGAGAGAACCTTTTTATTTATTAGAGCCGTATTTTCTTATTCCCCAAGGTTCACCTCGAGACGAGGTGTCCTAAAAGTGCCCAGGGCTCAACTGTGCAGCGTAACTGCTTGACTGGCATTTGGATTCATGCCTCACCATAAGAGGCTTGTTTGAGGCATTTGCCCAGACAAGGCATGCGCTCTAGTCATGTTTCACATTGGGGTTTCACACCCCCATTGACGCTTCTGTTTTTTAAGAAACAAGGGGCAGTTGATAGTTTTAAGAACTTCAAAGGGTTAAAAAAAGATTAAATTTATGTTTATATATATATATATATATATGAACACACCAAACCAAACCAAGCCTTTTCCCACTAGGTGGGGTCGGCTATATGGATTTGACGACGCCAATCAAATCTGTTTAGCGCCATGTCCTCCGTTAGATCCATGTAGGCAAGGTCATGTTTAATAGTTTCTTTCCAACTTCTCTTGGGTCTCCCTCTCCCTCTCCTACTCCTGGCAATCTCCATGCTTTCACACCTTTTAACAGGTGCCTCCGTTGGACGCCTTCTAACATGGGCGAACCATCTCAGTCGATTTGGGTGGGGTTGTTCCTAGTGGATGCCATATTCTACACCTGCAGAAGAACAGATGTTTCCAGTTTTGGTGGAAGTGTAGTTTGATAAGAGAAACCCTGCAGGCTAGTACCAATAATGTAACTTTTCACAAACACCTACATCACACTAAAGATCAAAACCTCCATGAGTTCTTTTACATATTGGTTGACGTAGAATTCAGTCTTGAATTTGATAACTGCAACTTTTTCTCAATGGTAAGTTTTTTGTGCAGTCCAATGACCTTCCTTTTCAGCCAGTTCATGTATATGTTTCCACTGCACAATCGAACCAGTTGTAAATATGACGTGCCACTATGAAACCTTGATACTTGTATATCCCTTGTGCATGGATGAAAATATCGGCCGCTACGCTACCGTAGCGTGGCTGTGATTTATCGGCCGTAGCACCCGTAGCGTGAGAAAAATTCCTACTTTCTAAATTTTTTTAAAATACATAATAAGACTTTTTTTTCTTCTTCTCTCGAAATAACATTTCTACACAACTATTCTACCATTTTATATTTAAAAGAACACCAAAAAACATATGATCTTGCCGAATTACAGTCGATACAGAGAGTTCTTCTCAAGGATTCTTCTCTAAGTACATCCTAATAGACACCCCCTTTGGTAGATGTATTTTTTTCTCTAGGTACTCTTAAGTCTTAAGTCTTGACTTCATGACATAGTTTTTTTCTTTTATGAGCATTTCATTATAATGAAATGCTCATAAAAGAAAAAAACTATGTCATGAAGTCAAGACTTAAGACTTAAGAGTACCTGGTAGCATAGAAGTAAGTTTGGGCACACAAAAGATTGTAGAGAAAGAAAACTTTAGGTACCTTGGATCTATGGTGCAACAGGATGGAGGGATTGATACTGATGTAAGTCACAGGATTCAGGCCGGGTGGACCAAATAGAGGAGTGCTTCGGGGGTCTTGTGTGATCGGAAAGTCCCCCTCAAGGTTAAAGGAAAGTATTATAAGGTGGCGGTACGACCAGCGTTGTTATATGGATCAGAGTGTAGGGCAGTAAAGCATAATCATGTCAAGAAGATGGAAGTTGCGGAGATGAGAATGCTAAGATAGATGTGCGGGATCACAAGGAGAGATAGGATTAGGAATGAGGAGATTAGGGGCAAAGTAGAAATAGCAACGATTGGAGATAAAATGAGAGAAAATCGACTGAGATGGTTCGACCATGTTAGAAGGCGTCCAACGGAGGCACCTGTTAAAAGGTGTGAAAGCATGGAGATTGCTAGGAGTAGGAGAGGGAGAGGGAGACCCAAGAGAAGTTGGAAAGAAACTATTAAACATGACCTTGCCTACATAGATCTAACGGAGGACATGGCCCTAAACAGATTTGATTGGCATCGTCAAATCCATATAGCCGACCCCACCTAGTGGGAAAAGGCTTGGTTTGGTTTAGCATTTCATTAGTTTCTAAGTTTGCATAACTAAGCAACATGAACACATGTGAAAAAAATGATCATTACTATTATTTTCTATTTATACAGCGATACAGGATCTCATACAATGAGGGGACCGCTATGCCCCTTTATATTAGTTACTTTTGCAAAAAAAAAATACATTTTCTCTCATTTTCCAATATTCTATATTTTCTATAACTTTTTCATATTTTTTTGATGATTTTTCCAAATCGCACCGCTACGCTAAGTAGTGCCTGCTACGTAGCATTTTGGTGGCAGGCCGTTACGCCCACCTCTACTGCTATTTTCATCATTGCCCTTGTATACCCATATACTTGAGATACCACACTGGTGTTGGTACATTACCAATATTTGTTAGGATACAGTTTCTGGGAAAAGCTAACGGTGACTGTTTTATTAATTCTGAAATGTGCTACTCTGTATAAAAAGTTTTAGTAGAAAATGTGAAACTAAATGTTACTGAATACTGATAAGATAGCCATATCTATATCAATGCCCTGGATTTCATGAAGGGCAGAGTCGTATCTATCCCCTATCCATATTTGCATTAGGGCATTATAGGTGTCAATTGATGGCTTGTTTTGGTCTGGAATTCAGTTCTGACAGGTGGTCAAGCAGATATGAATTTCTTGTACCCAATTAACTAGGCATCCAGGTGATGCTTGTTTCTTGTGCTGATTTACGGCCTGTAATGGAATGGTTGTCTTGTGCAAGTTCCAATGGAATAGTTTTCTTCCTCCTATTCTCATTCTTATTATTATTACGCAGGAAGTGATGAAATCACTGAAATTGAACATCGAAAGGCAAAAGACGAACAGAATGAGGAGGAATTCTGTAATCAGTAAAAGGGCGGTTGGTGTATGTTAAGTGTTCTTGCACCAAGAGCAACGCCATTTAGTTCACCTCACACTTCTGATTCCATTATTGTAGTTCTTAAAGGATTGCTCATATATTATTGTGATGCTAAATTTCTGTTCTAGGACTTGGTCTTAATTTTAATCGACACCTGATCATCATTCTGCAGTTATGGAAGGGATTCAACCAAATTTCAGAATCATTCAAGAAGATATATGTCATCATCTCACCAATATCAGGGGTTTCTGCTTTATAAGCTGATGGTGAAGCCTCAAGATCTCCAAGAAATTCAAACAACAGTGACAACTTTGTGAAAGCAGTTGAACAAAATGCCATGTTTCACACCTCATGATCTGAAATTGGATTCTCAGTCAGTAATAGCAGATTGAATTTCAGTGAGGGGGGATGAACTCCCCAATATATGCAGTGTTAGCCCATTGCCACAATTTCCTCGATAAGGATTTGATACTTCAGAACCACCTGATACTATATATTGTATGAAAGCTTTTCCAACGTGCAGTTATGTCATAAAAGTGAGCAGTTGGTTGTTTTCCTTCATTTGTGCAGCTTATTCCCCTACTCCAGGTTCTTCCTATGGTGTGAGACCCTGATTGTGGAAGTCAAGTGGATAATGTACATGAAGATTAATGAAAGAACCGCAAAAGTTCCATCTTCATCCACTTTATCCAGCCACAACTCCTGTGAAAGTTTCATCATCATATTAGATATTAGACATTGTTCCCACCTCCTAGTCCTACAACTGAGTCAGAAATGAGAAATAGGCAGCACACCCCAAGTTGAGTATAGGCTTTTCATGTGTATTCATTCTAGCTTTAAAGCTTTCCTGTAGTCCAATTTGTTGAATTTGTTAGAACACTAGCTTATTTCCATTTTACCACTTAAAAGGCCATTCATTAATCTAAGGCAACATCCAATTAGTGTTAGAAGACAACCATTAGTTTATATTCAAGTCTCTTTGGGAAAAAGTTGGGAGATTGAATAAGAAATGAAAGAAATAAATCAATTCCAAACTTCCAAGGACATAAATGGGTAGTAACGCTCCAGCCCCCAACTCGTATTTGCAGTGGAACCATGGACAACACAAGTTGATTTGAAACTTGCATGAGACCTTTTGGCTTGATGCTTGTGTCCTTAGAAGAAAGGCTGCTAATCCTTTGAAACAGGTGCAAATGCATCAAACCCAAATGTATACAGAGTTTATAATGTGGTCAGCGATCATCATGCAAGCTTCTTCAAACACGTGCAGAGCACATGCTCAAATGCTATTGTTTTAGTTCTACCCTACTTTTATGGAGAGGGCAGGAATCTCTGACGAGTTTTCATATGATGCCAAAAGAAACATAATATTGTAAGCCATGATCCCAGACTTTCCATGTATAACCATAGATTAGCCCTGTGGACAACAGGATTTCTACCATTCATCATCAACAACTCAGTATGCACATCAATCAATTTCGTGCTGGCTGTGGGCACTGGGCAACAAATGGTAGGGATGCTACCACAAATCATAACTCTGAAGTTTTTTTTTGGTAACCCCGCCAAGGGGGCTGGGACCCAAACACACGGGAAGACAGCCCGCACAAGTGAGAAAGAAGCCCGCACATGTGGGTAAAGGTGGCGTACCCAGGGTTAGAACCTTGGGCAGCCAGGTGAGAACCGCTGTGAGATATGTGGCCGTTCTCCTAATTGATAGCAAAATCACAACCCTGAAGTTGCTACCAATTAGGTGGACCTCGCAAATCACATTTAGCCACCACCTAGTTAAATGGGAAACTGAATGTGGGTAATCTGTGAACATGAAACAACTCCTTTAACATCAAGAAGTGGCCAATCAAAATAAGATTCAAGCTTTAACACAACTGTTTTGTTATCATCCAAAGAGAAATCCAGGTGATTCCCGAACAGTTCTGGCACCAATCAAATATAACCATGAAAAATGTGATGGCACAATGGATGATTGGAGAATCAAATCAGTTGGCATCCAGCAAGAAGCTTTGGTTGAAACCATGTTTAAAAGAATTGAGGCAACGCCCTTCTCCTTAATCCCAGTCAGCTAATGACAATTTTCAAATCAAACTTCCGAAACTTTCAGACAAAAGAAACAAGTTCACATAAACCTTTCAGCAATCAACATAACTTGCATGCCTTTCAACCCAACTTGAAGGATCATCGCCTAAACTTGATCCTGCCACCATATTAAATAACAACTAACAGATTGACTTCTGGATACATATTATTTTTGACATGAAATAGCATAAAAACATCCTCTGATCAACCAATGGCACATTTTAATGTTCCAAATAATGGAATGGAGTAACCAAATTGACAGACTATTCAGTTGAAAGTGAAAACAATGAATATCAAATGCATACCAATGAACTCTAGAGTAATACGGACCACATACAAATAAACCACACCATGGAAATTCTCATTTTACCAAAAGACTAACCAATCTCATCAAGAAGTCAACAAGCCGAAGTTAGAGAAGGCATATATTCTAGGTAGATTAATGACACTATACCATATACCCCAAACCCACTACCTACCAATATCTATACCTTACAGATATACTTTCCCTATACCATTCACCCCTCCTTGCTATTATTATTTGAAAGTGACATTACTCCGCACTTAAGAGCGAGAGCCATCAAGTCCAAGCTTTGAAGTGAGCCATTTGCAGACATCATCCATCTCCTCAGGGACCGTGTAGTGCCCAAGCCTGTACAGGTTCCAGATGTTTTTTACACAGATTGCTTATGCTATATGAAGGCTGAATGAAAGATATTAAAACTAAATGGACTATCAAAGTGATCAATTAGATGGGTACCCGCTGTAGGTTTTAAAAGCAAGATTCTGAAATCCTGTAGATGTCAAAACCTCTGCAGATTTCTGTCCATGTTTGTAGAGGACAACATCATCCCCTGCAAGAGGAAAAATGATGTTAACAACAGTACGTAAATATTCAACACAGAATTTCTCACTGTAGAGTAACAGATGTTTTTGTAATCAAAGCTGCAATTTACATTTATAATGCCTTTAATACTTGTATAACTTTGCCCGGACGAAAGAAAGAACCCGCCAGGTTGAAATACATTCAAGTATACTCATCAAGTGAGCTGCATAACTAAAAGGTCATCACCCAATGCGGTCCCGCCGAAGCAGGTCCTGGGAGTGTACAGACTGGAAGCAGACCTAACCTTTGGCAATTTTGCACAAAGTGGCTGCTTGCAAGTCTCGAACCTGCATTGTCACGCATGGCACCTGGGACTTTTAGCATTGCAGCAAAGCAATGACCCCTGCATAACTAATGTAGTTTATTATGCTTATGAACCCAATACATCTTAAGGTTCTGTTTGGATCTATGTAAATCAAGCACAAGTAGCTCAAATTATGTCTAAGCCTACAGTTCTTGTTTTTGGATAGCAATGTTTCACCCAGGTCAAGAGTTCATTCCTTTTTTACATCAACCAACTACAAGCTATGATGCACAGATACTTCAAAAGAGGCAACGTATTGTGTCATATTGTATCCGATACCTCACTTTTTATATGTAAAACCCATGTCCTTTCCATGTCCATGGCATGTCCCAGCCGTATCCATGCCATATATGGGCATCATAGATTACAAGTAAACTTGTTAAATGTAGTTAAGAGTCAAACTTGAGCACAGACTGAGTTCCAACGATCCAAATGGGCCTAAGATGTTGTGGAGAACTGAAAACAAACTCGAAAACTGAAAGCATGTGATTAGCCCAACATGTTAACAAATATTGTTCGTCCTTTCCTTCTCTTTTTTTCTTTTTTATTTATTTTTGAATAATAACATTTTCAGAAATCATAGAACCATTAAAGAAGAATCAGATATTGAATGAATATGGTCTGTATATTCAAATCTCCAAGACCAGTAAACCAAGAGTAATTACTGAAAGACAGCGCTCACAGGGAGTTCAGTCTATAGTGACTGAACAGGGCATGTATCTGTTGAGCGGCGGAGTCCACAGGTTTACAAACAAGTACCCTCAGAGCAAAGTAGAGCAGGCAGTGAGTTCAGTTGTGAAGCAGTAACAACAAATACAGAAAAACAGTAGGAATCATCACCACGGAAGAATTGTCCCATCAATCTGGGTTTGGCTTTGTGAGTTATACTTTTCCACTCAAGCATATGCATAGCCATGTTTCCAGTAATTAGCTAGTTCACATAGAAATATAAAATACATAGTGACAAATAAAAAGGTATATAAGATAATACGGATGCATATGCTCCTTTTTCACATGCATAAATACCTTTTCCATGACAAAGCAAGAGGGGCAAGGATGCAGCACGCCTTGCAGCCACTTGTCCTTCAATCTTGTTTTTCAAGCTCCTGGAAAACAGAAATAAACCACTGACTGAGAAAAGAAAAAATATATATATGATAGGCATATAGCAAGGAGATATAATACGGACAGAGCCCAGGACTGAAATGTTTTAGGAAAATTTTTAAATTGTTAACTTAATGGACATAATATGCGTACATAAGGGATACCCTTAAAATCTCGTCATCAAATCTTACTGTCCAAATGTTCCCTAAATAATTGTGGACCATGGAAGGGATAGTCCATTTGTACAATGCTGTCTACAGGATGGGAAGTTACCACCCACAAATGATGGCTATGATAATCCATAAAAATGGAGATTAAATCATGGACCATTTCATGATAGTCCAAACACTCCCACCAGATGAATGTACAATGTGAAAGGTGAGCCCATATGAAACAGTTTCTTTTTCTAATTTTGACAAGTAAGGTAACTGGAATCCGCAACATCATGGTTGAGGTAATGAGCAACTTCAAACTGTGTTATGGCTCTTGTCAAGCATCATATTTTACTTTACAAGGTTAAGCTTTGAGGTAGAAGGACAACCGACCTTGAACAAGGAAGCCAGCCACTTAGACCAACAACTGCACTAAGGTTAACCTGGTATGCATTGCCATTACCATATTTCCCATGAGCAGAGCAAGTGGCAGAGTATAATGCAATCGCAGCACCCATACTAAAGCCTCCAATACCAAGTTTGACTGTAACAGGAGATACGACATCACCAGTCAATTGAGCACCCAAAACAATAAAGCATATCATCAAACAGGAGCGCTAAAATACAAGGTTTGCTACATCCAAAACATTAAAATATATCATAGAAGATGAGTGCTAAAAAAACTTTTTTTTTTTGGTTATGGTATGCTGGATGAGATAGGTATGTTGTGGATTAGTGGTTGGCCAAAAATCACTCTAATCAGATAACTTTAAACATTGATTTTAGGGCTTCAGTTCAATTGTCTTGTAAGTGCACTTTTTCATCATGAGTCAATCCAGTGTTGAATAATGGCCAGAACAGTGTCAAATCGGTAGTGCAACTCACAGGGTAGGTGAATGTATAGACTGATCACGGATGTGCCCGAATGAAACTTGCTTTCATTTTATTTTTTATTTTTCTTGCCATCATGGAAACTTAAACTGAATCACGGACATGTTAGTTGCAGGCATGTATGTGATCTGAGTCAAAGCACTGCAACCATGGAAAACTAGATATGCTGAGACACCCACGGAACTATATGAAAACAAATATGCACATGAGGAACAATTAAATACTATTACTTGTTAACAAGTTGCCAAGCTTTTGAGAAGATCTGAGAACCTGTGGAGCCCACTTCTCATCAAGGTAAACCTGTGGATCAACCCTACTCATGTGAGGGAGGTGGGCCCAAATATTAATCTGTTAGGTCACCCTTGGATTGAATCAGGCCTAAACTGAATCGTGTTTCCCTTTAGTTGCAGTGATACATCTGCCTGATTAAATCCAAGGGTCAATATCAACTTTGGTCATCATCATCCAAGCCTCATCTGTTTGGGTTTTCTTTATGGGCTCTACTTTTGCATTCCACCCCATTTAAAGCAATGTTCTCTGTAACTACACAATCTAGAATGTCCATTCAAGTTGTCATTCCGAATCTTTCTTGTTCTTCGCCTTCCTCTAGTTCCTTGAACTTTTGCACTTAAATACTTCATGCAGCGCTTTTCCTAATCTCTGTGTATGTCACAGCCCCGCCCAACTCAACATGATATTGTCCGTTTTCGCCCATGTGCACGCGCGAGGACTTCCCAGGCGGTCACCCATCCCGATACTGCTCCCACCTGAGCACGCTTCACTCCGGAGTTCTTACGAGATCCGGAACCGCACTACTTTAAAACGTGTCATGTTGAGTTAACACGGGGTTTGATTTATAAGCCCAGAGTCATGACTTGGATATTTCCAATGTGGGACTTGCAGAGGCTCTCCATTGGAAGCCCATGGTTGACAAGCTATGCCCCATGGTTAAGGGTGCCACCCAGACCAAGTTCTCACACGGTACTGCTTCCGCCTAAGCACACTTAACTCCAGAGTTCTTATGGGATCTGTGGCTACACAGCTTTAAAACGCGTCATATTGAGTTAACACGAGGTTTGACTCACAAGGTCAGGGTCAGGACTTGGATATTTTCGATGTGGGACTTGCAGAGACTCTCCATTGGAAGACCGTGGTTGACACACTACGCCCCATGCTTAAGGGTGCTGCCCGGACTGAGTTCTCACAATGTACATGACCAACCATTGCAAACACGATTCCTTCATTTTCCCTTTTATTGGGACCACCCATAGATTTCCTTTTAAATACTAATTCCTAGTTTCATCCTTTCTTGTAACTCCACAAATCACAGCATATGCATCTCAACCACATACTTTAGCTGCTCGTTATTTCTTTGTACCGTTGATGAGAGCTATATTTGGATTCATAACAAATCGTGTGAGCCTGTGGCCCAAGGTATGTATCTAGATGAGGAGCCCTAGAGGAGCAGCTCTGCTCTTTCCCATGATAATGACTGTACTGATCCCTTGATGCAAAGAAAGAAACAGGTGTTGATCTGTTGATCTGCTCAATAGTACGAAAACTTTATTGTAACCAATATTGAGTCATTGCTTTACAGAGAAATTGTGAAAAAAATAAAAAAGAAGGAAAATGGTTATGAATCACTTTCAAAAAAGTACGAACAAGGGTATTGGTAGTTGGTACAACCGTACAAGCATCCATCCAACTTAAGGGAATTCATATTACTCATACAACCAGTCCACTACAGGAGTAAAAATCAACCAGTCCCAGAAGTAAGTTAAAAAAAAAAGTGCCCTCAACATAGGAGTTACATCATACTCAATTAATTTGTTTGTACAAGCATCCATCCAACTCAAGGGAATTCGTATTACTCATACGACCAGTCCACTACAGGAGTAAAAATCAACCAGTCCCAGAAGGAAGTTAAAAAAAGTGCCCTGAACATAGGAGTTACATCATATCCAATTAATTTAGTGTTTCATATCATTTAATTTTTTATTTTTGTGGCATATAAGATATAACACAGACAGCCAACCCAAAGATAGAAGGAATAAAACACTGATGATGATAAGATATGACCATGGTATAAAATATTGGCCGATACCAGTTCATATCGGCCGATATGAACTGGTATCGGCCCTAACCGATCCGATATTTTGGTGCGATACCGGAATCGGTAATAGGCACCAAAATATCGGACCATCTCGGCCGATATTTTGAAAATATCGGTTTAGCCGATATATCGGCTAAACCGATATTTTCAAAATATCGGCCGAGGGGAATAAACCCTTTTTTTTTTTCCTTTTCCCTCATCTTCTTCATTTCCCCTCATTTCCTAGAGCAGCCCCTCCTCCTTGGCACATTCTCTTCCATATTTCCACCACTCTTCCTTCAAGAAATCATTTTATTTGGTAAGAGAAAATCAACTTAACTCCCTTATTTTTACTATTATGTGTTTTTTGTTCTTTTTAGATAAAGCATAGAAATGAATGAAAAGATCATTGGCATGTCATTTTTGGATTTGGGTTGTGTTCTTCTCTTAGATCTACACACTTTCAAACTAGATCTACTCATATATATGATTTTGGGTTTAGAATTTTTTTATTTAAATCTTCTACTTAAAAAATAATAATTGTTGGAGTATTTATGATACTAAATACTAATGGCTTATTAATAGTGTGTAGATGATAGATCTACTCATACACATGATTTTGGGGTTTTTTTTTTTAATTCTTTTATTTTCGGATTTTATAATATTTGAATTATAATATATCAATTTTTGGGGATTTCACCATAATAAGACAGCGAGTCAGTGACACGGATAGGAATCATGACTTAAGGTGACCGATATTTTGATTTATTGCTGTTACTAATGGGAAAAAAAAAAAAACATTGTTTTCCAACATTTTCTAATATTTTGGGGTTTTTTTGGATATTTTTGAGTATTTTTTTGGATAAAAAAAAATTTCACACCGCGACGGGCAGATAACCACGACCGATACCGATATGATATCAGTTTTTGGTCCCGGCCGATATCGCAATTTTGAACCATGGATATGACAATAAATATGACAATCGAAATATAAAAAAAAAAAGAAGAAGAAAGAAGTATTATCCATATCATAACCACTGGACACCAGTATTTCCAGCCTATTGAAATATCTAAGCATCATAGTGAACAAACATTTTCAGATAACATGCATTCATAGTATAAGATTAACAATTTCCAGCAGGAAAAAATAAACATACTATCAGCAGGCTCCGTCGACAACAAGTTTGCTACATGTGCTGCTGAAGCATCTAAACCCTCCAAATCATCAGGACCATCCTCTGAGAGGTCTCCTACATCGAACCCTGTGACACATTGCCCAAGTGTTGTCAGATCATGTTCGGTACTTTCCCTACAAGGTAAGACCTAAATCTTACTAAAAACCATAGTGGAACTGGAAACATGGATAATGTTACCAAATGCGTGTTGAGAATTGCACTAAACTGCCATGATGGTTATTTCAAGCATTGCATGCATTTTGTTTACAGCAAGGAGTCTTACATGCGGTGCAAGGAAATCCGCCAAAAATTGCTACTGGACGAGTGGGAGCCGTTGGGCATATCCATTTAATCTGTGTCATAGAATACCCAAATGAGCACAATTTTTTCTTCTTTCTTTTAAGAAGTGGAAAAATTCCTCCGTTTTTTTCTTTTTGAAAGGACAGTTGGAAATTTTATCAAATATTAAATGTGCACAACATTGGATAGTACAATAAGGTGAGATTGAAAGACTTTGCTAGTGTCCTATCGTACATTAGGAGATAGAGGAATTAAAGTTGCATGCCTAATAGCAAGCTACAGTGTAATGATTCCTTGGGCTTACATTAGGTAGAGGAAGAGTCTCCAAGAGTTGGGACCAACTGCACAACAAAAACATAACACAAGAATGAGGAAATTGATTATTTGTAACTTCATCAGATAATATAAAACAAATGGGGAACAAAAATGTGTTGGAAATAAAACAAGCATAAAATAGTCCAGTAGACTTGTTTAAAGCTACAATTCAGACGTTGGAGAAGTCATGATTATACATAATAACAATTCCGAGACCCTAAGCTGTGAGCTCCCAACATATATCAAACTCACAGACACTCAGAGCTGAAATTATAAAGGAGCACCAGCTTCACCAGCGTTTGGGGAACAATTTGTGAGCTGTAAGAGAAATTACAAAATGGGATGCTCTCCAATAGATGTTCACCAGGTTATAAGAAGAGGTATAGCACAAACTGTAAAGTTAGACTTTAAAAAGGTTAAAAATAGAAAGAGCATCACTAGTTGGAATTTGGAAACAAAAATGAACACAACTCAAAAAGACAATAAGTCCAGCAGGGAAATATCATTTACGTTTTTTTAGTTTTCAAAGTAACCATCATGGTTCAAACTTTGGTATTCCCAATGAAAGAAGGCATGTCTTGCCACCAATCCAACTTCAAAATGCACAACGCTTTTTTTTTTTTTATGAAAATCCATATTGCATTTGTTAGTATTACATCCTAGCATCATAGTACATAACTTGAAAGGGGGGTTCTATGTAGGAAAGAATGTCTTAATCTGGAAGGACAAAATAAACTACCATATTTGCTTTCTTGGCGTGACATCCTAGTATCCTACCATGAAAAAGGTTATCGGAGGCAAGACAAATGGGTTGTTTGGTTTTCTGGACAAAAGTGCCGGTGCATTGGTGGTCCCCTATTCAAGCCATTAGGCACAATACTTTTTCTTATTCAAGACCACTCTATCCAAAGCTTAGCACTAAAAGGAAATAAGAGGTAACAAAACCCCAAAAATGATTTTTTATTTAGCATGTGATGCCGATGCTTTCTATCTCGAATCAAGTCAAATGGGGATCTCCAAGAAAAGGTGATAGAGTTCACGCTTCACGCATGGTTAAATTAAAACTAAAATAATTCTTCTCCATGAATAATGACAAAACGTTGACATTCTCTTACCTCTGTTAGAGCCAACCATTGCATACAAGGTATAAGCTTGGAAAAAGAAAAGGAAGAGAAAAAAGAACAAAGAATATAATCACATTAATCACTTTCAATCAAGAAGGGAATGACATTGAGGATATAAACCCATATTTATATTTCACCAGTGACCCATCATGCACTTCCAAGCCATATGTCAGCTGGCAAACATGAACAACAACTAGCTTGATACAGTTGAAGTGGTGATCGTAATATGGAGCTTTGACATTCAAATTTAAGTGGGGAACGAGGACAACTTAGCCTAGCATGGAAACCTAATCTTTACATAATTAGTTTTTTTCAAAAAAGAAAAGAGGGCGCGACCCATTCATCAAAACCAGTCAGGAAAAAATTTGCTTGCAATTACAAAGCTCTCTTTTGCCTCTGAGGGATTTCTGAAATTCAGATGAAACCACAGAAATGAAGTCTTAACAAATCTAGTAGAACAAATCTTTCACGCACATTATGAAAAGCACCAAAAAATAAAAAAAGACAGAGTAAGAGCAATGGTAATGCAAAGATTGTCAATGGTACCTTGAGCCATTATCACCTAGGCCATGAAGCCAAACAATAGTAGCCTCGTGTCTCCCTTTGGGCCTGACTACATGGGTCCTTCCAAACTCAAAAGACCTAGCATTCTTACTACCTGCATTTTCCCAACTAAATTGCATCAATACAGTTCCCCCAAGAGAGAGGGATCCATTACCTAGCAAAAGCTACATAACTACAAGTTGGTGACTTGTTACTATATCAAGCTCTAGTTCATTTGGGTTTTGAGGGGAAAAAACTTAAAAAGCCAATACCTGCCCTATCAATCTCAATATTAAAAATAATTTACAATCTCTCTGAAAAACCAATAAACCAAAAAAAAAAAAGAAAAGCAGAGAGAGAGAATTTCAAACCAGAACCCAGAGAGCTGCTCCCATAACTCATCTTGAATGCTGCCGCAAAAGTCCTGCACCCTTGCAATGACTGAAAACAGCTCCTGCAATGACAAAACACGCGTTGTCCTTTCTATTTATACCCATCAGAGGAAATAGTGTAAACCCATGAATCTAAATATATAAAAAAGTTCCTACAGATACGTTTACACCAGCTACTGGCTACTCCTGAAAGAACCTAGAAACTCGGCAAAAGCAAGAAAAGAGCAGCACCCAAAAAGGCAATACAAATAAAGACGAAAAAAAAAAAGCATAAAAACTTTTGGATGAAGAATCCAGCAGAAGATTAGACACAATACAACCATGCATTTGCAAAAAAAAAAAAAAAAAAAAAACACACCCAGGGAAAGAGAGTTTGGAATTGCACCAAGAATCAATCTTTTTTAGGGATGACGAAAAGGGGCATAAAAATCTGCCCAATAACATCTAAAATACAAACAAAAAAGAAGTAATTGTATTCCTTCTCATTTTCTTGTCAAATAATCAAAACAACACCAATAATCCAAATCAGAAAAGCAGCAATATGTAATGATAGAGAAGAAGGGAAGTGGGTTTTGCTTTTTTTCTCCTTTTACCTGTGGATTTGTGGAGCAAAACTAAAAGCACAAGACCTTTTTCTGCCTCCCGTTGGTTTTCAGCTTTGCATTTTGTTTTGTTGTTGGGTGAATTGAGTTGTCATGCTGCAAATATGCTCTATGTACTAACTCTGCCCATTTTAATGGTGCATTGAAGAGTCAGCCCATTTGCAAAATTATTTAAACAGGGGCGGACCTACGTGTAGGCCCGGGGGGCGCCCCCTTTAATTGTTTGCACAAAGTAAAAAAAAAAAGATCAAATTAAAATGGGCCTTCATCCATCTCCTCGTGGACCTTGTCTGAAGTATCCCAACTCCCAAGTCCCAAAGAAAGCCAGAAACTAAGAAAAGAGAAGCCCATAAGTCCTTCATCCCTTTGTAAATTATAATGCAATTAAGTTAACAGCCCTGATTTGTCGATGAATAACTTAAGCCTCTTCCAATCACAACCGGCCTAAACCTCTTCCAATCCTGATTTTATTTTTAATGCGAAATTTAGTCTTTGATTTTAATATATTTATCATGCTTGAACTTGAATATATATATTAAAAAAAATATAAAAATATATTAGTTATCTTAATTTGTTAAAATATATTTATTTAAGTCCCCCACAAGATGAAATCCTGGATCCACCCCTGGCAAAATATCCTCCAATGTTCCGTACAAGGACACTGTGAAGTTACCTAAACGCCATTCAAGCATGAACCCAACTCCATATCAAGATTTAAGAATGATTTATATAAACATGGGCTAAGTAAAATATTGAAAAGTAGGTCCCACCCTCATGGGGAGGCTCTAAAATCTAAGAATTTGAGGCTAGTACTAGTTTTGGTTATGTCTTATTTAATGGAGAGTTGAAACATTACCCTATCAATTGCTTAGCAAGGGTGGGTGGGCTTGGCCATTGTGGAACTGGAACCACATTTGGCCGGATGGGGAGGCATCTCTGATCTCTCTACATGAGAAATGATATTATTGGTTCCAATCACAACTGAACTGTTCATGAGACTCAAACTCTTACTCCCCACGTGACATGGTCACTCTATCTTAGCTGTCACCACCAATTATCCGGGTCCACCTACTGTCAACCAACCAAACCAGGCCCTGGTTGTTTGCTCAGAATACATGGAACCTGAAAATGCACAAATTCATTGTCGAATGAGCTTCACGAAAATGTTTATAACGCTCTTGGTGAGATAATTGTGTGAGGATGTGTGTGGGTGACGGCATAAGTATTTACCAAAGAAATCGTAATATAGATGACTTTCCTAAGATTTGAACCATATTGGTCATGCCAAATTTATTGATTCAATTTTCATTAAAAAAATTTATTTTATTGTCATTTCTAGATATTCGTTCACTTTGATTCTACATTTTTAACCACTTACAAAATTCACCTTAGAATTTATAGGAATTCAATTACATGAAGAAGAATAAAAAACAAAAAAAAAAAAAAAACTGCTTTATGTTTTGTGATAATGATGATTCATTGATTACCTTCTGGTGCTTGTCAAGTCATTTGAAAATTCATCTGAACCACTCCTCAGAAGTGGAGAGCATCCCATTTAAATTTTTCCATCTCAGTTGAATGGACCATTTGGAAGTCCAACTCGTATTTGCATATGAAGAAATCAATGTTGTATTTCACTGCTACATTTTTCTGAGAAAGAAAGGTAATCAGAACAAATGCTAGTACTGCATCTCATCTATAGCATCAATTTCAAGTAATTTCTAAGCATTATAACTCTAAACTAATAATTTCAGGGAATCAAAATCAGAAGTGGATGATCAAGATAAAAGGGGAATGATGCAGAGACCTCACTTTTCTAAAAGCTCTTCTTCTGTTTTTGAGGCGTGCGTATTGTCTGATTAATGTGAACTTTGGTGTGTGGCCTTTACATCATATGGCCCAATGCAATAGTTATGTCTACTAAATGTGGTGCATGTGTTGTTGCAATTTGACCCAACGAAGGTGGCTGTGATGTGGTCTTCCGGAAAAGGGTCTTTAAACATTTTATTTACTTGAGATAGATTTGATAGGAGAAACGGAACTCATATAGTGGGACCTAATATAATTGGGACAAGTCTTTAATGATGTCGGTGATGGTTTATTCAAGTGTTCTGCAAACCGCAATCCAATGGCAATCATGTGACAAATACAAGAAAAATGAACTCTCTAGCATGATCAGGTGGCTGATATTCAAAATGGCAAAGGATCGAGTGCACGAATGAATAATCCAGATCCTCTGAAGCTTTTTCCCACGAAGTCAATCAGGCTCTGCCACGTCACAAGTGTTCAGAAAATTCAAATAAATATAATTCCTTTAAGCAGATCACGTGAGCATGGAAAGGAAACTCATCATCACATGTTATAGGATTGTTGCCCCATAGCAATTATCTTTATTGCAAGTGCGTTTTGGTGCGTGGGATGAAGGGGCACATCATTGCGATGCTCTTCTTGCTTTTATTTGATGAAGGGAGAATCAGAAAATTTTCCTAATGCAGTGAACGGGGCAGCATTCATCTTTGTCAAGGTCTAAATCCATGTACAATTTTTTTTTTTTTTTTTTTTTTTTTTTTTTTTTTTTGTGGGGTGGGGGGTGGGGGTGGGGGGTAAATCATCCATTTACAATTGAGGAGACTTGAGATCGGTTTAAAGCCCACTAGTTAATTTAACATGCATTGGGACTTACACTGAGCCGATAAAAATTCCCAATCCATATAATGTGTATGATTAGGATTTAGTGCATGTTCGTTTGCAACGGAATGGATAGGAATTGAATATATAGGGTAGCTAAAATGAAAATTAAAGGTGAGTTTTCAAAAATGAACATTAAATAATATTTCATTTCTCGGTTGTTTGTTTGCATTTAAATACATAGGACTGGAATACATAGGGCGGTTAGAAATGAATATTAAATGTGAGTTCCCAATAATAAAAATTCCTTTCGTAACTACCCAATGCATATAATTCCTATGTGTTTCAACGCAATAATCAAAAGAAGCAGGCACTCCCAAAAAGGAGTGCCTGCATAAAAAAGGGTGGGGGGAAAGGGAGTGCATTTATCAATTCCCTATAATTATTATATATACGCTGTACACATAAAAAATATAAATGAGCTGAAAACAAGTCTAACTGGCTTGTGACCCTAGGCAGATCCAACCCGGTAATTTTTTCAAACCCTAAACATGCATCCGGGTAGCTCAGATCCAGGCCGGATTCAGATCAATTGACAGCCTCACATATTTCCCTAAATCCATTTTAATTACATATACCTGGGCTCAACTTGAGACCTAAATACTTATATACATATAAAAATACATAATTGGCAGGCAAAGCACTCCGATCCTCGGGTTGAACCCAATGGACTTGGACTTAGACCCATATTTACCCGAACAAAAAAAAAAAAAAAGTTGAAATTTTGGACCACATCAAATTCTCAATGGGGTCCTTGAAAATTGGAGTGTGGTGCATTTCACCCCTAATAAGAAAAGGACATCCTGGTCATTTTAAGGGGCTCTTTTTTATCTGTTTGGACTTTGGAGGGAAAGCTGGACTGTGCTGCCTTTTGCAGAACTCCTATGCAACTTTAGGAGAGTGGGAGGCCACGCATCACCTACAAAACATCCATCATTGGAACAAGGAAAATAGTCCCAACCAACTTGCTGACTCCATAAAGCTTAGTTGCTTTAAGGCATCCTGCTGTTTGTCAACTCTATTCCCTTGCAGTTGCAGACAAACGATAGTGACTGCCAATTCCAACTTCCTGATTCTCATTAAACAAATACCACCACCATTATATTAAACAAAACTGAGTTTGAGAGAATATGCTAGTTTAAACTTTCCCCATTTTTCTAATGAGCAACAGCATCTGGTTTGCTGTTCGAGATTTCAAGTCACATGTCCTGCAAACAAAATGCAAATGCAGATTTTTAGGGAGTATAGGGGCATGTTTGCCAACAGCCATGATTCTGAGTTTGACCGTAAATCCTATACATTTCCTACGATAAAAGACATTTTTAACTACTTTACCTAAACTTCAAAATCCTCAAGGTTGCAAATCATGTCAAAAATTTCTACACCAAATATCAGATTAGTAAAATCCTGTAAAATTTAGGTTTTTATTGGGAAAACATTGAGCACAAACATAGCAACTGGTGCTACTGTTTAATAGATCAGAGAGTTGTATTGATTTTTATTGCTTTTCTTAATGCATAAGCTCAGACAAAGAGACTTAAAAAAAGGTTTGAACAATAATCAATTCTTTTAAAATGAGCGCTCTAGTGTGTGGCATTTGGTGGCACTTGGCGTCTAGTGATGTGGATCCTGTGTCCCAATGCATCTGTATTACTGAAATGTGGTAGTATAATTCTTGTTTACTTGATCTTTTCTTCCTTCTAGTGATATTCTGATGATATAGCCAATGCTGTCAGGCAGCAAAATGCAGGCGATGCACGGTGCTATATATTATCTAACAGAATCAATACTTTAAGCCCTGTTGATTAAATCAAATATCCAGGTTTCTGGATTTACTGATAGATCTTTATAAGCTACCCTAAAGTTAGGGCTGATGTATTATCCCACAATTTGGATCTTGGGGTTTGTAGCTTTACTAGAACAAAAAGAAAAGTTGGTTTCCTATTCCTCTTTTTTGTGTTCTTTATGTACTACTTACTAGATGCTTATTTATAATGTACTCCTTACTAGATGTCACCGTTTCAAAAAAAAAAAGTTGGTTTCCTAGGAATTGATTGGTTTTGAAATCTTTGAATTTCCAGAAGGAATTGGTTTCTGAAAACAGATTCACCTGATAGATCATTTTATTTTCTTACATGGATATGTATTAGATTTGTGTCTCAGAGATGTTGCAAATACTGAAAATTTGCAGTCTTTTCTCCTCAGAATATGGTGTGTGCGCACCTCATGTTGTTTTCAGAAAATGGATTTAAAAATGGAAAACATGGAATTGATTGGTTTTAAATCTTTGAATTTCCTGAATGAATTGGTTTCTGAATCCAGATTCACCTGGTAGATAATGAAATCTTGCTTATGCAATATTATGTTTGGATATGTATTAGGTTTGTGTATTAGAGATTTTGGAAATCTTAAAATTTTGAAGCCTT
Source organism: Litsea cubeba (assembly GCA_012931725.1). Taxonomy (NCBI): domain Eukaryota; kingdom Viridiplantae; phylum Streptophyta; class Magnoliopsida; order Laurales; family Lauraceae; genus Litsea; species Litsea cubeba. Next base: position 30,593,753 of record CM022945.1, on the reverse strand, counting down.
TTCTCCTCAGAATATAGATGATGGATATATTGTACCATTGGTAATTAATATATATAGAGAAATATTCAACATGGTAGGGTTGACAACCATCCACACACATGGAACTTCCTTAAGTACACTAGACCCATTGAATTTTCGCCTATCAAAATGGATTGGACTGTTGGATCGATGGTCAAATTTATATATGTGTGTGTGCGCGTGCGCATGCCTCATGTTTTCAGAAAATGGATTTACAAATGGAAAACCCATTGGTTTCATCTTGTGCATTGGGCGTAGATCGAGATCCAGTCCATCCCACTTCCATATGGGCATATTTGGTCTTTTAATTGTACATGGCATTTTTGCCTTTTTTACTCTTTCCTTATACTCTGTCACCATAGAATTTTCTCCTGCAGGAATGTGTGAAATATGGGGGTCGGTTTCGTAGGAGAATATTTCCCCTGCATCCACTTCATCAGGATCCTAATCATTACACCTCACCCTGGTGAATAGTGTTCTTAAAAACCAAAAAATGAAGCCATCAATTATTTTTATGATGCTCTGACAGAAAGATGAAAGAATTCAAAGCCTAATGAATAACAAGGCCATTAGAACAAATTGCTGAACCAAAACAATGTTGAATTGAAAAGGCATCGAACAGAAAAAAGGGAAATCAAACAGGCCACCAAAAAGCTGTTTGATGCTACATGGTATAATGTAAACCATCTCATCTTACCAATTTTTATTCCAGAAGGAGAGGAGCTTGCAACCCAAAATCAGTGATGCTCATCACCATGGCCATCAGGAGGTCCTCCCTCACCAATTACTTCCAGCTGAAAATCATATGAGAAGAAATCACAAAACAAACTCCAGCCCTAAAGGAAATAGGGCAATATGTAACAACTAGGATGCTACAATTTCTGGAAAAAAAAAACACAGATTCTGGAAATGGGGGCATATGACTCGAATAAACCAGGTATGGATGACATCCATCAGATGCTTTATACAATGAACAATTATGCAAAAATAGAAAATAAAGAGCACAATACATAATAGGGTCTTTTAGTTTGTAATTTTAGGGACTTAAGTAGGGAGAAGGTTCTCCTATGAGCATATAGAAAATGTGCAGTCCAGCTCCATGAGGCCCACTTGAGCCCACCTTTGATCAGTCCAGCCCCTCTCATACTCTTTCATACTGTGATCTGGCATGAGGCCTGACTTTACACTCATCGAACCATCACCAACCATTGGATTGAATCTAAAAAAAATCTATGGTCAAAAGGCCATTAAAAACTTAAGGCTATTAATCACGGGTTAGGATGATCCATAAGGCTCATTTTTTGGATGACCCTTATCCATATGGAGACCTTCCCATCTGCCACTATCCCAAAAATTGACATGCATCTAAGTTGGTCCCACAAGCTGGACTGCATATCAACAATATGCAGCTCGTAGCCACGTAGGTGAACATGTCCCCTTAAGTATTATGTGGTAAAACAATGGGATACCGGTGCTCTAAGGAATGAGCATATCAATTACTCGAAGCATATACAAATTCTATTACCATAAGTGTGAGCTACAGAAACAGGCTTCTGAAAAGTAACTGGGATATCAACAATTATGGAAACTTAGGTGAATCTTCTCCATATTGATGATTTCAACAATTCAACTATTGATGATTTCAACAATTCAACTGCACTCCAAATCATTATCAGCATTAACTAGTGATATGGATAAAGGCAAAGAAGTCAAAAGGAAAAAATAAAAAAGAAGGGAGAAAAAAACTGTATCCTAGCTAACGTGGCTTCCAATTCCTGTACCACCCTAAAAACAGTGAATGGCCATCAATTCAACAACAACAGAAAATAAAAATAAAAATAAATGGAATCCTTTGTGATTCCACAAAATGATAGCATGCACTTTTCACTTTATCAATGTTGCAGTAACATTTTATTTTAAGTTTTTAACAGTCAAAGCTAAACCAGAAAAGCTCAATCTGGATGTGTCAGTCTCAAGTGACCTAGCTAAGTCCAAGCCGAGGTCTAAATTTTGTCAAGCAATGGAAAAAAATATATAGTTCATTAACTTTAACCATTTTCAGTTTTTTTGGCTCATTATATTTGACAATTATTTTATCAACTGATTTTTTTTATTGATATCAACTGATATATATTCTTACCATGAAATATTGAGAACAAACGGAACACTCATGTGGCCTGTCTTTCTCCAGCCAAAACCACACAACATCATGCTCATCCTCTGCAAACAAAAAATTAGATCAATTATATGGCTAATTAGCAAAGGGTTAGGCCCTGTCTACCAACATATAAAAGACATTTCTAGATAAAAATGCATTCAAAGAACTGAGGTTCCAAATATACCATTCTATTCCTCATTTTCATAAAGTCGTTTAAAAAAACGTTTAAATAAAATGAGTTTGAAGCATGGAACTGTTTTTCCAATCAAGAAACAGCATTTTAGGCCACTTCTTAATCCTCAACCATTTATTCTTAAAGCATCTTCTCTTCTCGAAACAGAACCAAGCAAAAATCAACATCCATGGTCAAAACAATGATGTCAATACTCTAATTGTAATTGACCTGGACTGTCCATTTTGGTCACTATCAATCAGATCACTAGAATTGTATGATCAAAGTTCTCATTGAAATGCATGAAATAGTCCAAGCTACAATGCCCAAATACAGGATGAATACAGCAGGCAGGGACATGCCATGGGTACAAAAGGGACACAATATAAATGAAAAATCGCACATGATACAGTATGTTGCCTATTTTGAAGTCTTTGGGTATATCATAGAGCCCAAGATGCGGCCCGCACTATTGATGGACTAGATTGATGATTTTTGTTGTAAAAATTCTGGCCAGTGGACGGGAGTGTGAACCATAGCACAGATGGAAGACATTCATTGTCGCAACCACAAGGCTGCAAGTTCAAGTCATGTTACTTACAAAAATTGTTGCTAAAGGCATGTCACTCAATCTCGGTTCCTTTCAGTCAAATCGTCCAAAGCTTTTCATTTTGGTCAGCGCTCAGAAAGGGGCATTGCACTTAAAATTTCGGTTGGGATTTCTGCACCCTTCAATCTAATCCCCTCCATTGGGTTCCAAATTCAGAGCTTATGGCCAAGCAGGCAAAAATTCCATATTTCAGCCAAAATTTTCTCGGAAGTTGGTTTTGTACCATTATCCCTGCCATTAGGGTTGAATACGCATGGTTTATTGTCTTTTCATTTAAAAGTTAGGCTTTTAGCCCCTTTAGGGCCTCACGCAATAAGCAATTCCCTTTTTTATTTTCGGCTGAAAGAGATAATCCCTTCGTTCGGCCACGACTTCTTTCTTCTTCATTTGGATCCTCCCACCTCTGCAAAAAAAAAAAAAAGTAGGATTCTTTTTTCTTGTGCAACTTAGGTGGGCTCCTTCTTTCTTTCATCATAACAAGAATTGAGATTCATTTATTAAGCATGTACTATAGCACATTCCATTGTTGATTTAGAAAAATTAATTAAATACATATAGTTTATATGCTATTTTCACTTTTTTTATGTTTTTCATATTTATCCTAATATTTTGTTATTATTAGTTTTTGAAATGGAACATCGAAATGCCAAAACAGCAAAAAAAAAAAAAAGTTTCGAGACAAACCAAAGAGAGGTCCGAAATGAAATTGACAACAATGGCACTAGCATGCACTCCATGCAAGCACCGGATAAAGAGCTGGGTAATCATGTTCCTAGTGCACCTAGTTATACAAAGGGCTTAAATCTTATTTTGGGATGTTTTGGTAAGTTCTAAAAAGTTTATTAACCTTTTAAGAGAAAGACCTAAGAAAGGTTATTTTTATAATTCTACAAAAATGACATAGCAAAACCCTACTTTAGGGTGCTTTTTCCCCCTGTTTTCTCATCTCAAAGGCTCAAAAAGTGAAGAAAAAGAATGAGGAGGAGGAGAAAGAAGAAGGAAGACTCAAACCTCATCTCCACTCCCGAGGTATGTTTCTAATCTTAATCTTTTTCATTCTTTCTTTCTTTTTTCTTTTCTTTTTTTTTTTTTTTTTTTTTTTGTAATATGAAGTTTTTTGCGTCAAAAGAAAGAAACAGTTGCAGCCATTGCTGCAGCTAGCCACGCCCTTTTTTTTTTCTTTCCCATCATATGCACAATTTTAAACACGGTTTCAGATATCATATCAGTCAGTGCAAAAACCTTTATGTGTTATCCAATATATTGTTTCTTGACTGGTATTCTGATCTGTTCTTTTTCTTTAAAAAAAAAAAAAAAAAACTTTTAAAAAGCTAGAAAATGAAATTTTGTGAATCTTCAATTTTTTTCTAAAAAAATTCAGTGTGTTAACCATAAAAAAGATACTCTTGGAATGTTTTAGATATAGATATTATATATATAATGATATAGTGGTGATGGAAATAGAGTCCCATTTATGGTAGTTGAGTAACAAACATTTTACTTTGCAATGATTGCATCTAATACTTTACATGTTGGTTTTAGACTTAATATGGATTGATTTATTTTTAGTTCCTTTCATTGGCTGTGTAACAAAGCTTAGACTTCCAATGAGTCTACATTATTTTGTACTTAAATGGATAAATAGAAGAAATATAGTAGTCACCTCTCAGTTCAGTTTCAATAGTGGTGATGTGCAGTTATTTAATGATTTTATGTTTTAATTTGGGCAAACAAGTAGTAGACATATTATTATGTGGTTGTTAATTTATATGAATTATTTAGGTTGTGTTCTCATTTTTTTCATTTTTTTTCTTAAGGATGCTTAGGCATGCACCTCTACTTGCGCCTAGCGCCTCAGGCTCCAACCAGTAATTTTGGCTGCCAATGAAATGATAATTTGAGTGACAAGGATTGTCCAAGGTGGAATATCTGTTGTCATAATTGAATCTCCACATTTGATTGTCCTCAATCAAATGATAAGAACCATCTGATAAAAGACATTCTCGACCAGCATCAGTATCCAAGTTGAGGCTCATGTGTTGGTCAGATTGGCAATTAGACCTATGACATTGAAATTAATATGGATCATCTGTCAGGATTGACAAAGATTGAATAATTAGAATCATCTTGAACAAAGATTGAATGTCATGGACCATTAAAAAGAAAAACATTGAACATCATAGGCAATCCAAGGTGGGGCAACAAGATGGCCTAAAACTAAATTAATGACAAGAATGTTGTTATAACTTGTAATAGATCTACATTATCTATTTGAGTCACTAATTTTACAGTTAGAGTCACCTGTCCATGGTAAGACTCCAGTAATCAAAGGTGGCGCTTACTGAAAAATGGTCCAACCAATGATGAGAGTTTTTTCATTGTGGATCCAAATTGTTCATTTTGGTCAACATTGACCAGATATATAGAATCCTCGACTTATATTAAGTAGCATAGATGATCCATCACTTAAAACAAGAGAAGTTGCCATCTTATCAAATCTAGAAAAAGGGGCCAAACAACAACACCACTTGCTGAGATTGTTTTTTTTTTTTTTGCTGAGAGAGGTCTATTAAGTTGAATAGCCATTAAGTTAAATTGCTTTATTAGGACTGCTATAAGCCAAGCAACATGCTATGATCAAATCATTTTTCTGAAAAGTCATCTTCCAAAAAATCACTTATTGCGAGAAGGCATTTTTCAGATATGTGTTGCGAAACAAGCATTTAATAAAAATCCAATCAATAAACTATAAACAAAACCATTCACATATAAAGAAAAAGAAATGAAGACCAAAGCAACTTACCACCCACACCACCAGGGCATCCAACTATTCTTTTATCATAATAGGATCTAACAATAGCAGGTGTTTCCTACAAATAAACCAGATAAGAAAATAATTAACTATACACCGCTAAAAAATAACATTAATAACATCCAAAGTAACAATGCACAAACATCATATGACCATATGCCCTTGAATCCTCCCAGATTAAAAGGTCCGAGTTCTTACATTGATGGCTTACAAACAAAAAGCTGATACTTTAAGAGAATAAACAACAATGGTTCAAAAGGGCGGGGGGCGGGGGGGCTCCTATTTTCATGATCTGGGGGGCTTCCTCCATCCACAGTTCGTCCATCTCCGATGGCCCAATCATTGGTGGGTTCCTTTAATTTAAATTAGGTGCCGCAAACAGCTATACCTTTTCCAGGGCACAGGACCCAAAAGTTCTTCACATAAAATTAGAATCAGACAATCTCAGAAGAGAGTTTCAACTTAATCCATGAAAACGACATCTCGAACACAAGTAAAAATCCAATGGTTCATCTGGATACATCCTAGACCAATATTTTCGCTCCTGATTTGATTAAAAACATGCCTATGAGGCTATCGGTCTATCCAGAAGAAGGAAAAAAAAAAAGTTTCTTGGGCAAGGCCGAAAGCAGGTACCACAAGAGGTTTTATTTTTTCTCTCCATCTCTATTTCGCCTCATATCAAACTTCCAACATCTACCTGCCCAGAAATGCTACATACATAAATCTAGAGGAAAGGCATCCTAACCAACAACACTTAGCAAAGGGTATCAGAGCACATCCTTGAAAGACACATTTCTCATCACTGTAGCAAAGGGTATCAGAGTATACCCTTAAAAGATAAAATTGTCATCATCTCGTCCTTCAAATGGAACCCTGGAAGGAGCTCATTGTCACAACTCATGGTTTCAGGTTCAAAGTTCAAACAAGATAGATCAAGTGCTGCTTTCATATAAAACTAGACATATTTTAGGCATAGCCGATCACATGTAAATAAAACCAATCATCATTTCCAGCATCACCATAAGATCAAAACCATTAAAACTTAAACTGGTATCCACACAAACCTTGGTGCCAAACGGACCAACGGGAGCATCCATGTCAAACCGCTTTCTTCCCTAAAATAAAAATAAACCAATGTGCCATGATTATAACAATCTCTTGAACGAAAAGCTTAAAAGAAAAAAAAAAGACATCAAAGACGTATTATTTATTCATACGATATACCTCGATCTCGGCCTCGAGCTCCTGGCGCTCATGTCCGGTTGCAATCAACATTATGTTTTCTACTCTCTTCTTTCCGATACTGCTATCTGTCCCCCACAAAAACCACCAACAATTCAATCGAATAGAAGAAACAGAGAAAGAGATGGAGATTGGGGATTAGGGTTTTGATTACCGGAAACGGAAGTCGAGAAGAGAGATGATGATGAGGATGAGGATGCGAGGAAGTAGGGGTTCCTGATGGATGAACTACCGTTGGATCGGAGGAGATTGAGAGAAGATCTCCATGATGGTGCTAGGGTTTGGAGTTGAGCTGAAACCCTTCTCCACATGATCTAAACTCTCCGAAAATCAGCTTGAAGAAAGAAGATGGATTTGCAGTTTTTCGAATCTGAAATCGCTCGCATGGAAGCAGAGGTTGGTTTTGATGGTTTTCCGAGGGAAGATTTTCAAAAACATTATTAAACTTTTGGCTGATTTTAAAAAAACGTACAACACGAAGATTTAAATATGAAAAAAAAGTAAGATTTCAATTAAAGCCTTGAGTTTTTTTTTTTCTAAAATGACACAATCTTCAAAACTTCTCCGAGTAGGGCGTAAGTTTTTTGGTAAGTTTTTAATTAAGGACAACGGGCCATTTTAAGGGTATTTTATGGTAAATTTTTTCATCAGTTGTATTAAAATTCCTAAATTGTCCTTCATGTAAAGTCATGGCATATTTTTGGCAACCACTACATGCCGTCAAACGTTAGGATTTATCGATCACCATGAGGACACTGGTGAAAGAAAGGAAGAGAAGATATAGGAAAATGAGAAGTTTTTTTATTTCTATAAAGGGTAATTTGGATATTTTAAAAAATTCAAATAAAAAGTCATTAAAAATACCTTTAAATAGTTGGTTGTCCTTAACAAAAAAAATCTACTAAAAAACTTAGGCCCTAATTTGAAAACCTTTAAAACTTTTGTCTTTTTATAAAATAAGGAAAAAACTTAAGGCCTTATTTGAAATTTTTTTCTAAATTAAATTAGTACAAAATTTTACCATAATACCTTCAATTAAGTCCTCTCCATTTAAAAAAAAGTTTTAAGAAATAACAATAAATACTATTATGCCGTTTTTAATAAATGATTTAAGAGAAATAATCAAGTCAGCCCAAATGACTTAGTGGGGCCTATTTCAACAACTTTTATGCATGAAAATCAAAATGGTAGTTTTGGAGAGAAAAGATGTTAAGAAAAGACAAAAAAAAAACTCTTATAAAGGAAGGGTATTTTTCTCGGCTCTCAAAAAAATTTAGGAAAAAAAACCAAATTAAAATAATTATGAAAAACTTTCATACTTTTTTGAAATATTTAAAACTACACGTACTTTTTTTGTATGCTATCCCATTTGGCAATTAAATTATAAAGTGAGTTCAAAGTAAATGGTCACTTTTAAAAGATAAGAGAAGAACAAGGGCTTGTCAAAAAGTGCAAAATTCCTTAATCTATTTTATTGAATTTTTTGTCATTTTTGTGGTATGTGGAGGAAATCTTTGTATTAAAAAAATATTTTTTTTTGTCTTTTAGTGGAATGTTGTGATTGACCTTTTGACTTAAAAAAAAAGGATGAGTTGGTTTTTAAAGTTTTATATTTTTTTATAAGTCTCGTTCTTTTTTTCTCTATTAAAAGTGACAATTTATTTTAAATTTACTTTACAAGTGAATTGCCAGATGGGCCCGGAGTTACAAAACGAGAATGGAGAAGAACGACTCCTTACCTTAGTGATAAGGAGTCCTAGTTCTCATTAAAAGGTCTTGGGTTTGAACCCTGCCTCTTCCCTCTTTGTATATATATGTGAGTTTTATTGCTTCATATGTGTGAGTTGTGTTTATTCTCCTTACATGTGTGAGTTTTCATCACCTTACATGTGTGAGTTGTGTGTATCTCTCATCGCATTTGTGAGTTTTCATCACCTCACATGTATAAGTTGTGTCAATGTCTCCTCGTATGTGCGACTTTGTATCCTCTTCGCATGTGTGAGTTGTGTTGTCTTTCCTCTCATGTGTGAGTTTCCATCACCTCACACGTATGAGTTCTATCATGAGTCTCAGGGTCGCAGTTCCTTTGTTGGGTTTAAAAAAAAAAAAACATCCAGGAATAATTTTTGCTCTATTCAGAATCATAATCTTCTTTGTTGGAAAAACTCATAGGTTAGGCTTGTATTTGTTCTAAACTTGACAGACTTTTTAGTTAGGAAAATCTTACTATAATCAGTGAAAAGAAAAGGATCATGCATTTCACACACAATTAATTTAGGTATGGACATGTCTCGGGCTGTTGATCAGCTAGGTAGGGACGTGTGGTGTTCAAGGGTGTATTAGTTCGAGCCTCCTACGCAAGAAAAGAAATGTAAAACAAGGGGCTATGCACTTAATTTAATTTGGGTACTCTTATTCTAGAAACTTATGGTAAAATATGTTCCAAGAGACCAATATTACTGAAGAGGATATAGCTAGATGTGTTTGTGCAATGCATTGAAAGAGGAAAGCTCTTATGTGAAACCACGTCCATTGGGAGAGGATTGGCTCTGCTTTTCCATGTCAGGAAGGAAAATATAGAGAGCTTGACCATTTTTTTGTGATGAAACACATGATATTGGGGATATGAAATGGAATGAAAGTTTTGCTTTCGTGGAAAATCTTAGCTTTCTTAAGATTTGATTTACTAAGGTGAGGGTCTGATCATATTCATTTCCATCTCCCTTTAATTTATTTCTCATTAAAGGGGAGATTATTTGATAGTCATTTATGGATCTTCACTTTTATTTTTTTCAATTTTAGATAGTTTTAGAAATATATTTCTCATGCCCCGTTCATCTAGAAGAATTTCTGACGAAAATATCAAATGTTGGGAATTTTTTAGAGCAATTTTAGTTATTCTCCCCCAGCATTTGAAATTTTAGCACCGTCACTTTCACCCGAGAATTCTCTGAATTTTATCCTCCACAATGATAGGTTGTGCTTGAGCACATATTTGTAAATTGTGATGGAGGATATCATTTGGAGAATTTGTAATGAAAAAAATATTATCTCATCATATGCGATAATTTATTATTATTGTTTTTTTTTTAGACAACTTTTTTCAAAATATCATCATTTAGCTAGTTTATGGATTGCAGGTTGTTAGTAATAATATTTTCCTATATCTGGGGGCTTCATGTATTTTTGTTTGTTGGACCACTTTTGTAATTTCATGAAATATACTCTTAATGAAAAGAGGTTCAGCTCTCATTTAGGGTTTGAACTATTCTGCCCTATTTCTTCTCTGCAATATTCCCAACCTGTAACATGGTATCAGAGCAGGGATATTGATCGTGTGATTCTTCTTCTTCTTGCTTGTTCCTTTTCTTCTTTTCTTTTTCCTTCCTCTTCCCTTCTTCTTCCTCCTTCCTCTTCATCTATCTTCTCTACTCGTTCCCGTTTTGAGGTTCCAGAATCCAGCTAGGTCTGTGCAGGCCTAGCCGGCAGTCGCCTGCACAGGTCGTGATGAGCAGCCGGCGGTTTGTGGTGTTGTGAAAGTTGCCCCAGTCATCTGGTAGTGAGTAGTTCGTTTGTTTTTTTTTTATTTTTATTTCTTGTGCACATCATCTCTTCGTCAAGGAGATAAACGATGGTCTCCACCTCTGTTGGTATGTGATTGCCTTCTGTTTGCAAGATTCATAGAAAGTTGTTGGTCTGTTGTTTGCTATTGGTGTGAGTCTGTTGGACTGTTGTTTGCTGGTGTGTCTCTGTTGGTCTGCTAGAAGCTTCTGCTAGCTGTTGTTTGTTGTTGCTGGAAGCCTCATTGCAAGTTTTTTGGTTGTTCTTTGCTCTAATACTCATAGAAAATCATTAGTCTGTTGTTTTCTTGGTGTTAATTTGTTAACCATTGTTGCAATGGCTGAATCTCCTCTTTCTGGAGTTGTGATTGATAACATGGAAGGAAGAACCATATTGCGATTAACGAGTGAAAATCCGAACCTCAAGATTACCAATGTTCCACTAAATATGACCAATTATATTCAGTGGTCAAGGGCGGTCAAAATGTATTTAGGTGGAAAATTGTTACTCGGATACATTGATGGAAGTGTTGTAGAACCAAATGTTACCGACACAAAGCACGCTGAATGGAAAGCATATAATATGATGATCATGTCTTGGATGTTGAATTCTATGGAACCAGATGTAAGTGAAGGGTTGTATGAATTGAATACAGCCAAGGAAGTGTGGGATACTGTGTATGACTTATATGCAGATAAAAATAATATGGCGCGAATATATGAGGTCAAGCAACTAATTGCCAATCATAGGCAGGGGGAGAAATCTGCATTCTCTTATTACACAAAGTTGAGAAGTTATTGGCAAGAACTTTCATACCTGAGGAATATTGAATTTCATTGTCAAAAGGATGCAAAGGAGTATAAGAAGAGAGTTGAAATGGACCAAGTGTTTGATTTCTTGGCCGGATTAAACTCAGACTTTGAACCAATACGTGCTAAAATATTGAATGAGACTGTCCTACCTTCACTCAGTGCAACTTATGCATTAGTTCTCAAGGACGAGAAACGTAGAGCAGTAATGTCTACAAATCCTCCGGAGGGCTCTGCTCTAACAGCAGTACATGGAAGAGGTCGAGGTAGAGGCCAAGGAAATGTCGATGTTAATGTTGCCTTTGGTCGTGGAAGAAATCAAGGAAGAGGACAAGGAAGAGGTACCGGTCGTGGTCGAGCTAGAGTTGAGGATCGGGTATGTACACATTGTGGTCGCAAAAACCATACCGTTGATACGTGTTGGGACTTGCATGGCAAACCGCAGACACGAACTGCTAACATTGCTGCAACAGAGATAGATACTACTAAGGGAGAGAATACATATACCACACCAAGTCTTACTGCAGCCTTTGATGAAGCTTCTCCCTCAAGTGAATCTGTGCAGGTATCCAGGGCTGATTTGGATGCTCTTCTTCAAAGAGTGTCCCGTCTTGAAGGGTCATCAACTGTTTCCACTGCTATGGCTCAGACAGGTATATCTTCTGCATTCCACGTGTCTACTCCTTCTGACTCTTGGGTAATTGACTCAGGAGCCACAGATCATATGTCAGGTACTATTCAGTCTTTTCAATCTTTTGCTGATGGTAAACATCTTGGAAAGGTGAAATTAGCAGATGGGACTCTAACCACTATTAGTGGAAAGGGAAACATTCAGCTTTCACCTTCTCTAACCTTGTCATCTGTCTTGCATGTTCCAGATTTGTCCTCGAATTTATTGTCCGTTAGTAGCCTAACAAAAAATCTGAATTGTTGTGTAACTTTCTTTCCAACTCATTGTGTTATCCAGGACCTGCAGACGAGGACACTGATTGGTGGAGCTAGTGAGGACCGAGGGTTATATGTGTTCCACTCGAAGAAACCATAAACGTTTCTTGGAAATTGCATGGTAGTTAATGAGGGAGAACAATATATGTGGCATTGTCGTTTGGGACATCCTTCTGGTCCTGTTTTGAAAACCTTGTTTCCATCTATATTTAAGAATGATGACAGTTTGAAATTTAATTGCGAAGTTTGTGTTTTGTCAAAACATCATCGGAATGTTTATCCTCGTAGAAATAGAATGTCTGATTCTATGTTTTCTATTGTTCATTCTGATGTATGGGGTCCTGCACCTATCAATCCCATTGGTTATCGTTACTTTGTTACCTTTATCGATGATGCATCTCGAATGACTTGGGTATATTTATTGAAAAGTAGGGATGAAGTGTTCTCTGCCTATAAAATCTTTCATGAATGGGTTAAGACCCAGTTTCAAACAAAAATACGTATTTTTCGCCATGACAATGGCAAAGAATACTTGTCTAAAGATTTTCTTGAGTATGTGCAGGGAGATGGTACGGAGTCTCAAACTACATGTCCTTACACTCCAGAGCAAAATGGAGTGGCGGAGAGAAAGAACCGGCATCTCCTTGAAGTCACCAGAGCATTGCTTATTGGTATGTCGGTCCCTAAGTCTTTTTGGCCTGATGCTATTTTTACTGCTTGTTACTTGATTAATAGACTTCCAACTAAAGTGTTAAATGGTCTCTCTCCCATTCAATTTTACTCAAAATTTCATCCTGTATCTGATATTCCCTTGAAAGTATTTGGTTGTGTTTGCTATGTGTATAATCATGACCCACATAAGAACAAGTTGTCAGATAGGGCTATTAAATGTGTTTTTTTGGGGTATTCTTCATCTCAAAAAGGATACAAATGTTTTGATCCTATTACAAAAAGGAAATATGTGTCAATGGATGTAAATTTTTTTGAAGATGTTCCTTATTTTTCGGACAAAGGAAAAAGCTTTTTATTTGGTGAACCTGAACCACATAATGTTGTCCTTCCTACTCTTGAGTGTATACCTGAAAACATATATCTTGAAAGGAGATCGACATCTGCTCTAGATAATGCTACAAATGATGAATCTACGTTAGAACCACAGCAATCTGATAGGCCTTTGCAAGTTTATTCGAGACGAACATCACGTAACCCGGTCCTCATTACCTCGCAAGATCAAGTGGACTCGAACAATGGTAATTCTCTTTCTCTTCCTTCCTCTAACTCTACTGTTGTTACTAACCCAGTTTCAAGTCCTTCATTACAGCTTCCCATTGCTCTTCGTAAAGGAAAGCGTTCTCACACCTCTCGTGTATATCACCCAATTGAAAACTTCATTTCTTATCATTGTATTTCTCCATCTCGTCGGGCTTTTATTGCTGCAGTTTCATCACAGTCAGTACCTACAAGTTTTGCAGAAGCCTCTCGTCACCTTGTATGGAAAAGGGCAATGGAAGAAGAAATGAGAGCTCTTGAGAAAAATCAGACTTGGGAACTGGCAGATTTACCAAAGGGGAAGAAACCTGTGGGGTGTAGATGGGTGTACACAATTAAATACAATCCAGATGGGAGTATTGCGAGACACAAGGCGAGGTTAGTGGCTAAAGGCTTCACTCAGATCTATGGTGAAGATTATTCTGAAACGTTTGCTCCAGTTTCAAAGCTTAATTCAGTACGTGTGATTATTTCCATTGCTGCTAATATGGGATGGCCATTGTTTCAATTGGATGTTAAGAATGCATTTCTTCATGGTGAACTTCATGAAAAAGTCTACATGTCTTTACCTCCCGGGTTTGTTTGTCAGGGGGAGAAACACAAAGTGTGTCGACTAAAAAAGTCCTTGTATGGATTGAAACAATCTCCTAGAGCGTGGTTCCAAAAATTTAGTGGTGCTGTTTTGAATATTGGCTTTTGTCGATGTAATTCAGATTACTCTGTGTTTATTAAAAAAGGGGGAAGAGGAACTATCATTTTGAGTGTGTATGTTGACGATGTTGTCTTGACAGGAGATGACCAAACTGGGATTCACCAGTTAAAAAGGTATTTGGGAAAAATCTTTGAAATCAAGGACTTGGGTGATTTGAAGTATTTTCTAGGAATTGAAGTTTTAAGATCAAGTAAAGGCATTTGCTTGTCACAAAGGAAGTATGCCTTAGATCTTCTTAGCTCAACTGGTTATTTGGGAGCTAAGCCAGCTGATACACCTGTTGAGATGGGTCATAAACTGTCCTTGGAGGATGGAGACTTGCTTGAGGATGCTCAAATGTACCGTCGACTTGTAGGTAAACTCATTTACCTTACAATTACACGGCCAGATATATCGCAGGCTGTTAGTATGGTGAGTCAATACATGCATGCTCCTCGGACCTCTCATTTCGAAGCAGTGAAGCGTATACTTCGATATATCAAGAGTTCTCCAGGAAAAGGGATTTTTTATGCTGCTCGTGGACACTTGAATATAGTTGGCTATTCAGATGCGGACTGGGCTGGTTCACCGGATGATAGACGATCTACAACAGGTTATTGTACTTTTGTTGGTGGGAACATAGTTACTTGGAAAAGTAAGAAGCAACCTGTGGTTGCAAAATCGAGTGCTGAAGCTGAATATCGAGCAATGGCAAAGACAGCTTGTGAACTTATTTGGTTACGAAGTCTTATGAGTGAATTAGGGTTTCATGTGAAGGACCCTATGAACATGCATTGCGATAATCAAGCAGCAATCTATATAGCCTCTAATCCAGTTTTTCATGAACGGACTAAACATATCGAGCTAGATTGTCATTTCATCCGGGAAAAGGTCACCCAAGGTTTAATAAGCACGCCTTATGTGAAGTCAGAAAATCAGTTAGCAGATATGTTCACTAAAGCATTATCGAAGAGTCGAATGTCCTTTATCTTAGGCAAGCTGGGTATGATTGACATCTATGCTTCAGCTTGAGGGGGAGTGTTAGTAATAATATTTTCCTATATCTGGGGGCTTCATGTATTTTTGTTTGTTGGACCACTTTTGTAATTTCATGAAATATACTCTTAATGAAAAGAGGTTCAGCTCTCATTTAGGGTTTGAACTATTCTGCCCTATTTCTTCTCTGCAATATTCCCAACCTGTAACACAGGTATTTTGTCAATTTGATGGGATCCAAAAATTTAAAATCTCAGGATAAGTATTTTCCACTTTACAGAAATGTCCGATGCTTCATTTTTATAAATATCGGGATAAGGTTCCCCCTGTTCCTATGTCAATTGGGGCCAGTTATGTATGGTTCTTGTCTTGTTGATGAGATATTTTGTATGCAAATTCACAGTGAGATGGGGATGATTTGCAAATATAGAAGGAATGCAAGAATACCATCTGAGTTGTCTAGAGGAGTGAATTTCTCATTCCTTGATCAATGTGGGTATCACTCTAGTTGAAGTGAATATTTTTGGGGCTGGACAGAGAGAAAGAGGTGCATTACATTGTGGTTTGATCCATATGCATGGTTCCACAGCCTGCAACATGGAACATAATTCCCATGCTCCCATCAGCATGGGGATGATTTCAATTCTCAGTATGCATTTCTTCTTAATGAGGGCCTCTAACAATTATTTTCCTTGCCCCCCCCTTTTTGGACAGACAATGGAACAAGAATTTCTCCATTTGATCAAATCTCAATATTCGGACTAGTGGAAATTTTGCAGTTGAATATGGGCTGTTGGCTATACATTCTTCAAACATTCATTTTCGAGTCACCTATCAGAGGCTATTTCTGTTCAGTGGGACACCTATATATTTTCTGACTGATCGATCTCCAATAGGACGCACTTCAGATGAACGACCCCATCGGCTCAATATCCTTGCAAAGTGGATATATATAGTTCTGTTCACCACAACAAAACATGGATGAAGTCATTGATAAATTACTAATTGCCTTGCGGATTAAGTGATTCAAACGCACAAGAAACTGTACTGTTTGTCTCGTGGGACCTTTGCTCAACACAAAGTCAAAGATTACTTACTTCCCTCATAAAGAATGGAAGAAAAAGAGAATGGTTTCTTTTAATACAGGGAAGGTTACATGATATAGCTCTTTATTCTCCCCTTGGCATATATGAGTTCCAAAAAACATGCAGTTCATGCCATCTCAACTTGACCAACAAAAACCTCTCGAGTGTCGTCTTTCTGCCAGATTGCATAGGCTTCCTCCCCATGAACTGCATCATCTCCAATCTCCAGCTCTTCATCAGACAGCCTCAGCGGCACGATGAGTTGTACCAGCAGGCAGATTATGCTTGTCGAGACGATATTAAGCACCACGACGAACAAAATGCCTACCAGTTGAAGACCCATTTGTCGGAATCCATAATGGACTTGGCCCATGTTGAACCCATAGAAGAGTCCCACGTACTTGCCCGGGAGGCCGTAGAAGAGGCGGTTGAGCTTAGGCTCTGCAAACATTCCTGTGAGGATGCCTCCTAGGCTTCCTGCAATGGCGTGGGTGTGTAAGACGGCCATGGTGTCGTCGACCTTCTGGAGGAGCTCGGACTTCTTGTGGATCACCATCATGGTGAACCATGGGATGGAGCCTGACAGAATCCCCATGATAAGGGGGGCCCAGCCCTGTACCACTCCTGAGCATTAATCATCATAAATCAGTGCAATAAGTCAATATAATTTTATCCGGATTTGTTATAGGGTGAATTTTATATGATCTAATATATATACAAGATGTGATTGCTCGGAATGGGTTCTTGGTGCACTTGGACCCTGTACTTTGTAAACTATACAAAAGTTTTGACCTTGCTAAGATGAATTATGAATATGTGTGAGTAACAATGAAGGATTGAATTCGAAATATAGTAAAAGGGGGAGACACTTGAGAGGAAGTAGTGAGTAAAGACATTAGTTCAAATTGAGTAATTAAGCAGTGTAAAAGTAAAACTCAAGTTGTGTGGAAAAGTAGAATTTACAAATACAATCTTATAAAATAAATAGAATTAGCCTCTTATATGTAACATTATCCATTATCCCACTGTGTGTGTGTGTGTGAGAGAGAGAGAGAGAGAGAGAGGTGTTACCAGCAGCCGGAGTGATGCACACAAGTCCAGTGATCATGCCTTGCACCGCACCGATGACTGAAGGTTTTCCAAAGAAGAAGAGATCGAGAAGAAGCCACATGACCAAGCTAGTAGCTGCACAGACGTGCGTGTTTAGGACGGCCAGGGATGCATCCACACTTACCACATACGGGTCCCCACCATTGAAGCCAGTCCAACCCATCCAAAGCAGCCCTGCCCCAGCAAGCATTAGAATTATGTTGTTTGGTGGGAACCTTTCTCTATCCTTGGTCAGCCGCGGACCTACCTGCATGCAACATTGAATTTTAAGCTACATGAACATTCATGCAACATGCAATCCTTTTATGTAACTCTATATCAATCAAATCAAAGTAAGGCACCAACTCGATCGAATCCTTATATAATCAAAATATAAAACAGCCCCGAGTATGTACTATTAATAGGGTTTCATATAGGAAATTATGTTAATGATGTGGTCTATGTTTTCCTGTTGATTGGACCTTTCATCTTCTATGCATCGAAGGCCACTGCCCTCTACCAAGAAATTTATGTGATACAGAAAGCAAGTCACGGTAAGTTTAAATGTTTATAATGCATTTATTTTAACTTTTTATCATCAAGGATGACAGTGGGTTTCAATGACTATCAAAATTGATAGAAAACTAAAAGGATAAAAGTTTAAAATTAAGATGTCAAGGTTGCAATTGGGATGTTCGACACAGGCAAACCAATGTCTTCAAACTAATATTACAGTTAAGTGCCCCATGGTCGGAACGTTTATATAGTGAAGCATACATACATAAAAATGGCCCCAAGTATATATGTTGTAACATTCAATGGCAATTTATATAGATAGTGTATTTCACAATAAGATACTAACAGTTGATCCAGATTTAATGTGGGCCTAGAGTACGTAATACTTGATTCCCATACCACTGTTGATTATGTCTAAATATCTAGGTAAATTTTATAAAAAAAATAGAAATGGTCAAATAGATTTGACCCACCCTGTTTCCTTTAAGGCAAATTTCAATCCAATCCCACCCCACCCACACCCACACCCACACCCACCATTGATCATGGCTAAATTTCGTAGTTAAGAAAAAGAAAACAAAAACTGGTCAAATAATATTTTCCAGTAACAAGCATATTAAAAAATAATTCCTCTTAGAGCAAAAACTGGTCAAATAATATTTTCCAGTAACAAGCATATTAAAAATAATTCCTCTTAGAGCATGACCCTGATTTTCATAATAAGATATTATCTATTGATCCAGATCTAAATCTTAGCCTAAGAGTCTGGATCTTTTAAGAGTAAGGCATATAATATTATTCAATTCAAATACTGTAATCTTTCAGTGGAGCCTGCCTTTTAAAATTTAAGTCATTAAGAGGATCTTTCTTCACCAAGGCAAATTAACTTTCAATAAATGTTAAAAAATAAAAAATGGCTAAATATATACTTTTAGGACATATGACCACCAACCGGATACTTTCAAATCAATAGATAAAAAATTAACCGAGATATCAAATTAAGGTATATCAATATCCAATCATGCACCAACATGAAAATGGACAATAACCATGACTAGGTGGCTAGGATTGTTCAATCTCAGCAAGTTTCAAGACATGGGGCCCATCACCAGATACCCACAAATAAATAGATCAAAACTATGAGGGCAGGTATAAATTAAGATATACATATAGTACTGACCTGAGTCAAAATTGGGGTCGATTTGGGTTTTGATACAGTAGTGCAACGACGGAATCGGGTTTGGGATGGGATTGGGACATTGGGTAGCCTCGGCTTGCCTCATTATATATAGCCACTTTATATATTTTTAATGAGTTGATATTTTGAGTTTGAATCTCTAAATAGTCAATAAAATTGTATGTATACATATGTTTTATTATTATAATAACTGAAAGCCAAAATTGAAATTGGGCGTGTCATTGTTGAAACTACCAACAATAATATAGTAAGATATGGTAAAGTTTGGAATTGAGAGGTCAAACTTAAAAATTGAATTGGTTAAAATCAACTTTTAATTATATAAAAAGCCAACTCTCATATGCTTATAGTGTAAAACATTTGGCATGTCTCACAAATATGCCAAACTTTAAGTCTACTTTTGTGTGAAATTAGCATTTTACCAACTTCGCATTTACAGAATGAGGTTCATAACCTATATTGCTAAGAAACTGAATTAGCTCTAAGGGCTGTTTTTCAGTTGATTTTCTTAAAATTCTAAGGCTCGGTATTTCTATAAGTTTTTTAAGTGAAAAATTAAAGTTGTCTATCCAAAATTAAGTTACCAACAAAAACTTACCCTTTCAATAGAAATCTGAATCTAAGGGAAGATGAGAAAGTGAATACTCAACCATCACCCCAGTAATTCAAATCCTGATCAGAAAGTCTGGATCTCATCTAAGTTACTATCTTATATCTCCCGGCATCCCTAACTCACTTCTTTAATAATCCTTAGGTGGATTTCATTGACCATGAGTTACTCTGTTATCTATCGAACAGACCTAGCTAAGTGAGAAGTAACATAAAAAGAGATGCAAGTTCTTGCTAACCCAATAAGCTGCTGTAAAACCCGCAACACCAGATGACAAATGAATGACATAACCCCCAGAATAATCTATAATTCCAGCCTTGTTAAGAAACCCATTTGGGGACCAGATACTGAATGCACAGAAGGTATATGAAAACGTTAGCCACAGTGGGACAAACAGCATCCATGCAAAGAAATTCATCCTCCCCAGTAGAGCTCCCGCGATCAGAATCAAGGTGATCGCCGCGAAAACAAACTGGAAGAAGACCATTGTCGCCGTGGGGAAACTCCCCGAGAAAGCCCTGTCAAGGAGATATGCTTGGTCCATTGCCATCATAGGCTTCCCCAAGAATGGGACCATTTTATCTCCAAATGACATCCTGTAGCCCCACCCCACCCAACAGACTAGAACACATGCAAATGCGTAGAGCACCATGAACGCCGAATTGACTGCCCATTTCTTCTTCACCCCCCCGCCGTAGAGGATTATTAGGCCAGGAACACTCTGAAGGCCAACGAGCGTGGCCGCGGTGAGCTGCCATACGTTGTCGGCTTTGTTCAGCCATTCAGGGCTGGCGCCCTCAGTGGGGGCAAGGTTTGCTGGGAGTTGATTCATCTGCTTCTACTCCTCGCTCAAATGTTAAGAAGCCAAGAACAAGAGATGGGGTGTCTTTAGTTACAGTTTAATGTGGGATTGGATCCCTTGAGCAAAGCTTATAACTGAATCTGGATTGGTTGATTCTCACGATAAGCTGTCCATGTAGTGGCAACTGGCAAGTCTTCTGTCATGGGTTGCAAGGGAGGTACTGTCTTATTTCCTAAGTCTTTGTTATAGGCAGTCCCGCCCCTTTATCTCTACTTGAATCTTGGCGGGTGTTCCAAGGCAATGGATTTTTAACGGTGATTCCTATGTCATCATCCCATTCATCCAGTTTTCATGGTAAGGTGGCAATCTCTCTTGTAGGTTTTTATTACTGTCTATTGATTGATTTCAGTAAATAAATAGATTGTTCTTCCGATCTTCCAATAGGATCGATATATATATTCCAAGTAACAAGCAAAATACTCAACTCGATCTCTTCCAACAGGATATGAACACATATATGTTGTCACATCCAGTTGGCCAACTTTGATGCAAGTCCGCATTTATATCAATGGCAGGAGGAGGAAGGCAGAGGAAAAGGACTCGTTATGGCAAGAGAGAGCAAAAAGTGAAAAATAAAAATGTGCTCGGTATTGGACCTTAGTCCTTGAGCTTAAACGCACCTGGTTGCTTTTATGTCCAATCCAGTTTGGAATTGGGTTCAAACCAATAACCACCTGGTAACTTTTAGGTGGAATCTGGTTGGGCGTTGGGTCCAAGCGGACTCATTTAGAACTTAGAAGCCTAGCTACAAAGAACTGACATATCATGTAAATCTACCCCATTTGATTGAGGCCAATAATCTCTCCCTTGGGACCATGGCTTGTAGTAACTTACGTATAATGTTTTTTTTCTCTTGGATGTCTTTGATGTGAATTTCACATTAAATATCTAAATTTTTGTGTAGTGTAGTGACAAGAGAAAAGAGAAGCATATAGATTTGTGCCAAACGTAACCCAGATCCAAACTCGAACCCTACAATTCTTTATGGGCCAGGTTTAGACCCAAGTTGGTCGGGTCTGGCCCAAGTTTGCCCATTTACAGCCCTAGGACACAACCACCACATTTCAATTTTAAGAGGTATATATAGTAGGCACCAACTGCCCCCATCTACTTCCGTCCATTTCACTCTGTCCTTTTTCCTCTTTCAAATGCAAATTTTCCTCAAACTCTTATCTTTTAAAAAATGATTGAAGGTACTGGTGGGTCCTGCATTTCAACCTAATCCATCAACAATCCTTCTGCGACACCTGCTTATTGTATCCGTTGTGTGAAAACAGAAGAGTGCATCTTGCTGCTAAAGCTGTAGACTCTGCTTAGATTATGCTAATACTATGTATACACATGAGCCCAAACAAGCCCAAGATCGAGCGCCTGTTACTTACTTTAATTTCTGGAACTCATATTTGGTGGATATCTTTGAATTTCAAATGCTAGAGTTTTAAAATGCTCTGAATTTTTTTTTTTTTGAATTCCTTATTTCATTTACTCTTGAAATTTCTACCTGAGAATTTTATGCATCCTGAATTCTATAAGTTTTATATTATGTAACTATAGATCCCTTTGAATTCTCTAAATTACATGTAATAGCGTGTAAGACTCGTTACAGTCCTCCTCCTGATAGTCAAGAGTAGAAAAATAAGTAAAAAGCGTGAAAGGAAATTCAGAGCAGGTAGGGTCGGATTTTTGCTAACTAGCTCTAGGACCCATTTCTTAATTTAGCAAAATTTCTACTAGGAATTTGTGATCATAGTGATTTCTGATTGCCATCTTCTTGGCATTTTTAAATTTAATTTTTTAGCATATAAATTTAATTATTATAGCTAAATTCTAAATTTCAACCAACCACATGAAAAGTCGCTTTTATCTTTGCAATCCTAACCTCTTTAAGCTTTTTTTGGATACTCCAACTAAAACAGCTTTTGGAGAATTAACTCTCTCAAAATGAATTCTTTGATCCTAATGATTCACCATCGAAAGCTCTACATCACACTCCCGAACAACTTTTTCCTTACACTTTTCTTATTATAATATTTTCTAGCATATATAAATTAAGTCATTTGACTTTATTATTAATGCATGTAAATATATGTATATCTAAAATTTACAAGTGTTTCATTTATTTTTTTTATCGGTTCATCTATTTTTAAAATACTTTCTTTTGAAAACATGTCTCATCCCAATGGTCTTACTAACTATATCCAAGTCAATTTTATAGAGCTGAATGAGTTGAGTCCTAGGCTCCAAGGCCAGTTTGCTCTAAATCTTGCAATCTTTGCAATGGATTTTAGTTTTGATCAGAGTCAAATTAATTTATATATATTCTTTAAACATCCCAAAAATTAAGGGAAGAAGCAAATCTTGAGAGTTAAAAATCCTTATCTCATTTTTAAACTTATCAGCAGAACCTTCCAAATTAGATGCCTTACCAATACTGTTCTCACTTCTTTTTCCTTTATATTATTTGGCACTTTTTTTTAATTTCTAAATCTGTACTAATTCTTATTTCACATAAATCTTACATTATTTTATTATGTTTTAAACATTGAAGCCAATAAAAATATAATTATGCTTAATTCATAATACTAATATATACTCTTTTAAAGTAATTTAACCCTATTAATACCTTCTTTGTTTTTTTATGCAAATAGGGTGGTCAGGCTAGTACACACCAATCTTACAGTGAGACTATATCTGGGGGTGTTTGGATAGCTACATAATATAATATCAACAAGTTTAAATATTGTAAGATTTCATTATCATAGAATAAAATAGTATCATATTATTATATAGTGTCACTTATAGTGTTTGGCAATTTTTACAAATTTCAATATACCTTTGAAGTGTTTGGCAATTTAAAAAAAAAAAAAAAACTCACAAGATGATATACTAAATAAAAAATGGAATGAAAGTAATCAATTGACCCAATGCAGGACCCACTAATTAGTAATCACATGTGTTAATAATCATGGTAGGACCCACTATTATTAAAAAATCACATGATTAAATGTTTAAAACCTTGATATCCAAGCAATACTGTTTGATTAAGGTAGGTCCACCAAATGTTGATAGTCATAGTGTAATACATCTAATGGTGATTATCACAAATGAGCCTATCTTTTTTTTTTTGGTAAAACCTTATCTAATGCCAAGCATCATTGATGAATCTATCTATGAGAAATCATTATGGGACCCATTTGATATTTGTAGTCATACTAACACAAGGGGAGCTATCAAATAGTGGGACCAATTTAATGATGACAAACTTCCAACTACAATCACACAATTCAATTTTGGTAATTAATTAGAAACCCAACTAATTTTGATAGTATGGGACCCACCTAATGTTGGTTATCATGATGAAGGGTCTCTAGTGTGACATTCATAAGACCCTCATAATATTGATAATTAAAAATGGCCATGTAATTGTGATATGGTTATAGGACCCCACATTAAATTTGTAAGTATTGTGGGGCTAATGTAATATTAGGATTCATAGTTGCAATGAGGATCATTAAATGTTAAAGCCACTATAATTAATAGTTGCCCATGAGTTCTTTCTAAATAAAAAAGATTTTGTAACAAAAAGATTATCTTATACAGCATATCCTTGAATAATGTAATATGAAAGTTTTTAGAAGAAAGAAAGATATTGTAATATACTTTCTAAGTTATCCAAACACTTCCTTTTTTGGTGCATAGATTATATTCTAAACTAGCATATAATATGACAAAATCTCTTGAAATATCTTGTTTCCAAACACCCTCTAATCTAAAATATTATTCAGGCCTAAAATAAAATAGAGAAGGGACAACCCTTTTGGATGGTTTAGATATTTTTTAGTTTGGTGGGCCCACTATATGACTTTGGAATTGTTTGCGTTGAAAAGTCACACACCAACGAAAGTCAAGAAAAGCTTTCTGAAGTCTCTCTGTATATTAAAAATGAGAGAGAGAGAGAGAGAGAGAGAGAGAGGTCTCTGTATATAGAGTCTTCCCTTGTAGTTTTAGCGGTAAACATCACACGTCTTTTCGCGCTCACTGTGTTTTCTTTCTTCTTCTTTTCTTCTGCAAGTCGACAGGCCCGAAGTCGAATAACATGGATCATCTTCCCAAGTATGATCCCCATTCCCATGTCGCCAAGAGAAAGACCTCGAGACTAAAAGCGGCTCTGAACTCTGTTCATATCATACCCGTCATCGTCGTTCTCTGCTCCATCATCCTATGGTTCTTCTCCGACTCCGATTCAAGTATAATCCCAATATCCCAATGACCCATTTTCTTGTTTGATTGTTTCTTTTTATTTTATTTTTCAGTCTCTCTCTCTGTTTACCATTTTAATTTGGGATGGAAAGAGAAGTGCAAAATAGTATGTTTCTTTTATTCTATGCATTGTTGGGATTTGGGTTGATTGCAACAATGGGTTGTAACGGAAAGTGAAAAAGATCTTAGTTACTGTTTTTTTTTCTTTTTTCTTTTTTAGGCCGAGGGATTAGATGCATACACCCAGTTGTATGTCTAAGATACTGAATAGAGAATTAAAAATCCGGTAGTTTCTTTTGATCGAAATTGACTTAGCCCAAATCTTTGTTTTTTTGGCTAGAAAACCCAATTCTTTACTATTCTTGTTGGACCTTTTCATTTTTATTTTTTTATTTCATTTCTTTTGGATGAAGCAAGGTAGGAAGAAGAGTTATGGTACTCTTTATTTTTTATTTTTCTTTCTTGGTATTGAATTGTTAGGAACTCAAGGTAAAGGGGTTTCATTGTAGGAGCCACTTTCTTAGGAATTAATATACCCCTTTGATAGAAAGGCTGCAATCATAAGAATTCAATAGGACATGTTTGCCTGCCTCCTATTGAATTTATAGAAGTTTGTGGGGGGGGGGGGGGGGGGGGGGGTGTTTTGGTTTGGGGCTAAAGGGTGTATTAAAGAGGTGAGGCGTGAAGGGTCTTAGCGGGCCAGGGTTGTAGATGAGGCCATCACTTTTCTCAAAATATGATTCAAAAAGTCTACTTGGCCTGATGTCAGGCCACTTTGAAATGAGATCCAGTGGCTACAGGCCTGGTGTCAGGCCACTTATCGGGCTTGGCATCAGGCCATGTAGCAGGGCTCCATAAGATTTACTGGCATGATTGGTGGGGTAATAATTATAAAATATAAAAATGAGAGACTATTTGATGGTCCACTGCGGATCTTTACTTTAATCCTTTAACTGTAGCTTCAATTCCTATTAAATCATTCTCTATGCAATGCAGTTCTCTGTTTGACTTGTGTGTGTGTGTTTTTTTTTTTTTTTTTTGTCTTATACCTCTTTAGTCTTTCCTATTACTTCTTAAGTTTTAAGCCAATTGCAATTGATGTATCAGCAAACTATCTGTACTCTTTTTTCTTCTGTTTTTTTATTTTTTATTTTTTTTTTTTTTTTATGGTTTTTTCAATTTGAAGCACTTTCTTAGTATTGGGAATTTTAAGTTGATGATGAGTATAACATGTGATATTACTGTTAAGAAAAATGGAAATGGACTCCGTACTGCCCCCACCTCATGTGCAACCTATCCGGATGCTTGACAATCAAGGAAAAAGGGGGATGGATAGATTTGGATGCAGATAAGTGGTAGCCCATTAGGCACTAGCTGCATGGTAACCCTAGTTCAAAGGCCTCAAAGTTCAATAGCTATATAGTTCAAATTTCTTTTGATTAGATCCAGTGGTACATAATGATTAAAAAGTGACAAATTGGAGTGCTAATCCATGGGGAATAGGTGTGTGTGAAGGGAGTTTTTTTTTTTTTTTTTTTGCTTAATGTGTATGAAGGGAGTTGATTAATGATAGATGAGCTCCCCTCCATGAAAACAAAAAGGGACGTTAGGTGGGTTGGGCAGAGTTGAATGCACTTGGAACTCTAAGGGAAAAAAATGGTCTGTATTGTACATCTGTTTTTTCATGATTGTGATGATTTGCATTTACAATTGGAATTGAATTTGTCTTTTAGAGAAAAAAAAGTATGATCTTTTAGTGTTAGGAGTTCTCCTGTTGGGGATCTACAATGTAATGGATGAGTGGAATCACCAAAGGGTCTGCTAGAATTCAGGATGGTGCCACTGCCATGCAGTTTTTAAGAGATTGTTGGTTCAGTGTGTTCGGTTGGCGAGCACAAGTTGGTTTAGACAGATAAATATTCCATGTTTCTAGCATTTGCATGGGCTAAGCCATCTTACCTGTACATATGTAGTTCTTCCAACTGAGGTCAACTGTGAAGCTTTTCATTTGAAGATTAGCTCAACAGTTGAAATACATATTCTATATAATTGTTTTTTGGTCATATTGAATGTGAATTTAAATGTATTTTTTATTTAAAATATTCCAGAGTACCCTTATTTAAGAAGGGATTTGCATTCAGAAACTAAAACTTATCATATGAGGAAATTAAAATCCATACATTAGTACTTTTAATTTTAGAAGCTCCTATGGAATTATTTGGAGCTATAAACTATATATTTGAAGAGGGCATTCCTCTAATGTTCCTATGAATTAGTGGCATTGGTTGAAACCATCTGAATTGGATGAAAGCAAACAGAACTAGAAGATTGAATTCATTTATCGGATTTGGTCAACTTGACTATGGATTAGTTCACCCAAAAACCTAACCAAGTTAACATATTTGGGATTGATAGGAAGTACTGAATTCCTATTGGTCAGCTTGAATATAAGTTTATTTAACATGTGAGAAAGTGAACTAAGTAACTAATCACACAACACATTGCTAGTTGTCAAAGAAAACTTGGCCTGGTTGTACATCATCACATTTGAATGCTATCAAAAATTCTTTTCTAACTTTTGAGCAGTAGATTCCCAGCCTGAGGACTCACTACCATCTGTCTAAATATCATATAATTACTCACATTTTTGAAGAAGAAGTGATGAACAAACATTGCATTTTTAGTTCTAACTGACAATAAAATAAGGATGATGAAGTAACTTTTTTCTTCCAAATTTTAACTTGACTTCATCTTGAGTGGTTGTATGAAATATCTAACTACATCTACAGTACTATGATTTAGATGGGTAAACTCTTATCATGTCCATTTTTGCTAATGTAAAATTTATACTTCTTTTAATCATATACAGCAGAAAGTGAATAAGGCCAATTCGATTGTTGCCAAAATAATGACAAGAATCAATTGCCTTGAAACCAGCCTTATAAATGGACAACCTGGCTTCAGAACAAATAAGAAAATGGGATGTTTTACATTCAGTACCGACATGGATAATTTCCATAGCTGAAGTTTGGATGGATATAGTCCATGGAAAACAAATATTTTACTTGCAGTTGCAAATAGAATAAGCCTTTTCATCTTTCTTCTCTTCTTAAATGGAATTGGCTCACATCCAATTTTTTAGAGTTATTGTTGGTGCTCTCTATTGAGATTTTTGGCGTTTACTGTGTCAACACTAGGTAGTTCTTTTTCTTCCTTTTTTATGTGCTCTGGTACTTGCTTAAACACCCCCACATGCTCAGGCCATCCCTAGTTGTATTTGTGGATAGGGAGATGCCTCACCACTGTATTATCCATGGATAAAATAGGACTAGATCTAATCGTCAGTTGTCTTCATTGAACTTTTTATCATGCTCTCTCTTAACTTCTTTTGAGCAAGAAAACCCAAGAAAACAATGACATTGGTACCGATGGGGGTACCAGTTGTTTATTTGTTTATTTTTTCTTTTAACACAGATCTCTCTTGGAAAGAAAAGTAACTCATCTAGGTTCATGGTGTGGAAAGAGAGCTACACCATGGGTCAGACCCTGGCCAGTTTCATGATTATTCTAATCAAACTGAAATATGGGGTTTCATGATTCCATGGGGTAGAATTTACTTTGGTGGCCTTTATTTAAGAATGGTGAACCATGATGAGACGGGAGTAGCCTACGAGCGCTGATTGCCCCAACCGGCAGATGCAGACTTATTTCTGGGTGAAAACAAGGCAGAAGTGCCAATTTATTATTTGATTGATGATAGGTGGAGAGCTGAAGTTCCCAGCTCACCTTTCTTCCACTATTCATGCATCTGTGATTAACCTTCTTATTTGGACTTTTGCATTATCCATGGATAAAATAACACTACAGCACCATTTGCATTCTCCAAGTGGAAATTTATATTTCTGTTCTCAACCATTGAGAAAATACTTTTATGTCTTATCTTCTCTTTCTCCATTCACTCTACTTTTACAGTTAAAGTATAAATTAGAAAATGATCGTCTCTTTCTGCATTGTAGGGCCTAAAAGGGAGCAGCATGCTACGGATGGAAAGGTAGATATGTCAGTGATAATGGAATTCTATTGAAGCCTTCTTCATCAGTATGAGACATCAGTCATGTTACCTTTTCATTGTTAGCCTGTTTTCTACATAGGAGAGTGGAGTATGAATGTGGCTTGACTTGAAAGTAGTTAATATGATTATTTTCAATAATTTGATTGAGATTGTGATGATCTGCATTATTTGGAGAATAATTTCATATACTATATTTTAAGTGGTAGTGGTAGTATGGCTTTAGGTGGTGTGGTAGATATAAGTTTCTCCCTGAAAGGGAGCAATTCCTGTAATGCAATGTGAGTCTTTTGTGTGAGAGATTATTGTCGTGAATAAGTTTGGCATGTACAGAGCAAATCTCCTTTTCCTTCTTCATACAGAGCAAATCTCCTTTTCCTTCTTCAGACCCTCAAAGATTGTCTTCCTATTCGCTCTTGATCTAGCTATTATAATTGAACTATGTAAATCTTCTTCTTCTTTTTTCTTTTTCCTTTTTGCATCTCATATGCATGGTGCTTCTTTGGATTTTGTTTTATCCTTGATTGAACACTTCTCTACATCTACATCCACATCAAAACAACAACCTGGTAATAGATCTTTGGTTCTAACTGCACATCTTTGGTTTTTATTTGACTTTTATTTTCTGCCTACAATTTTTGAATTGTCCATGTTGGCATGTAGTTCATATGTGCATTTTAGTTCTAGGATTAATGCAAGGATGTTGAATACAATGACTCACATGGGGAGAAGTTTATTTGGAAAACACTTCAATTCAACGATTACGCACCCTGCACAAGGTTCATTTGTAGGGTTCAATGGTGAAATGAAATTCTCACGAAAATGGGGATAGTGGAAATTTGTCTTAAAATCTTTTTATCAGAAAAGAGTTGAATTAGGTTTTGTTTCGTTCCATAAATATGTTTTTAATATATGGTTATGACCTGACTTGAACATTAATATTTTTTGTGTGCATGTGAGTGTTTGTGAATTTCATAAAATAATGGCTTCAAGTGTAGAGCCCCTGAATGCTACAGGCACCTTGTTTTTTACACGGATCTGAATGGGACTCACAGTTGGATTGAAATAAATAAAAAAATTTGATGCCTTTTAAAACTGTTCAACATGAGGGCTATGAATTGGATATAGGAGTTATAATTATCATCTTTGAGATCTTAGGATTGGGAGACGGTCCTTGCGGACTCATCCCAATCGTCAGTTCACAAGGCTCATCCAACGCTCCATATTTATAGATTACGACTATAAAACACTGACGGAGGGAAACGAAAAAAGGGATTCGATCTCCCAAATCAAACAGAAGAACACGGAGTTGAATCGAGCATCTTCTCTCCCAGACCTCGTCTCTCTCACTCGGCATCGTCTCTCTCTTGTCTCCCTCGCTCGGCCTCATCTCTCCGTCGCGGCCCTCTCTCTCTGCCGTCGAGGAGCTTACCGTTGCGTTATACTGTTCCCGGCCCAGACGAGACAGAGGCAATAAAATATATATTTTTTCTTTTCTCCCTTGTCATCTCTCTATCCCTCACCCTCTCTCATTTAGCTGACACCAATTGAATGCAAAGCCCTAGCTTCTTCTCTCAGTCTCCCTGTCTTAGTCGATTCCAACCCAGCCCGAGACCTCCAAAACCCCCTAATCCTAAACCTGAAAGCCTTAAACAGTTAAACCCAAATCTAATATCTAATTCCCTAAAGCTCTAATTAAACCCTCAGATCCTTAAATCCTTAAATTCAGTCCCATATAAATTTATTCCCCATGCAGCTGAAATGTTGATGGCTTATTGTTGAAGGGTACTGTTTGAAAGCATCATCATACAGTTGCATCGGCTCATATTTAATATTTAGGCATCTGAGGTGTTCGTTAGTAGTAGGGGTGATCACCCAGATTTCCGGTCCGGCGTAAAATGAAGGACCGGTCCAAACCGGTCCGGTTGGACCACTTAAAGTGGTCCGGACCGGTTTCCATTTTTTTTTTTCACTTTTTTTTTTCGTTTTTTTTTTTTTTTTCATTTTCACCTCACATCTAAAAAGTGGGCAAATGTCAAATGAATGAATGATGGGTTTTACAAATGGGTGTTGGGCTTATGCCTCATGGGCTCATCTATATGAAAAAAAAAAATTTGTTATTTTTAAGAAATGCGGTCCGGTCCGGTTCAGACCGAACCACAAAAGGTCCGGACCGGACCGGATTTGGACCGCTAAGACCACAAATCCGGTCCGGTCCGGTCCGGTTTTGTGGTCCGGTCCGGTCTGCAGTCCGGTTCTGTGCAGCCCTAGTTAGTAGTAGCTTTAAAATGGAGAAATGCTTTCCTAATTCAAATCATGATTTTAGCTGAATACTATATTGCATGCACTCTGCTTTAACTGTAAATGTAGTTAAATGTGACTGCTATGAGAACATAAAAGCACTACAAACATCATTCCACTTGATATGCTTTCTGCATGCCTCAAATCCATAATAGTCGTGACTGAGGTTCAAGTAGGATTGGGTGAGAGAGGAGAGGAATAGAGAATGAAAGATAGATCTACCTGTGCACGGATTGAGAGAGTCCGAATTAGAGGGGTGAACTCAAGACTTTTAGAGCTCAGTTATGGTATTTTTTTTTTCTCAACGAAAACTCGTCCTGCCCTTTTTTTGTCTGTCAATGGATTTAGGGTGAGGTTAAGAGAGGGAAGGCGAAGAAGAGGGACGAGATCGTGCGTCTAACCGATTGAGGGAGAGAGAGTACGAGAAAGATATGAGGAAGATGGAGGGCGTGGAAGGCATGAGAAAGGGGCGACTCAGAGCTCAGTTCTGATTTTTTTCGTTCCAACGAAAACTCTTCTTTAACCCTCTTCTTTTTTTCCGTTTTCCCGCTCGTTCTATTTATATGGGCACTGAGGATTACTACGGATCGTTTGATGAGAGGTTCAACTGGACGGTGTGGATGAGTCCTTATAAACTTGAGTAAGGACGGTCCTCATAGGACCGTCTCCCCTTTAGGATTTATTAGTTCAATAGATATTAAACGGTTTGGAGTACAAATATTGGGCCCATGTGAATGAAAAAAATAAAGGTCTTTGGCGGGGCCTACAAGAGGGGTTGTGAATCACTTTCACACCATTGTGGGTGTGGAAATGACTTTATTTACATACCATTTTCATCTCATTCATGTACCACGTGTAAATCAGTGCTAACAAACATGACTGCCTGTGAACCATTTACCTATATAAACGAGTGCAAACTTAAGATCCCTTCGGGCACGTTTGTGTGGTGTCTTCGAAAATATAAGTCCTCAAGACATTTGTTTTTCCATGGAATATTCAGCTGTTCCTATCATCCCTCTTTTGCCTCCACCCTTAATTAATGATTTTTTTTTTTTTGCGGAATCCGAAAATACCAAGTCAAAATAGAGATATGCTAATGCCACATACCAAACTTCTCCTTCCACATTCCTTCTCTTTCAAAAATTCCTCTATTCACAATCCATTGTTTCCAAAATACTCAAACCCCCTCCACCCTCATTTTCTCTTGCCACATCCCCTCCGCCCACCACCCTCTCTCCTTCTCCCTCTCCCTCTTTCGACATGCAGCCACCCTCCGCCCGCTCCCTATCTCTCCCTCCCACCACCCTTTCCCTCTCCATCTCCCTCTCCCTGTTGCTGCCCTTCGCCCGCTCCCTATCTCTCCATCTGCCTCTCTCTCTCTCCCCTTCCCTTCATCTCCCTGCTGCCGCCCTCTCCCCCTCCGACGGTTCTCTGTTGGAGGGGAAGGTGGCGGTAGGGTGAGTGTAGAAAGAAGTTGGGAAGGGAGAGAGTTTTGATATATGTCCTTATAGGTAATTTCACACAGGAATACATTGGTCATGTGGAAGGAAAAGCTTAGTATGTGGCATTAGTAGCTCTCCAAAAATAATGTATTTTCTCAAACAAAAAAAAATTTTGTTCGCACTAAGCTATGGTAAATAAAGTCCACAGAAAACTGGAATATTTTTTCGTTCCCTTTTCGCCCAAAATGTGTTCAACAAATAAACCCTTGAACATATGTAATCAACGGGACTTGATCATTTTTCTCTTTCAATGTTCGAGCCAATCCGGTAAGTTGGGAATATGCAATTCTTGGCATCAATTTTAGGTGTGGGGGATATTAACCAATTTTAGGTAATGTTGAGTTTTTATTAATAAGGGCATGTTTGTTTGTAGAAATTCTGAGAAATTCTAACTTGGAGGTATCTGAATTTCCCAAATACTATCCCATTCCCCAGCGCCTCAGCATTTTGAAAGCTTTTGCAATCAACTGTATATTTGGATATTTACAAATCCAAATCAAACAGAGAATTTTAAAAACTTAGGAGCCGCCTGTTGACATGTTGTTAGAAACCCCAACGAGAAGATATCCTCCCAAAAAGCCTTGCAAACAAATGCCACCTAAAGCATGAGCGGTAACTTAACACACGCAATGCATGTTTGTCCACATAACGTGCTCTTGCTTTTTAACACGAGTAGGCTTCACATCAATTAGAGTGAAAATCATCATTGAATTTGATTAATCTTATGGTTGTTATTATAAGGATGGCTCATTTTAGATTAAGTTTATATTAGATTTGTAATTATTATAATATGATTAGGTTTGATTAGATTATCTTTATCCTAATCTATAAATAACCAAATAGTCAATGATATGTACCATGGTAATTTTTGGGAATTCAAAAAGATGAAATCCATGCAAAGATAGATGCTAAATCACATGATTGAGCGTATAATTCGCACATTCAAGGAAGAAAAAATAATAATAAAGATGAAAGGAATGAAGAAGACACTTTTCACCCACAAATTAAACCACCCCAAACTTCTTTTTCCCCTTGAAACAGCAACATTGAATTGAACCAGTTGTTACAATGCATGATACCCAAATATGGATACTCAACGAAAGCCCTAGGCTAGAGAACGGCCACTTATTTTACCAATAAGTAGTGGTAGTTTTCACTTGGCCGCGTTTGGAGTTCAAACTCTGTTGGGCATATTTTTCCTTTTCAAAGGACTTTATTACCTTTTTAGATGTCTACTTGCCTTATCCAACAGCTCCATCACCTCACCCGAGGTCTCCAAGGTCTCCAGGAGTTCAGGCCCAAGGGTGAAAAAATAAAAAAATTCGAAAACCCTAGGCATAGGGTGCAAGTTGGCATTTTCTAAAATTAAAAGAGAAAAACTTGAGTTATAGTTGTATCGAAGTCGAAGGTCTATAGAAAATAGAAAGAGAAAAGCATATTCCTTGTTTTCATGAGAGAAAAGTCGGACTTGAAAACCACGTCAAACCCGACTTACTCAAGCATTTCCTCTAACAACAATTACCCAAACACCACACATACGATTCTAATAAAACTCTTATTTCGTATCTTCTAGTTTCCTCGTATTCTTTTACAATTCCTCAAAAACTTCAAACGAGAGACAGAGAGACAGAGATACAGAGCGAGCTTTTCCTGCAATCGGACGTCGAAATCTCCAAACATCTCGTCAAGGGTGAGAGAGAGAGAGAAAAAAAAAAGAAAAGAATTCTTTCTTCTGCTTTTCTTGTTCGGTTGATGTTTGTGTTTGTTTCATTGATATTTGAATCTCGATTTGTGGTTATTGTAATTATTTTTATGTGCATGGGAAGGATTCACTTTTCTTCAAGACTTTATTTTTTACCCCCGCTGCGTGTGGTGTTGATTTGTTTGTTTTTGAACAATGTTACGTTTTTTAGATTTTTAATACGACGCGAGTGATCGTTAGGGTTGTGATTCTTGTCTGTTCTAGGGTTTTTGCTTTGTTGATTCTGTTTTTATTGCTATTGCTAGGGTTGGATTTTTTATTGCAAATGGTCGGTTAGCAGTTATTGTAGAGTAGTCTTTTCTTTCTTTCTTTTTTTCTAAAGAATATTTTTCTAGGGTTTTGATTTCTTCTATTTCGATCTATAACTTTATTTCCTTTCCCTTTTTGTTGATTTTTCTAATAGGGGTGGTTGTTCCACGTTTAAAGTTGTAAGTTTTTTTTTTTGGAATTTTAGTTGTATTCTTTAAAAAATTTCCTTGAATTCTTGTTTTTGAATGTCTGTGTTAGGTGGTGCATTGTGTTTTGATTAGTGATTCTCATATTCAGTACTAGTAATCAAGACTTCCTTTTTGTGCTAGATTGACTGTTTGGATTATGGGTTCGTGAATTCTTAATTCTTGAAACCCTGATTGTCGAGGAAGTGCTTGGTTTTATCTCTTTGAAGATGGATTGATAGATAGATTGAGTTTTTGCGCTTAATCAAATTCTTTTGATGGGGGTTTATTATTAGTGTCAAATTGAATCCCTGTGCTGAGTGATATGATTTCTTGAATGTTTGAGAAAGAATGATCTGATGCTATTGCAACCTTGAGGTTGTGGGTTCAAGTCACGTTACTCAAAAAGAAAAAAAAAAGGAAAGAAAAGAATGATCTGATGCAATTTTTAGGGTGAAATCAGTGAGATTCTGCCCAAAATCTTTACCGTTACTCATGTTTTAATTAGAAAGACATCTGTTAGCATAAGTTTTTATTAGGATATCAGTGAAAGCAAATATACTTGGATGCATCCAGATGGAGGCTTATGTGTAGTCATTTTCTGTTTTGTTGGATTTCATACCTTTCTACTTTGGGCTGTTTTACTTCATGGATTCTTCATTTTGTTTGTTCAATCATATAATTTATTATACTTACTGGTGTGGGATTTGGTTTCTAATCTGCAACTTATGCTCTTCCAGGTTCGAATTTTGGTTGTTTTTATATTATAGCTATCATGAGATTCATGAGAGGTAGTAAGGTGGAGGTTTTAAGCAATAGGGAGGTGCCCTCTGGTGCCTGGAGGAAGGCTGAAATCTTATTGGGGAATGGGCATTACTACAGAGTGAAGTATGATCAACCACTCAGTGACAGTGATGATGCAATCGTTGAAAGAGTGTCCAGAAAGGTGATCAGGCCATGTCCTCCTGCAAGATATATAGAAAATTGGGTTGCTGGAGATATTGTTGAGGTGTTTGATAACAACTCATGGAAAATCTCGAAAGTCTTGGAGGTAGTGGGAGGGGATTGCTTCTTTGTTAGATTGCTTGGATCCTCCTTGGAAATCAAAGTCCACAAATCTGGTATTAGGGCACGGCAATCATGGAAGGATGATCAATGGGTTGTGATTGGGAAGGTAACTCCATTTGACTCTGTTTCTTAATTTGTAATGTGTGATCTGTAGGATGGCTTGCCTTTACATGCTTAGGTTATCTTCGGCAATTACAAGAAATGCCAGTTGGTGATACACTTTTCAGCCCAATTTTTTTGTATCCAACCAGCACCAGGATGGGCCCGAAATGTTTAGGGCATTGGATTTTGGTGAAAAAAGGCAGAAAGATTGGATCTTGCCTAATTCTGTTTCAGTTTTGTTAGCAGCCCAAATGCTTGGCATAACTCATTGACCTATGGTTATCCATTTTGTCAGACTATCCAATCTTTCAGGGTATTGGTACAACTAGATATGCATTGAGATTTGTAGGAGTTGCATTATCCCCATCTTTATTTTCTCAATGTAGTTTCAACTGGTTCAAATCTGTAGAACAGTCAGGAGGTGCTTGTTGTCACAACCAGGAAGTTGCAGGCTCAAGTCATGTCAGACTGCATGCGCGCGCGGCCTCATATCTGTTTATTTAATGGCATTATGGCGTAGCTTGTTTTCATCAATGTTTTAACATTTGAAAGCTCAATTGGTCTCTGAGTTGAATTTACTAGCTTGTGTTTTCACGACCTTTGATCAAATGAAAATTATATTGTTTTTTTTTTTTTTTGAATAATTTTGGGCTCGTCATATTTCCTAGTATGATGATATAAAACTATTAAGAAATGATCCTTCCTAGCTTAGGCATTGGTTACAGTGACTGATGCTTTTTGCATGCACATGCAGGTATCCAGATGCTGTGAAGATGGAGAAGCAGAGAAACTGCCAACAGAAAAGTATTATCAGAAGCCAAATTACCAAGTGCTGGACCAAGATGTAAGCGTGAAAGCTCATGGTGTGAATGATCATTTTCCCATTGATGATGTCCCAAGTTTTCAGGTGCCCCGAAAGGCTTCCTCTGGAAGAATGAAGAGAGGGTCGGAGTTTTCCTCAGCGCATGTTGAAACACTCATGGAAGCTGGCTGTAAAAAAAGAGCAATTGAGAAAGAGAGTAGATGCTCACAACTTGTTTTAGAGCATCCACTACGAGAAAAGGTAGATGCTGTTGCTTCCCGACAATCAATGTTGGGTGAAAACTTGCATGCTTCCTTTAACAACAGAATGGCTGCATTTTCTGAAATTGGTTCTGGGACAGGCAAACCAAATGTCAATGGAAGATATTTTGTTCCAACAAGCTTAGAACCCAATTATGCTGAGAGTAGTGCATTCTGCTCTGTGGCTAGTTGTGGCAGTAGTGATCGTGCTCCCATTTTATCACCCCATCATTCTGTAACAGAGCGTAACCTAGATACAGATAGTCAGTCTGATGATGCTGAATCATCTAGTGGGAGGGAATATGGAACATGCGCTTTTCCTACAAAAGAGGGATTGGCAGTTGAAATCCATAAACTAGAGCTGCATGCCTACCGATCCACTATGGTGGCATTATATGCTTCTGGATCCCTGAATTGGGAACAAGAAGTGATGTTGACAAATCTTCGCCTTACTCTTCACATTTCAAATGATGAACATTTGTCAGAGTTAAGGCGCTTACTTTCTATGAGATAGTCTATTGATGAACTGGAACATAGCTCTAGGTTACCATAGGTTTGTTTTATTCTATTTTTCAATCTTTACACCAGTAGAATATGAGTCGTTTGCTTTTTGTTCTTTCTGCAATGTAAGAAGAGGAATGGATTCTTATCTTAGGGAGCATTTGTGGATCCAATCTCTGGGTGGGTCTGGGCAGGGGATTATTGGGAGCATAAAATGCTTGTACCATAAACTCTTTCAAAGAAATGAAGTAATCTGGTGTCCTTAATGGCTTCCTGGTGTCATGCTGGTGTTCTTTTTCTGCTGTCTTTTATGGCTCATTGTGGTGTTCTTTTCTTGTGTACATAATTCCTATTGTAGATGGTCGAGTATCTGCTCATTTAAAGAAAGGATCCTTCTAAGAATATAAATAGATTTATCACAAGCTAAATCAAATCTCAGCCATTTCTCTGAGCCAGAAATCATGTATTGTGAGAGAATGTATATATAACTTCTATGGAACATAATTGCAACAAAATACCAGGGCATATATCAATTGCATTGCTCTGCTGCATAAGTTCTGCCAATTGCCCCCTATTTTGTGCAAACATCCATAATAGCGTGCATTATCATTGCCAACCATGAGCAATGCTTATTATTTTTACTTTGTATCAGTATGGAGATTGGGGAACACTAATGACGAAGAGTGTGTACCAATCCTTGAACCCTTGACCACTTTTGCATGCTTCTAACTATGCAACCATAGGGATATAAGGAAGATTGGTTATGGGGAGCACTAATGGAACCTTGTTTTTATTATTTCGTTTTATGTGAAATTTAGCATTTCGCAGTGTTACTTGATTTATCCCTTGAATAATGAGCAATTTCTTCATGCTCTTTAATTCACTATAAATGTACTGTGCTGGATCCCTTTTCAAATAATATTATACTATTACTGTTCGAACCATCTGGCAATGTGAGGGAATTTCATTTTGAGCATATTATTGATGCATTCCCTGCATTTTCCAGGGCTGAAGTTGCAGGCTTAAGACACCTTGGTTCCAAAGGCCTATTGATGATGGTGGGGCTTGCCACTTGTAAAACTTGTTTGATGTAGGCATTATGGCAGCATTGTCGACGAGTTTCCTTCAAATATATCGATCTAAGGTGATCAGTTGCTGTTATTAATTTCTTTAGCGCATGCCTTCTATCTCAAGGCCAGCTGTGTGCCTGCAACACATGCTCTATTGAATGCAATAAATTCAAAACCTCATAAAATATCTATGGTGGAATGCTTTGATATGTAGCTTGAAAGGTTTTATTTTGAAACTACTACTCAGCTACTGCAATCTGTACATTCCATCACTTTCTGGCATTCATTTTTATTATCTCTGCGCTATTATGCTTGAGATGGTTTTTATCATGTATCCATTATTTTGATATTTATTGGTTTCAGCAAATGTTGAAATAGTCTATTTCAGTACTGCTTGATAACAGGTTAATTTATTATATTAACCATCACACCTAAGACAAATTGGTTGGTTCATATCCAAATCTAGAAGGAAAGGAAGCACCTTTTGAAGACCTTAGTGAGTGTTATATTGGTGCATTTTGAACTGTATTAGTAGATTGAGGGGTTTTCATACACTCATGAATGAGAGTGAATAAACCATTTATATAAAAAAAAGGAATGATGGTGAAATACTGCAACAACCTATAAACAACTTAATTCCAATTATGATTTCTTTGAAGGGTTATGACTTTGCATGTCAAGTTGAATAAGTGAATATTTAATAAAAAAGATGGAATTAATGAAGATCTGAAACAATTTAAATCTCCTCGATCATTTTCTTAAAAAATAAAGAAAGAGGGGCAACTCTCCTGGAGTGTTTCTAAATGGCAGATGCATGGCTGATAGAAGAGGCAATTTAGAAGGGGAGAAACCAACACTTAGTCCAAAGGTTGAGGATGTGTGCTAGAATGAGGATGTGAAGGCCTTCTGAAGTAACTCGAGGTCACTGTTTATAATACTGTTATTGCTCTTTATATTTATAATATATATTTGGTTCAAGTCCAAAATAGTAAAATCTATTACAAACCCAATTGAAGCCATTGTGTCAAATTTGTGAAATCATCATTTTAAGCATTTTGAATTAGTCTGGATCTTTTCTTACTGCTAAGGAAAAAAGTAAGTAATTGGGAGTGGGAGGCACCAATAAAAGAGGAAAAGTATACTTTGGGAGGGGTTATGTGGTCCATTTGGAAAGAAAGAAATGATGACGTTTCAGTAACCAAGAAAGAAAAATCAAACAAGTCTTGCGGGGGTATCTAAGGCGCAGTTGGCGAGTTTAAAGGAATTGCAAAATGGCAGATAGCCGGAAACTGGATGGAGGTTATGACGAGTGGCCAAAAAAGTAACAAGATAGTAATAAAAAGTGGAGCCCACTCATACAGTCATGAAATATGATTTTGATTGGGTGGCAAAATGGAAACCAGGTTAACAAGTACCAGCAATGTGCTCCATGATGACAAGTAAAGGGCACTTTTGCCATTTGCCAGTGTCCAAAGGGAGAATCAAATGTGTGCGTGCGTGGTGTATGTGTTTTGGTGTGTGCATGTGTACTTTGGGGGGGGGGGGGGGGGGGGGGGGTGTTCAATGTGTACGCATGCGTGTGGATGTGAGAGTGCGCGTATGTGCATGTGTGAGTGAGTTTTTCAATACATGCAGGTCATTATAGATGGTGATTCTTTTGCCTTTATCATTTTATGGCTTTTGGTATGTATTTATTTATTTATTTTCCTGATTGTACGTATCTTGTGAGATTTGAGTCCATTTCTGTGGCCTAAAGTGAAGTCTTCTGTTACCATGGATTGTTGAACTTGTAAAGATTATGGCACCTTTGAAAGTTTGATCATCTTGTCAATTACTACTCTCAAGTCAGAGGCTCCCTTACTTTAGTGGTGGCCAATTATGTGTTATTGTAGGAGTAGCAGTACTGCCACTGGTTATAATACCTCTCACTCTCAGTGCCAATTAATACATTTGATGACTGCTTATTTTTCTCAGTGTTTACCATGTTTCATTATTAATGCTTGAAAAAATATGGTTTTATTTGAGTCATATTAAGGCACTTGATCAGAGTAAACTTCTGCAATAGTGCAGGTGAGAGCCACCGTAGAATTGGCCGTGCCCCTATATCCGTATGTAATGGTTTTGATCACTGATGAAAGTGAACAATCACGAGTGATCGAAATGAAATGGGAACCAATCAGACAGCTGGAATTATCCTCTGTTGGTGGTTGTTGTGGTATATTGGGTTCTCCATGGATTCTATCATTTGAATTATTGGATCACTATAAGGTCGACCCTACATGTGCGTTTTCTAATGGGCCATGTGCTGTTCATTGTGCCAAGCAAATGCTCAAGATCAAATTTTGTGTTCATCTTAATTTCTAGTCTTGCTACTGTTTGTCGACTTAGAAGATGATAGTCTTGTAATGTCTTGATAATGGAAAGTTTAGTCCATGAACTCTTGCTACAATGCGTATCAAGATTTTATTCTTTAATACT
This sequence comes from Litsea cubeba, assembly GCA_012931725.1. NCBI lineage: Eukaryota > Viridiplantae > Streptophyta > Magnoliopsida > Laurales > Lauraceae > Litsea > Litsea cubeba. The sequence continues at coordinate 30,552,498 of CM022945.1, read as the reverse complement.
ATCCACTACCCTTTTATTTTAATTGTCAAGTTTAAAACCATTAAAGCATGCGGATACCTAGTGCTAGTGCGGCAGTGCCTACTTATGTGGGTTATTTGCTCAACTGTTGTTAATTTCTTTTTTCTTTTTTCTTTTTTGCCAGTGCTGGTGTTTCCATAGGCCTAGATTTCATTTCTTCCTATTAACTACAACTCTGATTGTGCAGAATCATCAAGATTATTATATCCTAAATTAAATCAAGAGATGATGGCAATGTTATTGGTTGCTAGAATCATTAGTGTTTAAATTGAACAAGGCATTCTGTTTGACCCTTTCTTCAGCTATAAAAATTGGGTCTTTACTTTTAAAAGGGAGCTTTGATTCTCTCCATTGTAGGCCAAACTCTGTTGAATCTTATGAATGTGTTTTAAGGGTTTGCATTATTATTTTCATGTTGTGATTTCCCGTTCATGTGCCTGATCTTGATTCTTGGTGGTTCAGGATTTTCAAGTCATTGGTGGGAAATATGGCTGAAGATGAGAGTTGGCACCTGTTGTCCATGTTACATGGAAGTGCATCTCCTAATTTGGCAAAATATGGTCATGGTTATTGTCAGCGATTTGAGCTGATGGATTGATGTAAATACCAACTGCTTCTATATTGGCCTTTCCCTTGCCAGTAGTAGTTACAATTCCACGGTGCACCTTGAGATGGAGGTTTTGAAGGTGGTGCAAGTTCTGATCCTGGATCAATTTGCATGTAAGTGGGTTTTTTCTCCTACCCTCACTTGCAGATGCATTTAGTTGGTACTGCATGATTGCTTTTGTCACTTTACGGGTTATTGAATTATCATGCGTAAATGCATTTAGATGACCAGGTCCTTTCACTCTTCTTCTGAATGCTAACCCATGTCATTCATGAAAATAAGGTTTGGTACGTTGGAATGAGCTCTTGTTTGGAAACTGAGTTTTAGGGAGTCCACAGCAATGCAAGAAGAAAGCTAGAACTGTCACTGTGGTGGCTGACTGGTGCTAGCATGCACTGCTTGGTTTATATGCTAAATGTACATGTGAATGCCCAGCTATTGTTATGTGGTTACCAAACCCATTCTAAGATTTTCAGTTTCAGAACATGGTTGACCGTGAGCCTGTCTGGTGCTGTTGTTTTCTTTGCTGTACCAAATGCTTATCAACTGAGTTATGCTAGGTCAATGATGGCTATTTGCTAGAATGCAGTTGAGTTAAAAAAAAAAAAAAGATTTATTTGGTAGATAGCTATTTATGAAAATACATCATCAGTGAAAGTTGCTAGCCTTCATTGATAAAGTATTAGAAACTGTGAGCAGTTCGCAGTTACTATCAGCTAGCTATCAATGTCTAATGAGGTTGATATTTTATAAATATATAATCCAGGAAGCCTGCCCTTATGATTGTGATGGGCGCTACTTACCTGCTACATATATTTTATCCAACCTTTTGTTTTGGTGATAAAAGTTTCATTCAAGTTTGCTTTTTAATTATCATATGCTGAGGACCAGCTGTCTGAATTACAGCTATAAAATCAACACGCCTGAGCCATGCAGCTCCGAAGAACAAGGGAAGAAACAGGAAACAGAAATAGCTAATACAGATCTTAACATTACTGAAGAACAAGGAAAGGAACAGGAAACAGAAATAGCTAAATACAGATCTTAACATTACCGAAGAACAAGAAAAGAAACAGGAAACAGAAATAGCTAATACAGATCTTAAATCTTAACATTACCGAATGACAAAACAACTGACAAACATCTGGAAGAATGGGGTAGTGAATGTAGTGAATGAACTATCACTAGAGGGCAAATGAATGGCCTTCAAATTTAGTAGGATAACATTCTTGATCTAATACACTTGCAAGCAGGGAAATGTTGTTTTATATGTTTTTTTGACATCCATTTAGACATCTCTCCGTTTTTTTTTGGTACCCCCTCATCCAGGAAAGTAGGTAGCATAAGGAAGTGGAGAAAAATATCTACAGTAGAAATGTGGACGGTTTTCTCCACCTTTCTCATCCAGTGGGACCCCTAGGGGTAGAATGGATGCGGTGTTGAGAAAATTTATCACTCCTATCCCTCTGTATAGGACCTTGAGCATTGAAAGCATGTACACAAATTTATTCCTTACTGAGTTAAGCCAAAACTAGAAAACAACCCTTACAATACACCGAATGCTATACAAGGAAGAGGTTATTTAATGATGGATAGTTGGGGTGGCACCAAAAAGATGGAAGTATGGCTTCACTCAAGATAGAAGTATCATACACTGCCTTGTGAAATATAGCTATGATATAACTCACCTACTGATGTTAATTATGGCGGGGTCACTTGTAGTTGGAACTTTATTGCCCAATGAAGTAAACAAAATCTTGATGGGCCCATCTAATGATGAAATTATTGTAGAAATGATAAATGATGAACAAGTTAACTAGTGGTTCGTTCACTTTGTTTTCTTCATTGGATTGGATTCATCATCAACCTCGGTTTCCATCCTCTAGGTGAATCCAATGTGATTTTACATCCAGTGAGCTTATCATGATTGAATTGTTGATGAGCCCTTTATTGTCTTTGTCCGCTTTTAACTGTTAAGGATTTCTCTAAATATTGTAAAATGGTTGTTGAGAAGGAGAATATTGGTCATAAGAAAACGCTAACACTGCCATTTTGGCATGGTATATGTAGATAAATTAAGTGAGCATGCTGAACCCTGGGTGGAATTTCCGCCGAACCTTCCTTCATTTCAACTATCTACTTAGAATTTGGGGGCTTTTGAAAGCAAGTGGAGAACAATGTGAATACTTAAAAATTTGTACCCTTGATTCAGAAAGTCTCAGTGAAACATTTTTGGCAAATGGTTTGAAATTAGGGCCTGTTTGTTTGATTGCTATTGAATTTCTGGGAGCATTGCCCTTCAGCATAAGGGCAAGAATTGGAGCAGTAAAGGTGAAGATCAACAGAAGGGCCATCAAATTGTGTCTTTCCTTGGTAGGAAATGCTTACCTAGCTCACATTGGTAAACCAATTTCGGAAAATGTTTTAAGGTCACTTCATTCACCCCCCTCGGTGAGAACTCACTTTACTATATATTCTTAGGAATTACCAATTGACATAACAAAACAAAATAAGTGTTCCTAGGAATTTAATACAAAGCAGGCAAACAAGCCCATTGTACAATGAAGGTAGAAATATGGGGTGCTAGGTTTGGTCAATTATGAAGGTGTGAGATTTAAATAGCTTAAAACTACAATGTAACATATCCGGAAATTTAAACTCAAATGGGAGGTCGGAGTGAAAACATGGCAAATGGAATTGCGGCGTGGTGTGTGGGCAAAAGGTTTGAGATGGATTAGTAAATTGTTGCGTGATCGTCAAATACTTCTTCAATTAAAACTATCATCTTATAAGATGATAGATATAGATTTGCATGATTTATGAAGCTAAACAAAAAGTATACACAGCTAAGACACATCTGGGAATTTTAAGTTTAGAATTAAGTGGTAGAGCAAACATGTGGTAGTCTGGCTATCATTATCATCATCGTCGTCATTGTCTTCATCATTATCATACTCAGAAGATGCTTATTCCATTAACCCGTATTGGCTGAAAGAGTTTTTCTCAAAAAAAAAAAAAAAATGTCTTCTTTTAGATGGTCTGTTGTACTTCTCCATCTCTGTTCCTTTACTTTAAGCTCATTTTATGGAAAGCACATTTTCTAGAAAATCTGAATATGCCGTATGTGATTAATTTGCAGATGAACCCCAAAATTGATGCCGACTCTTATCGGCCGGATTGTTTGCATCCAACAAAGAATTATTAAAAAGGTGAGGATTGAAGGACTTAAGGTGTAGACCTTGTATTTCTTAGGATTTGAAATGGGTGTTTCTTTTTCTTTTTTTTTTATCTCTCCTTAATTTATTTTTCATTAAAGGAGAGATTATGTGATAACCATTTATGAACATTCACCCTTGTTTCTTAAATTTCAACAACTTTTAGAAGTACATTTCTTGTAATTCTTAAAAATTCAATTTCATGCAAACATAAAAGATTACTGAATTGAATACATTTTATTTTTTTTAACACTCGTCATCATCATTAAAGTTTTATCCCATTTTTGTGGAATTGTATTAGCAACTGAGAATAAAACACAAGGGTCGCGAAAGGAAGAATAGGTCAAGCAAGATAAAACCAATATTTTCTTTGAGCTCCCCATCGATGGTGGGCCATGAGTTCAAGCATTTAGTCCACCTATAAAATTTGCTTGGTTGAGATTGTCTAAAGGTGTGTCCTACCAATGAATGCATCAGGCGCATGTGTGCAGGCCATTAGTTTTCTACTTAGCCTCATATGTAGAGCATGTTTTCATACATGGGAAAATATCAATCATCTAACTACTCAGTTACAATCATGAGCTTTTGAATTGGGCATGGAAACTGGAAACTCCTTTCCTTATCTAGGGTTGATTGAAATAAACATCCTCTCAGCATCCAGACGGTTTGGTAATTTGCAGGTCATTGTATGAGTTGTACATTTAATGTCACTTCCATCAATTCAACTAACTCCATTTGTCTGATTAGGGGTCTGATGATGACTCAAACTTCCCATGTGATCATCTTACCTTAAAATACGACCTATCACGTGCTAGAAAGAGACCCCATCCATCTGTCATTCCCAATTCTAATTATTAAACTTTATCTAATTAATCTCTTAAAGTAGTGAAAGTATAGATAGATTTTTTCATGTGAAAACATTCAGTTAGAGGGGTCCAAAAGAAATCTGAGAAGGGAAGTTGTAAAACATGAGGGTGGAGTGGACCCTCTTTAATTAAGTTAGACAATACCAAATAGTTTCCTTACAAAAGAGAGTCAAATTGAAAAGGCTCTATGAGTCTCCACGCTATTTTAATTTACCAAACAGGTACTGCTACAACTGGGAGTTGGAGGGGGTCTTATTACCAACTTGAGTCTTGCACCAAAGTTCTGCTGCGGGTCAAGTTTGGTTGGGATCCATGGTGTACCCTATTCAGGGATGGAACCTGACCCGGAATCCAGGTTTGACGTGGATCGGATCCATTTGATTAAACTAATGAGCTCGATCAGGCCACTACTGTTATACAGCTAAGCTCATTTAGATGTTCAAATGATCAATCACATGCAAATAGTAATCATATCAAATGGCAAGTGAGGATAGAAAATTCGATGCTCGTGTGACATGCAATATCCAATCATATGGAGAAGAAGGTCATGCTCATGCTCATGCCTGTATGTTTATTACATTACCTAAAATCCGACAGATTGGCATGAATCAAGGGCACACCATACTATATGGGCCTTGGCACTTGAACAATATAATAAGAAGACATGATAGGATTAAAATAAAGAAATTGATTAGAGAGTACTCAGCTAAAACCACGGATCTAAGGAATTACTTGGGATTTGGAATTTGGGTATTGATGTGGCAACCCATGTAGGGTTACAGTATTATATATTGTTGTTATCTAAGAAGTTAGACCCTAGGTTTTTGTTATTGTCGCTGTTAGGCTACAGGTAGTATAGTGTCAAATTTAAAGGACTGATTTTGACTCTCTCTTCCACCAAAATTTGCCGCTGATAAATCCTTAGAACAGAGGTCCCAATTTATTTATTTTTGCTCTTTAGTAAATACTCAACCCATCCACGCATACAGATTACATAAGTTCATAACCAACAAAGCAACAATTGGGATAACAATCCGGGCTCATTCCTTTGAAAGAAAATCTTCTTACCTCTGGACCATATTGGGTTGGCATATTGCAGTCTTGTTGAATGGTTGAATGATTGATTCAATTTATTTATTTATTTTTATGATAAAACATCATAATCACCATTATTATCAGCATGTTTACAGGTTCTTGTCAATATCTAATATTGTTGCTGCTGTTTTTTTTTTTTTGTCAATTGTTGAGTGTGGGTCAGGTCCATCCTCATGGTGTTAGTGCCTGTTGGGTTTGCTCTCTAGACCTTAATACACACATCGTCATCATAATCATCTTTTAAGTTTTTTTTGTAACAACCATTGCATTCATATAGGATTTTGTCCTTTTATTTATTTGAGACGACAAGTCTGGGAAACTTCAATTTAAAAAACTAGCTTTTCTTGTGGCCGGGGTGTTGAAGATAAGCAGCACAGAGATGGGACAGGTTATTATATTAAAAATGGAGGAGTATATTAGGGATTGTGATATTTTCAAGATTATTGAGTTTACTAATAAAGTAACAGAAGGGGTCCACTCTACTCCTACAAGCAGACAAGGATGCTAACCTCAACAATCCAACCAACGATTTTACTTACCATTTTGTTTTTTTTAGTTTCCATTGGTGTCTTCTTATATCAACCTTCCATGGTCATCATCTGAGCTAGCTCCTCATTTTCATGTGCTTGTTGTGTCTTTTTAGCCATGATCACATTATTCTTCAACTTATTTCTTCATCTGTTTAAGATAATAATTTCATCTATATCTGTCTGTTTCTCTCTTTCTAGAAGCTCATAGGGACATGAATGTTAAAGAAAGAGATTATACCAGCCACTCCCCTTAGTTGATAACTTCAGATAAATATAATTAGAGTATTTGACGCAATCATAAATTTGTCATTGTGTTTATAAGTATCAGTTAATTAAAATGTCTATCATAGGGAGAAAATAAATTGATTGTAGAGTTGAAAGAGATTAGTAGAGTTATCTGCGCTCGAGTTCAGACCTTTTTTCACATGAATTGAAGTCCAGGCGATAAATAGCAAGAATCAGTTTGGCGTTCACGATGAGTGATCCAGTCTCTTTATTTTTAAACATCTATCTCCATTTAATGATAAAAATTAATCTTATTTATTCACCTATGGATCTGTCATCCATCATCCTTATCAAAGCCTTATTTCAAATACATTTGGGTTGGTTGCCATCATTCAGGTCTATCTTTAGCCAAATTCTTGATAGATTGCACTTCTTTAGATCTATATTGACTATTTCCATTCAGATTCTTTTTGGTCTACCCCATTACTTTAATGGGGCATGGACTAAGGATCTGCTAACTACCATAAATTGGCCTTTGATGATTGAACACTTGAATATAGCTCCCAATCTTCAACAATAAAATATGATCATGCTAGGATCATTTGATGTTTAATTTTATCTTAATATGTTGATCTAGGTGATGTATAGACGTCTCCTGACTGGCTTCATCTTCTCCTTAGACCTTAATCTGTCTTCAATCAGCCGTCTTTCATTATCAATTCATCTTCCAGCCTAGAATATTAAGATATAGGCTTACCTTTGGTGAATCTTACATTATAGCTATTTGAAAACTAATCTTCCTTTATGATAGGCAATAGGAAACAAATGGACATATCTTTAATCTGAGGTTGTCTCTAGTAGGACCATTCATTGCAATGCTGTATGTTTATGCACAGACTAGAGAGTTTGTTGAAAACTTTTGGTTTGTCCTAGCCACTGTTGTTATTGTTGTAAATCTTAAACTCACAACATAATAGATCGGTTTAAAAGCTTTGTACAACGACCCATTCCAATTACGGTCAAATTGGAGCTATGGAAATTGGCAGGGCAGCGAGTGTTTGGGGTTGGATTGTAATAGATGGACCCCACATAGGAGCTGCAGGGCCCCTCTTTATTGATAAAAAAAATGGATCAAAATAATGAGGAAACAATAACAATAATAATAAAGTTGCTCGTGGCTTCAAAAGTTGTCGAACAATTCTTGTTATGCTTTTACCAAAAAAAAAAAAAAAAAAATTCTTGTTATGCAATTCTCGAGATTAGTCTGCCTAAGAAGATAAGACAAAAGCAGGTAGCATGTCTCACTTTCTAGGAAGGGGACCTGGACATTCTTGCAACCCATTGCTATAAATACATCAGTAGAGCACGCGTTCGAAATCCAAACTTCCAATGAATGACCCACTTTGTTAGATCATCAAAGGAAATTTAACTCCAATCTGAGTTATTCCCAACATCAAATTGATCACATCTAAAAACAATTAAAATAAAACAACAGACAAAGTCAAATCATTTGTTTAAACACGATTGATCTAACTAGGAAATGAAAATGATTGGATAAGAAATTCCTTAATGATGAAAAGGCAAAGCAATGATTCCGATCAATTTGGATTTCAAATTTTGGCCCCTTGCCCCCAAAAAAAACTCTGGACCTGCAAGTGATAATCATCATTAATGTGTCCCCAACTGTCTTCAAATGAGTGATACAGGAACTTTCAATGGCCAAAGTGGTTGTTAAGCATTAGATGCTTTGGTCTTAGAGTAATTAGTTTGCAAAACGAGAGAGAGAGAGAGAGAGAGAGAGAGAGAGAGAGAATTGAGACCCTTTGGCATGCTTGGTTTTAGTTTAATTGATATAAAGAATATTTCTTAACCAAGGTAAAGAATCCCCACCACATGCTTCTTGGGACCATCCTCCCAGGAACCTATAAGGAGATCCCTCCAGATCCATGAGTGTTTTGAAAATGGTGAAGGCATGAAGTCGTCTTCTTCGACTCCACTTCTTCACAACGTTTTAAAGCCCTATACCCGATAAAGAAAGTAGAGGATAATATATACAAGAACAATAATTTAATTTGCATGTTGGATTACAACCATCTTGCTTTAAAAAGGATGAAAGGATTGGGAGTAGAAAACTACTTCCAAAGAACATTACTTTCCTTGGGTAGTGGAAATGTCTTTGCTCAGTTTGAGGTTAGAAAAAAGTAAAGATATCCATGTCTTCTGATGCTGGAGTCCTTTCCAACATTGTGTGTTATGAATAGTAGTGGTGTCACAATTCTAATTTTTGGGTAAATCTTCATTTTATAAAGACCCATGTGAAAATTTTAAAAGTTAGTAGTGTTTGAGGTTAGTAGTGGTGTCACAATTCTAATTTTTGGGTAAATCTTCATTTTATAAAGACCACATGAAAAGTTTTAAAAAGTTAGTAGTGTTTGAGGTTATGGCTGACTTAGCACGCAAAGGAGGGGTTGGGCCGGTGGTACTACATAGGTATATAGATATTACAAGGATTATTCCTTTCTTAGTTTGGTTATGATTGTTTTCATATTTTAGTTAGCACTCTTATTTAGTAAGTTTGCTCTTTTGTACGCTACAAAACTCCTAGGGAGTTTTGCAAAGAAAAATTCTTTTTTTTAGCCTATCAAAGTTTAACACATGTCATCATTGTCATAGCCTTATCTATTTTCTCTCTATATACATTGACATGGCATAATCTAATTGGATAACTCCAAGGGGCAAAAAATGCCCCCTTTAGAATATGGCAGTTTAGAGAATATCCCTTCTTAAAATACTACTAACAAATCATTAGCTATTAGATAGGGCGGAAACTCCTTTTTTAGTTAGGGGAGTTCTTGAGAATTTCTCTCTCATCTATATATATATTGGTAAGTTTAGTTTAGTAGAACACTTAAAATATAATATACAGAGTTTATTTGTATTCCCACTTTCCCCTCTTCATTTCTCCCTCAACAAGTAGATTTTCTCAAGATACAATCGGGGAAGTCACATAAAGTGTGTTAGGTTTCATGAGTATATCAATAATTTGTAAAGAATAATTTTAAAACAGGAAATGGCATAAAATTCTCATGAGATTGTGTATGGAATGCATTTAGTTTGTACTTTTTTTCTTTAGAGGAAGTGTATTTTCTAGTGCAAATCTTCATTTTATATGCTTCCAAAGGTTGTACCTTTGGACAATTCTTATTGGAGAATTCCAAATACTTCCAACACAAATTTTACCATTAGAATTCATCAAGGTGAAATTGTGCATCTAAAGGATTTTTATCTCTATGAATTTTTATTTCCATGAGAGAGGAGTCCTACATTCCTACACTTTATATAGAAAATCATCCTCTTTATCAAGAAAAAAATAATTATTTTTTTCTTTTGTGTGAGGAAGACTTGTTGTAACAAATGACCGAAAAAAGAAAAATTCAAACAATTTTTCTCTCAACCATGGATTCATCTCGTTGCATAAATACACCTTAAATGCATATTTCTAAGGGCCTATTTATTTGTATTGATTACATAGCAATTCAATAATAGAAAGTCATGGTAGAAGGGACTCCAACTAATGACTGAGGGGTAAAAGACATGAAACAAGTAGATGGGATCTTGACTTTTTTAGAATTTGAATTATTAGGTTGATTGAATATTACAAATTATATTGCATGTACCAACCATCATTAACCATAAGTTATTTTGAGCTATTTGGATATTAACTTGATGGCCCCCACTATGGATTTCACAATGCTCATGGGAAGCATGAGTGAGGCAATTAGAGAGTCTATACTCTTTGCATCATTATATCATCAACACCTACACCGTGTACTTTCATGACTTGATGAGTGGATCCCAAAGATGTTCTCTCAAAACCATCCATGTGTAACTAACTGCAACATTGTGGCCATCAAAGGATCATACCTAACCAATCAATGGACATTCAATTCATTAATTAATTATAGGTTCATTGGCTTAAATATTTGATTAATCTCATAGGAGTTTGACTTTGATTGGAGTGAGATATAGTTCTCAATGTTAAGGAGAAAAAAATTATTTTGAGCAATTCCACTTCATTATAGTGAGCTCTAGTATTTTTTTATTTTCATTGCGCTCAGATAGTTTTAGGAAATTATATCATAAAAAATGTTAGGATATTCGAAATTTATGGTTTATTTGAATATTATTGAGAAAATACACAAATACTGAATTAATTTTTAAGTAATTATAATAAATTCTCAATAAAAATAAAATATTATAACTAGACCATCGTATGCCCCCAGCGAGAAAATCTTGGCTCTGCCATTGCTTATGATGGTAAGGAAGGATGAAGTTGTAACTGGTTGGATTCATAGCCCATAGTGGGTAGTGAAATTGAAGGATTGATATCAATCGAGCCAATATTTTGGAGTTGACCCGTGGTTTAATTGGTAGAATTCACTATATCATATCCTTATTGGACCTTGTCTCTATCAAAATTTCAAATTCTCCAGGCCATCAGCTATAGTTAAAATAAGAAAAGAAACTAGTTTCTGGCTATGGCTTAGCTGGTTGGTCACATCAAACACCCCATTTAATTATAAATAAGGGTGTATGAGTTGGAGTTTAAAAAAATTAAATAATAAAATCTGCATAAAATAACTAAAATAGTGTATCAAAAATCCCAACTTCTGAAAGGTCAAATATTTTTTTGAAATAGACAGTTGAGGAATTCTAATGATGGAGTTTCTCCAAGAATTTTAGAGAATTTTTAAATTCTTCAAACATAAATACTTTAAAGTATTGCTACCAAATAAATAGACTCTTGCCCAGGCAAGTTTCTGCTCTGCGAGAAAGGGGAAGGTAATTTTTTTTTCTAATGTTCTATAATGATGGACTTTCCATGGAGTATCTCTATTTTGTTGGATCTTTTCGAAGCCAGATAAGAAACCACTTGCATTTCCAGTGAAGTTTCCCCTTCTGCGGTGTCATACAGAGAAGCCCATTAAAGCCCATTAAAGCCCATTTTACAAACATTTGAAATGCAGATTTCATTTGTTGAGAGTTCCGATAAGGCACTACTACTTAATTACCCATATCATTGATTCAACCCCAAATGACACAAAAGGGCTTTTAGCCATCAAAATTCTCCAAGTCTTACCTGACAGTGGAGCACTTTAGAATCAAGAAGAGATAGCAATTAAATAATTAGAATTCCTCCAACATGGATTTCTTAATCACATCAATTTCTTCTCATCAAACTGTTCCCCCTAATCCAAAAGTTATAGAGCTGCAATTAATGTAGCAATTTTTAGATACCCCATGATCCATTGTGATCCATTTGCCTAAAACATCAGGCTGCTTGAGAGAGAGAGAGAGAGAGAGAGATGCATAACGGTCAAACAGTGGTACGAAGTGAACGTGTAGAGTAACAAAATTGTATACTAAGAGGGGCACCGCACCGGTATACCTTACATACATCAATCATATTTTAAATGAAATGTCTGGGGTACCTGAAACATTTTATGTAACATCATCTTCTCCACTGTAACCCAGATTGGGCCACTGGGCCCTAGCCCCTCTTACCATTTCTTGGCTTTTGCTGGCAACACCAAAAAAGCAGAGACTAGAGACTAGGGGACTAGGGGACTAGGTCTCTATTGGTTCTCACTTCTCAGGCCTAATTTTTGGGTCCACCAACAAACAAACCATATCCCATAGCCAGGTGGGCCCAACTCACCTTCGGCTGAAGATGATGGGCGCACCATACTGTGGGTAGAGAAGCATCAGGACCGTTGGTGCGTGTCGGTAGGTGGGGGCCAGCCGAAACGAGAACCGCTGCAGAAGGATCGCGACCGTCAGTTTCGCATGCATCAGGGCCAGGTTCTGACCGATGCACGTGCGTGACCCCACCCCGAACGGTATGAACCCCATCGGGTGCCGGCTCGGGTCGCGGAACCGGGACGGGTTGAACTCGGCAGCGTCTCGCCCCCAGATCTTCGTGTCGTGATGGACGGCAAGGATTGGTATCAGCAGCTCGGTCCCACATGGGATCTTGTAGCCTCCGACCTCCACGTCAGCTTTTGCTCGCCTTATGGTGGCCACCACGGGCGGGTACAGTCGGAGTGACTCGTTTACAATCCTGCCCAGCTGCAAAACGACACAGACCACCGTCCTTGATCAGTTTCTAAAATAACTCGGTCACAGTCACACCCTTTGACTATGGGTCAAAATGGGCCATTTTTATCCTGATTGAAGCTTCTTTTATTTTAAATTTTAATATTAATTGGGATCATTTTGGTTCACCAAATTAATCCAATTATTCTTTGGTAGATCAAAAGGTGGTTGTTGGCAAGAAATAGAATTGGAATCTTTTGTTTCAAGAATTTCAAAACCCTTCCCCTCAAGTCTGACCTGGATCCTCTCTTTTTTCCATGAAAATATGTTTTTTTTTTTTTTATGAAAAAGGTGTGGAGTGGAGTGGAGTGGAGGGGGAGGGAGATAGAGAATATCTTCTTTAAAGAACTCTTTCAATGAAATTCCTCAAATGCTAATGATCATGTAAAAGATGGAATACAGATGATTTTAGAATTCCAAACAAAAAAAAAATCACTTACTATCTCAAAATTTTTAATGTCATGAGTAAAAATAAAAAAATAAAAAAAGAATAAAAGTTTCATCTTCTTTTAGCTATATATATATATCAAATTTCATTGGTTGGTTGAAACTGTGTCCTTGATCAATATTCCTCAATGGAGTTACCCAAATTTTGATTTTGATTTTGATTTTTTTGTTCCTCTAGTCATCCTTTTCTCCATAAAGACAAGCAAGGAGAGTATTTTGGTGTATCTTGTATCAAAATAAAAATAAGAAGGCCAAAAAGGAGAAGGAAACGCCAAAGAAGAATTGAAGTAGGAAAAAAGGTGGTGGTGGGCTACTGCTTCTTACCGTCTTAAGCTTAGCAATGTCGTCTTTAGTGGGGATGTCACGTGATCCGCACACCTCCAACACCTCCTCACGCGCCAGCTCTTGCCACTCTGGATTCATCGCCAATAGCACCGTCGTCCACGTCAGCAGGTTCGACGTCGACTGCTTCCCGGCGAAGAAGATAGTCTTGCACTCCTCCACCATCTCCTCCACGCTGAACGTCTTCTTCATCCTCGCTGCCAATGGAGATGTCGCCGACCGCCCATGAATATTGACAGAAGAAGAACAATCCAAACAACTCTCCATTTTCTGATCACTCGTCTTCTTCTTCACCCCAGCATTGATCATCAGCCCCAACAAGTCCTTGGCACGCGCTCCTGTCGTCTTTTTATCGTCCTTGTCTTCGTCGGAGTTCTCCCTTCTTAAACCAATCAGTCTCACTAGAGAATTTCTAATCTCCTTATCCAATTTCCATGAAATTGTGTTCTTTTTTGTGGGGAGGAACCTGAAATTAGTCCAAACAACCCAAGAATAATAAATGAAAAGGCATTGATAGATTACTGTATATTAACATAATTATTACTTAATTAACAAGAGACGGGTGCTTGATTATTGAACCAAGTATCCAATCATGAAAATGAAAGTGGTGTGTATTTCTAGTTAAAATTGCTTTAATTAGCTGACAAACATCAGAGAATATTTGGCGCTTTCATGTTACTACCAATAGAACTAGGTTTTAATTTCTTGTACGTCTTGAAATTGAATTTTGTGATACCATTAAAAGAAATTAAGAGATGAAGGAATGGGATGGATGGGGTGATAGTGATTGTTACCTATAGCCAGGGATAAGAACCTTTCCAAAAGCCTCAGCTGCAAAAACCATCTGTTGAGCTTGCAATCGGAAAACCGGTTTACCCTCGTCGTAGTTGCTACCGAAGGCGGTCCGGGTTATGACGTCCTCCGTCAAGCTGTGGAACCATTCGGAAACTTCAATCTCAACCTCTCCGCTCTCCGCCATGCTCCACCATTTCTCCACCATCTCCACCACGCTCTTTCCGATGACCGGTGCCAACAACTAGTCCAAAGTTTGTAATTTAGAACTATGAGCATTACCAAGTATAAAATGGAGAATCAAAGATAATAACTTTAATTTGTGTTTCTTTTTACATCATATATATATATATATATAGAAGAAGGATTTTGGAGCTTACTTTGAGATTTTCCATGTGGAAGGTAGGGGTGATGATCTTCCTATGGTGAGCCCATTTCTCTCCCTTGAGGCTCAATAGGCCGTCACCTTCGAGTTGCCGAACCACCGGGTGGGACTCATATTTCTCAAAGAATTCGGCTTTAGAAACAAACACTTCACGGATGATTTCAGGGTCTGCCACAGTAAGACGAGCCGTGGGTCCGAACCATATGAGGTAGGTCGACCCTGAAACGAGACAGCCACGAACCCATATCAACACCAGCTCAAACATGCATATCAGGTTAATGAGAGAGAGAGAGAGAGAGAGAGAGAGAGAGAGAGAGAGAGAGAGAGAGAGAGAGAGAGAGAGAGAGAGAGAGAGAGAATCCTACCATAGATTTTCTTCCAGTGGTGGTAGAAGGAGAGGACTCTCGGAAGGATGTTGTGGGTTAGAGGCATTGGGTGAGAAGAGGCCTTGACCATCAAGCCCACAATCTCTCTCACATTTCCAATGAAGAAATGATAAGGGGGGCCTCTTATTCCTTGCTTGGAGAAGTGCTGTTGGATCTTCCTTGGTCTCCACCAGAGGAAAACAATCGCCTTCAAAGAGAAGAAGGAGAGGAGAAGTAGGAAGAAGAGGAAGAAGCAGTTGTAGAGGTCTCCTCCCATGCTACCACTTGCCACTGGAGGTTTCATGTGTTTCTGGCCGTCTATTTTTTTCACTGCCTTTTGTCTCTTTTTGTAGTGTGTATTGGTTGCTGCTGCCTGTATGCAATGGAGGTGTGTTGTGTTTAAAAGAGATGGGAAGAGAGAGAATGAGAGAGATTGGATTTTATAGCGAAGCCGGCGCCGTTGGGGCCGCCATCGAGAGGGTCAACGAAGAGGGGTTTTCTGTTTGTTCTTTCATGGCCAAGATACCCCTGCTTAATTTTGTTTATGGCAATTACAACCCATGAATGAAGATAAGGAAAGGGCTGCTTTTTTATTTTTTTTCCTCCTTGAAAGGTTGTTCTAGTAGTGTCAATGTCAACCCCTGTGTGGGCCCCATAGGGAGGAGGATTCAATTTGATTATTCGATTCAATCACGTACTTCTAACTCTTAATTTAAAGTCTCAGAATTTTAAATAACTTTTTTTAAGTTTGTTTAGTTTTGGGATTGAATTCAGTGGTGATGAATGGTTGGAGGATAGGTGTCAGAGGTGGACCCATATTAGGAATGTAAGTAAATCATCAATCTAAATTTTTTTTGGGGCATTTGGTGAAAGGTCCCTCAACAGTACGTTTTATAGCCTGTGGTCCAGGTCATTTTCTCCTAAAGGCAGCGGTCCCCTTTTTAACATTTAATGAGTCAAAAAGACAAAAATGCCCTATCTTTATATACTATATACGTCACCAAACATGCATTGCTTTAGAATATTCCATCATACAATAAAGATTCTGAAATCAAAGATGAAGAAAACTGCACAAAGAAGTAAAATCAACTCATTAGTGACCTCAAGCAATCGAATCATTTTGACTTAAACTTAATTAAGGTTGACATAAGTTTATCTAAATTTTGGTTTGAATTTATCTGAGCTTGATATGAAATTATTTGACTGTGACATGTATTTATCTAACCTTTATATAAAGTTATCTTAATCTATGATCAATTAAATAGGACTTCAAATGAATTTATCTGTATATTATATTATATAATTTTTCTGAGTTTGATTTCAATTTAACTTCGTTTGTTATTAATTAAACAATATTTGAAATGAATTTAAGTGACTTTGAAACGATTTTCTCTGAGTTTTTATTAAATTTATCTCAGTTTCTTATGAAATAATGAGTTTGGTATGAAATTAACTGAATTTCACAAGATTTTATTTGACTTTAAAATGTATTCAACTTGGTTTGAAATAAGTTTTTTTGAGTTTGCTGTGAATTTATCTAAGTTCTGTATGTGTTATCTGACTTTGGCATAATGTTATTTGACTTTGGCATGATGTTTTCTGTATTTGGTATGAATTTATCTAAGTTTGATATGAATTTATTTGTGTTTGCTTTGAATTAATATGAGTTTGATACGAATTAAGTGAATTTATCTGAGTTTGTTGTGAATTTATCTAACTTTGATGTATGTGTTATCTGACTTTGGCATAATGTTATTTGACTTTGGCATGATGTTATCTGTGTTTGGTATGAATTTATCTAAGTTTGATATGAATTTATTTGTGTTTGCCTTGAATCAATATGAGTTTGATAAGAATTAAGTGAATTTATCTGAGTTTGCTGTGAATTTATCTAACTTTGATGTATGTGTTATCTGACTTTAGCATAATGTTATTTGACTTTGGCATGATGTTATCTATGTTTGGTATGAATTTATCTAAGTTTGACTTGAATTTATTTGTGTTTGCTTTGAATTAATCTGAGTTTGATACGAATTAAGTGAGTTTATCAGTTTGCTGTGAATTTATCTAACTTTGATGTGAACTAATTTGACTTTGGCATGAGTTTTTTTTTTTTGCTGTGAATTTATCTAAGTTTTGTATGTGTTATATGACCTTGGCATAATGTTATCTGACTTTGGCATGATGTTATCTGTATTTGGTACGAATTTATCTTAGTTTGATATGAATTTATTTGTGTTTGTTTTGAATTAATCTGAGTTTGATATGAATTAAAGTGAATTTATCTGAGTTTGCTGCGAATTTATCTAACTTTAATGTAAACTTATTTGACTTTGGCATGAGTTTTTCTGAGTTGTTAAATGAGTTTTTTTGAGTTTGCTGTGAATTTATCTAAGTTTTGTATGTGCTATATGACTTTGGTATGATGTTATTTGTGTTTGGTACGAATTTATTTAAGTTTTATATGAATTTATTTGTGTTTGCTTAGAATTTAACTGAGTTTGATACGAATTAAGTGAATTTATCTGAGTTTCCTGCGAATTTATCTAACTTTGATTTGAACTTATTTGACTTTGGCATGAGCTTATTTGAGTTGATATGAATTTATTTGTGTTTGAAATCACAACCAATTTGAAAACAAGTTATGTCACTTCGATATGAGATTATCTAACTAGATTTGGTTTGGTTTGACTAGATTTAGTTTAAATTTATCTAGCTTTGATAAAAATTTATTTGAATCTAGCAACCTACCCCATGTGACTTTTGCAATCAGTTGTTCAAGTAATCTCTTAGGTTTTCTTCTTTAGCTCTTCATTTATGTTAAAACAGTGTCTTCCATCAAGATGCTCTTCCAATATCGAGAAAGAAAGACTTTCCTCAAGGCTGTTATAGGACTAGCCATGAGGATTATGAAGTAGTTCACTTGCCATGGTCCAAGATCCAACCCGTTACAGATGGTAAGGACCTTGAAAAATAATCCGGAAAAGACAGTGATGTCACATGCTTAGGGATCACACACCCATTTAAATGGTTAGAAGGGCAAATATGTCATAAAAAATATGATGTCACATGCTTAGGGACCACCGCCTGAATTAATTCCATGCGCAAGGGACTCTAGGCCTTAAACCGTAATGTTATGTCCTAGAGACTTTATAGTCCAATAATGAGGGATCTCTCCCTAATTTACCCTTTTTCTTTACTAGCTTTTATCCTGCATAAGAACAAGTTATCTGCACATCCAAAAGAGAAGGTACATGGTCAAAAGTTTAAAAAGAGATAAAAAAAAAAGAGGAAGAAGAAGAAAAATCTGCAATAGGTGAATAAAAGTTAAATAAAGAGAAAGAAGAAGACAAATCCACAAGAGGTTAATATGGAAAAAAAATCGACAAAATCCCATTATCATTATAATTTCATCGATAAAAGATTATGATTGAGCTCTTTAAAAAACATAAGAAAAATAATTGTATTAACAAAAATTAGTTACAGTCACAAAACCTATATAAGATCAGGAAAGCCAAAAGAATAATAAAAAAGAGAGAAAATAGTATCAACGAATTGAAGGATCTAAAAGATAAAAAAAATTATTATTCCTTCGAAGAGGATAATTCTTTGGGACTTATCTATGAAGGAAAGAGTAAGTTGAAAAAGGATTATCTTCATTACAAAAATGGACAAATATAATTTTTATATGAAAATGAGCATTTTTTTTATAATTAGAGCTACACGCACTCTAAGTCTCTAACCGGTCATTGATAAGTTTTCATGATTTTTAGGTTATTTGAAACTAAAACGTCCAGATAATTTGGAGAAGATTAAGAAGAAATCGGAATTGAATGAGTAATTAACTGGGGCATTTGGGCGGAAGTCCCTCAACTATAATTTTTATTGCAAACGGTCCACAATATTTTATCATACTGACGGTGGTCCTCTTGTAAAAGTAACTCACTGAAAAAGATAAAAATGCCCTTGTACAAGTCAGCAAAAGCAGAACTCAGACAATTTATCTTAGTTTTAGCAAAACTTAGCAATAATTCAAATGAACTTCTCTCCTTCCATTGAGGTTTCAATGGCGTTAGAGTTTCAGAACGACAAAGTGATCTTCATAAAGTTTTAAGAGGACGTCTTAAGCTTTTCAGAAAGCTCTGGTTCGTAAAATCCGAGTTCGTTTGGACCTCCAAACGTTGCTTCAAAGTCAGACCTGAAAAACTGATTCGAGATTCCTATCTTTACCAATAAATTTCAATCGGCCATAACTTCAGTTTCCGAATTCCAAATCGGGTGATTCAAAACCCTAAAATTATCTACACATCTAGGGCTGCAACTTTCATGAAGAGACCAAGTCAAGATTCCGTCGTTATATCATAGAAAAATATCTCACAAGTTGGAGATAATTTCTGAGATTTTTGTCAATCCGTTTTGAATTATCTATAATTTAGGGATTGAATTTGGTGAATGTGGGTCGTCGGATGACACCACATCACATAGCTATTTGTTGAAACTCAGAAAAGTTGTCAAAACTCAGATAAGTTTGTCTGAGTTTTGGCAGAAATTCAGATAAATTTGCCAAAACTCAGATAATTTTATCTGAGTTTTGGGCAAATTTTTTGAAAACTCAGATAAATTTGCCAAAAACTCAGATAAATTATCTGAGTTTTGCAAATTTATCTTTATCAGAGTTTTGCAAAGTTATCTTTGTCAGGGCCATGTGATGGATCGATGGCAACAGGAAGGTCATGTGTTGAAATGGAGAGATTAGGTGTGGAAGTATTTGGTGCAGGTGTTGGAATGGTGGGCCCATGTATTGGATCATGAATAGCAAGCGGTGGTGATGGATGTTGGATTACAGGTGGAATGGGACCAGGTTTTGATGTAGGTGGATGGGACATGTCCTAAGAAGGTGAGTGAGTAGGAATAGTTAATGGTTATGTTTGGAGCAGAGTGGCTGATTCCGAACCCAATGTGGATGAAAAATGGATGTCTGGAAGGGCCAATGGAAGTACTGGTTTTAAAGAAAAATCCTAAAAAGGACCAAGGGCAGTATCCTTGAATGAAAATGTTGTCTCATAAAAACTACATCCCTCGATTTGCAGAGTTCTCTGGTGAAATCCCCCGTTCCTAGAGAAGAAGACGGAAGTGGATCTCCAGGACAACAGAGAAGAAGACAAAAGGTGTTATGCTGAAACTATTGAAAGGGGCAAATTAGTCATAAAAATATATGATGTGACATATTAGGGACCTCTCACCAAAATATCTCCAGCTGTCTGGACTAGAGACATTAGAGAAAAAGTTGTTGTCCTTAATACCTTAGAAGACCGTGCTCAGGGACTTTTGCCTAATTTACCCAAAGAAAAGCTCTATAAAGATGTAGATTTCTACTTGATCCAAGTCCAAGAAATAAACTAAGAAAGTAGGGTGTCTAAATTCAAATGACACCTATTTATCGAAAAAAATTGTGACTTTACTTGGTCCTTTTTTTAAGGATATATTACCTAACTAAAGAAATAGTATAGAATATAATCGGACCTAGATATAAGAGTACATATAAGTTGAAGTTGTAGGATATGTAGAACCACCATTGCCTTTTGATAAATAAAAGTATATAATTAAATTTTGTAATTAATAGCAAATAGAGATTCTCTTTTTAAAATCAGAATTTCTAGCTATTGCAAAATTTATCACTAAAACAGGAACTGATATGCAGTATTTATGAATGAAAACTGTAGAACAATTTAATTAAACATTGTGTTTATTGATTAAGTCAGTAATTATCTGATATTTTTTTAAAATAAAGCTTTGGCGGCATTGGCCTCAACTTGTTCTTATCAAGTTTCAAATTAATTTTTTACTTTTAATAAAATAATCTTTATTTAGTAAAATTTATTATATTTTTTAATTAGATTTGCCATAAAGCTTAAATAATTTTAATTTCTTTTCCTAACCAATTAAATGGGATTGAAATTTGAGATAAGTGTCAAGTACGGGCCCTTGTTGCCAGTTTTAGACAAATGTTGTTCCGAATTGTCTTTGTTGATAATTTTACCCTTATAAAGATGTGAATTGAATGAGCTAGTAGGGTCCATCCTCTTAGTCTTCTTTCTCATATAATTGTGACCATGTATCCATAACCATAAAAACAGGGGGCATGAATGGCCGTAGACTCCCTTTAACTTGACACCATTGACAAGATGTGACATTAATCTAGATCATTCACCGATGGGTCCCACAATCGTGCAAGCTAAGTCTAAATCTTCTAGGTCCTTGTGTAGGATTTTCTCTGTAACCAAATAAAGTGGGCCACTTGGGGGTCCTACAAAGAAGGTAGAGGGTGGGATGCGTTTTGGGACCTTGGAGTAGGGTTAGGTAGTGGGTGAAGTGTCACCACCATGTGACTCCACAGTTGGATTTTTCACAAAAAAAAAAAGCTCATCACCTTCATAATTGGTATTAAGCCATCAAAATCACCCATCTTAACTGTCTTGACTTGACTTTTGAAAATCAAATCCAATACAATATCTACCTCTTTGTTCTTATTCTGCTTGAAACAGTGGGGTTGCTTGGATTCATGAATTGAGATTTGGGCTTTCCATGGACATAACATCCATAAAATCAGAGCATTAGTACTATAGACATACCATTGAAAAAGCCTGTCCCTGTTCTCAATACATCCCCCCTGCCTCTTCACCTGTAGGGCCCCAATTTCGGTCTATCCTCCTGCATATTTGCATTGCATGAGTCCTACCCCAAATTGATAAATTACAAAAAAAAATAAAAAAAATAATATTGAAAGTGAGGTGATAGAACCTAAAACTGTGATCTTATAAAACTGCACTCATCTGACCAGCCAGTCCTCCAGATTAGTGTAAGTGTGAAACATGCATGAATGAGGAACTTATACATTTTTGTAAGGGATGGAGCCCATTGAGCAGGGTTGGACTTATTTGCAGTTTCATGTATAGAAGAATAACATTTGTCAGTGTAGAATCATTTACCCTTTTTCCCAAATGAATGGTAAAAAGTTTCATGAAAAAATACCAAGAAACCTTTTTTTCCCCATTCATTCAGATGGTATAAAACCTGTTGCAAACATGACTACTGACTGGCACGTACAAATGTGGGAGAGCGATGCATACCTGGTCCACTGGTACCAACATCTTGTGTTGCTGCATAGCCATTTTCATCAAACCATGTGCATGTGTTACATGGCATGTGCCATGTGTGTTGGATGGTGTTGTGGTACAGTTTCATGTGAGAACTGGTCCCCACTTTTATAAATTTTGATAACTAACTTGTGGGCCCACCTGAATGCATGTCAATAGTGGGCTAGCATAGTTACTAGAATCTAGTGTCCTTGTTTGATGGAAAGTAATCTATGAAGTGAAATGCATGAATATATATATCAAATGTTAAAGAGTTGGGCCTTAAATGGCAGTACCCTCAACCTTTTTTTAAATATTTTTATCTAAGGGTTACTGTTGGATTGATTACACTCAAAACACATTATTAATTCAATTGAAGAAATCGTATTTTTATACATGATGATCAGTTCAATAGTAGGGTACACTTCAATCCAAATAAATTTGGCTGAGTAGCATACACGAACAAATCATATTTACAAACAAATTTTTACCAGGAAAGCCTTGCACAAGAATGGTCTAGGATTTTTAATCTCTCTAGGATAAAAAAATATATATATACATGACAGCTGCGTGGGGTCTCTGGAAGGAGAGAATTCCCATTGCATACTTTTTTAGAAAACTAGAGCATTATAAAAATTCTGTTCATAAAATTGCTTCTCACTTACTACAAGGAGCCATGGGTGGCAATGTGTCATGTACTCTCACTCCGAACATTCTTAGGCAGGCAGAGGACATTTTGGCAATTTAACACTTACAATCCCAAAACAGAAATGATTGAGGATAACAGAGGAGCATGAGGTGGCCATGTTTTATTATTTATACAACTCCAATTTCCAATAAACGGAGATTTCAAGTAAAACTACTACTTTTAAATAATCACCCATAAATATATGCTGACAATACCTTCTGCATAAATGACAAAAATGCCAATTGCCATTTCTAACAGAACCCCTATTCGGCTCTTACCTCCTACAGTGACCGGTAAACAGATGAGATTATTCTATTCAATTCGGATAATCTATCATCATTATCAAAACTTCATTGAAGATCATATGACTTACAGACAGTCTCCAATATTGTTTGTGTAGAGTGTATACACAAAGGGTTATGTGTGTAAACTCCATACTTATTGTGATCCCAACACATCTAACCTCATCTCGACTTTCCAATCATGGCCCACCGTGGGTCCTACATCCATGAATTGACGTTCTGATTCTTCTGAAAAAGGGACCAGCCATGAAATAGTTGAAGGGGAATGTTTGGTCGAGCTTGGTTCAACAGATGATTTATTCAAGTGAAACCACGGAATCAGCATCATATTTAGATAAAGGCTATTCAAAAAGTAGAAGACAACATTATTAATTAGAGTCCTTCTACATGGACTAACTCATGGACAGAACCATGGACTAATCCCATGGTTCTCATCCAAATATTGGATGGATGACATCCAATATTTGGATGAGAACCATGGAGTTAGTCCATGTAGACTTTTTGTTATTATTAAGAAGTGAGTTCCGCCTAAGAGGGAGTATAAAAAAGTATTTTAGTAGGAATGACTAACTAAGAAAATTTACTATGGTATCATTAATGAATTGTGAGTTGAGATCCCATGAGGAACGACTCGGAACCGAAAAAAATATATTTGTAACCAAAAGTGGGCCGACTGAATTTCACATGAGAGGGGAGTGTTAAGAAGTAGGGGAGTATTGAGAAGTGGCTTCCATCCGAGACTAAGTGGTGAAAAGTAGAAATGATTAGCTTAAAAAAACTTAATAATAATAATAATAAAAGAAATGATTTGATGTTTTCAAAAGTTACATTTTTTTAAGTTTCATAGATGAAACTGGTATTCATATGAAGTCTTAAATTTACTCATTGGTCCCATTCTTAGTGGGTTTTGAACGGTTCGACTCACTGGTTAAACCGGACGGCTTGGCTTAGTCACTTCAATTAAGGATGAGTAGTTCTGGTTCAAACCTACTGAAATCAACTATATAACTAACTACAAAGATTTTAAGAGGTTAGATTGCACCAAAGTCTATCTACACAGAGTTTGGATGTATAGTGGAACTGGAATAGACATTGACACGGAAAGAAAGATACATAGATAACAATAAATGGAAGATAATAAAGGCATGAATAAATGAGGAAATAGGAGAGAGGAGAGGGGGGCACAAAGGAGTAGTTGGTGCTATGGAAGGTTGCTCTTAAATTTGTGCACATGGGAACAAGGCTGTCTTGCTTAGGGGCGCTTTCTCCGCATTTGGCGGGGCGATGCATGTCAGAAAACGTGCCATTGTCCACCCTACAAGAGGTGTCCCACATGAGGGCCACCTTCCCTAGCCATGTCCTAATATGCCAAAGACATATGGGTGCCCATGACCTACTCCATCACACTGCCAAAACTATGGCTCTTCCCTTCTTCTATTTAATCCTCGTCTAAACAAAGCTAGGTAAGGAGTTTCACTTTCATATCTCATGGCATGCCTGGAATGATAGCCACTTCAAAGATAATCCCATCCCCCCCCCCCCCCCCCCCCCCCCCCCCACACACACACACACACACACACACATTTTTTTTTTTCCTTTTTTGGTTATGGTAAAGATGAAGTAAAGGCCAGGTAGACTCCTGAAGTTATTGCTCAGGAAAAGAATCATCTTTTTTTGATAGGTATGAATTTGCCAGATCAAGTTCTAGTCTAATCAAAGTCACATACAAAGTTAAGTTAGTTATGTTTTAGATGCATTGCCATTTCTTTAAATCATATGAGCAGAAGTGACATTTGAGTCAATCTTTGTCAGGATGAATGGGTTTGATCAACTTAAAGTGGGCTCAACAACGGTCAAACGTAAGTAAATAATGTTGCACCACACGAAATGTAAAACCAATTAAGTTTATGAATAGTATTGTTGCATAACTTGGGTTTAATGATCATATAAAGTTTATTTTGGACACCCTTGATCATAAGATAAACAATACGTGTTTTTAAGTATTTGGAATCTATGAACAGTCTCCAACGTAGAGGAAAGCGGGTCTGTCGCTTTTCCTCTCCATCGATCTGTTGTCTGTTTCTTATATAGACACTTCACAAGAACTACTTTTACATGTGAACCAACCATCATATCTATCACCATCCCAAATGGATTGGGTTTCACAGCCCAAATTTAACCCAACACAATTCATTAAGTTTATATTTCACTTGTTAGACCGAAATGATGTGGATGTCATAAGTCTATCAGTACACAATTTAAATAAAGTTGTCCCACTATAATTGGCCATGCATTTAATTACACCATGTTAAGAATAACATTAAGTCATTGAATCAAATGCAAGAAAGAAGTTATAAAGCTTAGAATGAAGAAGAAACTCAAGCTTAGATCCCATCTCTGATCCAATGGCTTATTGGAACGTTTTCTTGGTTAGTATTTACAATCGGATTTACATGCTACATTTTCGTTTTATATAACGAAGAACAGAGCTCCATTTATCCAAAGGACAGAGACAATTCCAAACAAAACTTAAACCAGTTGTTGTAGATTTCATTAGTGCACACTTGAATGAAGATTCGATTTGGCCTCCCTCACATGTCAGTGCCCGGTAACTTTAGCTTTAGCTGCAGAGAATGAAGTCACCAGATATTTACACCATTGTTGTTAATAGACATAGACTATTACAACATCAAGTGATAGAAACAAATTGAGCCCACATACTAATCTGCTTGGTCCGCTTGGAAAATAATGGAACATTTTCCTTCCATAACATGACAAAGCAAGAGAGATGCTATTTAATATGAAGGCGTGGATTTTACGAACATGACTAGAGAACCAACCAAGAAATTCGAAAAGATGACCATTTTCCCATTATTTTACTACCTTCTTTCCTTTTCCTCTCTCTTTTCTTTTCATCCAAGTGTCAGAAAAGCTGCTTCAATGCAGTTTGGATGGAGCAAGGGACGTCCTTTGTTTCTTTCTATAAAAAGATGAATGGCAGCATTTATGTAAGTGGGTTCTTGTCTTGCTTTTTATGGGTAGAATACAAAAATCAAAATACAATTTTCTTTCTTTTTTTCCCTTTTTTGTTAGGCATGCAAGACAAACAGATTCTAACCAACAACTGCATAGCTTTGTTATGGTGGAGGAAAATTCTTGAGTTCTTTATATGGGAAGAGAAAAAGGAAAAAGTGAAGGTGAAGAAAATCCTCCCAAGGATAGCCTAATTTAAGGGTGAATGATATATCAAAAAGTATATTTAAAATCAATCATCATTGAAGCATTGTCCAGTCTTATCAGAATATATTTAAAATATTGAGAGTAGACGTTAGACATTCGGAAGCATTCTCTATTAAGCATTTTGAATGACTTAGGGGTCAGGGCAATTAGTTGGAAAATTCCATTTGACTCTATCTATGTCCAGCTTAGTTGTTTGACTTTGACATTCAATAGCTAGCTAGCTTGAAGACTCAAGTAGGTTCTCAGATAATCGTGTGGACAGGCATGTGTGTGCACATAACAGATCAAATCACCTTGGCTGCAACTTTGGATGGGGATAAGTTTTGAGCATGAATGAGCTTGGGCTAAGCAGTCAAATCTTGAAGCCCAAGTGAGATTTGAAATTTGCTAAGGTTCAATTCTTGGGGACCCAATTGGACCTTGTACATAACGCCTACCATGTACTGTGGCAGAGTAATGTTAAATCATTTTCTCATATATGAGATTCAGCTTCCAAAGGTCCTAGCTAGCCTTCAAGTTTCGGCTCCATCCTATTTATCTAAACAGGGCTTAAGCTATTTAATAAGGAAAGTGACATCACTTTATTTGATTAGAGAAAAACATGACTTAAGATTTTAATTAAAAATGATTTACTAACTTGCTAATGTATTTTCTACTATTGACCCACAATTTGGTGACAAAGCCAACACCACCTCACTTCAATTGGATGAAATTGCTGTCCAGTTGGAGTAGTAATAGACACTATTGTTTTGGACTGACACAATTTAGCTACATTTTCACCTGTTAGATTCCATGCTTAGACTGGTTTGAAATTGGAGGTGTGTACGGTGCATGGAAGGAGGTCTGGATTGGAGGTTTGGATCCATCTTAAGAATCTATGTTGCATGAAATTCTTCATTTTACTAAAAAATTAATTGATATGTGACTTAAATGAATTTATTTTACTTCACTAAAGTGAACCAGCAGAGATGTACATAATTAATTCAATCTAATTACTTGACCACATGGTAGAGTCTACCTTAAGTAATCATTCCTCAAGATTATGTGCGTGCATTGCTTGCATTATAACCCATTGTGTGACTCAAACGTACCTATGTGCAATTGGGGCTAGACTTAAGCTTAGATGATACCCATTGTGGCCAGCCCACGTTGCACCCTTAGGCCCATCATATAACAAGAGCACTAGATTGATGTAAAACTTTCATGCACATGAGAACCGAGGAACGAGACGGTTGTAGGAAGGGGCCCACCTTTAAAACTTAAATTTGGCAGTTGCAAGTGCGGGTTTTCATATGCACTGTGCGTAGGATAATATTTTTCCTAGATTGACTCACCAAATCACGATATGAGGATAACTTAATTTCTTAAATGTTGGAGTGTTAGAAATAATTATTTTGAAAAAAAATTATTGCTATAAGTGTTTTTTTTTTAATAGCTAAGACGTGCATTTCACCAATAACCTTTTTAGCACCATACATGACCTTCTTGATATATCCAAACCTCTGTCTCACTTTCCATGAATTGATGGATTATCCTCATGCTTGAATTGAGTTTCATAAAACTTGTAAGTTAACTAATAGGTAAATTTTAAGGTTTCTAAGTCAATAGATGTGATGACCTAATTGAGATTTTTTTTTTAAATCATGTCTACCATAAGGCCTTTATATCAATCATGTCTACCATTAGGGCCTTTATATCAAACTATCCTCCCATGGTTGGCCTCCATCCAAATGAGTCCCACAAGGAACTTAGAGCTTTATCTTTCATGCAATTAGTGAGAAAAACCTCTTAGCAAATTATATTCCTTCATATAGAGGTAAAATTATCCAAAAGTAATTAAGTTCTAAATATAAATTATAAGGCTTTGATGAGGATTGTGATTGGGATACCAATGACTTTGATGTACTTTGTGAAAGGAATAGAAAACGTGTTAAAGGATACAAAAGATGTGGGACAGAGCTCGAGAGATGCATTGGAGGAAAAAGAGGAGGGGTGTGATTCTCCCAACTTCCTAACAAGACCTAACACGATCTGATATCTTCCTAACTCGAACCAATGCCTGAATCAATCCAAAATAAAAACTATCTCCATTTGCTTGTCATCCATCTCCACAAGCTTGAGAGAGACATGCATTTGAAGGAAAAAGAGGATACATTTCTTGCAAGTGTAATGTTTGTCTCGTTTTTTCATGACCATGACAAGTGCCAAAAACCATAACCGAACAACTCTGCACAAAATGGCCAAATCCCGTAAGGCCAAAGTTAACAACGTTTGGTATGTTTCAACTCTAACAACCTTTCATTCTATACAAAAACAGACGCAACCCAAGCTGAAAGGGTCCCATAAGATTACTTCTATTATTTATTGATGATCTATGGGAATTGAGACCTGAAGGGTTCAATATTGTTTACTTGGGACAACAGTTTATGAACTCATAGTTTGAAAATTCTAAGACCCACATTAGTTGTTCTATTATAGGTGTATATATATTTAAAACTCTGGATTAGATTCAAACAAAAGATAATAGATGAAGTCAACAAGGCTTTTTTAGCAACTCCACTGCTGATATTCTAAGACCCCAAACAATTAATCTTCTCATTAGAAAGATTGGCCAATGTCTATTAGGGGTGATCGACCGGATATCCGGTCCGGTTTTCGGACCGGAATCCGGTCGGACCGGATTTCCGGTCCGGCCCAAAATGAAGGACCGGACCGGACCACTTATAAGCGGTCCGGTCCGGTCCGGTCCGGTCCAAACCGGTCCGGTTGGACCACTTAAAGTGGTCCGGACCGGTTTCCATTTTTTTTTCATTTTTTTTTTGTTTTTTTTTTTTTTCATTTTCACCTCACATCTAAAAAGTAGGCAAATGTCAAATGAATGAATGATGGGTTTTACAAATGGGTGCTAGGCTCATGCATCATGAGCTCAAAGATTATGAAAAAAAATTAAAAAAAAATTATTTTAATAAATGCGGTCCGGTCCGGTCCGGACCGGACCACAAAAGGCCCAGACCGGACCGGACCGGAATAACCGGTCCGGTCCGGACCGGACCGGATTTGGACCACCAAGACCGCAAATCCGGTCCGGTCCGGTCCGGTTTTGTGGTCCGGTCCGGTCTGCGGTCCGGTTCTGTGCAGCCCTAATGTCTATAAATCATTTTCTATTGTCCGACCTAAAGCTAGGAAATGAATTTCTTCAAACTTCACTCATCTGCATAGTTTATTGAGCTATACACTGATGGAACTGTGGGCCCAATATTAGTATCATGGGGTTTGGACTGACATTTTACTTTGTTTCCATTCCTTTTAGGCACGTTTGGTATAGGTGAGGAATTCGTAAGGAATCCATCAATTGAGGACTTTCCAATGCCACTGGATTAAGGAATCCTCACTTAAGATTTGTATAGTAGAATGTTTCACATTGATCTCAATGCGTATAGGCTATAGCTGAGAAAAATATGTATCAATGTGTAAATCAACAAAAATGAGGATTTCGAAAATGTATTGGGCAAGAGTGAACTTGGAAAATCCTCAATAATGAGGATCTCTACTGGCCAAAATCATTGGAGATTTACAATCGCGACACATGGATTTTCGTGACTTTGTAGAAAATCGACTAAGAATCCCCGATGGCTTGATTGCCAAATATGACCTTAAAGTTCCATTTCTTTACATGGAAGCACGACAGTTTAAGGTCAAATGAGCTCCACTTTAAGTTTAATCATCCCACGCCAAAATTTGATTTG
The DNA here is from genome assembly GCA_012931725.1 of Litsea cubeba. Taxonomy (NCBI): domain Eukaryota; kingdom Viridiplantae; phylum Streptophyta; class Magnoliopsida; order Laurales; family Lauraceae; genus Litsea; species Litsea cubeba. The sequence continues at coordinate 30,522,343 of CM022945.1, read as the reverse complement.
GTATGTTTTTATGACCCACAACCCACCGCCAAAATTGATGTTAGCCTGTCATCTCTCTTTTTTCCCGGGGGGTTGGAGGCTCAGGATAAACGCCTGATTTTGAAGTCAATCTGGCCTAATATATAGCTCACGGACTGAAGTTTTTGTCAAGGTATGTATGTTCACAATGCATGTGATGGTAATGTAAGGTATCCATAGTCAAAAAAGCAGGCACATCAGTTTCAAGCATCTGGATTTTGAGTACCCGAAACTCCTACAGAGACGTTTTGGGCCTTCCACATCATACATGAATAACGTGGTCATGATTCAAGAACATGTGTTATGGCCGAAAGACTTGAATCTAATCATCGTCAACTCTTGCTAGTAACAGTTTGCAAAATTTTCTGTTTTGAACAACAGTTTAGGACAGATTACATTCAGTTACTTTCTACCTTTTTCTTCCTAACAATTGACCATTTAAAAGTCAAATTTAAAAATCTCTGTATTAGTACTAGGGCATGGCCTAAACCCCTTTTTAAGATTAAAAGAGTCTAGAGTTCCCACATGAACCATGAAAATGATTAAAGAAGCTACAACTTTGGAGTTCCCATGGAGAATTTCCTGAATTATAACTATTAGATTGTTGGAATGGGTTTAGAATCTTCATAGTCAATTGAAAGAAATAAAACATCCCTAATAACTATCAAGTTAAGGTACACGATAAGCAAGAGAAAAGAAAAAGTATCAATTTTATTTTTGAAAATTCATATAAAAATTGAATACATAAAAATCTAAATTCAAATGAACTCCACCAAAACATTATCGAAGACATAAGAGATGAAAATATACAAGATGAGGATATGATGCACCCATGGACCTTGACTTTAATACTAAGATGATTGCTAGGTAATAACTTCTTATCAAATTCAAAAAAAAAATTTAGAGGTAGTTATTGTATGGTAATTTTTTTTTTTATGATTATGGTAGGAACAATCTTAGCTTTGATGAAAACATTTCTACCCATGGGATTTTTTTGTGTGTTTGAGTTTCAAAATAAAGTAGGAAAGAATATTCGAAAATATGGAAAATTGTGAGTCCTTTGTTTGGCAGTGTCCTCGAATGGTAACATCAGCCTGCAGGATGTTATGCAGCCGGAGAAGCATGGTAAAAAAACTGTACCTGAGGAGCATCTTAATCTCTCTACTCAGTTCCCAGGAGCTCTGCTCTGCTCTGGGAGATTGTTCAATTTGATCAAAGGCCCAGGGGCCAGGGCTAGCCAGGAGCGCACGATTTCAGGTGCTCCTGGATTGCACCTGCATCATGTGGCGTACTTGGACAGAGTTGTAAGAGTGCGTACGGAGGAAAAAAAAAGAGAGATAACGAGATTTCGTCCACGCAATCAGCGGTGAGAGGAGTCGTGATCTGCGTTCTGGCAGCATCCACGTAGAAACGACAAGCCACGTGGCGTGTCGTTATGTACGCTTTGTATCTGTCGTCCAAAAAAAAAAAAAAAGACTCTTCCGTTATTTCAACTCCAAGTCAGTTCCTGCTTTTGTCTGCTCCCAAGAGGCCCGGCTTAAATATACTTTTTTTTTTATATGTTCTCTCTCTCTCTCTCTCACAGCTGTAAGAACAACAGAACATCCGATTAGCTGGAGATATGTTAGAATCACAAAATTACAAAATGAAATCAAGCCCCACAGCTGTTGCAGACAGACCTTACTATTCTCTCGTCACTCCTTGTTGCAAAATTCTTATAAAGTGGTGATTGGGATCAATGAAAATCACTCTCCTCTACTATGAGCATAATCTTTTTTTCTTCCTCTTGTAAATACTCATAAATGATAAACCCACCCAAACTCTCAATTTTCTAGCCAACAACACTAAATCTAGTAATTGATTCTTGTTGTTTTTATGAAAAGGATGTGCCTCACCACTGTTTTTTGATAGAAGGGATTAATCTCTATTAATTGTTTCAGTGGTTTGAATTTAAGTACGAAGTCAAAGAATTGTTTTCATTTGGAGTTGTTCTTAATTACAAGATCCAAACTCGGTCTTCAAAATGCAATCAACATACATTGCATGTAAATGACCAGAATTCTCTGCATGCATATTAATCTCAGTCATCATGAGCATGCAGTGGTGGTGAATGGAATACACAGAAAATTACAAGGCTGATGATGCCACTTGGGCCTTTTTCACACTGAACCCCCACATTTGTGCAGGTCAGAATTTATAATCCCCGCCGTCCAAGCAATAGGAGCCCCTGCGTTGGGACCAAAAATCCCTCACAACATTCATGTGGGGCTTCTACAGTAGAAAAAAAAAACTGCCAAGTCAAGGACCACTTCCCCTCCTAAAGCTTGAAGGGGCTGATGGGCCCACTGGCATCCCAAGTGGGTTATAATTTATTGATGGTTAACCACATTACGACTTAGTACAATGTTTAAGAGTTTAAAATTATTGGTCTCCCTTGTGAGTTGTGATTATACAGACTGTTTGAACATAATCTCACTCATTAATAAGAGTAGGCTGGAAATTAGGTAGATAGTAAGTATACTTAGACTTCTTATTACGGTTCCCTCCCCAAGACAAGTGTTTTCAATTTAATATTGACATATCTCATATTATTGCTTTAATGTCATCCAATTGCTAAGGTGACAGCATTGTAAGAGTTGTTCTTGCTTGAGGTTGAGTTCATGAGGATATTCTAATATTTTGTCTAGCATCCAAACGCAGCCAATTAAGTTTCTAGCTATATATAATTTTTTGTTACAAAGTTCACAGATTCTGCAATAGACATTTAACGTGATTGGTACTCTTTCTTCCTCTTCTTGTTGCTTGAGAATGGAGGGTCGTTTTTTCACCTTTGGATTTGGCCTTGTGCAGATAGTAGTCAAGATCCTCTCAAGGCTTTGATGAATTTCTCCACTCTACTTAGGGGGGCTAGATTATTAAAAAAATGAAGTACTCAAATAGAAATTTTAAGTTAAGTCCACTGTCAAAGGATATCTCAGTCGGTTTAGAACCAAAGTCTGCACTCTACTTAGGGGGGCTAGATTACTAAAAAAATGAAGTACTCAAATAGAAATTAAGTTAAGTCCACTGTCAAAGAATAGCTCAGTCGGTTTAGAACCAAAGTCTGCATCCGGATGTTGGAGGTTCGAAACTGCACTACCATACTGGGCTATATGGGAGTTTAGCCGGCCCAAAGGGTTGGTAATCCTCCGATAAAAAAAAAATCTAATCATTTTTAAAACACTTGAATAAAACACTATAATAAAAATTCAAATTCTTAGTAACGATTAATCTAGCAGTGGCCCAAATTGTATTATAGTAAAATTCTATGAGAATTCATCAAAACTGGGGTATTTCTTTCGAGGGGTTCAAATTTTCTTAAGTGGGCCCCAGTGAGGAGCCTAATTGCTTGGTTCTCCTTAACGTGTGTCACTTGTACAGACTACAGGGAAGGTAAAGAATTGTAGACACCTGATACAAACTATGCGTGCCACATGCATTGAAAGAAAAGTATTGCCTGGGCCGGGCCTTGGCTAAGCCCAACGCACTTTGGGTTCAGTTTTAGAGCAGCTCTAAAGTTCAGATAGATTGGGTAAAACTTGGGCCACTCTATATGAGGGAATGGACCAAATTTAACAAAATAAAAATTATCACAAATTTGGTTTTGACTCCTCTACTCAATCATAACTCAGCCCAATAACTTTATTAGCAGAGTCAAGCTCCTCTTGTTTTTCAACAATTTTTCTAGCTCTAATACTTGGGACTGGGCTTGATCTCTGGAATGGACAATCACACAGGCTATAGTCAAAAGAAGAAAACTTCTTTTGACATGTTCAAGTAAGGACTAGACCACCAAGTTGGGTGAGTATGCCATTACCCTCTCCCAGCTACTCCAGTTGATGACCTTCCAAGTCAAGCAGAATTTCCAAGTTATTTAGTATTTACCCACTGCACATTTCAGCCCATGGGTTCTACCTCAATAAGAAGCCCCTTTCAATCTCAATCACAGAGTTATGTTAGCCAGCCCTACGTGGGGTCCTCATGATCGGGGGCTTTAAAGACTATTGAATGGAACCCAGACCCGTAGGCCCACCCATGTCACCAAAGATCAAAGAGACCAGCTATGATGATGGTTGTGTTGCAGGTGATGTTTTGTGGGCTGTGCACAGCACATCACATGGTGCCCAGGACCAACGACATATGGGTCTACAGGATGTCATCTCAGGCAACACTCTTCAATGTAGGTACCCCCAGTTTTACTCTACAGGAAAAACTCATGGACGCTCAAGCAATCTTTGTTGTAGAAATAGTTGATGGACTTGTATCAGCAGTCAGATCAGAGAAGGAAAAAAAAAGTGCAAAACACCTGTGGGGCCTGCCTTTGATCGATCTAACACTTGTATGTGCAAGGCAACTTTCCAAATTTCACTCCAGGAGTGATTGTAACTGGGATTCACCAATGTGGCCTAGACTAAATCAACCCTGTTGTGAGTTGTGACCCTAAAAGATGTAAGTGGGTGGGGTCCAATTTGGGGGGCAATTGAAGAGGGTGAGTTGTTAATGTAGGCAAGAATGTCGTTGGTGAGAGAGACTAGACGATTTAGACGAAGACATGGACAAAAAGAGGTGTATGACTATTGATTGAAGTTGATGAACCTTCTACATGTCATTTAATATTATATCCACCTACTATCAGACATTCATGTGACTATGGAGAAAAAAGGCATGAGCCGCCAAGTCAGTAAAACGTTTCTACTAGAGAGTAGAAGTTCCAGGGTCTTATTACTGCAAAATTTTATCATTCATATATATATATATATATATAAGGTGGATCTAATTTGTTTTAAACATTAGAAATAATGAAGACTGAAAGAGCCTCCAACATCTTACCAAAAAAGAAAGAGCCTCCATCAAAAAGCTTATAATTGTGAGGGAGCAAGAGTGACTTGAGAGCAAATTTAGGTCCATTTTAGCATGGGCTGGTAATAGGTTAAGGATTAAAGCACAAAGTTAAGGTTCATCTTAATCACCAAAAGGAGGTATGCCAAACTGATTTTCAATAACTTTTCTTTTACAAGTAGTCTGCATATATATGTATCCTCTAGGAAGAAGGCATGATGTGATATTCATCTGGGCTTCACCCTAGGGTTGAATCTCAAAAGGAAAGTTATTTATTTATTTATTTTTTTTTTTTGTACCTTCTTGAGAGAGGTAAGTAGACCTCAGGAGAGGTGTCAAAGTCCTCTAATGAGGGAAGGTGACATGCCCAGAATTCAAACCCTGATAGCCGGTGGGAACTGCCGCCACTTATCAGTGAGATAAGTGGCCGTTAAGCGTTGTAGCCGATAAATTAATATTAGGATAATCTGATGAAGCTAAGCTGACTTTCGGGCTTACCCTTATGGGACCTTTCTAATGGCCCGCTCGTAGGTAAAATCCCCTCCCTACACCATGCCAGAAATAAATCAGTAAATAAATAAATAAATAAAACAGTTTAAACATGTGGGTCCAGATTCAATCCGAGATTGCACAAGATTAATTGGGCAGTGACTAGGAATTTCAAAAGGCCCAAGCTACCTTGCAAGCCAACTCAGCTCAGCTCGATCATGGTCATACTCCAGCCCAGCTCGTTGTCTCACAAGCCTAGCTAAATGTATAGGGTCTTCTCAGCTTGATTCAAATCCAAATTGCCTCATTAAGGAGCTGGAACTGACACAGTGAGTATGTTTAAATATAAATCTAATACAGAATGTAATTCGATAATATATCAGATTAATATTCAATTTTTCAAAAAAAATCGATACAGTACTGCATATATTGAAATATAGTAAACAAATGTTAGCTTTAGAAATGTTCATATCTTCACTCTTCAAGAGTAAAACCTATATTGTCGGCTTTATTATATATTCGAACTACCAAATTTTCAATACTTTTTTTTTATTGGTACCATGACTTGAACCCACAACATCAAGGTTACTATAGTGATCACATTGTGCCACTCTTCTATTAATAGGCGAGGCCTTAAAAGTCCACACCTAAGTATGATAGTGAGTTTGAACTGGTTGGGCTACCACAAGAGTTCATTAAGGTTAGTTACCATTATTCCTTATATTAATTTGTTTGAGAGATGTATTTTTCTGTTAAATTTAAAATTATGTGTAGACCTATTCTATTCTATTTATTCATATTCGTACATTTTAGTTTGTATGTTTTTATTAAGAATTTGTGAAATTTACTTTTGGGTGGGTGGGTGGGGCGGGGGGCGCCTGGACGGGCTGGGCCTATCCTGCCCATTCCCAGTCCCATTTTTTTGCCGGGCTTTAAAACCATTATCCATACCCAGCCCGCCGGGCTCAATTTTTTTTAAAAGCCCTGTATTTTCGGGCTTAAGACGGGTCGAAACGAGCCGATTACCCATTTTAACGGGCTCAATTGACAGGCCTACTAAGTATCCAATTTGTTACTTTCTCCTCATCCATGGATGAGGATGCTCCTATGGTCGATCCGACAGAGTAGCGTCTGGTTAGTGACCGAGGTGCTCGGGTAAGTGCTGCCAAGGACTAGCTCGACTTTAATTCAAGCAAAGCACAAGCTGGGCTAAGCTCAGCCTGGCACAGCTAGCCAGGGTAGCTTGTTCAGTGTTCAAGCAACGCTAAACGCAACTTGTATACATCCTTATCACATTTACCTCAGACAACATCAATTAAGGGGGCAGCAATCTACTGCAAAAATTCTTAAAATGTTTCTTGGGGTTTTAAATGCTTACATTATAAAATAATACTTATCTTAATTTAAAATATCACACATACTGTAGGATTTGGGCTGTCCACAGACTATATAGAAACAGGTTTTGTATTAGGCCTTTATGGCTACCAAAAGCTGGGCTATGATAGAAAGACTGTTAACGCCAAATCCCATCAGACGAGTATACCATCCAATATTTACATAATTTGTACATTGCATTGCATGTGCACATTTGATAGGTATATTACAAAACATAATAATTACAACTAATAATAACATTTCCCATCATAAATGATTTAAAGCATAACTCCTTGTGTGTTCACTTTAAAACTTTAAAATGAGCACAGGCTCTTATCATTATTTTAAGGGTGCTTCTTGGAAAGACCAGGCGACGAGCCCAACCCATGTCGGAATGAATTAGGGTCCCACTGCTAGACCATGTAAAAAAATGTAATGTTTTAGAGTCACATAGCACTACATTTTGTGCATGCAAGAAATAAAGGATGTTAAGAGATGGAAAAACTAAAGGCAGGAACAAAAACATAAGCGAAGAAAAGTCTACTCTTACAAAAATTGAGCCCTAAGTTGCCTAAGACATCCATCAAACACTCACGTGGAGTTAATTTAGAAACACTGAATTTTAGTATTATGGTCAAGTAGCTTCTATAGAAAAAGACAATCCGAGATCCTGCTGCAGAAAAAAAAAAAAAAAGGCCTGGCAGCCAATACAAAGACATATGCCAAATCTCAATGACATTTTTTTGTAACACCAAGCTCCAGCTCTCCAATAGGAAGAGAATAAAAAAAAAATCAAAAATGTTAAAAAGCACATAATAAATTGTTCAAACATCGGCATGAATCCAAGCAAATTTCAGTATACTGCTGAAAACTTTGGAAGATATAGAAAACATTTATGCCAGGCCAGGCAATCCAATCCTCTCTCTAATCAAAAGCATCATCATCATCATCAGGAAGTGGCTGGTTAGCAGCCATAGCAAGCTCAGCCTCATGCCTACACAAACCCAAACAACCGGTGTCAGCAGATCCACTAGTTAGAAAATTCCTTCATTCAAACTTCCCAAAACCTTGCTGATTGACTCTAACACTATGAAAAAAAAAAAAAGGGTCTGACTAATTTGGTACAACTGACATGTCTACACCTCTCGGTGACACTAGAATGGATCAAGGGTGGGGAAAGGAGCTAAATTTTTATCTGCTCAGAGTCCCACAAGGGGCAGTGCAGGATTTTCAACTCCAAAGCACGAACCCCGCTAGAATAAAGGCTCCCACCAAAAATCTCACACAGATTACATGCAGAATTCCCATGGGAGAAAATCACCCAGGGAAAGGAAGATGAATATGAAGAAATGGCCTATAAAAACCAGATCTGGGAAGCAAGAGGTGTATGATTATGAACACTTACTGTTGCTGAGCGGCCATGTCAATCTGAACCTCTGGAGGGGCAAGAGCCGGTGACTCAACAAAGTGAAGATTAGGATCCCTATGAAGACAAGATAACTGTTAAAATTAATCCAATGCAAAAAAGTGTTCGGTAAAGGACAGTGGATCTCGTATTACCCTGCAAGCTTTCTTGCTAGATAAAGGAATGGCTTCTCAAAATTGTAATTGCTCTTCGCAGATATCTCATAATATTGGAGATTCTTCTTCCTGTGAAAGGTAACCTGCTTTGCCTTCACCTGTCTATTCTTGACATCAACCTTGTTCCCACATAGAACAATAGGGATATTCTCGCAAACCCTGATTTTACCAAATGTAAAACAATTAGGAATTTGATTACAAAGCATATCAAGGTGAGCTTGCAGGGCCCTCTACTTCAGCAAATGCACAAATTGTATGGTTTCAAACAACATTGCATCCTATCATATGGTCGGAAAGAGGCCCAAGGAACATACCAAATTAGAAATCCTTCTGGTGCTATTTGGCATATTTTTGTTACATTTCTTCATCGAAATTCTTTACTGAAGATCAATTTGAGCACCCAGGATTTTTCCAATCTGTGTTTTTGGACACCCCCCACCTTGGTGAGGCCAATTAGACCAACAACATGAATTGAAATGACATGAACCAACAGAAAAGTGCATCACATCAAATTATACATCTGCTAATATAAAGAATCTAATAAACCAACACGGGAATATTCTTCAAAGACATACCGGCAAAGGTCCCTGTGCCATGTAGGAACATTCTTGTATGTTAATCTAGCAGTGACATCAAACATGATAATTGCACATTGCCCATGGATACTGCACATACAAAGAACTAAATAACATAAACCAGATATCATATACAACAGGAAATAAATCCATGTTCATCAAGCAGATTTCAGCTTTATTCATTTAATCAAAGAAATTACATTTATAAATATGAAAATTAAGTGACTAACAGATAGCTCTATTCTAGATGTCACAACTGCGATTTGACTGTGGAATAATAAGAGAAACATTAACCATGACAACCAAACTAAGCCGATGGGTTTTTTTTTTTTTTTGTAAAGGTACCTGAAGTTTTATTGAATACAGCAGAACAGTACAAGAGTAAAATACTAAAAAGCTACCAACAACAACACGAAGAAGCACAAGAAATCACAAGACAAGGACAGATCTCAATCTTAAACCATAACCAAAATCTGATGAGAGATTCCTAATATATCAACATGTACAAATGACGCCTATGGAACTCTGCCCAAATCAATTACTGCCTCCACGACGTCCACCAATTAATATGCGAGCATCACTAAGGCCTACAAGCCTTGATGCAGCAGCACTATACATCCATTGGAGCAAGAGACATGGTCCACATGTGGGACCCAAGGAAGTTTAGGAATTCTTTATTAATTATTATTAGTTTCTGATTTTATTTAATAAGTTGTATTTAGGATTAGTTTCTAATTTGGATAGGATTATTATTTGGTTTCCTAGTTTGATTAGGATTGATTTCTTAGCCCCTAAGTTTCTTTTATTATAAATATAGAATTGTAGAGATCAATGATCTCAGAGATTTGAGTTAATAGAATTGTCCCTTTGTAGGTTTATCGTTGGAGAATTTCTTCTTCGTGTGATTGTTCCCGTAGGAACCCTAATTGTGCTCCAGCACTTGCGATCGTAACCCTACGATTGCATCACTTCTACATCCACTTTATTTACCAAGTGGAAACCAACTAGGCCTAAGAAAGAAAGGATGATATCTCCCATGCTGTCTTGAAATTACCACCCATACCTGTTGCACCCGGGATTACCAATCGCACTCCAATGAAAGTTAAGGTTTTTCTTTTTATTTTTATTTTTGTGGCAGGAGAGGAATCATTAGGAAAGGCACCGAGGCTTAAAAACAAATGAGAACACAACCTCCTACCAACTTCTCAAAAATAGTTGCAGTAGAGATATCTTGAAAAATGGGAAGCATGCAAACCAAATAGGTAATGAGGAAGCAAATTTTCTCTATCAAAACATCCACCAAGGAAGAGGACACCACAAAGCATAGAACATTTCTCTCTTTCCATTAAACCTATATGATAGCCTAGGAATGAGAAACGTGGATTGCCACATAATTCTTCCCCTCGAAGCACCCACTAACGTACTCCAAGCCTCAACATAATGCTCAGTTTGTTGTGCATAACCCAACTACAACAAAACCAATTGAGAATAGACATCCAAATCCCAAACATCCAACAGTCCAAAAAATCAATTGACTATAGTACTATAGTAGACAAACCAAGCAATTAATAATCCTTTATGTTAACAAGATAAAAGAAGGATTTCAAAACCTTCTATTGACAACTTGCAATAATACTATCTTTTTAATGGTAACGATTTCATTTTGTAGAATATAATCTATCAAATATTCAGTCCTAAGAGCGATATACAGAGCATAATACAGAAGGCACATTAAAGGCCCAAGGACAATTTAAGCCCCACTACTATAGCATATGCTTATCCAGTGGTGTACCAAATTACAAGAAGTGCCATCCATATTGCCTCCAATCCTATTATCCAAGAACAAACAAAACACATCAAAGTAAATTGTCACTTCATTTGCTTTAATATGTCAAATCAAGCGACATGAATAATATCTCTTGTGCATGTCACACCTCAATTTCAATTGGCCAATCTCATCAGTAAAGCCATCAAGCGGTGTAAATCATATCTCTTCCACATGTCCACCTAAATTTCAGTTGGATGAGCTCCTAAAGCAATCACAAAAGCTCACCTTGATTTCCTCACTAGCAAATTGTTACTTCTTTCTCCACACCAATGAGGGAGTGTAACGACACTATAGGCCCAATTAAAGGCCCTGAGATTGCAGATAAGTATCCTCTCACCACCAGACTAGGATTGCCCAGAGTACTACCATCAAAATTCAACTTAAATGAGCATCGCGATGGGAGATACCTCAACAAACAATACCTCAATGAAACTCATGATGAAAGTGTGACGACCATCCAGCACGTTTGGATGGTGAAGATCAGAAACCCTTTGAAAACCTCAAGAGCTGAGGCCATTGCAACAGAGAACTAGATCACATGCACCACTATGAACACATCCAACAATGCGCTTCTGAGACACCATTAATTCCTTTTCCTCTTAGCTAAGCCCAATTGACCACCATAAAGGACATAGAACTATTTCCCTACCTCCTCCTAAGACAATTTTTTCCATCTCTTAATGGCCAAGCAGATTAGGGAGTAACCAACTGTGTCCGAACCATGATAAGATAAACATCCATATGTTTTGGTCATGGATGTTTCACTCAAACTGATATTGGAGGAGATGATCCACTGATTCTGCATATGCTAAGCACGTCAAATAAACACTGATAAATGCTTGTTGACGAAGCCATGGGTTATCCACAAAATGCATACAAGGCACAGCGTCCAACTAAAGGCAATAACCTCACTTTGATCTATGAAATGCTAGCCAAAGAGCTAGGCTCTGCCATTCTTCCTACTATTGATTGAGAGGTAGCAATTCCGTCCAAAGTCTCATCTCCACACGCCCACCTTTAAAATATAGACCACAAAATTAGAGCTATCATAATAGACTAGAATTGGCCTCTTCTATCATAATATTTCAAATAAAATTAAAAAAAAAAAAAAAAAAAAAAACATCCTCACACCACACAGCCCCCTAAACTGTAATCACTAAACCACATAGAAAGCACCTAAAGAGGCTTCGGAACCGGCTAATCAAAGATCAACTGCAATCCAATTGTCAATCCATAATAGCAAGGCCAACCCATTATTCACTCTATACTGAATGTAGATCATAAATGCATCCCACACCTATATAGGACGGTGCTACTTGCAAAGTATACAAGTTCTCTAAATGCTATAATATTTCATTTTTTTTTTAAAGCAAACCAAACCCATAAATCATAATACATATAAGCAACCTTACCCAAGAGAGCCGGACTCTCTTGAGTAGAGGAAGTTAATGTATCAGTTGATCCCAATAAGTGCAAGGGTTTACCCCAAAACATTAGGAACAGGCTTGAACTGGATAAATACTCAGCCTAAACTGCCAGGTCCCAAAAAGTGCAAGGGTTTACCCCAAAACATTAGGAATGGGCTTGAACTGGATAAATACTCAGACTAAAATGCCAGAGTAGCACCCCTAGGTGCTCACTTTTATTTTCCTTGTCTTTTACATGACCCTTTTCTCATACAAAGATGAGTCTCTTCTTCTAACATTTTTCTTCCTCATCCTACTTTTGAAAGTCGTAAGAAATGGGAAGGCGAAGTGCTCTGGTTCCAGTAATATATGGATCCCACGGGACTGCCAACAGGATGCATCAATATACAGGGAACACTCATTAGTCAATGCCTCGTGATGAACCATCAACCAACCACCGAAAAAACTCCTATCTAGTCATGTTCGGTCGACAGGTGATACTAGATGATTACTCGATGAGTATGATTACGAAATTGCAATAGGAATCATTGTCAACTATTAAACCAAGACTTCCAAGTATATAGGGAATGATTACACATGAACATAAAAGAATAGTAACATTCAACAATTGATATCAACAAAATAGGAAGAAGCGTGGAGAAGAATACCAACATGTTTCTTAATAAATGTACATTTCTTATCCTTGAGAAAGTAACAAAATGTTTTTTAACTGAATGTAAGAAGCAAAAACATTAGATTACAAGGGGATTATGACTAGTGTGATAGAAGCCTAGAAGGACAAGAAGACTTAATTCAACCTAAATCCTTAAAAATGTGGATATGAGAACTGTATGGACCATGATCAGATATATTAATCCATGTTTATCTCCTCTAAGGTTCAAAGCTAAGCAGAGAATAGATAAAGAGAGGAAGGAATGAAGAAAGAGCAAAACATCAAAGAGGAATCCACATAAGGGTGTCTGTTATTGGAAGTCAAGATGATCAAATGTATCATATGAAAAGGAACAACACAGCCATCAATAATTTGCTAATCCTTTAAACTGAAAAGACTAATAGAAAATTGAAAGAAGGGGAAACTTGATGCCATCTAAGAGCCATTCTATGAAGAAGAATCAGCAACAATAATCTACTCCTTTGAGCAGCGAGGAGCATTCTGGTTTCCTGGGAGATGTAGCCATCCCCTAAGAATCATTACCATGTAAGAGGAGTCTCAACATAGATTAGAGAAAATTTTCTTTAACATGAAAGAAGGTGGAATAGCTTTTTTAGAGTGGTTTGGAAATCAAAGGTAGGGCCTATTGATGGATGTGTGGCGATGGGAAGAATTCTTGAGTGCCTCTTAAGGATTTGGACTCTGATGAAGACTCTCAGTCAAGGAAGCTAATACAACATGTATCTTTTATGAACCTTACATCACAAAACGAAGATTGAATCATTAAGAAACAACATTAACAATGAAAAGGCCACTTAAATATGTCCTATAGAACAGACAACGGGGGGTGAAAAATGCCCCCTTTTGCTTCTGGACTATATAAGCTTTATCGATCCCATTCTTTTAACTTTTCAATTCAATACCAAAATGAGTTGCATTCGTTAAAATAGACAGATAACCAGCACAATTTTAAAACTGAATAACAACACCGGCCAACAAAGATTAGATAAATAAGTGAATGAAGAGTTTAATAGATTGATGACAAAAAAAAAATTCCATTACAGTCAACAATTTTAATGGGTTCCAAACATATTTTCAAAGAAATGTACGTTTATTTGTCATTGGCTAGAGTTTCAGGAAAAAAAAGAATAGAACGTGAGAAAGAGTGCATGGGAGAAAAACAGGGAGGGGGTTGGAGAAGAGAGGCTGCATAACAAATATAACCCCTCCCAGTCAAGTTGGAAGGGCCTTAGTTGTGGTGACCCAAACCAGAACAACTAAAACCCATAAGCTTCAATTGCTGCCCCCCAAACCTTTCTACAAATGAAATCAGATAAGAAAAAGATGCAATACATTCCAGTACTTGCACTATACCTTTTACATATTAAGATCAAACAAAACAAACATATTAATTATCCTCTAAAAAGAAAGTAACAGAATTCCATATGTATTTTTTAAAGTTATGTATGTACTTCAATAATAATGGAGCCCAATCCTCTATTAGGTTCAGCAAGTAGAGAATGGAAACAGCTATGCTTGACCACAGAAAAGAGCAAATGTTCAAGTGGTTACCGTATGATGTAAATGTGATTAATGTTGTTTGTTCCAACACTTCACCTTTCTGTTAAGTAGGTAGGGTAGTAATCGGTTACAAGTCTCACACATGGTAAAATGGTTACCATGCAAATTAAAATGTTATAAGGATCATCCAAAAGTTGGCAAGCCCATTAAAATAGATATAGTGCTTACTCACTACAAGTCTAGGGCAGACCAAAAGGTGGGCAGGCCAGATTTCAGAGTTAAATCACACTTCAGCAAATATCAGTTAAATCACACAGGTCAGATTTCAGGCCCATCCTGGTGGCAAGATAGTTGTTGTACTGTTTCCAACTCCAATTTATTTTGACTCTTGCATTAACACTTTTTCTTTACAATTCTCTGTTACCTATTTTCACAATGTTATATTGAGAAATTGCCAAGGTAAAAGGCCTAAAACATTCCCACAGACCCAACTAAGAAGAAGATCTTGCATAACAGGCCAAGCATACTAATATATAATAACACTTGAGCATAAAAGCAACATGAAAAACATAAACAAAGAACAAGAAAAATAATTTAATAGTTAATGTAAAAGAAAACACAAGAAAGGTTAATTAAATAAATACCCAACCAAATGAGCCATCACATCAGAAGGTAAAAGCTTATCCAATTAAAGCACATATATTTATCGAGCCATCACACATACACACTACATGCAGAAGATCCAATATAACTGTTGATGCAAGTGAGTAGATAGATAGGCAATCCGCAATCCAAATGACCAAAATCATTGCTAATAATTAATAATATAACTTCCTCAAACTATAACATGCACAGGAAGGGATGTTATTTCTGATTGGTTCGAATACATACTAGTATCCATCTCTAAGTCCACCGAATTTCTCTTGCCCAGCAGTATCCCAGCAATAGAACCTAACTTTCCCACAGTTGGTAAAGAAGTCCAAGGGATGAACTTCCACACCAATTGTAGCTGCACAGACATTTGATTTCTCACTAAGCCAGTCAAAGGATCCACAAAAAACACAACGCTACGCAATATCCTACACTAAGTTACTTACGTTCATACTTCTTCTCAAACTCTCCTGTAAGATGCCTCTTCACAAAAGTAGTCTTTCCTGAATCACCAATAATAGAGAATTTCAAGGCAAATTCAAAACCCTAATATACCAAACAACAAAAGGCAACAATCTGCCCTAAAATTCAACCGATGCTTAATCTTACAAACAAACTAAGAAAATCCATGAACATTAATATCTTAAACAATGTAGACGCAATAACAAAAACCCTAACACAACCAAACAATCGAATCTAGAGAAAGCATATGAAAAAAAACCAACTGAAAACCCCAAATTCTCAACATAAGATGAACAAATCTGACAAGAAATACAAATACAAAACAAATGAGATTACCAGTTCCACCATCGCCAACGATCACGAGCTTAAAGCTCGGATAATCCACCTGCTGTTGATTCGGCAGGGCCTAAAAGAAAAGAGTTTAATCCAAAATGAGATCCAGAAAGACAAAACAAAGATAAGATCAAAACCCTAAAAAGCATAAAGAAAGATCTAAAAAGAATGTGAAGAGCTGGTTGGATGCAAAACCCTAAATGCATAAATAATACCATTTGTTGTTGAATGTTGAGTTCACTTCTTCTGATTTCTGCAGTGTTCCTTCTCAGAGAGATAGAGAGAGAGAAAGCGAAGGAGAAAGAAAACGAAATTGTTGGAATGATTTATATAGGGAGGCTCGTAAGACCCTAAAATGACCTTCCGTAGCTTTAAACTGACGCGACTACTACAGCCGTTGATTCTTTTTCTTTAATTAGCTGTAGCGTTTCCCACCGTTGGATTAATGTGCCACGGGAGATCCTTTTCTGGGCTATTCGTTTTCACATGGTGGAAAATTCGGGGGTTGAGAAATTGTTTTATAAGTAAGTTAAAATTAGAGAAAATTATCGATATTATCGATAAAATTCGGTGAAATCCAGTCGGCGCGCTTTTAGCGTATTTTTTTATTGCGCCGAGTCGTTCCACCCGGAATTCGAACTCACAACTGATTGGTTCTGATACCATCTTAAATTTCTTTAGTTAGCTATTCCTACTAAAACTTCGAGGTGTTAGTAGAGGCGGCATAAATACTTTTTAATAGTCCGATGAACCAAAAAAGCCTTGGGAGTTCCTATGTAATGGTGAGGGTCCCCCGCTAATTTTCACTTTTGTTTGAGCGACCATATCTTTGTCCTTTTCAGCTGAAAGGGCGATTACAAAATAAGTGAAAATGACTGAATGGTCTTTAATAATGTAAAGAAACTATGGGGGTCTTTTTGCTGCACTAGACATGTAAGGTGGTTATTTCAATAAATTTTTCTTTACATTAATAATAAATGTTAAAAAATGAATTGAAGATGTTTTGTAGATTTGGCCACTTATGATTTTCATTGGTTGTATTATTTAAAGTTTTCTCACAAAATTGATGTATTTATAAGATTTTGTCAAGTTTTATTGGTATACAATGCTATCCCTTTCAAGGCTTGTTTGTGCAGCACACTTTCTTTTTTATGAAAATAAGAACTTCAAAGAGGTCGAAATCCGCTTTTATTTATCACAAGGAAAAGGTGTTTAAAATTTCATCTTTTTCTTTTCTTTTTTGCAAATTGCATCAAATAAAAAAGTATGGTAAGATGGAAATTGGAGTTTCCCTAGCTCCCACACAAAATCCCTTGCAAAAACCTAAATTTATGTGGTGGTCTCAATTTTAATGATGGTGTGCCATCATGTGTGTATACTCTTAATTCCAACGAGTGCTCACCTGGGTGCCCAAGGTTCAAACCCCGGATACACAACCTTTTCCCCACATGTGCGGACTTCCTTCCCACAAGTGTGGGCTTTCTTCTTGCGTTTGCTGGCTCCTTTCCCACGTGAGTGAACTATCTTTCCGTGTGTGTGTAGGCTCTGTTTTGGGTCTTAGCTCCCTTGGCTGGGGTACAAAAAAAATAAAAATGAGCGCTCGAACCTACATCCCAATTTGAGGTAATATTAGCCAGACATCATAATGGGGTAATTTTAAATGTTGTGCCTTAATCAAATTATTATTAGAGAGCATTTTTTAGAATAAAAGGTTTTAAATCCAAACAAAACTTATATAAAAAAAAAAGCTTTGAATATTAATGGAAAAAACAAAGGGCCATGAGAAGGAAGTATTTTGAAAAAAGATATGTATAGATAGAGAGAGAGAACAAAATCCTTTTTATATGTTAACACATTATTATCATTATTATGCTTAGAAGGGAAATTCATTATAATCAAACACAAAACTTACAAGACATGTGGTGACCTGGGACTCTCAAGACAACAGAATTCAAAAACCTCACAGAATGTAATAATCAGGAATTACCAAACATTAAACCTGTATTCCTCAATTTGGGCATGTTGCCACCTGTTGTGTACCAATCTCCTGTGAATAACCCTCCCAGATATGCAGAGAGAGAGAGAATGATGGAACACAGTTTCTTAGGGTGGGGCCAATTTACCCTGCTAATCTAGGGGTGTGTGTGTTATTATTAGGAATGATTGATTTCCTTTGGAATAATAACAGCAACTATATATTAAGTTGTGAGAATAGCATTCTCTTGCACATGGGTCTTGCCGTCTTGAGTTGCAAACCTAGGGTGTTCATGGGTTGCCCCCGCTTAATCTAACCATTTCAGGCCCAGCCTTACTTTAGAAACAGGAGTAATATCCGACCCACGCATGACCGGGCTTTGTGTCTGACCCAAGCTTTGCCCGCTTGAGACATGTCAGGCACAATCCAACTCATTTAGTCATTCAGACTAAAGCCAAGTGGGCCTTTTTGTCACTTGTTTAGGCTTCACGACTTTTTTGAGCAAATCAATCACTAAACTACATTACATGCATTAGTTATTTGGGTCAAGCTGGGTCTTCAAGCTTTTTGTCACTTAATGAATACCCAAACCAGATATTAATCGAACTTAGATCAAGGCCTAGCGTATGTACTAAAACTCCAGGCCCATGGAGATTCCCTTAATATCCATCGCATTGTATGGCATGTCCCCAAAATTTGTTGGCCTCTGAAGGTCACTTGGCTTAAGTAACTCGGCAATGATGTAGGCAACCCGATCAAACCTGACCAATACTCCTTGAGCTCACCCAACTCGGTTACTTATTATTGAGTCGAGCAACTCAAACGAGCTTCAAGCTAGAATTGAATAATTATGCGGAAAGTGAAGGATGTAAATATAGCGGAAGCAAGAATCTAAAAGAGCTGGTTGCTACAAATGCGATAAGGACTGCGTCAGCTTGAATCAGGTACTGGTGCGGAGATCTGTGACTGTCTACGAGAGATCAATCACGTATGATTCACTCTTCAAGATCCTAGGGCAATGATGAATACCCTGGATGTAGAAGATGATGATGATGGAAAATTGGAGATCTAGTGGAAGGAAGATGAATTATTGAAAGTTATTTCAAGCTATATCTCTCATGTCTATATATAGCCCTTAGGCTAATGGGTGATAAGATCTCTATTCAAATTCGAATTGAGAGATGATTATGATCAATCTCTCTCAATTTGAATTTGAATGTAGATATGATAAAGAGATAGAGAGTTGGATAAAACTCAAGCTATCCTTATCCATATCACCATGAGACTCCTTGTGAGGGGTGTATCTTTGTGGGGTCCACCCACATGTAAACATAAGTGGGCCCCATCACAAATGCCAACATCTCCCACTCGCACCAAACAAGATTCATCCCATTAGATCACTAATTTCCATCATTAAATTCTACAAAGTAAAAATGGACCTGAAGAGTGGGACCTCCACTATGCCTATTCACGAAGGGAATGTAAACTAAGTCGCCATTTGACTAGAATACACCAACTCACCGACACATCAGTCTGCTTTAGACACTCACATGACCACACCGGATTGGATGTTGACTCATACCCTTGAGTCGTGTTCAACCCACATACGTGTTTATTCAACTTATCGAGTAAAAAACTCTTTACAAACATTTCTTTTTATAAAATAACATATTTATACATATATATATAATTTAAAAAATTATTTGTCTTAAAATCTTCAAAATACTCGATATAGTTCGGGTTGATAATTAGTATCGTAAGCACGTATAAACTAGAGTGTGATGTCAAGGGGTCTTCCCATGGACTTACAAGGGTTAGAATCAACCAAGCAGCTTTCCCAGTACGGCGACTCATAGGCTCCTATGTCGCTGTGGCACAACCGCAGCTAAAGTAGCATCACCGACCTCATCTTTCCAATGTAGAGGTTGGTATAATGGCACAAGAGCCTCAAGAATTAGTTCACACAATAACCAACTCTAAGCTCAAGAGTCACCTACAAAACTAACTATCGCACAACAAACATGATTTCTAAGGTATTATCTCGTTGCTCATAGGTAAGTCCTTAAACACGCATTTTTGTAGACACGCATCGCAGTGTGAAAATGCATTATCTCTATAATGGAGCCCATGCTAACATTGCACCGATTCACTACTGCGCAAGCAGATCATCACAAACACAACCACGCTTGGTTTCTAAAACAGGCCATCGAACTTATTAGAGTGTGATTTGTCCGATGACTAATTCTAAGTCTCATTCAGTCTTGTGATCCACATGACCCCAATGCACACAAGATTGAGTCGGTGTTCCATACATCTGTACGCACCAATAAGATCCATATTGGCCTAATCAGCATATTATACAAATGCATGCACCTCATCCTATCAGTCACTAAGACATCAAGGGTGGTCTTTATCCGTGCGAGTGGATGACCTCACCTGTTTGGTGCCACGCGTGCATCTAATACACACGCTTATTGTGTATGTTGCCCATGAAAAGTATATGCACATGCATGTGAATGAAAAGAATATAACACACATATAACCACAAAAAAAAAAAGAAACTTTTTTTTAAAATAAGTCCAATACACTCCCACTAAATAAAAGGATTACAAAAAGAAAAATCTCCATTGAATACGGGTATCCATTGAATAGTATCGTCCCGTGTATATTTATCTCCACAACTAGTGCAAAATGGAGATGTCCAATTCAATTGTCTCAGGCATAGCAACTATTTGCTATCATACCCTGGATCAGGCCTAGTAAATGAATTGGATTGGAGACTTTTAAATATTTTCTCATAATTAAAAAAAATATACCATGGGATTACATCATGCAAAAATGAACACCCAATTTTCAACAAAATCTAATATTATTGCCAAGGTTTCGGATTACTGATTTGTAACTAAATGAATCCAATCCTCGCGTGAGCACGCCGATATAGCTCTGATACCAATGAAGGATGTAAATAAAGTGTAAGCAAAGATCTAAAAGAACTGGCTGTTACAAATGCGATAATGATAGCGTCGGCTTGAATCAGGCACTGGTGTGGAGATCTGTAATTGTCTACGAGAGATCAGTCACGTATGATTTATTCTTCAAGATCCTAGGGCAATGATGGACACCTTGGATGTAGAAGATGATGATGATGGAGAATTGGAGATCTAGTGAAAGGAAGATAAATTATTGAAAGTTATTCCAAGCTATATCTCTCATATATATATATATAGTCCTTAGGCTAATGGGTGATAAGATCTCTATTCAAATTCGAATTGAGAGATGATTATGATCAATATCTCTCAATTTGAATTTGAATGTAGATATGATAAAGAGTTAGAGAGTTGGATCAAACTCAAGCTATCATTATTCATATCACCATGAGACTCCTTGTGAGGAGTGTATCTTTGTGGGTGGGGTCCACCCACATGTAAACACAAGTGGGCCCCATCACAAATGCCAACAGAAAGATTAATTTTACACACGCCTAGTCCATTTTTTTTGGCCTGGTCCATAAGCTAGATGCAAAGCTAGTATCTAAAGCATAAGTTTTCGAATAAAAGGCGAAAATAATGCCCCACCCTGTCTTGGGCTAAACCTCCAAATCCTGCTATCCCTTGGTTCATCTAATCCCCATGCATCAAAATTGGCCATGACCACTTCTATCTCTTGGGGGATACTGTCACTGTTATCGTTCTTATTCAATTTTTTGGTACATTTCTAATGTTGACAACCATTTACTCTAAAAGCTCAAGTTGATATAGAACAGTTTACAACACCCCCTCCTCTCCCGCACGTGTGGCCGGTTGATGGGAATTACACTATCCATGGAAAAATACTCGGGCTTCGTATAAGAATCACACCCTCCGTGGTTGAATGCAAGGCACAACAATCCTAGAGATTCGAACACTCGACCTCCCGCTTTGATACTGACAACCACTTATTCTAACAGCTTAAGCTTATAGATAACGGTATAACAATAACAATATATATCAAGGTTACAACACCTAACTATTCGCTTCAACTTTCTTCCTTTCGGGCATGATTTAACTGACTTTTTTTCCAATTCATTTTATTCTCCTAAAGGCACATTAGAACATATGGGATTTCCTTTATGAAAAAGGTGAGAGTTATGCTCTATCTAGTGGCTTTTTTCTCAATTTTCATTTATATTTCACATATGCTATTAAGTATTTGGGTTCCCAACTACGAATTCGTTTTGTAGTGGCTTGTCATGGTAGACGTAGAATTGCAACCGAACTCAAATCGGGTCCAAATCCTGGAGTATTTTGGGACTCCTGCAATTGCATCCCGGCATTGTTGTGATCTATGTCAACAAAAATGAACCAGTTTTGTTAATGGATGTCTCACAACTTTCCCCAAGAGATCTCCCAACCCTGCTTATTTTTACACTATGAGTTCCAACTGAGAGAATCTTCTCCCACTTTCGTCCACCTTCGTTTCTTCCTACAAATTTACACTTTTCATCTATTGATTCCTCACTTTTCATTTCATCTATTAAAGTGCCCCATTAAAGTATAAACCATGAAAAGCGTTCTTTCCTTCTTACTTTTCATTGGTTCTACTCCTACTAGAATGATCAAGTTTTTTTTATCTCCCAACAACAGTACGGACCAATGCAGCAAAAGACCAAGAAACACCTTTTCATACTTAGCAGAATCGCAACAGCAACCAAATTTCTATGACATAAAACATTAGTATACATACTCAAGACATGATAAATAATATTTCAACCTGAACCATAAGATAAGAGCTCTTGCTAGCTAGCTAGCATTACAAGTTCAGATATATATTAAGTATATATACCCAGAATAGAGAGGAAGACCAAGGGCGTGTGCTAATTAAGGCCTGCGAACACTTAACAACTTGATATCATCGATAACAGGTCCACAAAGGGAACTGAAATCATCACTCCTCATGGTGTAGAAGGTGCTGAGGAACATGACTCTGGTACGTGTGGTAACAGCGGTGAAGCGGAGGATGGCACGCTTGAAGCCGCCCGTGCCCTTGGACTCATAGGGGACCTTAACTGTGTCTCTCCCTGCAAAAGCCTCCACCACCATAGAACCTTTGCAAGAGTTGCTAGCATCTCCCACGGCGAATGTGAGTGTGTAAACCTTTCCAGGAATGGTGCGAGCTACTTGGGCAATGGCACTCTCCTTCCCAGCAACGAGTTCTACAGCGTGCTTGCCCACAGGTACTGCAAAGTGATCAGAATCGATGTATTTTACGGCCTTGAGGGATTCGACCATCCACCCTGGCAAGGGAGAGTGATCATCCTCAATGTTGGGTGGGATCAGGACTCCCCATGATGTGTTGTGGAACACATATGGACCTTCCTCAAAATCGCCATTTTTCAACAAATTCTCTGTTCAGTTCATGATGAAACAATCCATCAATTCCAATGTATATAAAAGAAATCAGTGTTAAGAACACACTAGGTAATCAATGCTAAATACCAAGTCCATGTCTCTCTGGCAATGGGGCCAGAGATTATTATTGATGTTAAGCTGGATTTGACCACACATCTTAGGCCTCTTAATTGTTGGGGGGTGGGAGTTCTTACCATAGGAGTTTGGTTGTGCACATCACCGAATTCTGACCTTGCAGGGCACTACAGCATGATCACTCAATCATGATCTAATGGTGGCCTACCACCTGATAAAGGATAGATATCACTTAGGGCCCACAAGGCCACAACCCTTACCAGGTGGTGCACACCACCTTTTGATCACTCACTGATAGACAATGGCATAATGGAGATGTAATACTAGAGACCATTCTAGATTCCACTGCGGAGATCCACCCACATATGTGTTGCCCCACAATTGGTCCATAGATAGTAATATCAACATGGGTTCGGGCCTCAGGTCTCAACAGGGTTGGGTTAGTCCAAGTCTGCCTAAAACGAGCAAATTTTGACCAGAAAGTGCTGAGCCTGTTCGAATACAGTCCTAACCTTTTTTGAGTTTTCACCCTGGCTGTTTTGGGCTGGTCTTAGGCTGTATGCTAACCAACAGGCTCACTGAGGTCTATTGGCCCACCGGCCCAATGTGACTGACTTTCAGGCCTTGTCCTTATTGGTTGTCCATAATCCATTTGCTGGCAGCAGTGTTACAATTGGTTGGACCATGGTTCTCAAACTCCCTTCGGCCCATGAATCAAACAGACCTCAGGACAAGTAAGGTAGGGCCGAGTTTGACATTATTTCTCACAAACCCGATTAGACTCGTTCGATCTGGTGCCATTTGAATCAAGTCAGCTCGGTCAGGTCAGGGTGCCTTGTGTTAAAGTTTTGAACTAGTAGTGAAATATGCAATTCGCCAGCAATGTATGACTGGGCCTCACAAAAGATCCAAGGCCACTAGACCTGGGCTTTCATATAAACATATGGATTGATGGCTTGAATGTCTAAGTCTAACCAATCTGATTAAAAGACTTACTGTTGGTGGGCCTAGGAGGATAGAGGGCCTTCAACGCAATGGAGTCGATGAGTGGCCCACAAGCAGGATCTTCCTCCACCCCAGGATTGTGTATGACCACCTCCACCACTGGATAATCTGCTTGGAAGGCCCATGCATACGAGTCCCACCCATTGCTGCTATACAATGTCTGCATGGGAAGCACACCAGAATCTGGTGCGACAGACACGTTCAACTTCTCCTCCTGCGCGCACGTGCGGGCCGCGCTAAAGGTCAACGAGTAGTACATCCCTTTGACCACCTTCACCCTCTGCTTGATGGAGGCTTCATTTCCCAGCCTCACTGCAAAGGCCCCTTCTGGCACCACTAGCAACATGTCCCCTTGCTTGTGCCCCGATTCAATGTACTCCACGAACCCATTGATTTCCCATTTGGGTAATGAATATCGGCCGATCACAACCGTCCCTTTCATCTGTGATGGCTTTGGGCCATACTCGAAGTTGCCATTAGGCAACAGACCTGCAGATTCATTCCCACATTTTGTATGAATCAATCACCAATGGAGAGATCCAACTGGGAAGCATTTGTTTGAAATTTATATTGAAACCATCGGAGAGAAATGACAGAGAAAAAAGTTTCCATTGGCTGAATTTTGAGGCTCATGGGATGATAGACCAATAACAAAATGGGCCTGTTGGGCCTGGCCTGGTCCAAATCCTGATTTTTAAAATGCTACACTAGATGGCCCAACGTATATGGATCTTATCCTTAAATAAAGGGATGGGCCAGATCTTATGAAGTCTAGAATAAAGCCCAAGTAAAATAGTATAAAAGTTTTATGCTGTTATTATAATATTCAAATCCAAGACTTCACCGTATTTTTTAGCCCTGAAAGTAAAACTAGACCCAGTGGAAGAGTCTGGATCCTCTGACCTAAAATCCCAAGTTTTTGGTAGAAGGGTAAGTTGAGGGAGTGGAACTCTAGAGTGGGCCCCAATGGCAGACAGCGGATTTCATTTGGATGGTGCAAGCAATGATCAGGTGAAAACGTCAAATAACAAAATAAAAAAATTTAAGGTCTTAGGCTCTTAGCCAAAGAGTTTCTCAAATCTCGTGGGTGCAACCGCACTTGCATTAGGTCCGCCTCTATTGGAGCCCACCTATTAAAATCTAAAATAATCAAAAATAAAAAATGCTCCGCAACGGCATATGACATATCTCCAAATTTTACTCTAAGGGCACATTTGGCAAATAGAGGATAATCTGCTATTTAGATGATTCCCTCCATCTCCTGGAACCAAGATATCCTCAAGAAGGACTTTTGAGGAAAGTTTTAAGTTTGGTAAACTAAGAGGATTCCTACCATCCGTATGATGTGTGATCCAATGGTTGTAAGTTTTTTAAAAATTTCTCAAAATACATGAAAAAATAAGACCTTAGATGTTACCCCTTAGCCATTGTTGGCCATATAGAGAATCTAAACAGTCAGGGCCGGCTAACCATATAGGCAGGTGAAGCAAGTGGTGGGGGCCTCACCATGAGAGGGCCTCCTAATTTTGTTGGATTAGTAATATTAACATGATAAAGCTAAAAGAGAAAATCATGGTACATTTGAAAACCAAAACCAGAGAAGATAGACGAAGAAGAAGCAAAAAACACAGAATCACAGTAAAAATAAAAGTATTCTAAAATAAGTACGTTTTTAAAGGTATCAAATCTCGCTGGGAATCATCTGAAATGAATTCAAATGAACTCGAGATAGAAGAGAAAATTGATCACAATTTGACCCGTTTTCTAATGAAACTGAAATCATCGAAAAATTCCATCATTGGAAAATTTTCATAAAATCATAATTACAAATAAGTCCTTTTTTTATAGAAAATACCATGTTTTTCATAAAATGGCATTTCAAATCAACCTTGACTCATGGGGTCCACTAATTAAGATACTATTGAGTCTTTTCCAAACTCATATATTGCTTATTGAATACTATTAACAGTACATGTACAGTTGCTTCAACTGAAAGAAGTTTTTCGAAATTAAAGTTAATAAAATCTTATCTATGATAAACTATGTCAAAAGAGAGATTAAGCGAGTTAGCCATTTTATCTATTAAGAAGAAAATTTTGGAAAACCTTAAATACAAAAACTTGATCAATAAGTTTGCATCACAAAAGGCAAGAAATGTTAAATTCACTTAAAAAAATAAATCCCTCAACATACTCTAAAACAAACAAAAACCCCCAAAAAAAAAAAAAACCCAATTTTTTTTTTAAGTCCACCAATATACTACGCATAGTGTACATTGTCGGTCCCAAGCCCGGATTAAGGACGAGGGTTTTCTCATGTCACACATAGAAGCTAGGGGCCTCGTTTATACTTTCGCCTGGGGCCACATATTGTCTTGAGACGGCCCTGTAAACAGTGTGGATCATGCAAAGGGGGCCCATAGGAATAATAAATTAATATTTTATGATTTGAGTTTTTTTACAAATATCTCGAATTCTAGGAAAGATCAACGACTGAAAATTGGGATCCTGGCGGTGTTTGGCCTTCTAAAAATTATTCATGGTTTGGATTACGCTTTGGGGCCCACATTAACCAAAAAATTGAAAAAAAATTATTCTACCAAAAAAATTTCAGTTTTTTTTTAACACTTGGGGCAGATCAATGGTTAGGAGTTTCTTTGTCATTTTCTCATGATCCCTGATAAAGCACGCATCCAAACTTAGCCCCATAGTTGTTGTTTTTTTTTTTGCCTTCTGAAGATACAGAACAGTTCAGATTTTGCAAAAAAAAGGCCCCAAAGAAGTCTAGATTTTGTGATCCAATCGTTCGTTGGGCTTTGCACGGATAAAGGTTGCCAGACGTGCCCTGAGACTTTGATCCCACCACAAGCCGTGGTTAAATGTTAAATTTTCCTAATACTAACCTGGACAGCTCCGGCCTGTATCATGTACCAGTACCACCCTAGTCCAAAGTCAGGATTATGTCAGTCTAGCTAGAAAGCCAATTTCAAGGCTCACATAATCACTGGTCAGTCAAAAGATGGCCTCTGGTGGGAAATGGCCAGCAGTGAGCAGTCTGGTGATAGTACTCAAAGAAATATTTTAAGATAAAAGGAGAAAGGGTTCCTTTATTACTCCTGCATCAGCTTGTACCGACAAGGGAAAACGGGGAATCAACTCAGTGGGTTTCTTTAATGAATCAGCACCAAAGTAACAAAGGTTCTGTGCCATGCATTTAAGTTTGTACTATACTTCCATCATGGTATTATAATCAGATCTAAAATGAGGAATTTATTTGGACTCCTGAAACATCTTTTACTACAGCCTTCAGATTTAAGCCGGTCTGCCAATCACAGCAGTATCCGGATCTGTTAGGTCATGCACCTTGTACCTGGTTCCGACCCATCAGTTCTAAACTTTAGAAGTTAGAACCCATCGGGTCTCAACTTAGATCCAGATCTTTGCATGCCCTGACTTGGATTGAACCCAATCAATTGCCTTGGGGAGTCAAAACAGTGGTGAAATTTATAACTCAAGAGTGGGAATTTCACATGCAGTATCCCCAATGGAATTATAGGGTCTAAGAGCCCAGATCCTTTGAGGCTAGGATTTTTAAAGAAATCATGAATTAAAGAAGTGAAACTGGATAGTGGCGCCCCCTGATATTGAAAATCCGAGTCTTTCAAAATAAATGCTCTCCCTTTATGATGTAATCTCAAATTCTATCATAATTGGAGTTGGTCCCACAATAAGAATGATAGTTTGATCAAAAGTAATTAATGGATAAGTATAAGTTTGTATCAACTTACAGTAGGACCAACTCTTATTTAAGTAAAATTTGAGATGACCATCAAAATTAAAATATGGATATTTATTTTAAAGAATAAGATTTTCAATAAGTGGGCTTCTAATATGGCATTCCGCTTCTTTAGCTAGGTGTACAGATCTTCTATATCACTTGGCATACACTCACCATGAGTAGGCTAATAACGGTACGCCTTGTCTATACAAATATGTGCACAAATCCTTCATTTGATTCAAACTTTAAAATTACATGAGTTTGTAATGAAGTGGCGCACCGTGATTGGTCCACTCATAATGAACAAATATCAAATGCAACAAAAGACGCAGATTTTCAGTTTGTTACATGAACAGCTGTTCAAGATGGTTCAATGACCATCTTGACCCTCATTACGCCCTTACTGCACAGAACTGCAGTAGTACATTTTAGCCACTGCCCTATGCCCATCACCATGACAAGTAGGGTCTACTGGAAAAAGTAATTGCTCCTCTCCACAAACAAACGTTAGCTATCCACAGATGACCCATACGTCCTCAAATCCGGATTCTATGAGTGCAGCGGGCCTTTTAAAATTCTGTGTATACCTCTACAACCATCAGTGGTCCCCATCTCAAATTAGAACCATTGAAAACCAAAGTCCCAGATTATTTTGACCATACCACAAGTTCATTAAATAAAATCAGATTGCTCTGGGATCAATCACATCTAAAAACATCTTAATCATATATTTTAGATATAAGATTCAGATCCTTCCGAGCACTTTACCCGTGGAAATTCTGAGTTCAACGAGTGGAACACACAATGGGGCCAATCCTATTGAAATTCAATAGGAGTCATTCAAAATGATATAAAAAATGACTGCCATAGGCTTCATGGGTGTCCTGATTTATAAAAATGAATCTGTGGACTATGGAGGAAGCATGTATTTTGTCTGCGATTCGGGAAAGTGTGGGAACTTAGGATTTGAACTTCACACAACAAAGGAAGTGTACTGAAAATGATTTGCCCGCAAAATTTCATCCAACTATCAAAAAATACTCCTGGACTTCAGAAAAAAGAAGAAGAAGTGAATCTAATGGTTCATCTCATCACCATCAAAGTAGTAAGCCAGATCCTGAGAAAAAAAGTGGTTCTTTTCGGAAGATTGGGAGGAACCATCAGAAAAAAAAAAGAAACTCCAACAGTAATAATGAAAAGAGAAGATCAAAGCAAAGAATCCAAAATATATATATATATATATATACTTGGAAAAACATGAGCTATGATTTTAGAGACGAAACCAGTTGGATCTTACCATCAGTGAAGGTGAAGGCAGCCTCGCCAGTGGCGCACAATAGCAGAGGCAGCAGCACAGCGAACGCCAGCATTGTCTGTGGCTGTGGCCTTGGCCTTAGAGAGAGGGAAAGGAAGAGAGAGAGATGAGTGAGACTTCCAGAGGACGGGATGGTTAGGTTGATCGAACAAGGAGGAGGTCGTGTCGGGTTTTATGCAGGGTTCACCATCAAAAGACCCCTTCATTTGAATTATATCTCTGAAATGCCATCCTCTTTTTTATTTTGATGCATGACACATAATTTCTCGTGCCACGAGATCTCACGAGATTTTTTATATCCCTCTCACGTACAGTAATCAAAAGCTGCTAATGCCAGGACCACACATCCAATTTATTTTCAAAATTTCTCTCTATACACAGTTACACACAATTTTTTTCAAACTAATCTACTCTCAGATCTCAGTTCACTCCCCCGTCTCCCTGCTGCGGCCTTACACCTACGCCTTCTCTCTCTTTCTGTGCTGCTTGTCGCCGCCCTCTCTTCCTCTCCTTCTCTCATGATCAGGTCGGTTCTGAATTTTTCAGGACCCAGGGCAAGAGTAAAAATTAAGCATCTATATATATATATGTAAACTTAGTGATGGCCTCATTCATTTTTCAACCAATATCTAACATGTCAAAATTAACTAAAAATTTAACATTCAAAGAATATAAATTTAAACTTCAATATATAAACATTCAAAATAAAATGCTATAATGTATAATCAAGACAAATACTTGAAGTTGTAATAATTCAATAGTTCTTTTACAAGATAAATACTTGTAATTTGTAAAATGTTTAGATGATTAAATGGATTAAAGGTTCAAATGTTGATTATGGGGCCCACAAAAGCTCAAAAAAATAAATCTAAGGCTATAAGGTTTCATGAACTTTTTGTTTTAGTTCCAAATCAAGAGTAATATTTTTGCATTCAGGGTGGATCAGGGACTTTTGTAACAAAGTTAAATGCTAAATAGCCATTAAAATTTTAAGTGGGCCCAATTATGATAAATCAAAATCAATTAATTTTGCATTTAACATTACACATTTTTCAGTGGGCTTAATTATGAAAAAATAAAATTATGTTGGACAAGGAATTGTGTAATAGTAATCTGAGCATCAAATTTTTTCAGTGGGCCTAATTATGAAAAATTAAAATTGAGCATACTCATCTAATAATTTTAATATTAATTATTTTCTAGTGAATATTGTCAATCTCATTTTTGGGCCCCTTGAAAAATGAGCCCGGGACTAGCGCACTTCCGGCCCCCCTTCAGGGCCGGCCCTACTCATGATGCTGCTGAAGGGGATGATGGTGGTTGGGAACTTAGGATAAGCGTGGGTGAGAGTGGAAAAAAAACTGAATAGATAGATATTTTGATAGATGTCCTTTTAATTAAATTTTTAAAAAGGTATATTGATTATGTAAAAAAGGACATAAAAAGAAAAACTTTGGTGTGGCATTTAACAGCTCTTTACCATAATCAGTATGAGCCGAGAAATTTTCAAATGACAACTATATCCTTATGTCGTGCCAAGTCGGCTTGAAAGACAAAAGAGGGCTGTCGAAATCACATGGCTTCTGACTTGCATAAGTGGGTGGGTTTTAGTTTTGCATTCATCCGGCAAAAGGTATCGCGTAGAGAGTGACTTCGATACACTTGAAGGATAATTTCGTCACATGAAAATCTTCTTCCGAAATGACTGACATTAACGAACAAACACGTATATTATTATATTAGCGTAATCACATGGTTTTGTTGAATAGATAAACAACTGACTAGTGCCCTCCTAACTCCAAAGATTCTCCGCAGAAAGGTGGAAAGTGCCCTTGTTATTATTTTTCTTCTTCTTTAATTTTACGAGGATTTCTTATCACGATTCACAACAGGAGGGATTACTAGATGGGTTGGTCAGAGAATTAGCAGAGGTTGTATTATGGTTGGCAGGGGGTTAGAGAAACATGGGACTCATGTGCAACCATGTTTAATTAGTAAGGAAAACTTGGGCCCACCTTTCATTTATACCAGTCTAATGTGATGGATTAAATATATTTATCTTTTAACATTAGTTGAAGCTACTGTACCAGTACCACCAATAGAATAATGGGTTTAAGGTAAATAGAGTATCGTCGTCATCTTAATGGTTGGGATTATCTAAGAATCCAAAGTTGATGGTTGTTTAAGTAGTTAATGCCTTAATGGATGTTGATGTTGGATAGATGGTAAGACCTCTCCAACTCATCTCAACCAATCACAACCATGCGATTGAGCATAAGCTTTTTAATTAGTTCTTTTGAATGTTCAGAGTAGCACGCTTTGATTAACCAAAAACAGTTTAAATGGGATGGGTTGAAATTAAAAAAATAAATAAAGAAGATAGTAATAAATCGTCCACAGCATGTTAACAAGATTTTGACCATTTGTCCACATGTATATCCCCTAGGATACGCTGCTATTCCCATGAAATTCAGTGTCGCATGATCCAAAGTTGTGAAATTGAGGACTTTTCCCATGAACAATTTAATGCCCACTGGCAGCTTCCTAGTTGCATTTTCGAAACGGATGGTAAAATTGACATCATGTTTAAGACGTAATGGACCCCACAAAAAAAGACATAGATTTCATGCATTCTATGCATACATACAAAGATAGGATAATTAATGTCTCAATTTACTACTATGCTATTAGTATCAGCCTTTGGAGAAGACGTGGAAATAGATATGATGCGAGATTTATTTCTTCTCAAGTTGGTGTTTTAATGCCATTTTGCTTTAATAGAGAGGAGAAATGGTTGCTTCACTTTTCTGTTTTCTCTGGTTTGAAGAAAAAAATTGACTCTCTTGTTCTAATAATGAAAACATTGTTATCCTCTTTGGTTACCCTCTTAGAAGGAAAACAAACTCTCTCTCCCTACTTTTCTAATGTAAATGTAAAAAGTAACTTTTTTTTTATCCCCATTTCACTTTCACCACTTATTCTAAGTCTCTCGATGGAGAAGGTTTCTCCTTTTTAACTTTTAATTCATCGACAAATTACTCAAAAGTCAACACTCTCTTTGTAAAGCTTTGCATTTAAAGGGAAAAAAAAAAAAACATTTGATATGCAAATGTAACTTGTGGGTTCTATATATAATATTAAGCAATAAAGGATGAAATCCAGTCCACACTTTTTATAGATTGAGGGCCCATTTCTTTATCAGAATTTCAAGAATTTATGTCTAAGATAATGTTAAATTCTCTAAAAGTTGTTCCCTTAGGTGAAATTTTAAATCCCTTTTTTTTATGAAGGATTTGAAATTTCAACAAATGATATAGAGTAGAATTCTAAGAATTCCAAAAGGTCTTTGGGGTGGTTGAAATTTGAAACTCAAATAAAAGAAACATAGCATTTCAAATGCCATAGAGATGTCAAATGGGCCACGGGCAGGGCCGGCATGGCCCGCCAGATGAAACGGTGCCTTCGTGCCTGAAGTGCTCGGCGTGGCTCTTTTATTTATTTATTTTTGATTAATCTTTTTCTCCTTTTCTATAATAAAATTAAAAACTAGAACAGAAGCACGGGGAATGACAAAAATATTTAAGTGGTTCGGTCAAACTCGACCTATTCCACTGAGAAGAAAGAGAGAGTTAGAATATTTATAGACTTTGTAAAATTAAAAATGACACAAAATACCTTTATATGACTATTTTATGGCCGGGGGGGTAAAATAGATAATTTTTAGAAAAATAGTCATTTTGGGCGGGCCAGGCAGGCTCACCCTTATGGATGGGTCGGCTCATGGGCTTGCCTGGGCCCGGGCCAAGCCGCGGGCCTTGAATGGCAGGCCGTGACGTGCCGAAACAGGCCGGTCCGTCCCATTTGACATCTCTAAAATGCAAGCGGACAAGTTGTCACATTATGTCCAAAAAACTCCAGCCTCCCAAATTCTAATTATAAATTCCGATAAAAAAACAGACTATCTAATTTGAACATGACTTAACCATCGTTGTCATTTCATGAAGACCTTTAAAGCAGGCAGAATAGTAAGGTTTGGCCATTCATTTTGCTTGATTTAGAAATTAGTGATCATTACCATTAAATGAAATTCAGATTTAGACCATATTTTTATCTCTAAAATACCCTTTCCATCCAACCAATCTATCACACCTGCTGTCGAGTTGGGCCTCACGTTGGGCATTGTGCTTGTGCTGCCTTTGATCATCTCTCTTAGTAGGGTTATTTCTACCCCATGATACTCATGCACGACTGTAGTTTGAGAATTTTAGTCCACGCCTTTAATTCAACAGAATAGAGCTTTTGTAAACCACATGTATTGAAAATTCCACACCATTCTCATGTAGGAGTCCCATAGGTAAAAAAAGTGTTCTCTTATTAAACAACCTTCAATTATATATAGTTATATACACCTGTTATTGCCATCCATACCTTAGATGATTCATCTGGGTGCACTCTTAATATTAAGTGGGGATCTGTAGAATATTTCCGGGGTTTCCTGCATCAATTCAAACTTAGCTTGGTTTTTTATCAACATTGTATGAAGATGACTATAATTATTTGCTGATTCGGTTACAGTTGCATTGAAGAAGGGTCGTGATATGATCATATGACTAAAGGACACGTGAGAGACTTTTCATAATTCATGAGCCAACAGACAGGCCACGAGGTGTGCTTAACTTCCAAATCTACAACTGATGTTGTGATCTAAAGGCACCAGAACAAACCTTCCCAAGAAACAACCATCTTCTAATCATATTTTATCTCATATAATAATAACAGTAAGATTCATTTCTCATTCATTATTGCCGACCTCATTGTTTATAATGGATTGCTTTTGATGATAGGGATATATGTATGATATGCGCATCATCATGTTATACATTATACTATTTTTAACTACTCTCAAGTTAAGACAACAAGGTGTTGCTCAGCTAGTCAGCAACCCGCATGTCACTATCTCTGGATAAATCACTTTTCCTACGTACGTGGGTTAATCTTTTCACTATGTGAGCTCTTTTGTGTGAAAAAAAAAAAAAACTCTCAAAATGCATTTTCTATATATATTATAGTGTATGTTCATGTTAAGCTAAATCAATCACTATGGAAGTTTTATTAGTTATGCCTGCATAACGGCTAGTGTCGCAATCTTGTTCTACTACAAATTCCACCTCTGACGAATATTCAGGAGCTTTTCTCTACTACAAGTTTCATCTCTAAAAAAAAAATTGAGGAATTTTTTCAAGATATTATTAAAAATATTAAGAATAGAAAATCTTCACCTGTGCATGCACTCCTGTGAGAGCATGCTGGACTGTCACCAAAGGTGGGACCTCTAAATTTCAATGGGCATTAATCCAAGTGCGACTAATTGACACCACCAATGTACTGTGTGACCCACCTCAACCAAGATGGTAACATTATCTTTTAGTTGTTTTAAATGTTTTTTCATATACTATTTTTTAAATTTTTTCTGGGGTCTTTCTCCTATCGTATTTGGGAGAAATCAAAACCATGTCAGTTTAGGTCACTGGTTAGGTGTCACATGTGTCAATTTTCTTGGAATCTGGGTTCTGTAAAAAAAGGCAAAAAGCTGGATTCCCATTGTTTTTGTTGGAAAGAAGAATGAATTGACTCAAAAAAACAAGAAAGTGTTCATTGAAAACCCTACGTGGCATGTTACCAAACAGTGAAACTAAGAAGGATGAGGTGGTGGGCCTCTCGCAGAGGAGCATGTGGGGCTCAGGGTTTTAAAATAGTGCATGGCTCTGTTTCTTGTGCATGTGGGGGGCACTGAACAGAAACCGGAAATCAAGGCCTTCGCTCTTTCCTTATCTCTTCCATGTTCTTTGCTTTCCAATCCTTTTCTATTGTTTGTTTGATGAATATTTATTTCTAAGGTGCTGAAACATGATAAAATTCTTTTGGGTTGACTGATATGCTTGTAAAGTAAGTGCAGGTAATCATCCGATCCGTACGTTTTGAGAAGTTGAATTACTAGTAAATTACAGTTATTTTATATATACTGACCGGTAGTTAATCCCAAGAGATTGGCCGAGTGGTCAGGGTCACGGTTCTTCCTTTTTTTTAGAGCTAGAAGTCTTGGTACCAACTCTCGCTCCCCCTATTCAGGAACTGAAGGTTGAGTCCACTTGTATGACTACCTGCTGGCCACAGAGGTTTTGCCTGACCTTGTCTGGGTGCAGAGGGATTGGTCCAGCCCAAAATATTAAGAATCATCTCTTAGAAAAAGAAAATATATTGACTAGTAGTTGATAAAGATAATCATATATAATTAGATTAAAAAGTGAGCTGAACAATCAAGTTTCAAACATCCAAATGGGCCTTTTGGAATGGATTCTTTTGAGAGTTGGGCATACATTGAAATTCGTCCCATATGTAAAGCCGCGAGAGAGACAGTGCATATGAATTAAAATGTGTTTTCAACCGTTCATTTCGTGAAATAAATTACCTCAGATGAAAGGAGGAAGTTCTGATGGCTTCGCCTTGGAAGTTACCTCTTTGCTTCTGGAAGCAAGAAAAGGGTGAATGTTCTCTTATGAGCAGCAGGCTGCAGGTGAGCAGTACGGCTGGTAAGGTCCATTCAAATGAGCCGCTACTAATTGGATGAGTGTAGATGGAAATGCCTCTTATGGAGAAATGAAAGTTAAATAGGGATATCAAGTGGGCCGTGCTGGCCCGGCTCGCCAGTCAACGGGTCGTGGCACGGCACGGCCCATGACGCGGGCCGTGCTGAGCAGGCCAGCTGGCCCGTTTGGCACGGCCGCCAGCCTAGTGGGCCAGCCCTTGCAGCCCACAGCCCGCTAGCACGGCCCGCCCAACGATCAGCCCGCCAGCCCGGCCCGCCAGCACGCCCAACAGCCAAAAAATGACTATTTTTAAAAAAAATACCATTTTACCCCCCCCAACAGCTATAAAACGGTCATATAAGGGGTATTTTGTATCATTTTTCATTATACTAAGTCTATAAATACCCTAACCCTCCCATTCTCATTCCTCACCAATTACACACTCATTTCTCACCAATTTACACAACTCTCTCATTCTCTAACTCTCTCTCAAAGCATTCAACTCTTTCACTCTCTCTAAGAAGTTTTTGGAGGACCAAAGATCAAGTCATCAAGAGACAAGATTAAAGGGGCCTTCAAAGATTTAGAGGTATTTATAATATTTAGATTTGAGATTCCATATATATAAGTTTATATTATATTACATTAACTCTCATTTTCTCCCCTTTCTTATAATAAATTATCACAAAAGAAGGCTATTAGCATATTACTGTTATTATTTATAAATTTATTCTTTTGAAATATGGCTAGAAGATTTCCCACAGAAGCTTCTTCCGTTAATTTAGAGGTAGAAGAAGATTTTATTGAATTACAAGATGAAGTAGGTAATTTACCACCCCCCTTTCCTCAGAGTTCCCATAAACCAAACAAGAGGAGTAGAACTTCAGCAGTTTGCGATATATATACAAGGTATGATGTTATTGAAAATGAAAAGAATGTTGAAAAGGCAAAATGCACATTGTGTGGTACGATTTATAGTGCCCAGTCAAAAGGAGGTACCGGCCATTTGTCAAGACATAGGAAAACATGTTTACAAAAGCATAAGCCAGAGAATGCAGGGACAGGGGGGCCTGGTTCACAAACCCAAATTTCTACTACTGGTGGTGGTAGTACTAGTAGCAGTTTGGATTTTTTTTCTTTTAATGCACAAAGTGCTTGACAAAGTCTTGTTAAAATGATTGTTTTATCCGAATTACCATTTGCTTTTGTTGAAAATGAGTTTTTTGAACAATGGGTCCAGCAATACTGTCAACCACAATTTCACAGCATTTCAAGAAATACAGCCAGAAATGATGCTATTAGACTCTGGCAGGAAGAGAAAATAAATATAAAAAACTATTAGACTCTGGCAGGAAGAGAAAATAATTTGAACCACTCAATCATTTGTCAAATGTTTGTATAAGTTTAAATGTTTAGAAAAGTAACTATTGAAAAATTAATGTCTATTGATCGAAAATCAAATTCAAACCCATGTCGTTACGGACTTACGCTTACGTTACGCCGTTACGGTAATTATATCAGTCTATCAAAAAAAAAATGGCCCGCTAGCCCGCTCCAGCCCGCACGGCCCGCTCCAGCCTGCCCCACTGTGGGCCGTGCCGTGCCAGGGGTTTTCCCTGGCGGGCCGTGTCGTGCCGGCCCGTTAACTGGGGCGGGCCGTGCTGGCCCGGCCCATGGCACGGGCGGGCCTGATTTTTAGCAGGCCGTGCCGTTGACATGCCTAAAGTTAAATGAAAAGCTAGCCCTACCAAAATTATCCTAGACTTTAATTCAACGGCCTTAAAAATTTAATTACATTTTAATCATAAATCTTCTTGAAATTCAATCCAACGGTGAGTGAAGGTTTAAGTGTCATATTAGGCATGATATTAAATTATGGGATGACAACATTATCAAAGGGGCTACACTAATCAAAGGTGGGTCTAAGTAGGTCCCACAAAGGGAAGAAAAAAAAAATGCCCCAAAAAAATGCCCCACTAGATTATCTTAATCCTTGATTTAACAGCCTAAAAATTTAACGGCATCTTAACCATAGTTCAACGGTGAGTGAAGGTCTTAAGTGTTGTATTAGGCATAATATTAGATTATGGGATGACAAAATTATCAAAGGGGCTTCACCGACCAATGGTGTGCCAAAGTGGGTCCCATAGTGCTGGACTCACCCCCACAAACAACGCACGATACTAATTAGTGAAGGAATTTTCTCAGGACCACCCCTTTTACAGCCATCCATATTTGTTTTCATTTGGAGGCTCACCTGTGATTAATTTCAGTCCTTCTCCACCTTTTCCTCTAATTTGTTTTGTTCAGGGAGATGTAGGTAGAGCTAAATTTAAAGAATTGATCAGCCTAATATTGTCCATAGCCCTTACCCATGTACAAAGCTGTTCACCCATGTCTCCTCATGAATCAATGAGGGCCCAAAGGCAGTGGTTCCGAAAAAACGCCTGGGGCTGGATGCAATGAACCATTTATAAAGGAAAGGAAAAGAAAAGAAAAAACAGAAAATCACACACACACATAGACACAAAAAGGATCTGGGCTTAGAAACAGCACCGGAGGAGGCAGGTTTGGATTGATAGGCTCATTGACCACTCTTACTTAGTATGGTCACAATCAACAAATCCAGTGCTGATACAACAGTTACCAATCAAGGATTTGTAGGGACAGATTACAATTGCATCGTACAGTCCGGAGCTGCTAGACGATGCATGGAAGCAAAATTAGCGCACTTAGAACAAAGGAAAGTAGAGATTAGGTTTACTTTTCATTTACCCACCCACCCACCCACCCTGCCCACAATTAGGCCCTAGGATTCTCACGGTCGACACGTGTTCAAGAAATGGTCCCATATGGCCTTTAGCATGGTGCTCATGACCTAAGTGCATAGAGCGTGGGGGTGGGGCTGGGGCGGGGGCGGGGGCGGGGGCGGGTAAACGGTGAACTTTAAAATAATTATATATCCAGAGGACCTCCAAAGCACTTACTTAATATAGTACTTGTGGGTTTTTAAATAATTAACTAATTGGAATAAGTATATCTTATCTATATATTCAAATATAAAAAACGAAGAAAGAATTTAACTATGCAATTTTATCACAAAAAATAGATAATAATTAATAATTCAGAAAAAGTTTCTTCATTCAAAAGATAAATGTTAAGCTTACAGAATAAGAAAATACACACAAAAAAAATCAAGAATTTCGCACGATTTGCTCCATATTCGGCCGAACTGCGCTTCGAGGATGTCGAACCGCGCTCCAAGAACGTTGAAACCTCGCTCCAAGGACGGTTCCGCTCCGAAAACGGCAATCCGCGTTTTCGAAATGGAATCAAAAAGGCTAAAAGGAGGTTCTGAGCACTAAGCTCATGACAGCTAAAATCTAATTTATCCTTTGTACAGCCCATCTTATTGTGATCAAAGCCACTCATATCAAATGAACCCTCTATATAAGCGTTGTTTCAAATTTGACTTCAACGGAAAGACATACCAAGACCATGTTTGGTATCTCTACTCTTTTTCTGAAAAACCCAGTAAAAGTAGAGCCATAAAAAAGAGCATACAAAGAAGAGGCCAAAGCTCTATTTTTCAGTTGCCCACTTTTTGAGTGTTTGGATTTTAGAGGATTTGCATCTAAATGTCTAAAACGGACAGAGGCCAGAATGTTGTACCAAACGCTCATATTTTCAAAACCTCTGTCCGCTTTAGACATTTAGACAAGTAGAGGCTGGAAATAGAGGTGCCAAACATGAGCCAAGTTGGATTGATTGTAGAGAATATTTAATATATTCAGCTTACAATTAATATGATCGCTAGTCTCAATATGATTGAATTGAAATTAGCTATCCAAATCATATGAGCGGGTTTAACTTACACGAAGGTAGGTCCCATACGTAATAAATCATGTTTAACTGCACTAGGCACCATTATAATATATTAAGCTGGAAGGTTTTGGATTTAATTTTTACTTTACTTTTTAATTTTGACCAGAAGTTATTTTTTATTTTTACAACTACTAGCAAGTTATTTTCGATTTCTACAACTGCAAACATACTCTCCCTCCACTTTCCACTAATATACTTCCCCTATTTATGAACTTCCATCTTCTCCCTTTCTAACATACATAGAAACTTTTATAGAAAGAAAAAATACATAGAATCCTATCTCTTCATGCATATCCGTGATTAGTACGAGTTTTTGTGCTAGTACTTACTTACTTGGAAAACAAGTAATAGAGATTTGTGGTGCGCACCCTGATAATAGGCCTTTTCATTTCTTTTATGATGTGGATATCTATGATGCCTTTAACCCAATAGGATTAATTCTCCGAATGACTCCCACTTAACCCATACAAATGTACAAACCCTGATAGTAGGCCAGTTCAGCTGAACTTGTGTTTTTTTAATTTTGATGTTAAGAGCAGGGGCTGTAATTTTTTTTATAAACAAGAAAGAAAATATAAGAAAAAGAGCAGGGACTGTGGTAGTACCGTAGTAGAACCAACTTTGAGCCCAATTGGGAGGGAATGCGGCTCCAAGTTAGGCTTTTGGAGAGTAAGCGTTAATTGAACATATAGCCTTTTTTGTCACACTCACACCGTGGCGAACCCAATGGCCCACTTGAATGCAATTGGGTTGGGCATCCACAGCTTCTATTCATACATTGGATAAGCCTCCAAATTAAAGCAAAAACCTGAATTACAAAATCACCGCGACTGTTAGGTTTATGGGTTTTGGCTCGTTTTGTAGGCCCAATGTAATTAGGGTTCAAGGGTAGTTTAGTATTTGATGAAAACGCCTGCAAATCTCGCCAAGGTGGAGATTTGTTAGGTTTATGGGTTTTGGCTCGTTTTGTAGGCCCAATGCAATTAGGGTTCAAGGGTAGTTTAGTATTTGATGAAAACTATATATTATCCTTTTGGTTGTAACCCTAGTAGTAAGGGAGAAAACTCTGATTAGTGAAAACTAAGAAGAAGACGAGCTTTGTCCGTGGACGTAGGTGTGAAATCACCGAACCACGTAAAACTGTATTCTCCTTCTTTGTGGCTTGTTTGATTGCTTGTTGATCGCACGCTTCCGCACACACGATCACAACAGCAACCTCGTAGTAGTCTGTCCACTCGGGTCTATTTAGCTACTTTGGAATACAGCTCAATGTATCTTTGTATCTTCTGCAGTTCAGAAAATATATATCTTTTCAATAAAAGAATGTATATGAGCCAAAAAAAAAATTATTTAATCAATTTCAGCATGGAAACAGGTAAAAAAAAACTGTACAATACAATAATGGGACAAAAGAGAGAGAGTGAACTTCAGAGAGTAGTTCCACAATCTTCTAGCATTTTCAATTGGACAGGGATCATCTGCAGTTTAGATATGGATCCCCTACTGCTGCTGCAGGAGAACGTCCTCCATGCAGGCGTAGGACATGTGGAGGAGAGTAGTGCAGATTGATCCTATCATATACATATATGCAAAAACGAGGTTTGTTGGACATTTTCACTAGTTTGATTTAATGTCATGAAATGAACATTTAATAGATAAAGGATGAAGTTTTATTTATTTTTACTGAGTTGGCCCAGTAGTCAAGAAAGTGGAAGTAAACATATCCTTTCAGGGATCGATCCCTGGAGGGCGTTGTGGAAGCGTTTGTGCTATCCATGGCAACACCCTATGATACCCGATGAAGTTTTAATCTTTTCCATTCATTTTTTAGCTTTAGATTACACAGCCCACAAAAACTGAAGGATCTGATATTTTGTAGATTGCTGAATTCCAAAGCTTTCTTGTTATTAGTATGGAGAGTGAGTTGTATAAACTCTATTATGCATCCTATTTTGAAAAAAATAAAAAGAGGTAAAGTGCATTCGAAAGAATTAAAAATCTACATCATTCCAAAATAGAACATAGTACAAAGTTTTGTAGGTCTAAGCCTACTAGATGCAAAATTACTTTGGATTTAGTCATATGGAAAAGATCAGGTCATTGGATATTTTCTACCCTTAAAATGAAGTCAATGAACAGACATTCTGAACAGATACTTTGCTGCTCATTATCCATCTCATGCCTTTGGTTCAAACATGTGGCACCAGGCCCACTTCAAATTCGAAGGGCAATTGGCCTTCAAACACCGCATGCCATATCTCTTGTTATGAAAGCAGAGAGTTTCCTCGCC
This sequence comes from Litsea cubeba, assembly GCA_012931725.1. Taxonomy (NCBI): domain Eukaryota; kingdom Viridiplantae; phylum Streptophyta; class Magnoliopsida; order Laurales; family Lauraceae; genus Litsea; species Litsea cubeba. Next base: position 30,480,258 of record CM022945.1, on the reverse strand, counting down.
ATAGGTTCCAGAGAATCCCGATAGTATTGCCTTTGCAGAAAACAAACTATATTTCATAATAAAGATAGCCACGCAGATCCAAGATATTCCATAAGTTAGAAACTATGCTTACTGTTCTTGACAAATGAACACCATGTGGTGGACCTATGGGCTTATGACCATGCATAGAAAGATAATGTTGAATAGTGGAGGTTTTGGATGGTAACCTGGTATTATTTAATTTGACATGAGCTCTCACCATGTGAACATTCATTTTAGACAATATATATGTTCAGGGCAGAACTACACGGTGCCCGTCTTTGTACGCTCGAACCAAGTCCCAACCCAACTCTAGATCCAAAAAGACCCTGTTTTTGGGTTCTAAAGTTATACATAACGTTTCACGATTACTGACATTCACATATTCATTCAACGTGTGAGAATAGAGCCATTAGAGGCTCTTTTGTGGTCACATCTTTGAGCCCATATGGGCTCCCACATCAACACCCTGTCTCTGATCAAGTCATGAATAATGGATGAATGATACAGAAAAAGATCGACTTCCATGTATAGTGAGTGTATACATGTCAAGAAGACCTGGCTAAGATACAGACTTTTCTTTAAGTAGTGTGAGCGATCCATCACAATCAATCAATCTACAGGCGCCCAGGAGCATCATCGTTGACGATAGAAATGGCCCCTATCTCCTTCTCTATCATATATAGGCACGTCTAAGTTTGATACAATACAAATGCAATGTTGATAGCTAGCTATCAAGTCCATATCATCGAGTCATTCAAAGTCCTAGACCCACATGAGAAAGCTCCTTTCCAACGGCTGAAAGCTCCTTCACGACACTCACACATGGATTGCTGTCACTACTTGCAGATAGTGTGGCATTTGCTACTCTCTCATCATCATCATCATCTCCTTTGTGTGGTTGCTTCTCTCTCCATATATCTGTGGTTTGTACCAGTTCTTAGCCATTACTAACTGTAACTGCTGCTGCTGCTGCCACCCATAAAAAGAAGAAAACAAGAGAGGAAGAGAGAAATTGAGAGCCCATCGACAGTCCATTTAAGTGTCATTAAAGGTGTGTCCCACCATCACTTGCTATGCAGAGAGGTAATACAACGCCCCACCCATATGTTTGTACGGTTGGTTTCGAGCATCGGTTTGAACTTGTGGGGCCCACAATTTAGTGATCGGATAGATGATAAGATGGGGCCCACCGCAGTAGGGGAGATTCTGAGATGCGGGATCAGTCCGGTTGTCGGCCTTGCTTTATTTTTCACTGAATATGACGTCTTCCTGTATTTTTCATTTTGAAGACCTTCAACTGAGGAGGAGGTAGATCTATTTGATCGGTGCAGACGAAAAATAAGTAAATGAAATTTAAATAAGATTTTTACGTGAGTTTTGGGGGCTAATGCAGGAGTTTTATGTGAATTTTCGAATTAGAGTCAAAACTTTCAATATGATTTTAGAAAAGGATCAAGGTCCAATGGATGCGACTGCCTCCACATGGATATACTTAGGTCCGCCCCTTTCTACGATGGATAAGCCATACGAAGTAGGGCTGTTGGCATCAAATAATGCATTGCATCAAGTGTTGGGTCCAACTTCAACAGGTGGAGATAAAGAAAGAAAAATCTACAACTTAAGTATGTAACTAGCTCTACGCGGTTAGTCCCTCACTTCATGATGGTGCATGGAGCTCACCTGATCCTAGCTATCCAATGAATCTATGATGGAAGCAGTTTCACTTGGATCGGAGGAATGCTCACCGTTGGATGAAATGCATTTTTCTATGACAAAAGAATTCTAGTTGGATACTTGTTTTATGATTTAGAACTAGTTACTTACATTTTACTGCAATTGGTATACCCCAATTGTATTTCTAATCTCCTTATTAGAAATAAAGCTTTAACCTTAAAACAAACAAGTTAAGGGGGGCTGATTCCATTTAGTAGAGCTCTTTTGACAAGCGGGAGAAGCCAGAAGCCTAACAATTACAGGTTTTTTAGATCAAAACAACACTTGAAATATTGTAATGCATAAATGCCCTCGACCATTTCTCTCAACACCAAATATTTTCTAGTTGAAATTGGTTTTTTAGAAAACAACCCTCTATTAAGCTATATTTTATATTCTTACAAAACACTCTAAGGGTGCGTTTGTTTGTGCGGCCCTGAGTTGCCGTGGAAATTAAGAGAGGAGACAGTCTAACGCCTTTCTCAATCTGTTTGGGTGCAACAAGCTTTCCTCTCTTTCGAGATTTTTGGCGCCTTGTTTCGTCTAGGTTTTCCCTTCTAGCGAGCATCCGCATTTCCCATCACCCCCCTTCGGAAAGCAAGGTTTTCTTTTCCGCGGTGCTGCACAAACAACCCCTAATGTGATAAGAGTCTTTTTTATAATTTTACCAAATACCTACATTAATTGTAGATTAGAATTTAAAAAAATCTTTTATTTTAGACCTTAATCAAATAATTAGCTCTTGTTAGATGAGACTAGAGTTTACAAACGGCCCCTTAATCTATCTTTTATCTTGTTTGTTATGGGATGATGTGTCACTATGGTGGTAGAGGGGAAATCACAACCCTTGTAGATTCAATATTAGTATTTTCATTATTGGCATTATTGTTACTCTTATTATTATTAGTTTATTGAAACTCATGCACCTATATACAGCGCTTCACATGTCCCTAACCAGATGACCAAATGCGTATCACTTTCAAATCTTTAGATTTATTAAAAATGAACCTAATAATTTATGGGTGGCAAATGGGTTTGAGAATTCACGGTTGCACAACTGATTACCCAACATTAGCTTGATCCATTTACGTTTCAGGTTGAAAATGTCTACTTCAACCTTGAATACCGACTTGGGTTGGTGGGTTGAAGTGAAATAAGTTCGGTCCCAAAGTTTGGTTGGTGGTCGGACTCGACAAAACCCTACTAGTTAATCAATTAGGCCCAAATCTCGACTCAGATGAGTCAAGTCAGTAATCGCCACTCTTAATTACCTAGTATAATTAGACTGAGCTGGGCTCAAACTTGACATCTGGCCATAGGCCAAAGCATTTGGTGGAAGATCAAATGGGCTATTTTTTTGGCAGGTCTTGTGGTAGCCCGGTTCAGACCATATAGTACACCCTATTCATTTGGATGGTTTTATCTATTTCACAGGACATTGAATGCTTCCCAACTTCAGTTGTGTTGAACCACTATTTCAACACATGGTTATTGCTTTGTAGTTTGTACACCCCTTTTTCATACTCTATTAAAGCGATGGTATAATCTATCTGATCATAGAAAAGGTCAGGTGCTGGTAATATAATATTGCCCACGTAGTCTTCCTATCCTTTACTAAAACACAACCTAACTTTCGATGGTAGATACTTGTCCCCATCTCTCCCCAAGCATTTATAAAGAATGTGAAGAAAGGAAAAAAAATTCAAAATAGATACCCAAGAAATTACTTTAGTTTTTGGGAATGAATGTGTGTTTGTACTATCTGAGAATCGATAAAGTGATAGAGAGAGAAAAAAAAATATTTTTGAGCAACACACTATTTTAAAAGAAGAAGAAGTGAACTAATTCTCCGAGTTTGAGAGGATTCCGATTTCTTATAAACGATGTAGGATAGATATAATAATAATTCTTCTCTCCTATTGAAACGTAGTAGTACTGGGTTCATGGATTGTTCACAAGGTCATTTGGAAGTTAATTCTCATCACATGTAGGTTTGGAGTTTTATATAAGAAGAGATCAGTAACATTGGAAGAAGGTTATAAATACTTGTCAAAGTAATTTTAGATTATCTATTCTTGAATAAAATTAGTTTTGAAGAGAGAGAAAGCTCCAATGAATTGTGATGACATTTGGAAGTGGACTTCTTTAAACTGAAAGTACCAAACGGCCCGCAAGAAGCAAGCACCAAAGCTATAAATTGTAGAACAAGTAACTTTTGCACTTGCATTTTTCTGACTTGTTATCAAACAGGCACCTCAATGTGGAAAGCAAGAAAAGAAAATTATTGTATGCAAATGTACTTCTGTCTGACGATGGTTGTTGAACAAAGGATATATATGTGTCATGTGCGTACGGAGGCATAGTCTAAAAGATGATCAAATCTCATCTGTTAGTTATTTTGTCAAGTCCAAGTTTGCGAATTAAGCATGTGCCTGTCCCATCCAGAATGATTTTGAATAATGGAAACTTTACAAAAATAAATAAATAAATAACATCTCCTTAGAATTAGATACGAAAAATATTGACTGTAGAGGACTTTTCAATATTCATTGGACGTTTTCTTTTATTTGACTTTTTTTATCCTTATTCATTAATATAAATAATAAAGCAGACATTAATTGTGATTTTATATATATATATATATATTTTTTTTCCTCTTCTTCTCCCCCTCTATATCTCTTTTTTTTTACTCAGTTCATCATCATCTTGTTTTTTTAAGAACTTTCTTAGTTTAATTTGATATAATGAAGGCAGTGTTTATAGACGGGATGTTATTTTCTTTTATTGCCCATTTATGGATCCAGACCTTCCGTGTATTCATGGGCGCATCCTACGTTTTTACATATAAATTTCAATATAACGCTCAGCAAAAAAGAAATAAAAAGTGGTCGGAGGATTTTATTATGTGAAATTATGATCTATAAGGACCTTTTTCGTGCACGGTTTATCTAAGGAAATTTCTCCCATACAATCCTTAAAATTTAATGAAGATTTTAAAAAGAAAACCACAATTTTCCAACGACTGCATTCATGAGAATGGCCCTATAGGGCCTATACAACTGCTAATCGATCTAAGCACATCAGACATCTGCTCTATCCTCTTTTCTTCAAGAAAAAAACAGAAAGGGAACAAAAGCTGAGAGGATATCTACAACTACAGTTATATAGATGCTGACTTCTCTCCCATCATTGATTGTGGGTGGCGATAGGGACGAGACGATCCAGGGTCAAGGAACCGCCACGTGTGTCCATTTAGCAATGATTGATTAAAGTGGGCCATTAGTCACAAGTGGGGTTAGGATTTGGTTTTAATTGGAGGTGCGTGTTGTGTGCCCCCTCCACATATAGCATGCATCTCTCTTCCTCCTGCCTCTTCTTTTGACATGGATGCCATAAAAAGTGCAGGTGAGAGATTGCCGACAGTATTATGGTTACTACAATAGTGCTGTTTAAAGTGAAGTGGTGGTACTGGTGGGTGAGTGGGTCTACTGGCTGATCAGAAGAGGCCATGGATTGAAATTTTGAAAGTTGCCTTCTAAACATGTGATGGGAAAATGGATTTTAATTACAAGTGCAAAGTTTAATTTGTAAAAAAAAAAAAAAATTATATATGTAAAATGTTACGTACATATGTGAAATATATTATCATGTTTGTCAAAACCATCACTTTAAGTGAGTAAATGAATATATCCAATGATTTTACATGTACTTAATTTTATTTATTTCTTTGACATTGTGATAAATTTATCAAAATCCATGAAGGATTAAGAAATGAAACTAAACATTCTGGTATTTACCATTTATACAAGAATACTAAATGGTTTGAATTATGAATTGAGGGCCCATAGAGTGCAAAAAATTAAAACCATAGGTTGGAACTTTTCACAAATTATGAAGATTTAATTTAATCAGCTTTAAGATCATGTATCTTATTAAATCAATAAACAAAATTCTTTACATGTGAGAACTTTAGTGTGTAAATGGCCTTATTCAAACATCATTTTCTTCTTAAAAAAAAAAACCATTATCATACCTCATTTATGCATAGTGCAAATAAATCTGAAAATGCCAAACCATTATACATATGTATATATGTAAATGATTGCTAACAAACCATTTAACAAGCTGCAGGTTACAAACGCTACAGCAACATGGATCTAAATCCAACCAACCCAATTTAGTGCGCATGTGTTTGGTGGTCGAGCTTTTGTATTTTTGCATGTTATGTGCAAAGCTCTTCACCAAAAGACAAAATAAGATGCAAAGCTGTTTTCACTTTTCTCTCAAGCTCTCCAATTTAGGCTACCAATGGACAGTTAGAACCAGCTAATTCAGTACAAATCTTGGGTTTTGCCTAGTGGGACACACAAAACTTTGGGTTATTTTGAAGTGTTACTGTCACGATCCGGTCCCGAGATTTGATTAGCTCGGACAGACCTCGAGTCGCGAACTCATACTTACTCCCGTAAATTCCGAATTAACTAAAAGCTAAAACGAAATTCACAAGGGATATCAATACAATACCTGTCAACTGTATACAATTGCGGAATATATATACATTGACGAAATTACAATACATAAGTTCAGTACTATGATCAAGGAAGTCAACCACCGTATATTTAATATAATACGGAGACTTCACTTACATTCCAAAACTATATACATTCAAAATTAGTCTTTTTGCACTCCGCGATCATATCCACTCGATTAAACCTCCTGGAGGTATCGGGCGGGCATCCTCCGCTGGCGGTGCGGCCTCAGCAGAACCGGCACGGGCATCTGGGCCTGTGACATTCATCCATAGTACCATGAACACGACGGTTCAACAAATACACACATGTTTATGATAGTTCTAACTATCACATAATTCATTGAAACAATTTAGTTCATATTACAATTCATTTATAATAACGGATCCAGTAATATCAGTAAGTTGATATCTACTTGGACACTCTTTATGCAAGGGTTGTCAAATGGTATGGAATAAGTCAGTGTCTTGATCAGAGATCACTAACTTCCACGAGGTTCCGGAACACCTCAAACATCTACTGCAGCAGAAATGGTTCATTATGCAATTTATATTCAATGTAATTCATTCACAATTTCACATGGTAACTAACCAATGGTTATCAGACGTCTAAGCCAAACAAATGAGTGAAACATTCATTTTCCAATACACGTACTATTTTTTATGAATATCATTTAAATTGTGTATTCGGAAACTTGAGTTTACACCTATGAAGGCTTATACATTAACAATCTTCAGCCTGTATACATTAGGCCTCAAATCAGATAATTTTCACGATTTCCTGCACAGCGTCGGTTGGCCTATCGGTCAGCCCATCGGTCGACCGATGGCTTCCTAACGGTCGACCGACGACGCGTCGGTCAGAATTCCAGCGAGTCAGAATTCCCTGAATTCTGAACTACTTTTACACTATCGGTCGACCCATCGGTCGACCGACTACACTACGTCGGTGGACCGACCCATATCGGTCAGAATTCCAGAGAACTGGAATTCTCTGAAAAACAACAGGTTTCAACCTGTCGGTTCGTTTGTCGGTTCGTCGGTCGACCTGTCGGTCGACCGATGGCCACCCAAAAGCTCAGTTCGAGCTTCAGGTTTCTGAAGCCAATCTTCTGGTTTCTTGGCCCAAATGAGTTCTAATGACGCATAAACATCACAAAGCATAAAAACAAGTAAGTACTTGCCTCTCTTGATGATTTGAGGAAGAAAAACCACTTTGATAGCTTACTATTTGAGATCAAAATCTCTCCAAGCCAAACTTCTTTCCCAAAACCCTTTTCTTAAAATCCACTTATAATTTTCCTCTTTAAGCTTTTACTTGCAAAACTTCCAATACAAAGAACCAAGAATCAAGAACGAACTCAAAGTCTGTGAGTTGAACTCACAGACCAATTCACAAAATCTGTGCTGGAACAAGGCATGACTAGCACCTGGATTCTGTGCTGGACAATAACATGTAAGCCATGTGGATTACTTTGCCACTTCATGCAACTAAATTGATGATGTGAGGACATGTGCTGGGACACCCATGTTATAACATGTGGATTCACATTTACAAGTTCACCCTTTTTATAACATTTATTTCCATTTGAGTCTTCTTAAGGTTTAAATTCATTAATCATATTTAAGATGACTAGTCACTCTTTGTTTGTATTAAGCTTGATTAATTAGTACTAATCAAGATTAACTCGGGGATGGGGTGTAACATTTCCCATAAACTTTAAAAATCATTCGGTCCTCCGAATGCAAAATCAATTCAAATCATAAACGGAATCAAAGCGAAAACCAATTTTTTTATGTGACTTGATTGATTTATGACAAATCTATAGAATCTCAATTCAGCTTAAGATTCTCGTACTTAACAATTAGCCTTAATTCTTCGCGAGTCATTTATACCAACTATCACATCAAAATTATTCGTAGTAGGTCTATTATCTACAAGAACAGTACCTTCAACTTCATTGATTGCAACGTCAGTCTGTTCTCTATTGACTGCATAAGCCAATCCAACTGCCTGTGGCCTATTAGGCTGCTGTTGTCTCTGATATAGACGTTGCTGACCGTGTTGCTGTTGTTGCTGCTAGTGGTTGTCCTGGAGGAGCAGGCAAAGCCAATCTCTGAGGAGGTACAGGCAGTGCTACTTGTCCTTGATTAGGCTGTTAATAAAAGGTTCTATCATCTCTCCTCCTCTTTGGACACTGTACCATCTTGTGTTCTAGAGAACCACAAACCAAGCAGGCCCCGGTAGTCCTCCAACACAACTCAGTTCTGTGAGTCTTACCACAAGTCTCACAAATTGGCTTGTTCTCTTGACTATCAATACTATCATCCCTATTATTCTTTTGTTTTTGCTTTTTATTCTTGGACTGTTCTCCCTTCTGGTTCCATGAATCACTACTTTTCTGAGTAGTGTTTACAACATCTTTTTCTCGTTGTATCTCTTCAGCGGTATAGGCTCTATCCAAAACAGCATCAAACGTAGTAGGTATCTGACCAGCTACTACTACTGTCTTGTATTCTGGGTTCAAACCTATAATAAACCGTTTGATCTTCTTCTCCTCAGTATTCACCAAATCAGGAGCATACTTGGATAACTTGAGGAAGGTATCCACATACATAAATACAGTCAGCTGACCTTGTTTCAAATTAAGGAATTCTGCTTCCTTTTGCTGCTGCACATGTTCTGGTACAAACTTTCTTTGAAAGTAATTTCTGAAAGTTTCCCAGATTCCTTCTTCTGGCAGTGTCCTAAATGTGTCCTTGACACTTCTCCACCACGTGTTAGCTGATCCTCTTAGCATAGAGGGGGTCAGCGAGACTTTCTGCCTAAGAGTGCAGACAACTGTATCAAGCACATCCTCGATGTGTTCCAGCCATTCGTCGGCTTGCATCACATCTTCAGTGCCTTGGAACTCAGTAGCTCCTCTCTTACGGAAATGCTCATAAAGGACATTAGGATCCTTTTCTTTGTTCTGATTCACCACCTGATGTTCAATATGCTGTTGAACTGGTGATGACATCTACATCTGAGCCTGCATCTGGCTCTGAGTCTCTATCATCCTGAGCATCTGAGCATGCATACCAGCTTGAGCCTCTTGACTCTTCGCTAGTTGTTCATTACTCAACATCAACTGGGCTTGCATGCTCATCTGTGCTTCATGGCTCTTTGCCATCTGCTCTAGAATAGCAGCGAACTTAGCATCGGTCTCAGATATAGGAGGGGGTGTGACTGCTGTAAAGTCATCATGCCCAGATCCTGATCCAGAAGCCATGCTGGAAAACAACACATACGGAAGGTAAGAGTGATATCTCCACACTTCCCTCAATATCAATCACATAAGTGAAAGCAGTAAACACAAATCTATTCAAGATTTGTTACGGACTTAACGTTCCTCACATCGTTTATAAAGTTCCTAAGTCTTTTAACTTAATGCTCTGATACCATACGATAAGTATGTCACGACCCGGTCCCGAGATTTGATTAGCTCGGACAGACCTCGAGTCGCGAACTCATACTTACTCCCGTAAATTCCGAATTAACTAAAAGCTAAAACGAAATTCACAAGGGATATCAATACAATACCTGTCAACTGTATACAATTGCGGAATATATATACATTGACGAAATTACAATACATAAGTTCAGTACTATGATCAAGGAAGTCAACCACCGTATATTTAATATAATACGGAGACTTCACTTACATTCCAAAACTATATACATTCAAAATTAGTCTTTTTGCACTCCGCGATCATATCCACTCGATTAAACCTCCTGGAGGTATCGGGCGGGCATCCTCCGCTGGCGGTGCGGCCTCAGCAGGACCGGCACGGGCATCTGGGCCTGTGACATTCATCAATAGTACCATGAACACGACGGTTCAACAAATACATACATATTTATGATAGTTCTAACTATCACATAATTCATTGAAACAATTTAGTTCATATTACAATTCATTTATAATAACGGATCCAGTAATATCAGTAAGTTGATATCTACTTGGACACTCTTTATGCAAGGGTTGTCAAATGGTATGGAATAAGTCAGTGTCTTGATCAGAGATCACTAACTTCCACGAGGTTCCGGAACACCTCAAACATCTACTGCAGCAGAAATGGTTCATTATGCAATTTATATTCAATGTAATTCATTCACAATTTCACATGGTAACTAACCAATGGTTATCAGACGTCTAAGCCAAACAAATGAGTGAAACATTCATTTTCCAATACACGTACTATTTTTTATGAATATCATTTAAATTGTGTATTCGGAAACTTGAGTTTACACCTATGAAGGCTTATACATTAACAATCTTCAGCCTGTATACATTAGGCCTCAAATCAGATAATTTTCACGATTTCCTGCACAGCGTCGGTTGGCCTATCGGTCAGCCCATCGGTCGACCGATGGCTTCCTAACGGTCGACCGACGACGCGTCGGTCAGAATTCCAGCGAGTCAGAATTCCCTGAATTCTGAACTACTTTTACACTATCGGTCGACCCATCGGTCGACCGACTACACTACGTCGGTGGACTGACCCATATCGGTCAGAATTCCAGAGAACTGGAATTCTCTGAAAAACAACAGGTTTCAACCTGTCGGTTCGTTTGTCGGTTCGTCGGTCGACCTGTCGGTTCGTCGGTCGACCTGTCGGTCGACCGATGGCCACCCAAAAGCTCAGTTCGAGCTTCAGGTTTCTGAAGCCAATCTTCTGGTTTCTTGGCCCAAATGAGTTCTAATGACGCATAAACATCACAAAGCATAAAAACAAGTAAGTACTTGCCTCTCTTGATGATTTGAGGAAGAAAAACCACTTTGATAGCTTACTATTTGAGATCAAAATCTCTCCAAGCCAAACTTCTTTTCCAAAAACCCTTTTCTTAAAATCCACTTATAATTTTCCTCTTTAAGCTTTTACTTGCAAAACTTCCAATACAAAGAACCAAGAATCAAGAACGAACTCAAAGTCTGTGAGTTGAACTCACAGACCAATTCACAAAATCTGTGCTGGAACAAGGCATGACTAGCACCTGGATTCTGTGCTGGACAATAACATGTAAGCCATGTGGATTACTTTGCCACTTCATGCAACTAAATTGATGATGTGAGGACATGTGCTGGGACACCCATGTTATAACATGTGGATTCACATTTACAAGTTCACCCTTTTTATAACATTTATTTCCATTTGAGTCTACTTAAGGTTTAAATTCATTAATCATATTTAAGATGACTAGTCACTCTTAGTTTGTATTAAGCTTGATTAATTAGTACTAATCAAGATTAACTCGGGGATGGGGTGTAACATTTCCCATAAACTTTAAAAATCATTCGGTCCTCCGAATGCAAAATCAATTCAAATCATAAACGGAATCAAAGCGAAAACCAATTTTTTATGTGACTTGATTGATTTATGACAAATCTATAGAATCTCAATTCAGCTTAAGATTCTCGTACTTAACAATTAGCCTTAATTCTTCGCGAGTCATTTATACCAACTATCACATCAAAATTATTCGTAGTAGGTCTATTATCTACAAGAACAGTACCTTCAACTTCATTGATTGCAACGTCAGTCTGTTCTCTATTGACTGCATAAGCCAATCCAACTGCCTGTGGCCTATTAGGCTGCTGTTGTCTCTGATATAGACGTTGCTGACCGTGTTGCTGTTGTTGCTGCTGTGGTTGTCCTGGAGGAGCAGGCAAAGCCAATCTCTGAGGAGGTACAGGCAGTGCTACTTGTCCTTGATTAGGCTGTTAATAAAAGGTTCTATCATCTCTCCTCCTCTTTGGACACTGTACCATCTTGTGTTCTAGAGAACCACAAACCAAGCAGGCCCCGGTAGTCCTCCAACACAACTCAGTTCTGTGAGTCTTACCACAAGTCTCACAAATTGGCTTGTTCTCTTGACTATCAATACTATCATCCCTATTATTCTTTTGTTTTTGCTTTTTATTCTTGGACTGTTCTCCCTTCTGGTTCCATGAATCACTACTTTTCTGAGTAGTGTTTACAACATCTTTTTCTCGTTGTATCTCTTCAGCGGTATAGGCTCTATCCAAAACAGCATCAAACGTAGTAGGTATCTGACCAGCTACTACTACTGTCTTGTATTCTGGGTTCAAACCTATAATAAACCGTTTGATCTTCTTCTCCTCAGTATTCACCAAATCAGGAGCATACTTGGATAACTTGAGGAAGGTATCCACATACATAAATACAGTCAGCTGACCTTGTTTCAGATTAAGGAATTCTGCTTCCTTTTGCTGCTGCACATGTTCTGGTATAAACTCTCTTTGAAAGTAATTTCTGAAAGTTTCCCAGATTCCTTCTTCTGGCAGTGTCCAAAATGTGTCCTTGACACTTCTCCACCACGTGTTAGCTGATCCTCTTAGCATAGAGGGGGTCAGCGAGACTTTCTGCCTAAGAGTGCAGACAACTGTATCAAGCACATCCTCGATGTGTTCCAGCCATTCGTCGGCTTGCATCACATCTTCAGTGCCTTGGAACTCAGTAGCTCCTCTCTTACGGAAATGCTCATAAAGGACATTAGGATCCTTTTCTTTGTTCTGATTCACCACCTGATGTTCAATATGCTGTTGAACTGGTGATGACATCTACATCTGAGCCTGCATCTGGCTCTGAGTCTCTATCATCCTGAGCATCTGAGCATGCATACCAGCTTGAGCCTCTTGACTCTTCGCTAGTTGTTCATTACTCAACATCAACTGGGCTTGCATGCTCATCTGTGCTTCATGGCTCTTTGCCATCTGCTCTAGAATAGCAGCGAACTTAGCATCGGTCTCAGATATAGGAGGGGGTGTGACTGCTGTAAAGTCATCATGCCCAGATCCTGATCCAGAAGCCATGCTGGAAAACAACACATACGGAAGGTAAGAGTGATATCTCCACACTTCCCTCAATATCAATCACATAAGTGAAAGCAGTAAACACAAATCTATTCAAGATTTGTTACGGACTTAACGTTCCTCACATCGTTTATAAAGTTCCTAAGTCTTTTAACTTAATGCTCTGATACCATACGATAAGTATGTCACGACCCGGTCCCGAGATTTGATTAGCTCGGACAGACCTCGAGTCGCGAACTCATACTTACTCCCGTAAATTCCGAATTAACTAAAAGCTAAAACGAAATTCACAAGGGATATCAATACAATACCTGTCAACTGTATACAATTGCGGAATATATATACATTGACGAAATTACAATACATAAGTTCAGTACTATGATCAAGGAAGTCAACCACCGTATATTTAATATAATACGGAGACTTCACTTACATTCCAAAACTATATACATTCAAAATTAGTCTTTTTGCACTCCGCGATCATATCCACTCGATTAAACCTCCTGGAGGTATCGGGCGGGCATCCTCCGCTGGCGGTGCGGCCTCAGCAGGACCGGCACGGGCATCTGGGCCTGTGACATTCATCAATAGTACCATGAACACGACGGTTCAACAAATACATACATATTTATGATAGTTCTAACTATCACATAATTCATTGAACAATTTAGTTCATATTACAATTCATTTATAATAACGGATCCAGTAATATCAGTAAGTTGATATCTACTTGGACACTCTTTATGCAAGGGTTGTCAAATGGTATGGAATAAGTCAGTGTCTTGATCAGAGATCACTAACTTCCACGAGGTTCCGGAACACCTCAAACATCTACTGCAGCAGAAATGGTTCATTATGCAATTTATATTCAATGTAATTCATTCACAATTTCACATGGTAACTAACCAATGGTTATCAGACGTCTAAGCCAAACAAATGAGTGAAACATTCATTTTCCAATACACGTACTATTTTTTATGAATATCATTTAAATTGTGTATTCGGAAACTTGAGTTTACACCTATGAAGGCTTATACATTAACAATCTTCAGCCTGTATACATTAGGCCTCAAATCAGATAATTTTCACGATTTCCTGCACAGCGTCGGTTGGCCTATCGGTCAGCCCATCGGTCGACCGATGGCTTCCTAACGGTCGACCGACGACGCGTCGGTCAGAATTCCAGCGAGTCAGAATTCCCTGAATTCTGAACTACTTTTACACTATCGGTCGACCCATCGGTCGACCGACTACACTACGTCGGTGGACCGACCCATATCGGTCAGAATTCCAGAGAACTGGAATTCTCTGAAAAACAACAGGTTTCAACCTGTCGGTTCGTTTGTCGGTTCGTCGGTCGACCTGTCGGTCGACCGATGGCCACCCAAAAGCTCAGTTCGAGCTTCAGGTTTCTGAAGCCAATCTTCTGGTTTCTTGGCCCAAATGAGTTCTAATGACGCATAAACATCACAAAGCATAAAAACAAGTAAGTACTTGCCTCTCTTGATGATTTGAGGAAGAAAAACCACTTTGATAGCTTACTATTTGAGATCAAAATCTCTCCAAGCCAAACTTCTTTCCCAAAACCCTTTTCTTAAAATCCACTTATAATTTTCCTCTTTAAGCTTTTACTTGCAAAACTTCCAATACAAAGAACCAAGAATCAAGAACGAACTCAAAGTCTGTGAGTTGAACTCACAGACCAATTCACAAAATCTGTGCTGGAACAAGGCATGACTAGCACCTGGATTCTGTGCTGGACAATAACATGTAAGCCATGTGGATTACTTTGCCACTTCATGCAACTAAATTGATGATGTGAGGACATGTGCTGGGACACCCATGTTATAACATGTGGATTCACATTTACAAGTTCACCCTTTTTATAACATTATTTCCATTTGAGTCTACTTAAGGTTTAAATTCATTAATCATATTTAAGATGACTAGTCACTCTTAGTTTGTATTAAGCTTGATTAATTAGTACTAATCAAGATTAACTCGGGGATGGGGTGTAACAGTTACATATAAGTACTTCATAATAAAAGAGTTACACTTACATTTTAGGTATCAGTGATGGTTTAAGGCTGGACTTGACCAGTACCTGGTTCCACTTCCACTTATCAATGGACTTGAAATGTAGATCCAAGCCTGGACCTCGACCTGGTCCAAAAACAAAACCCTTTTGGATTTTTCAGACTGGGTATTCAGTGGTCCATTGACATCCCTAATATGCCCTGATCTAATTAATGGGCCTGACTCGCTTGAGTACCTTAAAATATGAATATTGCATCTTATTTAGTATGGAAGGTAACTTGAATCTTATGAGAATGTTCAAGGATTGAGCTTCCATTTACTGGGAGAAGAAGTGTTACGTACGAAGTGCACATGAAGAGGTAGGTATATGCCAGAAAGAGGGTTCAATGCATGAACCTGAAAAGGGTCGTTTTATAATAAAGTTTCCATTTGCTTTGTCCCTTTTCATGTATGGTGGGATTTTTGTGTTGATGAATCTCAAGAAATATGAAGTAGGCCCCACCATGCATGATGATTTGACACTTAATTTTACTTTCAAACAACATGCAACTATCCATCATGTGTGGAAGTTATCAGATTGTTATGGACATGGAATGGACAACTTCACAGTTAGCAGATTGAAGTGACGCTTGAAAGCAATTGAAACAGATAGCTCTCGGCTAAACTCTGCACCTATAATGGAGAATTGGCTCATGCTCATGTATATGTGTATCTTTCACCATCTTCTTCTTTTTTTTCTTCTTTCTTTTTTAGAAGAAGAAGAGGATTCTATTAAACTAGCAGAGAAGGTACACATAATCAATAAACTGCATGTATTGTTGAGTGGTAAGGCTAGAATCACATCCTAAGTAGAATGCTGAGTTCGGATAGTTCGAGCGGCTAACTCACGCTTTCAGTGAGTAGGCCAACAGCTGAGTGCCACCTAATTTTATTTTTTCCTTTCCACCCCCTTTGGAAGTGGAACTCAGTCACAGACTCTGTCGGACACCCATGTTCCTAACCAGCTAAGTTAAGAATTCTTTACTTATATTTATCCTATTTAACGGACATTCATTTGGATATAGAAATGGCTTTTAATTCACATCTAAAGCTAAAAGGAGCCTCATATAAATTGTCAAAGTGCATTTCCCTCGTTAAGGAAGAACCCTTTTGCTTTTTTACATTTTGGGGCCAACTGGGGATGGGCTTCATAGTTGGGCCATGAATTTTTAGATTTGAACCACTTAAAATAAATGTCTCTCTCTCTTTTATTGGATATAGCTTATGTGTGATGTACATATATATATTGGGATCGCCTGAAAGAATTAATAAAAGTAATAAACTTGAAAACATTACAAAAGACTTATGTTGCTTATTTACACTTTGGCCTCTCTAGTGAAGATGACTATTTGTCGAATTTTTACTTTAATAAGTTTTGAGCCCACAACTAAACTTAACAAATTAAATAACTTATAGCTCAAGCAATGGGGCATCTCCTTATCCACAGACAAAACTAGGGATCAATTCGTGAGCTTTTTAAGCAGAAACTTAGATAGCATGAGTGTGTATGTATGAGAGGAAAATTAAAAGAAACGACTTAAATAAATTTTGACAAGAATATTTCTGGGTCTTAGCCACACATGGGCCCTTCAATTTAAGGTTTTAACCCTTCATGCATATACCTCTATAAGATATATTTCAATCTTTTTCTATATTTTAACCACATAAGACCATCCGGACTGTCATCTCTTTCTTTCTCAAGAAAGCTGTGAGAGGGATAAGAAGATTGGATTTGGATGTGATTGATACCAGCTACTGATAATTGCGAGTTATGCCTTTTTAACGGTGGAAAAGGTTCTCCTACTAGCTAACTACATGTTCGGTCCAGAAATGGGCCCATATTTAATCAGTACAGCCTCTTCTCATCCCATTATTTTGCATTAGGTCTAGTTTAACGTTCATTGAACCTTCACTATCCTTTGGATTTAATCTCAAAAAATTTACTGATAAAACTCGATTAAACTTTAAGGCCGTTAAATCAAGAGCTAGCTAGTATAATTTGGTGAGTCTGATTTTGTGCCCCCCTTGACCATAAGGATTGTGTCCCTCTTGTCCTTAAGAAGACCTTTCCATCTGCCCTCTTTTCATTGATAAAATGTATATTATAAGTAATATCCAATAATCGATCGGCTCGTAGGAGATCATTCTCTTTTTAACGGTTACTAATCACGTTTTTCATTTTTTTTTTCCCCTTTTTTGCTAGATACAATAGAATACGCGCATAGGATTAAGATGAAAATAGCCCTGGTGGCAATTTGCAAGGTGCCCAATGGTGGGGGTCTGCAGATCAGTGGTCCTTGCCCCACTTGTGGGACATGCATGAAAGAGGACTAAAACATGAATGTCATGTTTTATACCAAAATAATAATAATAATAATGAATGTCATGTTAACTTCTTTTACCAGTTTAATCTCATGTTAATTAGATTAACTAATCCAATTTACAGCTATCAAAAGTGAAAATGGCGGGGACTTACATTCTCAAGTGACATAAAAGGGTTGGAATTGTTTGTTTGTTTTATCGGTAACGAATCTCATATTAAATAAAGAAAAGATCAAAACAAAGAAACCAAAAGAACGAGGAAAGGTACGCAGCCCATCATGGTTGGAATTGTCTAGCCAAATGTGTTCTTAAATACGTAGCCCATCATGCTTGGTTTTGCCAGATCAAAATCTGAACTTAAATGATCGAACTGAGGCCCAGATCATTGACAATCTCTATATTTGAGGAATGAATAATTCACAATAGTTGCCACAATTTGATAGGTCATGATCAATGATTTGCCACAAAGGAAATGCATAATGTTCAGGGCCCATCGAAGGACCCATGAAGACTCAGACCCGAATCCAGTAATAGCAAATTTGAAATGTCTACAAGGCCCAACAAGCTGAGCTCAAACCCAAATCTACATGTGTCAGGTAATATTTGTAAATGTTAAAAGGAAAACCATCTTGCATTGTTTTAGAATTCCAAAAACCAAAGAACTAAAAGGGGCAGAATCCTTGGACCATTTTTTTTTTTTTTGTTTATATTAAACTGGATTACGACTCTGGACCAAATCATAATTGGGCCTCCAATGGGTTCGGGCTTCATTTGACCCGGTCATTTATTGGTTACTCTCCGGCCTTCCTTGTCTTTATATCAGCAGCTACAAAATTCAGGGTCTAGGGTGAATGTTGCAACTAGCTAGACTCAGTGTTGGGCCCAGACACTAGTCCAATTGGGTCTGCTCCGAACTAAGGCCATTGATAGAGTGAGTCTTGTCCATCCTCTGCAGAAAGAGTGTTAGACAGGCCAATCTCCACTCATTAAAGAAAGGCCTGTAGACCCAAAATGCCCAGTAGTGGATTTCTCTACACATCGACCAACCCATCCCACATTTCAAGGTCAGGGTTGATCCATTTTAATTTTTTGTTTGGATTCCGGGGGACAACTTAATTAGACTGAAGAAGGGAGTGGGTTGGATTTGGGTTGAGTCCATGTTTACTATTTTACCAGCCAACCAACCAAACCTATTGTAATATCCAACTTAATCCAAATCCAACTTGTTAGTGTGGTTCAGGTTGACCTCAACCTTTTTAAATTCGGAGTTCGTATTGTGTGAAAAAAGTTCAACCTGATTAACTAATGGTTCGGGTTTGGTTAAGCCTTACAATATATTTTATCATCTAAATTTAAGTATGGATTATAAAATATGGATGAAGACCCGACCTAATTAGATATGAGTTTGGCAGGGCTGAACACGACATGTATTTAAGACTTATTGTAGTGGTGGGGGGCCTGGTTCAGCAGTTTATATAAAAGGGCAGTGACGATTGTCCCAGTGCAAGAACAAGGGTTGCAAGGATGGTCCCACTGAATGATTTCAATTAATGCAAATTGAGGATATGATCTGGAAGCTAATATGGCCTAATTTGTTTAATTGGTGAGAGAATTCCTAGAGTTTTTAAACAATGCATGGATTTCTGTCTAAGGAGAACCTTCTTCTACAAGTGGATTGCATGCTACAGGCCAGCTCAGTGGGATCAATTGGGCTCCCCTTTGATCAGTGATGCTACTTTTACATTCTTACCCCGTCAGTGATCTTTGATTGAACCTTTATATACCATTGGACTGAATCTCCAAAAAAATTCTAAGGTTAGAAGACCTTTTGGACTAAATCTCAAAAAAAAAAAAAAAATGTTAAAAAACCTTTGAGTTTTAATTCTATCAATTAAGGGCAGGTATAATTTGATGGGGCTGTTTTTTTGCATGACCCTTATGCATAAAGAGACCTTTATGTCTATTCTACCCACCTCAATTACAAGAATGCATCCAAGTGAGCCCCATGATATGCAAAGCATAAAAATAGTATGCAGTCTGCATAGGTGAATGTTTCCTTCTATCCAAATGCATAAAAGTCTAGGCTGAAAGACGAAGATCACAAAGTGCCATAAAATAATCTTTCCTTTGATTACATAAAGATGACCCCAGACGTCAACTTCATAAAATAAAAGTCGAGAAGTGATTGTACCATCAACATTTTCCTCATTCTCACCTCTTTAATACTTGATTGAGTGGTGTTGGCACCTCAGCATTATACATATGGGATCTGGACTTGGTCCTCAAATTAAAGGGTTACTTTTCGACCCGTAGCCCAATAAAAAAGAAAATCCCATCTACTATAAATTATAAAAAATTTAATGCTAAGCAGGCAAGTTGAGCCTTAAATATATATATATATATATATAATTCGTTCCCATTGCTTGAATCTAGCCGTATTTTGCAATGGAAGAAGTCCACTCGAAGTAAAATTTTGAAGAGAGCTGATATCAAAGTGAAAATAGTGTTTTTAAGCAGTTTGAATTTTACAAGTATTACCCCTTATAATGGGCTCTGTGGGCTCACCTCATGACATTCGGAGTCTTTCCTGTAGATCCTAATTGCAAGCATGAAACCTGTGAAAGACAAAAGTGCGAGACGAGACAAGAGACAAGAGACTAAGAGACAAGACCTGTTATTGTGGTCCATGAACCATGAGCCTTCCACGAACAACTTCATGCATTATTAGCATCTAAAGTTGTTCAGAAAAGATTCAAGCGACGTGTAGTCCATGCCAAAATGTCTCCTCTTTTGACATGCACGAGAATCAATAGAGAACCCCAAAAGAAGAACCAGACCATGATTTTACCTTTGTTTTTTTCATTTTATCTGCCTTTTGGAGTCCCTTCAGTAGGATATGAGAAAATATTTCCTTCAAGTTTTCGATAGAAGATTCCATTTTTGGAGTTCCACTTCTCTCGTAATGGCATGAGAAACAGTCAAAAAGGTTTTTTTTTTTTAATTATCAGCCAAAGGGTTGGGACTCATGAAAAACTTTAGCTATGGAGAGAGAACTCCTTCTCGTGTGGAAAGAAAAGCTTGTTCACATGAAAAGGAAACGTGAGATCAAACCTTGGATAATTGAAAAGATACACACTAAGGTGCCGTTTGGCATCTCTATTTACAAGGTCTAAATGTCTTAAAATGGTTTGATATAGACGTTTTCAAAATTTAGAGCGTTTGGATGGTGCACCTCACGTGTCTGTCTCAACTAGACATCAGACATTTTTCATCTATTTCATGTGGGCTGAAAAAGGGTGCTTTTTGACACAGATGAGGATGTCTGAAGCGGAAAGAGCCAGACTACTACAGTATATTTTCTATCAGTCTGTTTTTTCCTTATTTTTTAAAAATCCATGGCTCTGAATGATGATCCTAACCGTTTAAAATATTCATGACCTTAATAACGGCTAGGGGACCAAATTTGAACCTTTGATTCTTTGTAAATCTCAAGATATTTGTGAAACACTACAAACCGTTAGATCTACAATTTTTTTTTATCTTTTGTGGGACTCTCCATCAAGATCTGAACCCTTGGTCCTCTTTGGAATGCCAAGAATGGCTATTGGGTCAAATTTCAACCCTCCATTCATTGTGAATCTCGAGAAATTATTAAAATGCTATAAACCGTTGATATGCTTTTGGAATGCCAAGAATGGGCCTAAACCAGTAATCCAAACCGTTGAGTCTTTTTTAGAATGTCTAACACAACCAGAGTTAAATATCAGCCGTTGATGCTCCACCATAATTGATATATCTGTGATAAAATGTGAACCATTAAATATGAGTTTTTGATTTATGTGGGTCCCTTTAGCAAGATCCGAACCGTTAAGCCTCTTTTGAATGCTTAAAAAGCATAGGAGATTAAATTTTAGCCCTTGATTCATCATATATTTCTTAAAAAGATTTGTGAAAAATGTGAACAGTCGAATTAATAAAATATCTATTTCAAACCATTTATTTATTTTACCAAATAGTCTATTAATAAAATGTATATTCCGCATAAATCTATTCTACACAGATCTGTTATCCATAGATAGAGATAAGATTTGCCAAACAAACCCTAAGTAAGTTGAGGGGTCCCATTTGCGCCCCCCTAACTCCCCTGTCTCCCCTCCTGAGACAGTGCAAATTCTGTTCAAAATGCAATTGCAAGGTCTTGCTGGAGCTTTTACCACCAGAAAAAAAAAAAAAAGTCTCGATGAAGCCGCACCATGCACCATATTTCACGAAAACCGCCACATCATGGCCACTTGACAAAGATTACTAGGGTTAATTGAAGGACAACAAAATCACCACAACTACAACCACTACTTTTTGACTTTGACTAGGATATCTTTTTATTCAAATCAATCAATCAATGGGCATTATGACGGCAGATGGGGCAATGGGCCACTCCAAGTCAAAAGATGCATGATGCATCCACCCACTTTTGGCTTGGGGCATTTCATAATAAGAAACATTACTGATGTGGACGGTTCTGATTGGTAAATATCTTTAGGATCTTTTTAAGATATTATTATTAATATAATGATCAATATGATTAGGATAATTACACTTATTATATTATTATTAGATTAATCATAATATTAATAAGAGGATTTTACGAGTAAAAGCCTCATAGGAACCCGTACCACTGATGAGGTCCCAGAATCACCCTATAGACGGGAGGGGTCCTCTTGGTGCGTTTTTGTCTTCTTTTTTTTTTTTTTTTTTATCATTTAGCGATATGATCGATATCGACCATTTTAATGGTCGATACTGCAGTGGTTGCTCTCGATTTGCAGAACCCAAATAGAAACTGAGTTTTTCTCTTTGGGTTGCTACTGTTGTTCTAGAGCGGTGAATGCGGCCATAATTGTGAGAGAGAGAGAGAGAGAGTATGAGATGGAAGGAGTGAGGTGCGTAGGCCAAGATGTTGAGGAAGTGAATGAGGCCGCAGAGGATGATAAAGGCGCCAAATTGGAGGAAGATCCATCTAAAGGGAAAGATGGAGGAGCAGGAGACGAAGTAGAAGTGATCGAGAGGGATGGAGAAGTACGCGAGGAAGATGAGGAAATAGCTCGATTTTCAACATTGGAGGATGTTGTTGAAGGTCCAGAGCGTTTGAGTTTCTTCATCTGTGCAAACGCAACGAAGGAAGGAGAAGGTCGAAGACGACATGTTCGATGAAATGCCATTGACAGATAGGGAGGGAAGGGAGAAGAAAAGGAGAGAGAGAGAGAGGGAGAGATTCAATGAATCTAATATGTAGCGGAGAGAAAGGGAGAAAATGGAAAACTAGAAATTTGATTTGTCTAACAAGACCTAAGGGGAGTGAGAGGAGGCGAGGGCGAAGAATCTGCAAAGTGCACCTGCAGATTAGGATTTTTTTTTCCACGATATGGTCGATATCGACCATTTTATTGTGTTTAGCAAATAAGACAATTACATGTTGAAGAAAACCCGACTGACAGAATGGTAGATATCTGACAAAAAAAGAAGAAGAAGAAGCCAGAAACACACCAAGAGAACCCCTCCCGTCTATACGGTGATTCTGAAACCTCATCAGTGATATGGGGTCCTATGGAACTTTTACCCGTAAGATCCTCTATTAATAATAATATTCTAAAAGATTCTAAAGATATTTAACAACTACAACCTTTCTTATTTGTCTTTTGTATCATCCCCTTGCCTCTTTTGACTTTTATCAGTCTATACCCTTCATTCTCACTACTACTTGACACTCATTTGATCTTTTACTCGTGATATATTGAGTGCAAAAAAGAATATATGGTTGAAAGACTTATACTAGCTAGGAGGCTATTATATCAAGGGTTGGGATAATGTTTTTCGGGTGACTTTTGTGCCTTTTCATCTTTTCATGATGAACTCATCTACTTACAGTGATCAGCATAAATCTTGGTGGAATCCATGAGCTGGACCTCATAAGAACAAAATGTGGTCCGCTCGTAGGAGACAATTCCTCATTAACGCAAAAAATTTAGATCAACCAGAATCTACTCACTAGTGAGTTCTATATTTCCACATCTAGGCTATATATAACTACTATTTGATTAGTGGACATAGTTTCAGACACACCTAATTGTTTTGAAAGATGAGAACATGATATTAGAGCCAGCACATTCATAGTATTCATGAATAAACACTGTAGTTGGATGAGAGCAAAGCTTCTTGGCCATCTAATTAGTGGCCTGATATGCGCCCCTGGAGCATTTCTTCATAGCAGCCGTTGAATTGTGAAAGGCCGAAACTCGGGCTGAAACCCACATTGAGTCGAGTAACTCGACCTAGCAGACCGAGTTTGACCAAAATTCAGACCAACATTCCTGACTCGCTCAACTCAACACTAAACAGCTTCTGGAATTGAGTTGAGTTGGCCTCGTTGAGTCGAGTCTGTCTAGTCACGGATAATGCCCTATTAATTAGAAAGCAGTTGAGCAGGGTTTTACTTTATAGAACCTAACTAACACAAACTAACCCATCCTGGTTATATATAGTTAACTGCTACAGTACACGCCGGCGCGCTTTGCTTTCCAAATGCATACGTACAAAGCCTACCTACACCACACAGCACACGCATCAATCACAGGTTAGGGAAGATGAGAGGTTTATGTTGTGGATTAAAGGGTTGGTCAATTATCATTTATCACTGTAATAAGATATCATAAACTTGATTTTCGGGCCTTAAATTCAATATTTCAGCAATTGCACATTTTATAGCACTTCATCCAATGAGGGATATTGGTTAGATCAATGTCAAATTAGTATTAGTGCTAATCCACACAG
This sequence comes from Litsea cubeba, assembly GCA_012931725.1. Lineage (NCBI taxonomy): Eukaryota > Viridiplantae > Streptophyta > Magnoliopsida > Laurales > Lauraceae > Litsea > Litsea cubeba. Next base: position 30,455,892 of record CM022945.1, on the reverse strand, counting down.
ATAAGCGTGAGAAAGGGTTTAGATTGATCACTAGTGGGTCCCATTGTGAGAAATAGAAACGGAATTTGCTTTTTCATAAATTAACAAACTTATTTATTTTTACTTCTTTTTTTTTTAGAGTTTCTGGTTGTTATTTATATAGTGTAGTTGTAGTAGAAGTTTAATGCAGTCAATGTAGCTCAATTGGTAAGATACATAGGTAAAAAAGATAAAGTTCAACACTAGCTATTACCTTATTTGACACAACCCTTATCCTCTCTATCCAGGTATGAGACGGGTACTTACAACAAACTGACAGTCAAATATGTATTATCCAATGAATTTTTTTTTTAGTGAATATTTTAGTTAACCCTTTTTAATCACATATTATTACTCCAATGAGGTGAGAATTCCTTTCATCTTCTTCTCTTTCTCATGTCTAGTGCAAGCTTCTAAGTTTTGACAAAAGCGAATGTTTTCAAAAAAAAGTTCACTGTTTTAAATTTGACTCGACTCAAATCAGAATATAACTATAAGCTAAACCTCAGTTTAAGAGCTAAACCTAGAAGCTTGGTTCAAGACTTAATTCATAAAAAAAATCATGAGAAAGTTGATCATGTTGCGATTCCACAAGGACAAAGAAAAAGAGTGGAAATGTTGTGAAAGCTTAATTGCATGGTTTACACTTCCGAATCCTCAAAAGTAAAGAGAACAAGATATGTGGGGGTACGGATCCTTTGGCACCCCTGGCTTTGGACTGGGAACAAGGAAACCACTGAACTTTTAGACTCCTCACCCTCAATTTTCTTCGAAGCATTGCCATCAGTTTTAAATTCTCCGTTTAGGTCCATCTTTCAAAGCCGTCTTTGTCTTTTTTGCCAATTTTCCTGGTTCCTATGTCACGTTGTTGTTGGGAGGTTGGTCCCTCGCCAACTTAGCATCAATAGCCTTGCTTTAGTCTTTATATATCCCTTTTGAGGCTCGATCCACTAGTGTCTCCCACACGCGTTTTCTGGTGGAATATGTAGAACTCCATTATAGACCCACCAATTGATAATTTAAATTATTTAAAATGAATGCCATCTGCTTTAATGATTTATTCACAGATTTTTGCTTCAGCGGGAGTTTGTCTACTGTAAGATCGATCACATGATTGATAAAGTAGTTAGCATGATCTTATGCATTATTAATCACATTATTGGTCAAGTGATTGATCTTACGGTGGGGCTAACTCCTCCTTATTGAAATAAAATTTGAGAACCCAAGGGGTAGCTCAGTTGGCCTAAGACTACGGTTTGCATCATGAGGTTATAGGTTCGAAACTACACTACTACATTGGGGCTACAGGGGAATTTATTCAGCATTTCTCTGGACCCGGAGGGATTAGTTCAACCCAAAAGGTTGGAAAACCTCCGATAGAAAAAAAAAATAAAAATTTAAGAGTACTTTGATCAGTTTGATCATCAACAGGTGGTCCCATGGTCACATGGGTACCACGTGGGAGACTCATGGGATTCGGACTGATTCGTTATGCTCTTTTTTTGTGGTAGAAGTTATTCTCTTTTTTATTATTCAGAAACTGCACCATCAGTTTGACACTGTTTTCATCCGTCCATTTGTCTCATGGCGCTCTCTCTCTCTCTCTTCTCCATATAGCTAGGAATTAAAATTGCTAGCATGATGACAACTTCAATCTCATATAGGAATTAAAATTGCTAGCATGTTGACAACTTCCATGGTATTGTTGGGATAATCTTAAATGCAATATATAATACATGGCCATTTCAATGGAACAACCCGAATTGTCAACGTCTAGCATTAATTAATAATAAGACTTTGGCCTCATCTAATATTCAATTAAAGACAATAATTTCAAACTGTGCAGTTGTATTATCTATTTTGATTGCTTTTGATTAGAAAAATATTAACAATTGATAAACACTGATGTTCTAATAAATAACTAATCTAACAAATATTCTTTTATAAGAGAAGACCAGTTGGCTATGCCTCTATAATTTTATTCGACTATCATTGTGATAATGATAGAAGTTCTATTACTGCATTAGGAGCTCAATTGAGCTGGTGCCATTAAGAAGATTACCAATACATGCATAATGCATGGCTATATCAATGTGATTTTATTTTTATCTTTAGATTGCTCGCATCATTTTATCAGAGTGATGATCTTAAGAGATATTTTGGACCGTTGGATTTAAGAGGGGAATGCAAAAGGGGGCAGCAAGTTAGAATTATTTACAGGTATTGCCATCCCTTTTTCATTTAAAAGAAAAGGGGCTAAAAGTTGGAGAAATTTACAAGTTTTGTCATCCTCATCAAAAGCAAAAAAAAGTCAAAAAAATTTGAGTTATTTACAGGTATTGTCATTCCTTCTTCATTTTTTTTAAAAAAATCACTACTTCATTGATGATGAGATGGGACCAAGATAAGAAGATGAGATGAGCAAATTGGGTGAAAGATTTCATGAATGAATGGAATTATATCATTTGGCAATCAATTGGATTTTTTTTTAGTGGAATCCATTTTATGGTTTGACTTGCTTTCGAGACGCATGGAACCTAGGTTCGGTGGTGCGTCGTGCCTTCAGGCACGGAAAATTTTTTAGTTCTTTTATAAGAGAAGACCAGTTGGCTATGCCTCTATAATTTTATTCGACTATCATTGTGATAATGATGATAGAAGTTCTATTACTGCATTAGGAGCTCAATTGAGCTGGTGCCATTAAGAAGATTACCAATACATGCATACTGCATGGCTATATCAATGTGATTTTATTTTCATCTTTAGATTGCTCGCATCATTTTATCAGAGTGATGATCTTATTTTTAACCTAATAGCTCTTAACTGTATCAGTGCTAGTTTTATTCTCGACCATGAAAAGAAGAATAAGCATCCATATATCGACTTGTATATGTGAAAATTAAGTACACAGAATTTGGCTGGATGTAGTCCCTTTGATTTTTATATATAGACCCCATTGATATGTATTATGCTTTCCCTATAAATTTCTGTAAATTTAACGCAACTAACAAATTTACAATTGACCCCTCAACAAGTGATGAAGTAGATAGTACAAAGCATGGGTAGGATGAGGAATAGTTGTGATCCCATTCCCATGCAATCATATCAATCTTTAGGAGTAGTTCCCAAGGCCCAAGCCCCAAGCCCCAAGCCCCAAGCCCCAACCCCCTTCCTTCCACATGGTATAGGCATACATTCACCTATCCTTGAATTGCTAACTTATAGAATAGCATGATACTCTACCTAGTATCAAGAAAAAATTTCATTGCATCACGTGCCTTGTGTATTCAACCTTGTGACGTGCGAAGGAATTCCAGCTTTTTCTTTCCTGACTTGCATGCCCTTATTACAGCAGCCGATCTAGAACTCCTCAAGCTATTACCTCATGGTCACTTTTTTTATCTTTCGCTTCTATTCAGGCTGCTGGTATCTTGAGCCTAATAGGGCTATCAACGAGTCTGAGTTAAGCTAGAGTTGCCTTAATTGGCCTCCACTAAAACTAAAAATAATTAGGCAAACTCAAGCTAGTGCGACTTGGCCAATTTTTCTACTCAATCAGGGGGTTGGCTTTAGCTCAAGCTCAAATAACTTAATCAACAGAGGAGGAGGGATTGTCCCACTTGATTAGGAACCCCGCTTAATGACCAGGAATCGGTCCGGGCCTCCCCCACTTCACATGTGTGAGTGTTCCCTCCTCGCATATGCGTGGATCCAATCCTTACATGTGCAAGTGCCTCCTGTGCATGTGTGTAGGTGTCTTTTCCTCTCTTATGTGATTGCTGTCACCCTGTGTGTGCATGCAGGTGCTCTCGTGAGTCCCAGCCCCCTTGGATGCGGTACCAAAATAAATTAAGAAAAAGGTAACTTGATCGATCAAGTGAGCATTATATATGAGTCCAAGAGCGTACTCAGCTTAAGAATGTGTATGTGTCTATGTATATATATGTGTTATATAATTATTTATTTATCAATGTACGCACATATGTAACGTATATATCAGCAAGACAAGTGGATACCAAGCCCAAGCTCAAGCTTGTCTTGTTTATAATGAAGCTGAGAACTCTGTCAAGCTGCAAGTCAAACTTGAGGAGGGATCCTCGTTTGTCCTCATTTCACCCAGCACTGAACTTGATTATAAACGAGCCAAGCTTGGGAATCACAGAGCTGTCTTCATGGGTAGGGCGCTTGCTCCCATAGCTTCATCCAGGGACCGATCCATATATAGGTGTTGTGATTGTGTGTGCGGAAGCGTGCGATCAACAAGCAATCAAAACAAGCCACAATGAAAAGAATACAGATTTACGTGGTTCGGTGATTTCACACCTATGTCCACGGACAAAGCTCGTCTTCTTTTTAGTTTTCACTAATCAGAGTTTTCTCCTATTACCTAGGGTTACAACCAAAAGGATAATATATAGGTCTACTTTCACTTTCTTGTCCATTGAGCCAACTCATCAAAAATAATAATAAACGAGCCAAGTTTGCGTTTGGCGCATCCAAGGTCGGCTCAACTCTACTTGTTTTTGTCCCTTTGTCACAAATATCGTTCATGAGAAATGTTGGCATATTATAAAATCTGGGGTGTGTTAAACATTACCAAGAAAATGTTGCAAGAAATAAACCAATCTTGATATGATTTAAAATATTTTTAAAAAATACAAAATATTGTAAGAAAGTGTTTTTCTAGATCTTTTTCCCATTTTTTCTAACTTTATCATTCTCTTGCGCTATTTTTAAAAATTTGGCAAGATCTGAAAAAACTGCGACACTATCAGATTAATATCTTCAACTAAATATCTTGATAAAATCACAATTTCTCAAAAACATTTGCCAACATTTGCGACATTGATTGGACTAATGACCATGTTGATCAATTCTTCATATGTTTAATGGTTTAATTTGGATCTTCTAACATGAAGTTCTCGATCTATTGTCTTAAATCATAATGCAATCCAAAGTTTGTGGATCTCACAACCTATAAGTGGGTGGGTGATCCAAAGTTTGTGGGTTCTCACAACTTGTAAGTGGTGGGTGGGGGGTCAGCTGGGCTAAAAAAATGTGTTAGTAATCTATCGAACATCTCTATTATTTCTTTTTTGTTGTTATAGGTTTGTCGAGGGATTACACAGTTGGTAGGGAGGCGCCCTCCCCTCCCCCACCCCCACCCCCACCCCCATCCCCACCTCTAGGCCCCAAGGGATTAGTCCAGTCAGTCCAAAGGATTGGGAACCCTCCGATAGCAAAATAAAAAATAAAAAATAAAAAAAACTAATGAACTTTATTACATCACTTAATATTAGCAACAAGAATACTCCTAAATGATTAAGAAAAGAACCTTTTATTCAATACTTATCATTTTCAATAAGAAGGTTATAAACACAACTTCGAAAGCGATCGAAGTCTTGTAGACTTACACACAAGATTCTATAGGCGGCATTCTGTCAAACTCGTGAAATATATTCGAGCTTCCGTGGCTTATGTGACAGCTCCTCAACTAGTATAGTGTGTAAGAAGTATTTTCCTAATGTGGTAATGTTCCTTCTCCTCGAGAGTTTGCGGGGAGATGAATTTGCCATTTTCATCCTTTTCTAGAATAGGCATGACAAGTTACAAAAACCCTTCATTCCATTATTCTTTTCTCTCTTCCCCAAGTTACCAATTGATAATGGATGGTCAATTTTCTCTCCGTTTACCAAATGATTAGAACTATGTGAAAAGAGTGATTCTAAGATCAAGGGCAATCTAATTTTCAAACCATCATTTGGTCTTGTAAATTAAATGATCATCAATCATCAATTACAATGAACCTTCAACTGAAGGGTAAAATCGCTTATGGATGCCCTAAAGCAATTATCTGACTAGTTTTATTGTAATTGATATGCACTATTTTCCTCACATTGCTTAGATGGTAAAGGCTGTTGGATTTGGCTCAAAAGGTCTATATTGGGCTTAGGGCAGCTTATATATTCTCTCTTTAAGGTTATTATTTTTAAGCAACTAAGCGAGTAAGAAAATAAGCAAACAAGGGGAACACAGAGAACTTGTAAGGGAAAGGCTGTGACAAAAAATTGAGATCTATCAAGAAATAGTAGGTTAAGTATTAGAGAGTTGAGAGTATTTAGAACGAGTTGCCGAATTTCTTTATAGTGAAATCACGCAGAACACTGATAGCCTCGTGGACATAAAATCTTTGCGTCGTGTATTGCTTGTTTTGTGTGGTGCTTGATTCCACTAACTTCTCTTCCTCTTAAATGGAAAAGCGATTCCAAAACAAACCTCCCCTTGTGCATCAATGGGAAATGATTTTTCCAGCATCTTAGAAGTTAATTAGTTGTGTTTTATCACGTTTACTTTCAAAAATAGTGTCCCACTGAATTGCACAAAAGCGACTAGTGTGGAACCTTTTCCGTGCACTTTTCCGTTAAAATGATGTTCAGCAGAAGTGCCCCAAGTCATCAACTCAAGAAATGGTATAGATATCGAATATGGGGCTCTCGCAGTTAATGGTCATACATGATTTTGGTAAATGATGCTGTCAGCCAGTTTCAACGTAGTGGTCAGATGTTCATTGCAATTTGATCATGATTATTCTTCAGCACATAGAAAGTCAAAAGTGAAGATCATTTAACAGATGGTCTACTTAAAAGGAAAATGTTCTCTTTAGAGGGGGCTGACGTGCTGTCCAACTACAAAAGGCCTACTTAGACCCACCTTGGATGGGTGCATCCACTTTGATATTCTTGTCATCTCTTAAATTGGCATTAGACTCGATTTTACACTCGTTAAACTTCCACTCAAGGTTGAATTGAATCCTAAAAAAATATATGATTGAGATGCATGCCATTAAACTTTAATGTTGATAAATCGAGGGCTGAGATGATTTGTTGCGGCTTATTTTTCCGCTGCACAATATTTATTAGGAGACCTTTCTAACATGCATCTAAATGAGTCCCATGAGCTGGACTACATACGAGCATTATGTGATTTTCTCGTAGAACATTCTCCCTACTTAAATGATGGACGGTCTTGATTTTTAGTGAACATTGGTAGCTTAATTTTATTTTAGCAATGATTAGTCAGATCAACGAGATATCATGGTTATTAATCCTTACTTCGACTAGGACTTTTGTTCGAAGACTTTTGTTCGAGGTATTTTGCTTGAGCCACTAATGCGTCTTGTATTCATTCACTAACTCACTCCATCATGATGATTCTTAGGTCATAGTTCACTAAACTCGAGGATCACCTACTTTTAGTGCAGATGTCGTAGATTTATTGATGATAGTGTGATAGTGTGTACTCATTAGATAGTGTGATAGTGTACTCATTAAACATTTCATATATTTTCAAAGTAGCAGATTTCTACTGAAATGTTTTTAGTAGAATCGTATTGTCAACAAATTATACATATGAAATTATATCACTGCTTTTAGTGAAAAAAATCTTATATATAAAAATTCAAGAATAAATATATTTCTATAAAAATCATATTTAATACGTTTAAATTTTGGAGAAACACTTCTCAAAGATTATGTTAAAACTTTTTTAGGAAATAAATTTCAAGAATCAATAATCCCAAACATAATATCATGGTAGCACAATAACCGGAGCTAAGCACGGACATGACCCGGCTAGCACCCCCTCTCCATCTAAATACTTTTGACATTTATCTGATAAGCAATTATATATCGGCACTGTGTGGTGTACTTGTTAGGTTAGTTATTTTAAAAGGCCAAAGCTAATGAGTTCAAATATCATAATCTATACATTTTTAGATTTTTACCAAAGCTCAATAAATAAAAGGTCAAAATTGAAAAGAATCGGTCAAAATTCAATTCCAAAGCCTCGATTTTAATATGTTATAATTTGATAATTGATATGCTAATTTTAAATTATATATTTGAGGAAAACAATTATTCACAAAAAACTTCAACATACTTGCGCACAATGACCTATGCATACAAACACACAAAGGCACACAAAGTTTGGGTTGAATTAGTTGCGAACTATTCGAAGAAAATTAAATGAAAAGATTCAATTCAGCGACTTGACTCATTAAGCCCCGCGTGTAATCAGTTTTGGCATCCGGTAGACTCGGCCTTTGCTAACTGCGTCTAGTTTCATTGAGTGAAGTCTCTGACTAGAAAATTTGGATATTTAATCACTATAAGTCTTACAATGAATCAAGTCTCGAAATAGCCATGAAAAAAATCTTAAAATAGGTCGAGGATATTCATCTCCAGAGTCTTGAATATTCAATAAGTGGGCTTCATTGTAAGGTATTCAAAATTTCTGAATTTGAGAAATTGAGAGGATCCAGACTCTGTTTTCAATTTAGAAGCCTTAAGTGCACTAAAAAGCTGAACGTCTTCTGAAATTGAGATGCGTTTGGCTAGGTCGATGGGTCTCACACACTATAGAGACAGGTGATCATTTCTATATAATCCCGTAGTTCGGATCCCCATACGCATTTATTACACGAAATTAAGAATTCTATTGTGCGACCCACATAGAGTAATTTGGGCCGTTCAAGATGAATCATATCTCCTCCGTGACGTATCCACAGATATCACTTTAATAGGAACAGGTCCCACTATATGATTGAAAAACACGACCGGGTGTTGATGTGGGATCACTGCTGACATGGCATGAATCACATTTCCATCACGTACTCAATCAGATGGTGAGACTCGCTCCTATCGAACTAAAATATGAGGATATATCTTTGGAGGGGACAAATACTACTCCTTCATGACTGATGCATAGAAATAGAAAAGTTAAGGGCTTTTTTTGTATTACACTTGCACAAGAAGAACACATGGGTTCCTTTTTTGCAAAAATGGAAGTCTGACACGGGAGGTTGGACTCGTGTCTTTTATTTCACACAGAAAAAATCCTATGAAAATAAGGATTTTTCGTGGAAATTATGTTTGAACCGCCCACCGAAAAAAAAAAAAAAAAAGAGGAACATGTGGAACATATAAAGACAATATCTTTTCATTTCTTCAGAAACTGGCATGCACAAATATGCACTAAAGGCCTGTTTGTTTACTAGAGCTTTTTATAAGAATTTGTGATGTTGGGTTTTTTTCATGATGTGACATCTTGTCTTCTGGTTATGTCATCGTCTCCTGGAATTTTGTAAATGTCATATTTCTTTGCAAGTATTTCAAAATTCTATCCACTAAAAGATTGTGGGATTTCTAGATGCTCGTGTACAAGGGAGCATTCGTAAATTCAACCATGTTTGAAAATTTCAAAATTCTCTAAGTAAAAATCCCATGAATTCCATTAAAGAAATAGACCCTCAATAAGCAAATGAGCTCGGATCACATAAGAATCATGCACGTGAAATGCCATTGTTGAGGCTGATGTATTGATAGTCCGGATCATTGAAAATAAATGTCATTCCCTCAAGTGATATATTCTCAAATTTTACTTCAATAGAAAAGTTGATCCCACCATAAAATTGATCACATAGCGACGTGACTAACACAATCTTATAAATTATTAACTATATGCATTAATCAAAGTTATTAATAATGTGCTCAATCTTAGAGTGCCATAAACTCCAATTAAAGTACACTTTGATGATACATGCAATAAATATTAATGGGCGAGCCAAACACAAGATTTCCACACATCCCCCTCGTGGATGTGCCTGAGAGACACCTCGGGGATCCAGATTCCAGACTCAAAAGAACTACATTTGTGGGAATGGCCCCACTTGATCAAGGCAAGAGCCAAGAGCACCCACACCTACACCCACACAGTGACTCACTAGGAGCGCTGCACTGCAAGTCTGCAACCAAGGAATGATATCAGATACTGTACGGCTAGGAAATTTCCAAATTTCAGCAGAGAATTCCAAATTTCCTATAGATTCACGAAATCTATGGGTATCAGAAACTGCACAAATTGCCGCAGATTTTTGCAGGATGTTCCCGAGCAAGATTATTTTTTTTCTTAGAGGAAAAGTTGTTGGATAGAGGTTTTACAAGACCAATCTGAGCGACTTTTGACTAATTTACCCTTTCTTATAATCTCCACCTTCAATTTAATGGTTTTGTTTATGTAAAGCATAGAGATTAAAAATCCCTCATTGCCTTTTTAGGAACTCATGTAGGAATGGGATCTTATAAAATATTACAATATTTTAGAATTGTCTCTCAAATAATTTGGTTGTGGACTCAAGTGAACCAAACCAGATCTGATTATCAACTGGGTACCAAAAGGAAAGATAGTTGAGTTGGTCCAAATACTATAATTTTGGAAGAAAATTGGTGTGATCTTTCTATTGATTCCCTCTTTTTTTATAAACAATGATTCCATGTAGTGTTCTAATTTAGAGTTTGAAAATAAAAAAAGAAACTAAAGCTTACTCACTATTCTCTTATCTAACTAATCCAATCTCTAATTAGAGAGATTTTATTTAGCAGATCTATCTTTGTCCAGCGTGCTTGTGTTGTGCATTTACAATGATAAAGAATCTGATAAATCAATTTAGATTGACCATGTATAAAAAAAATCGATCTCATCAAAATATTATTAACCGTCCATCCAAAAGTAATAATTATTAAACGTAAATAAACAAACAAGAGTTTTTACAGGCACAACTTGTTTGTTAAAGAAAATGGAAGGATGGCAAGCATTGAATGAGTCTAATATAGTGATCTTAAACCTTATTTATACAAAAAAAAAAAAAAAAAAAACTAATAATGGGATATAGTTGAACGAAATTCAGTTGTTGCCTTAAATGGATATCAGTGCCAATTTAATAGAGGGCAGCATTTCAAGGATAAGATTGATCTCTCTTACCAAAATAAGAAGATTTGAGTATAAATGTGCACATTAATATCAATGCTATATCTCCTAAAGGCAAATGACTTTATTGTAAATATTATCTAGTGGGGTCCACCTTATGATCCATTAAAATTATTACAGATATTTTTCGGTATTCACGATCTGAATGGACTGAACCGTTGCATTAAATTATTAAACCTATGGGCGACAGTTTTAGGGGTCCCCTATCCCATAATTAGCCTATATGCGCAATAAAAAGTGGCACATGACACATGGATTTATAAGGTCCCCCTCTAAAATAAAAAATATATATATATATATGGGAAGTATTCAAGTGCATCCATCCCTCACCATTTTTGGTGAGAAACACCCCCTTTGAAAAGTGACAAGTACTACAAAAAGGGAGTGGTGAGGGACACCCCCTTTAGAAAGTTACAAGTACTACAAAAAGGGAGAGCTCCCCTTTTTTTTTTTAGTACTTGTCACTTTGGTATCCCTCGCCAAAAATGGTGAGGGATGGTCCGGATGGATGCACCTAAATACTTCCCCTGTATATATTTATATAGGAAGAAGAAGAAAGAGCAATTGTGTCATTTTTGCACATTCGCTTCGCATAATCGCATAGAGAAACGGAAGCCACCAAAAGGAAAGACTGAAACAGGTAAATAGAAAGTGTCTATTAAGAACGAGAACCAGAAGAAGAAAGAAGAAGAAGAAGAAGCAGAAGAGATTTGTGTTCTTATTTGTTTGTTGAGAAAGAAAAAGCAATGGCGGAGAGGAGAAAGAAAGGGGTTTTCAACGTTTCCGTTTGTGGCCATGAAGGAGTAGAGCAGACGTCGAGAGAAAGCAGCCATTACAGCATTTCCAGCGGAATGCTTCCATCTCTCGGAGCTCACAGCAATCGCAGAGTCATACTCCGTAAATTTATCGTATCCCCTTACGATCACCGATACAAGTATACCCTCTTTCTCATGTTCTGTAGATGGGATTTGAAGATCTTTGTATTTTGGTGTTCTTTTCAATTATTTGGCATTGCAAATGGTAGAAGAGATTGTTTTGCTTTTGTTTGATTGAGTAATGGATTATTGTTGTTCTGTGTTTCAATGCATTTAGCGGGTATTAGTCGTTTTGGATTGATAACGATGTGTATAAGCTCACAAGATGCGGTTTTGATTGGTGGGTCATTTAGAACTGTGATATTTGGAGAGGATTTGATTAGAAGTTTTTACATGCACTGGTTTTACACGGTTTTGATTGGTGGGTCATTGAGAATTTTGAAAGTTGGGCCAGATTTGATTCATCCAGCTGTTTTTATATTCAGTGATTTTTTTTTGAGGTCGAGTCTTTTTTTTTTTTTTTTCAGTCTACTTATGTTATGATTCTCGTTTCCTTCATCTTCTTCATTATTCTTCTTTATTTTGTTCAGAAGTTGGATGATGGGTTATTAATCAGATTTTTATTTGAGGCTTTATTGTGTGATTCTGTATGAAACTTTCCTTTTTATGTTGTTTGTTTTATTGATTTCATGCAAAGAGAAGTACTCTTTCATTTTTCAACAGGAAGAAGTTTTCATTTGTGTGTATCAAACCATTTTATAGTGAATTGAAGCTGAAAGTGAACACCATCTTATTGGATTTTGTTTGTTAACATTTCCTAGTTGATTTATTTCAAGTCGAAATTTTTTGCTTGTTTAGTTGTATTGGAATTGTTTTGGTAAATTTGATGTAAAAAAAACAGTTGATTTTGATTTGAGAAGTGACTTGTTAATTTGCTTTTATTGTAGCTTTTGATGTTCTACAATGAATGAAATGTGCCTCTCTCTGTTTGTTTAAATGATTTATTTGATCTAGTGGTAGAAGACAATTCGAACATTTCTCATTTTCCAACCATTGTTCAGTGATGCTATAGAAAGATTAGTAATATTTTGAATTAAAATCGTGTTCATCTTTTTCTTTTTTTAACTAGCATCTATAGGGGAAATAGGTACTCAGCATTATCAATTTCATGATAGTTCCGATATTGGAGGTTTACTTGTGACATTACTATAGGGAAGTGTGCGTTTATTTTTTCATACTCAAACTGATGTGGATGAATCCATTTTGTGCAGAGCATGGGAAACTTTCCTTATCATTCTAGTCATATATTCTGCCTGGGTATCTCCTTTCGAATTTGGATTCCTTGAGGCACCAAGGGGAGCTTTATCTATAGTTGATAATGTTGTGAACGGATTCTTCGCAATAGACATCATCTTGACCTTCTTTGTTGCGTACCTTGACAGAAAAACTTACCTACTTGTTGACAGCTCGAAGCAGATTGCCTGGAGGTACTCAAGGACCTGGTTGGCACTAGATGTTGCCTCCACAATCCCATCGGAAGCTGCCCGGCATCTGCTGCCTCCGAAACTCCGATCATATGGTTTTTTCAACATGCTTCGTCTCTGGCGTCTGCGCAGAGTCAGTTCCCTGTTTGCCAGGTAGAACCAGTTTCTTTTTTTTTTTTTTTTTCCAGATGAAACCATTTCTTTACACTCAAAATTTGTTGGTTTTAAAATTAGCCTTATAATGAATAATTTTGAGAAGTCTTGATGTGGGGAACCTTCTCATCTTGGGAGAGTAATCCTCATGTTTTAGTGCGGGATTTTACTACAAGCATGAGATGGATTTCCTCATGATTTTCATAGTTTTTCGATGATCTCAAAAGCTTTCTTAGTTTTTAAAAAATGACAAGGAGCAAAAAAAGCTCTAGTCCTTGTTCAAAATGTTGAAAATGGGTACAGCCATTTTTTTACATTCTTTTCGAGAAGGAATAATATAATCCTAGACCCAAGAACATGTGTAAATTACATTTGGACCTTGAGCCTTAATTTGGGTCTCATGGGCCATTGATACAGACAGTTGATTAAATGAACTCAACCATGGATATACCATGCATCAAAGTTATTGTCAATGTGACATTCCCAACCTTCTACTGTGGATATGCAGAGAGAGGGTTAAGACAGAATAAGGAAACTATTAATATTTATTGGAGTTTGGAAGAGAAGAGGCCTAAGTACGGGTGGCTTGGATCTTCTTCTACTCTTCCAGTCTAGGTTAAATTGGTCCAATAGCAAGGTCGATCAGGAGTCGACCATCTGGATCACACAGGAATCTATATGGACACACTTAAGGCCCGAGGATACTTTGTACATCCTCTGGTCAAGACTCATATAGCTCTAAATTCTGTTTCTTTGATACTCTCATTAACCAGCAGTTTTTTTTTTTTTTTTGTTGCTTATTTGTAAAAATATGCTTGTAGGCTTGTAGGTATTTTTAATGTTGTTATTTGTAAAAATGTGCATGTAGCTTTCTGATCATTTCCTCTTGAGGTTTGGTTTCAGAAAAGTAAAATTCTGATGTCAGTTGAATGCTTTTTTTTTTTGTGTTCTTTAATTTAACAGACTGGAGAAAGATAGGCACTTCAACTACTTTTGGGTTCGATGCGCAAAATTGATTTGTGTGAGTAGCTTTTATTGTGTTTCCATAATGAGGACCACCTCACTAGTTTGCAGATTGGTAGTCCTTTTTGTTGTATTTTGGGGACCCACAAAATGCTTGGGAGGGTCCATCATTTCAGATGGGTTTCCACAAGTCCATCACCTTTTGCCAATATTGTTTGTTATGGGCCATCTTTTTCCATTTGGTAATTCTTGCAAGGAACTTGTCATCAACAACTTTCACTTGCTCTGAACTGTATTATAGGTAACTTTATTTGCAGTTCACTGTGCTGCCTGCTTCTACTATCTTATTGCTGCGAGATATCATGACCCTAGTAAAACATGGATTGGAGCTGCAATGCCGAACTTCCTTGAAAGAAGCCTCTGGATACGTTATATAACTTCCATGTATTGGTCAATCACCACCCTCACGACTGTTGGGTATGGTGATTTGCATCCTCAGAATACAAGGGAAATGATCTTCGACATTTTCTACATGCTGTTCAACCTTGGATTGACAGCTTATCTTATTGGAAACATGACCAACCTGGTCGTCCACGGGACGAGTCGAACTAGAAAATTTGTGAGTTTTTAGTTCATTTTTCCTTTCTTTTTTTTTTCTTTTTTCTTTTTTCTTTTTGGTTATCAGCCTCAAACAATCTTACACCATTTATGATCCTCATGTCTAAGATGCATCCAGTATTCTCAGGCCCTGAATTTGTACATGGGACCATAGTTTCTGATGATTCAGAACATTGGTTCGACTGGGCCATTGTAGATGTATCATACAAAAGAAGTAACTTAGATTGGAAGTCCGTGCTATCTATCATTTTGCACTTTTGATATTGGTGAATGTGTGTTTTTTTTTTCTGGGTATCTTTCTTAACTGCATTTTGCAGCCCCTTGATCTATCTACAGTTTGGCCTCACTGATCAACAGCTTAGATCAGTCAGTTACCATAGACGCTGCATTTTTATGCTCAAGGCCCAAGGTTACCATGCAGATTCTCAGGCTGAAGATCATATTATTGCTTTTTCACCACCATTTGGAACTCCTTAGTGACTTCAAAAAGTTAACAGAACAAGAACCTTCATAGTTACTTGTTTCTGCATACTAGTTTCACATGTTCATTACATTAGCTCTTTAGAATGTTGAGCATTTTTATAAAGTTTGGATTCGTGAAAAAGAAAATGAAGCAACAAGGAAAAATAATGATGCAAAAGAAAAAGGAAAGAGGAAAAATTGAGAATAATTCATGAATGACCATTCACTCATCAACCATTCAATAAAAAACTTTCAAATGAATTTCATTTTATTTTCAATTATTAAGGCCGATTTGTTAGCACTTCACTAGAGTATGAGTACCCATTGGGCCTGATACGGATTAGCATGGCTGTTCTCGGCTTTACAGAGGGACACAATTCAGGCGGCTTCAAGTTTTGTTCAGAGAAACCAGCTTCCAACCCATTTGCGAGATCAAATGCTCGCACACTTGTGTTTGAAGTATAGGACAGATTCAGAGGGGCTGCAGCAGCAAGAGACTCTAGAAACCCTTCCAAAAGCCATTCGGTCAAGCATATCGCATTTTCTCTTTTACTCTCTCGTTGACAAAGTTTATTTGTTCCGAGGGGTGTCAAACGATTTACTTTTCCAGCTGGTAAGACACTTTTAAGTATCAGCCACACTCCACATATGTGATTGCTGATCAAGTGATACCTTGAATGGATTTCCTTCTTTTTTGTCCTCTCTTTTTCAAATTTTGAAGGTCTCAGAGATGAAAGCTGAGTATTTTCCTCCCAAAGAAGATGTTATCTTGCAAAATGAAGCTCCAACAGATTTCTACATAATCGTGACTGGTGCTGTGGTAACTACTTCCCTTTTTGGATTTTGTCCTGAAGATGGTTGTTTCTAATCATACATGTACAACAAATTCCAGGTGTTTTGAATATTTTGGGTAGATTGAAGGTTTATCCATTCTATTAAGTTTGATGAAGGAACAACCAACCTTACTTTCATGCCATGACGAGCAGCATGGCAGAACAGTCAAGTCTACGCCATACAAAATATACAACTAAAACACCCAAACTATGTGTTATTTGTAATTTGTTAAAAATGTTTGCTATACTTGATTTCTGATTTTGGCATCACCCTTGCAGGATCTTTTACAATTCAAGAATGGAACAGACCAGGCAAGTTTGAAGTACCATTGTTCTATATTTCTGGGAATATCCTGACCTCAGCAAGTTTTTGATTGCTTCCCTGCCACCACTATTCCTATACTTCTAGTCCTATAGCTCTTTTTTTTATTATTATCTGTCATTGTTTATGCCCCCATTATTTTATTTTCATCCAGACTGTTGCTTTGGTTAGGCCTGCCATGGATGAGGGGATGTACTCATCAAAGTTGATAGTTTCCAGAGTGAGAAAAACAAGTGTGAAACAAAGCTAGAATAGAATGCTTGGAATCCTCATTTTGCAAAATCTTTCCATAATTTTTATGTAGAAACACAAAATGAATGTGGAAAACAGAGGAAGCAAGAAACACAAGTATTTGTAAGGGAAAATGAAAATCCCTGGTACAATGATCTCAATCTTTCTTTTCTTTTTCTCCCTAAACTCTTGTTATATTTTCTCTGCTTCTTAGCCATCTATTTTTAGGTCACTGATCATTGGTTTAGAATATTTTGTTCCGGGAGTTTTTCTGGTTACATTCCATCCATGGTAGTTCAGAAGTCTGGATCACCTGACCATGGGCCCCACATCTACCAAACGGAATACTTCCAACTTTTGTTAGTGTAACTGTGAACATGCTCTTTACATGGAGGATTATATTTTTGCAGTTTATTCGAGAGGCAAAGAAAGGGGATGTCTTTGGAGAGATTGGCGTACTTTGTTACAGGCCACAACTATTTACAGTCCGCACGAAACGGTTGTGTCAGCTGTTGCGTTTGAATCGCACTTCATTCTTGAATATTGTTCAATCCAATGTTGGTGATGGGACTATAATAATGAACAATCTCCTTCAGGTATTAGAACCTTGTCATAATTTTATGAACTTCCATGTCAAATTGGTATTGGTTTTTTCTGTTGTATTCTACATATAAAAGAGAGCATCTCATGGATATGGTTATTTACTTTCAAGCGAACCTTGTTAAAAGAGCTTTCTCTATTATCTTTGAAAATTCATATAATCTTTATAGTCTCTGGCTAAAATTTTAAATTTGACACTAAAATGTAAGAATTGGGAAAGTTACTTAAATAAATCTTCAAAATAATGTTGAATATGATACAATGATGGATCACACTACAGTGGGAGTAAGGGGTGGGGACCCTCATATTTAGGCTGTTGGGATTGGATATGGATCCAATGGGTCCCCCCATTACTCTCATAGTAGTGTGAGGGTTACTCTCATAGGAGCATTTCCATATATATACATATATATTGATAACTGAATTGATAATTGATGCAACCATGAGTTATAAGATGCGCCTTTCAAACAAATGCCATATGCTCTTTCACCAGCATTGGTACAGGTGCTTCCTGACTTTCTGCAATTGTCATTTAACTGGTAGGCTCACTATGAGGTAAACCCGTCCCTAATCTCTCTTTTGGTGTATGACTTCGGCTGTCTAATTTGCTGGCAAGATAATAGACATGACTACAGCCAAATATCCATAAAAAGTTAGGCCAAGTTGCATGTTTATGATATCATGGAAGCAATTCTATGAATTTTACAACCATGATAGGGTCCATCTAATGAATGGTTTTGTCCATGTAAAAGTTGGCCCCACATGAGCAGTTAATAGTGAGTAGAAAATGGCACAATCAGATGCTGTAAGTCTTGTGTTCGTATGGTCAAAGTGGAATTACATCTGAATTTCTTTTTCTATATTTTTACAGTATCTGAAAGAGCAGGAAAACCCAGTGATGGAAGGAGTTCTGGCTGAAACTGAGAGCATGCTTGCTCGGGGTAGAATGGACCTACCTCTTACTCTACGCTTTGCAGTGGTTAGAGGAGATGATCTATTATTACATCAGCTACTGAAACGTGGCTTGGACCCAAATGAATCAGACAATAATGGGCGCACAGCACTGGTGTGTAGTTTCTTTCCTATATTATTTGTTTCTTTTCATATGATTCAATTGATAAAATTTTCTTTTGGTTCTATACATAATCAGCACATAGCAGCATCTAATGGAAGTGAGAATAGTGTTCTTCTCCTACTGGATTACGGAGCGGACCCCAACTGCAGAGGTATGCTTTGAACACCAAAATAATTGGTGCTTGCTGCTTCTGTATTTTGAATCAATGCACAGATCATTTGTGTTAGAACCCCCCTCTAGATTACATTGTCCTTTACTGTTTTTCTTGTTTACAGTTAACTTGTGCTGTTTTGCATTTGAGGAAATCCAAATGTGTGCATGTGGTGGATTGCCTTTCTGTGGTTCAGATCAGTCATATGATGTTGGTTTCCATGATGCATGCAAGTAACCCAAAAAAAATCTACCCTGTCAGATGACATTGCCTGACCAGGCACCTGTTGAGTTTTGACTTTGTCATAGGTGTCCCTTTCCATCTAGTTGGTAAAATTCACTGATAGGGTAACAGGTCTATTTCTTGACCCCAAGTTGATGGTCATTTCATTTTAAACCCCTAGTCGAATATCCATACAAGCCCTAAAGGGCTAGCCCTCTAGTCAGATGGATTGGTGAGATGCCCATGATCGAATAATGGCACCACCATAAATTTGTATTAGATAAGAAGAGTATTGACTCACAGAAATCTCAAGTTAAAAGAGGAAGAAGGAAAACAATTTGTCTTATCTACACACACACAAACAAACAAAAACAAAAGCCACTTAACTTAAACTAAAGAGCAAGGCTCTCCTAAGCTCAAGCTTAGGAGAAAATTTCGTAAGCACAAGCTTGTGGGGCCCACCTTTGGTCCATCCAAATGGATCAAACACATGAACCCTCTAAATTGCACATGTCCACCAACTTTTGGTTAGATCCGAATTTACTAGACCGTTGGATTGACTATGTATCGATCTGAATGGACTATTGACCATTAAACTTTTGGGCCCATATGAAGATGATAGAAATCACGGTTGGGGCTGATTTTTTGCAGAGAGGAAGATCCTAGGGAGTCCTTAAAATCCTCCCCACCCCCATCCCCATGTGGGTCTCCAAGTGGGCCCCACCACACACTTGAGCTTACCTTATCCTAAGCTTGAGCATAGGAGAGCTGGTCCCTAAACTAAAATGTCTATTGATATTCAAAAGAAACTTTCCTAATGCTATTATAACTCAAAACACTCATTAAACAATTCAAATAAATAATCGTAATTTAACAATGATTTTAATACACTCTTCTTCAAGTTGATTTAGTCAACTTCTTAGTGTGTACTTCTTTACTTCTTAAATAGCTAGATTTAGTTATGCCAATGCGTCCTTTCCTTTTAAAGAGCGTTGTTATATGCAAATCCTTTGACTTTTCGGAACATTGACTTCCCGTATTTGATATGAATATCTTGGACTAGAATAATCCTTTTCTAGCATAACCTTATCTACTAACCTGCATGTCTACATGCCCTGTTTGGATGATCAAATCTCCTTGCTTATTTTTTAGGTAGAATTATAGAATCTGTTCATCAAGACAAGTTTAGTTTTCTGTGCCTCCCATGCGCATGCATTTAAGACCATCGTTCCGTGATCCAAACTCTTGTTCTCATGCACATCACTATGGATTGTGAATACTTAACTGCTAACTGGAAGATTCTAAAACATTGTAGGCGGCCTACATCTAAATAATGGAACACCGTTACAGCACAGAAAATGGGCGAACCAATAAATATAACAGCATCCAATATGGAAGACTCTGGGAGCATCCTCCATCCATGGAAGGTCCACTGCATACTGAAATGGGCAGCCGCAGTTTCCATAATTCCTCCAATTTTACTAGTTCAATGGAGCTCATGTTGATTATTGCTTTAGCATCCATTTCCATAGCAAATGAAAGTGTATTATTGTGACGCCCCGGAGTCCCACATCGACTATAGAGAGGAAAGTGATTGGGATTATATGTAGAGCTTACACCCTTACCTTGCATGAGGCATTTTGATGGGTTGAGGCTCATCAGAAACAAAACCGTGAGGCCAATGGGCCAAAGCGGACAATATCATGCATGTGTGTAGGGTGGGGCGTTACAAATTGTATCAAAGCCGACTCTCGACTAGTTCGAGTTTGGGTCCCCTGCCGTAGTCTGGTGCAAGTGGGCGGGTTTCCATGTGGGCGGGCCAAGAGGGCTGACAGGCTACTGCACAGGGACGTGCAGCCCTAAGGGGGGTGGAATGTGACGCCCCGGAGTCCCACATCGACTATAGAGAGGAAAGTGATTAGGATTATATGTAGAGCTTACACCCTTACCTTGCATGAGGCCTTTTGATGGGTTGAGGCCCATCAGAAACAAAACCGTGAGGCCAATGGGCCAAAGCGGACAATATCATGCATGTGCGTAGGGTGGGGCGTTACAATTATGATTTAGCTTAAAAACAGATTATTGACCTATTTATATGAAGAAAAACCTGCCACTACTTGCTGAATTATTTCTAGATCCATGTTCCCAGGTCAGCAATATACACCGTCTTATGGTGGTTGCTTCGGTATTCGTTTTTTGTAACAAAAAGGTCAACATCAAGTTGTTGCTGTGCAGTGTGCACTCTTTAGTCAAACCAATGTTAATTGATTTATCAATAATTAAAACTCACTGCCTCCAACTTTTTGAGTAATGTTACCTCATCTGTACTCATCAGTTGCAGCAAAGTTTCGAGTGTATAAAATGTCTTTGCACCATGTTCCATTCCGCTTTTTTTTATTAGCTTGAGATGACGAGATACTCTTTATCTTGATAATAAAAAATTTCTCTCTTACCAGATGCCATGTTCAATTTTATTTCATCTTTTACGTTTGTGTATGGGTGTGTGTTTGTAGTTGGGGCTTTGGCGGTGATGGGAATTGCAAATTGTACCTATGACCTCAACCCTGCAATTGTGCAACACTTTCATTATTTAAGTGCCTGGTCGGTGGGAGCAATGCATCAGAAGCAATGGATTTTGACCAATGGGAAAAATAGGGCCCCAATACTAGTGATATAAACCATCATTTGGTGGTTCCCATCATGAGATGCAGCATTCCGCATACTCCCCGGCCACGTCCCCTATTTCACGTTTACGCCTAGGCCATTATTTGCCTCTAGCCTTACGCTAGCCTTTCCCCGTAGGAAGCCTTACCTAGTGGGTGTTTCCGTTGCGGCTGGATCGACTGAAACTGCCTTTACTACCGCCTCAGGTGGATCAACAACAATTGGCTCTTCGGCGGATCAGTAGGTTCCGAATCAACCCCGGCTACGGGGCTCTCATTTCAGAAGATAGAAACCCATGGGATACTAATTAATGAAATAGATCCTTTCTTTCGCCATGTTGAAGCTTCTTAAAGAGGGGGGACGTTCAATCCAATGAGGAAGAAAGAACTGCGGATAAAATTCATATTAAAAAACGGCGGCTGCCGTCGTGGCTTTATCCCACATATGAACTGATAGGGCTCCCCGTAATAGATGATCTTAACCATCTAGTGGAAATAGGAAAATATAGCCAGTGGCCCTTGCTTTCCGGGGGCAAAATGATACCAAGGATCATGATTAGGATGATCAAGAAGTGGCATCACAATGTTCAATCTCTAGTCTCAAATCTAGAATGGTTTTCTCAGCTTGTATAGGCGCAGTTTGATCCATCCAAATTGCAATGATATTTATGTTTTGGGGCAAACTGAATGGTTGTTTGTTTGTATTAACCAGAACTTCTTTTCTTCCTTTTCCTGATATGAACAGATTCAGAAGGAAGCATTCCGCTATGGGAGGCAATACTCGGAAAGCATGAACCAGTAATCAAACTGCTAATCAATAATGGTGCTAACATCTACGAGAGGGATGTCGGTCAATTTGCATGCAAGGCTGCTGAACTAAACAACTTAGAACTGCTAAAAGATATTGTTCGATATGGAGGCAATGTGACACTGCCCAGGAGTGATGGTACAACCGCACTCCATCATGCAGTCTCTGAAGCAAATTTAGAAATAGTGAAGTTCTTGTTAGATCAAGGAGCAGACATCGACAAGCCCGACACCCATGGATGGACTCCTAGGACTCTGGCTGACCAGCAAGGCCATGATGAAATTAAAAGTCTTTTCATTGCTAAGAAAGAGTGCAACAACCACACAGTTACCATCTCCGAAGAACCACTTGTTCCATTCCTTGGAAAGTTCCGGAGTGAACCTGTAATCCACCATTTATCACAAGAAGGCACACCCCCTGCAGGCGAGGAGAATAGCGGTGGTCGCCTTCGCAGGCGCAAAAGTAACAGCTTCCACAACTCGCTTTTTGGAATCATGACTGCTGCTCACACGGGTGAGAACAGCTCCATTTCTCTCATGGGTCCAGCAAGATGCACAAGAAGCTCTGGGGTTTATCCGATCAGGGTAACGATCAGTTGCCCAGAGAAGGGCGAAGCAGCAGGAAAACTAGTGATGCTGCCTCAGTCACTTCAAGAGCTGCTTGATCTTGGTGCTAAGAAATTTGGGTGCATTCCCACCAAAGTCCTTACTAAAGATGGAGCCGAGATTGACGATGTAGAGGTGATCAGAGATGGGGATCATCTTGTTCTCATCCGTGATGATGGAGCATAGCAAAAACAATGCACTAGACTGATGATGACTAATTTTCTCCTTTTTCAAATTTAGAGGCCACGTGGGGTTTGTTGGATTCAGCTGGACCAGGTGCTGGTGTGCCTCCTGACTCTTTCCATTGTTTTAGTATCTTGGAAGAGGAAGTCAACAAGTAGTCTGAATAAAATACATTTCAGGTCAACTGTGCAGGCAGGCAATGAAGGGATGAGTGCTTGTAAGCTATAAGCCCGTATGCGAGAGATTGGGGGGAAATGAAGATTGCCAGAAGTCAAAATGAGAGAGAGATCTCTTGTACCCATAATATCTGTCTTTAATTTGTAGCCTTTATGTTCACCTGTAACATCATCCAATGATCTCAAACATTTATAGTTTTAAGAAGGGTTTTTCCCCTTTTTTCTATAATAGCCCCTAATGAATGCATCTCTTTCAAAAATACTCCTGATTTTGAATGTTTGCTCAACTCGCATAAGGATTACGAAGAGTTTGATCCATAGTTGATTAAGAAGTTTAAAAAAATTTTGCCTACTAGCGATCAAGGGACTTGGTCATAAATGTTTCTAAAATCAAGAGACTGTTTCTGGAATTCTCATTTTATGATAGCAGTTTTATAATTCGCAAAAAAGACAAAAGTGTTCTTGAGAGAAGAAAATCCCTTTCATTTTGAGAAATTATCATTTTTTGACATTCATCATTTGACTTCACTGTGAACAGGTTCATTTCCAGGCGTCCCAACCAATTGACTCACCGGTAAATTGGGTACGGCTACGACTAGATCCAAAATCACATAGTTGAATGATGGATGATACATTAATGTTCACTTTCAATCTTTTTTCATAAAGACAACTTACATCAACCTAAATGGGCTACAACTAAATCCAAAATCACATGGTTGAATGATCATACAATAATGTCCTCTTTCAAATTTTTTATCATAAAGACAACTTATATCAACCTAAATGGACCCTACCGTTGCTTGTTCCAAGCCTTTTGCTCATCCAAACTTCCACTTCATTAGAAGTGATATATACCGTTTGATTAATCATGTTGAAAATGGAACTTATTTCAATAGTAAAATCTCATTTTTCACATATTAATCAATATAACTCAAGTTGATGTGAGAATTGCATCTCCTTTTTGCTGTTACATCTCTCCTTAAAAATCTGTAGACTGATCTAAATAAAAATGAATTTTCAACCATCATCACCATCACCGTTTGACCCTCTCTTACACTCCCTTTACACATCTTGGATGGTGGTTGTCCCATCCAACGGTGTTAAGGCCATGTCATATAAACCCGATGGCCAACCTGGGATATTAAGGTTAAGGGCAATAGGATTTGTGCCACCAACCTATAAGTAAAACCCTCTTAATTTTTTGGGTTATACCCCCACCTTCCTCATCCTTGGGTTATCCAGGATAAAAGATAAAAAGGGTAGACAAAAACGAGGCAGTTTTAAGTGCTACGGTCTCAATCTATGTGATATTGCATGAAAAAAGGCAATTTTGAAATTAAGTTTAAGAAATGGTGGCACTTGTGATTAGTTTTGAGTCAACACATTGCCCGTGTTTTCATATTCCTAGAGAGCCCATATGGTCAATTTTTCTGGAATTTATAACTTTTCAAACATAGGGATACAAATGGGTCGATTTCAGGTTAGAACTATACTTGATCCAAAATCCTAATCATTTTTAATTGACGATATCGAATCTTATTTCAACTCAAAACCTATTTTGCTGGTTTGAGACTTCATTCAAATACAATAACCAGATCCATTTCCGACTGGACTCCAAAATCAATTTAGACTTCTTTTTTATTTTTTTTCTTATCTTTTTTTGTATATTTAAAATAAAAATATCATGAAAATATAAAAATGTGCAACTAAAATTAATTTTAAACTACATTTTGCTTTCAACCAATATATATATATATGTATATGATATATATGTATCTGGATTTCTTAATCAGCAACTGGAGTTGGCTAGCGTGAAGAAATATATTTTGTTTTTTCTAGAGTCATCGACTCCCATTCGTCATTGCCAAACATACAGATACAGTGGAAGAAAGGGAAATGGAGAAACGAAACTTGTTTCTTCTCCTCTTCTCCATCTCTCATCTCTTCTCCTCTTCTCCATCTCTCGCATCCATTCTACCTTCTCACGGTAAGCCCTAACCCCTCAGAAATTATTCCCCATTCATTTCCTTTTGTTTCTCATCTTCTGATCCTCGTCCCAACATCTCGTTTCACATGATCTGCATTTCTCTCACCTCTGTTCTGGAGATCTAGGGTTTCCTATGTTTTGATATCATCTAGAATTTCTCTCAATTCGATTGGATTCTTCCACTCGAGAAATTTTTTTTTTATTAGTATTATTAGGTTTTGATATCAAGGAACTGTGAATTGAGCTTTTAAGGTTAGATTATTTCCTGAAAGATCCAGAGATTGTTGGTAAAATCATGGATGCCGTGCCAGGCCAGGTCCTTTGTGGGGGCTGTTTTAGGAAAATTTGCAATGGATGTTAAACCTTAAAACCATTGGGAAACTAGACATTGATGTTTTCTCAGGTATCATGATAAGTTGTTGATTGAATAGTTGATGACTCAATCAATGTGCATTTTAAATTGTAGGATGCTACTGGACTGAGTCCTGTCAAAACAAATGGGTTGGAGGATGTGGTTCTGGTCATGTCATCATTGATCAGTCAGATGACTGTAATGGGCTTTGCTCAGTGCCAAAATATCCACCATGCCTTCCTTTCTACACGCATTTCCGTTGCTGTAAACCAGGTTTGTGACTTCTTCCTATCATCTAGCAACAATGACCTTTCTAAGTAGAAGTTTCATTTTAATCTTAACACATGGTGTGGTGAGAGATCATTTTGCTCGCTGAAGATAAATGTAAAGTGGACACATGCAATCTGATCATTGAATAAATGCTTTTCATAGAGAAGATGATTGCCATAGAGAGGGTTGCATTTGGGTAGAAAACTGGGATTAGGTATTTACCCTTGGCGAGTAACATCTGTACCCTTAAAGAACTTGGGGTACAGCACCATTGGTTCCATAGCCAAAAAGTGATGGTGTAGTAGAGTTCTGATATCGGCCAAGAAGACGGGATATTATAGACACAAGGCAGAGAAGCTCACTTGTCAGGATGCCGAAGAGGCAGGAGAAGGATGAGCAGAGAGGGATATTGGGGTGAGGGTTCTTGAACAGGAAGGCATGGAGGTCATGAAAATGAAATCAGGAGAATGTGATTTAGTTGCTTTAGTTGTAAAAAACAGGGTAGCCCCCAATGAGAACCTGATGTTATTACACAAATGTCTCATGGGAAGAAGGCAATGATGCATGGATACTTCAAAATGGGCAACTTACAGTGTTGGATCCAATACTCCACTTTTTGTATGTAAAATCCGTGTTGCTGCCGTGTCCATAGCGTGTCCTTGCCGTATCTTTGCCACATATGGGCATCATAGGAAGAAGGTCCTCAAGAGACCACAAGAGTGGTTGCAAATTGGTTTAAGAGCAGATTGTTTGAATTTTTGTTTTTCTATCTTCTTTTTTTTTTTATTTGGTTAACGAGAGTAATATAGTCAAGTTTTATCCAGATTTTCCAATAAGCTTAGCCAAGTGATTACCATAGTAGTTCTGCATTTTGTTCAAAGGTTTTAAAACAATAAGACCATTTTTAGAAATATACCACATGTAAAGGGTTTTTCTTGCCAAAAAGGAGAAAAGGCAGGGGATCCCTGACTGTTCATACAAAAGGATCGAAGCTAATTTGGCTAGATGAGCCATCTATTCATACCTTTTGGCAAACATGCCCAAGTCCAAACTTAACAATCATGGTTCAATCCTTTCCAAGTCTAGATCATGTATGAGCTGGCGAGACAGTTGGTCTCCAAATGGTCAGCCTGATTCTATTATGCCTTCCTATCACACAATCTTATTCCATGTTGATCCAAATATTATCACATTGATAACTGTGCATCTCAGGTAGGGCAGGTTAAAGAGGTTTTTGGCCATCCTAAAAGTCAATTGACGCAGCCTGAACCTGTCTTGAATTCTAGAAGGGCCAACCAATACTTAAAACCAAGTTGCATCCCTATTTCTTAGTTTAGAATATTATATAGAATTATCAATCAGGTTCAATTTATTGTAGTCAAATTCATTTTGTGGTCAGCTGAGTTAGCGAAAAACTATTTAGTTTGGTTAGTGTACATGCCTAATCAATTATTCCCCCATAAAATATGTGGTCCAAAATTCGGACTTGTTCAGCCGATATGTGCTTTTTAATTTCAAATTTGTTGATTTTGACCAAACAGGCCAAAATTTGTAGTTTCAATTTGTTGATTTTGGCCAAACAGGCCACAATTTAGCAGAGTTCTTGTGCGAATGTTCTTTCATTCTTTTTTCCCCTTCTTTTTTTTAACAAAATACCCTCCATTATGACAGAATCTCAAAGATTTTTTGGTCTTTTCTGAATCGGGGAGAGATTTGGCACCTCCCCTCTCCCTCTCTAAATCCCAAATTTATAGTTTATTCAGTTTTGTCTGTTTTCAATTATACATTTTAATTTTTAATATTTTATGAAACTCTCTCCAAAAAGGAACTCTGAAACTCTGAAGTAAAGCCGACATGGCCGAAACACTTCAATCTAGAGTCAAACTGAGATGGTGTCTAAAACAAAATGAAACAATGGTTCTACCTTATCCAAAATTGACTTAAACACAACCCTATCCCAACCCAAATTCTAATTGGGTTAATAAGTCTGGTCAGGCTGTGTCTGTTGGATTCAGGCTGGACTAGACAAGAGTTGGAACTTGGAACCCAGTCATATTGATAGGGCCTCAATCAAGTTTTCTTTTTTTTTTTTTTTTAATTGAAAGATTGGTTTCGAACCTCTTTCTAGTGGGGTCAAAACTGAAACCAGGAGAAATTGGGGATGCTACGAGGGATGGAAAAGGGTTAAGTTTTGTGTACTTTCTCAGAAGCAGTGGGCATCAAAGACTCCAATGAGGCTGAATGGGCTATAAATTAAAGAATGCTTGACAGATTTTAAAGAAAACTTTCATGGGCGGCTAAATGTGGAAGCGATTCTAAAAATGCAACAGGTTGAGTGGCGGGGAACTGTAGAGGACCTTGGAGAATTAAAGCTACTGTGAGAGAAATATGGGATCTAGGTAGAAAAAGCTAGACTATCTCTCTGAGTGGTTTATAGAAGCGCGGACAAGTTGGCAAACTCGCTGGCTCAATTAGGAATCGTCGGTGGATATTACTAAATATTTATCCTTCTGATTCTTTCCTTTATCTCTGAGAGTTGTATGTGGGTTTTAGTAAGTATATATATCTTGTACAGGATCCCCTTTCTTTTAAATCCACGCTCTCATACTTTTGTATGTTTTTAATTGAAGTTGAATTAAGTCTGTCTTGTTACTGGACAAAGTAAGACAAGGACAAGACCATTATGTAACAGGCAATTTAAGGATCCAAATATGTCCATTATAAGAAAATAAAAAAAAGGGGATCTCCTTTCTTAACAGATTTGTAGGTTGTTTAAATGTAAATAAAAAACTGAAATGTAATAGACTGATATTGTACTTTTTGTTTTTAATCTATTTTAGGTCATTTTATGTTTCTGACATACATTCACTGCATGGTATCCATGACTAATGAAACGAGTAGTTAATGGGTAAGATCATAATGTGACGGCCATGTACTTTTTCTTTTTCTTTGTTTCCCCTTTTTTTCTGAAATGGAACATGATGGCTATTTTTTAAAATCAGTGTCAATGTGCTTAATATTTAAGTGACAAGTTCTTTAATCATATGATCCTATTCTTATGTATCCTTTAATTTTCCTTTTCTTTTTTTCTTGAACAGAAAGCCCAAAGGTAACAGATAGGTGTACAAAGTGCAAGAATAAGGTGGATTATGGCAATGAGTACATATGCTGCACAGATTGCTCGGATCCTTACATCACTGACAAGAACACTAAGCTGGGTTACTGCAAGACTGGAGCGGAGCTAGCTGCGCAATTAAAACCAAAGGGTACTCAACATGTACTTTGAAACTGCTGATTCATTTATCTTTATGGTAAAAAAATCCTGAATCCTCATGATGCAGTTAAATAGGTTAGGAATTTTCTCATGGATAAAGGGCCTTAAACAACCATTTTTTAATCAATGATCATCAATGTTTCGAAGTAATGAAATCTTCTTGATATGGTTCTTTTTTGGTTCACACTCAGAGGTTTTCCAATGGATTGCGGGGCCATGGATGAAATGCTCATCTCCTTGTGATGGTGGAGTCCGTTACCGGGATGTGGGTTGTTTTGGAAGTATTGAAGGCGCATCTGTCGCACCATATCCTGTAGATAATATTAGGTGCTCAGATAAAGAAATGGTAAGCAACACATGATCATGATGATTAAACTTTAGCATCAATGTATAATTTTATCTTGTGGTTTACGGGTTCCCACATCAGTATTTGTTTTCTGTTCATCATAGTGTCATTGGCATATTAGAGTACTCACCTTTAAAAAGATTGACTTAATTGATGAAGATAGTCTCATTCCTTAATATAGTTGGGACAATGATGGTGATGGTGGTGGTGGTGGTGTAGTCTCATTCCTTAATATACCCAGTCCTGTTCTTAAAAACTTACTCAAGAAATCCACATTGTTTCGCAGAACACTGCTAGCAGCTGGATTTAAGTGGTAACCGGTTACTTCTTAAAAAACAAATAATAAGTAAAAGATTGGATATTTGGTTGTTAGCAATCATGAAACGATTTTTCTCGTTGTAACAATAAAAATAAACTGGAATTCTGGTTGTTATTTGTTAACCATCTATACTGAAAAGTTGAAGTCCAAAGACCTGTAGATATCACATCACTAGAGCAGCTGAGAAATCTGAATAAAGCATTCAATTTTGCACCATTCCCCAGCCCAAGTAGATGGGATAAGGCTTGGACATCATTGATGTTTTCCATCATAAGGAAGGCTTGGACATCATCGGTATTTTCCATCTTAAGGGTGTATTTTGATTCCAGACCTATGATGCATGGATACTTCAAAATGAGCACTGTATCATTTCGTATTGTATCCGTTACTTCACTTTTATGTGTAAAATCCGGGTCCCTGTTGTGTCCATGGCGTGTCCTTCTTGTATCTAGGCATCATAGCTCCAGACGCTTTCATTTCATATATTCTGGAAGATGGATGGTTATTTATTTCAGTTGTTTTGAGGTTCGTGGAAATTAAACATCATTCGGTTATTCTGATATTTGATTCCTCAAAATCAGTATCAGCGCTGGTGCTGAATAAGCTGGGAGAATGATACCCCACTGAATGTGGGTTTTCAGTTTCTGCACCACCCAAACCCTCAGCATAATCGATTAGCCATCTATTCTGCCAAAATATTCTGAAAAGTTGCAATTAACTAAATCCAAATGCACCCTAAAGCTATATCTAAGATGTGATTCACATGGCTTTCTTCTCTTGGTGCAGTTCTATATATATTTTTCTTTTTCGTTGTTCGTTCTCCTCTTGAAATTTCGCGGTGTCTCTATCCTTTGAACTATTAATTAAATTTCAAGGAATGTGGGCTCCTTTTTTCCATCTTCAATTCTCCATTGAAATGAACATATTGGGACTTGGGAGTGCTCACAATTGTCGTTGTGCATGGTCTATTCCTTGTGATATATGCATCTTCATCCTGTATTCTCCAGTCCATGATTCTTAGTTGACATTAAATGAGGAATACTTATTTTTTTAATAACTAACTATTATTAATAAATAAAGGTAAAACTCTGAAAAAAATTAAGAAAAAATAGCTAGGAATTGTAGAATGTATAATCATGTCATTTGCTCAGTCCTATAGTTTGTTCACCTTTTGTAAGTGGATGCATTTTTTTGGTGATTCAACCCAAAAAGTTTCATCGTGCCATTCGCATGATGTGTTTATTCTAGATGGAAAATTGCAAGCCACATTTGTATAGCTAGATGTATATTATAGGGTAGAGAATAGGGCATGGGCCAACCCCTGGACCATTGTTCTGGGAAAGGTATTAGGAAAAAAAAAATCTCGTGATAATTCATCACATGATAACTCATCTAAAGCTATTGCAATGCTCGCCTTTTGTAAGTTTAGAATACACGAGAATGCTCGTCTTTTATGCTAGCTATTTTTTGTTTCAATCATATTACAGCCTACTAGTCAAGAGCCCTGTAATTTGAGAGGCTGTGAAGATTTCAGCTATGGCAGCTCAAATACGAGCAATCATAGAAGGATGTCAGGTTGGCTGGTAACGTTGGTGGTACTCCTTGGGGTTGTAGCCATTGGCGGTCTTGGGTTTGCAGGTTACACTTTCTACCAGAGGTAAATATTTTTTTTTTTTATTATTATTATTAGTAGCTCATTAGAGGGCGAGCCTTGGCGCAACGGTAGAGTTGCTCCTTTGGTGACCTCGAGGTCACGGGTTCGAGGCGTGGAAACAGCCTCTTTGCAAAAATGCAAGGGTAAGGCTGCGTACACATGCGCCCACCCTCCCCCTACCCCCGCTTAGCCGGGGAGCACTTTGTGCACCGGGTGAGCCCTTTTTATTAGTAGCTCATTATTTTCTGCATGATTTGGCATGTTGAACTGCTATCATTTTTAAATTTTTCCACTAATAGGGATTTGGAGTTTCTGGATGGAGAACATATGATGCTGATCATATTTTGGCTCAACAAACCTCAATTTGGTTCCCTATAGTGAATGCCTTCTGTCATATGATGATCATGGTCATTTCAGATTTGCCCTCTTCATCTAACATGGACCATGGCATGTGGTTATCCAATTATAATAAAAATGGTGGACAATGAGAATCATTAGATGGGGGAGATATCTCTCCGTTTTCTAAATGATGATTGATTGATGGATTCCATAAAAGGTGAATGACTGAGATTTTGAAAATGTGGGACCTACTTGTACCATTGCCAGTAGGAAAAAAAACCTAGCTTTTCTTGATCAGCATCATATAATGCATCTTTGTGAAAATATGTCTTAATTAGTAATTAACTAGCGAAACATATTCCTTCTTCAAATTTCAGGTATCATGTCAAAGTTGAAAAACATTGACATTAGGAACTTGCTGATCAACTTCCAACTTGACTCCAAGCTGAAGTTGAACTCCTGTTTGCACAATCTGTAAACTAGGAAGCTTAGTCAAACACTAACTTAAAAGATCTTAAGAGAGGCTGACTATCTTCTCTGTCCATCAGATATGGGATACTGTTTTGCCCCTAGGAAGGCATTCCGCATGGTTCTCAGAAAATGACCTTTATGTAACAGTTCTGCTCGTTAATTACTAATTGGGAAAATTTCAAAATAGGGCTTAGGTTTTTTTTTAGATTTCAAATCAGGACAAAATAAAACTCACATTTCAAATCAGGACTTACGTTTTCCATTTAAGTTTCAAATCAGGACATCGCACGAGAAATTGAGTTTTCCATCCACTTTTTCCTCATTGCTTTTCAAAATCACCAAAATGCCCTTAATCAATTCCTCTTCCTCCCTTCTTATCGACTCTGCGCCCCACCAGAACCTCCTCAATTCTGGCCTCCCTGAAAATCTGCGACGCCGCAACTCTCTCCTCCTTCAACCCATTTTGGGGAGAGAGATGCCCAATAGACCGACTGGGGGTGGGGAGAGAGAGAAAGGGCATCTGTCTTCTGATCAGATCGGCCGAAATTTAACTGTGTGAAGCCATGGATCTTCGGCGCTCTCTGCTCCTCTTTCTGTTCACCTCCCACCACCTCCTCCTTTTCTCCCAATCTCTCGACCTCCCCTTCACGTTCCCCTTCCCCCACAGGTGGGAGAAGCACCAAATTCAAGGTCCCATCAAGACCCTAGTGATCCTCGTCATGGAGAACCGCTCCTTTGATCACATGCTCGGATGGCTCAAATCCATCTGCCCCGATATCGACGGCCTCAATGGAACCGAGTCCAACCGCGTCAACGCCTCCAACCCCGCGTACTGGTCTCTGACGACGCTTTCTACGTCGACTCCGACCCCGGCCACTCCTTCCAAGCCATCCGCGAGCAGATCTTTCAGTCGGAGGACACCTCGCCCGAGCCCATGCCGATGAACGGCTTTGCTCAGCAGGCCGAGGGCATGGCCCTCGGGATGTCCAAGACGGTCATGAGCGGTTTCAAACCTACCGACCTCCCCGCCTACACGGCCCTCGCCAACGAGTTCGCCGTCTTCGACCGCTGGTTTGCATCCGTGCCCGCCTCCACCTAGTCGAACCGGTTCTACGTCAATATCTGGGCGGATGGAATTGATTAAGGGCATTTTGGGGATTTTGAAAAGCATTGAGGAAAAAGTGGATGGAAAACTCAATTTCTCGTGGGATGTCTTGATTTGAAACTTAAATGAAAAACTTAAGTCCTGATTTAAAATATGAGTTTTATTTTATCCTGATTTGAAATCTAAAAAAAGCTTGAGCCCTATTTTGAAATTTTCCCTTACTAATTTCACCCGTCGGTATTACTTTTTTTTTTTTTGGTGAAAATGTTAGTTTCTAGCTTCCATAAGTCTCAGAATTTGTATGCAAAAATGCACTATCCTAGTAAGGACAAAGATTTCAATTAGATGTGGACCTTTTAGTGTCGTGTCACTGCACTTTCTTCAGTGGTTAAGAAACAATAGAACCATTGCAACCATTATATTGCATTACATCCGATAGGTCAATTGCCGCCTCAAATGTTTTTGATACCATGGTGTTAAACTTATACATGCCTGAATACCCCCTTGTTTGAGGTGGGCTCTAACATGTAGGTGGACCAGATGGAGACACAGGACATCAGTAGGCTGGCATCCCGGAGCCTAGATGGACACTTTGGCCTACTTTTATGTTGTCTTCACTGTTGTAGTCGATTCCTTCATTTAAAAATATTTCCTAATGATTTGACGCTATCATCTGCAGGAGAACCTCAACTCAAAGTGGCTTTGTATATATCATGTTAGAAGGATACTCTTAAGAGCTTCAGTATTGGCTATTTTTTGAGAGCCGATTTCCTCTATGCTTTCCATTTCAAGATTAAGATTAAGATTTGTTTGTGCTCGCACACGGTACGTGGTTTGGTTATTTATATTTTACTGTATAATATTTCAAAGGCAGTTTATGTTGTCACATGTGAAACATAAGATTACCTCGACCATTTTTCTTAACAAATTAAAGTTTCATTTATGTTATGATTTTGTTTGTCTCATGAGTCAAATTAATAGCTATTAGGAGCATGTGGTAGGGGTGGGTCATACAAATATTTTGAGCCCATATAGGTATGGGGAGATATCAACAAACGTGATCTCTAAAAGTGCCCACTAAGGCTATAGTCCACACTTGAGTGACTGCCTTGCAACTTAAAACAACTTTTGGCGGTTTTCCATTTTATGTGACATGGATCCCTCTTTTAGGTGAGCCCCTCAATTAAAACCATTCGTAGAATGTCATGTTTGCAAAATGTTATCCGAATGTTGAGAAAACTATCTATAGAAAAAATATTGAACTGTATTTGCTATCTCAACATCAATTGAATGGGAAGAGAAGCTAAATCCAATTATCCTGGATATTGACGGAGTGTCCAATCATTTTGATAAAATCTCCTTTTCTCATATTCCTAGGAATATTAACGAGGCTTGTGATGTGGCATTTGGTATGGCTGAGTTGATAGGTCTGTCAAATTTGAAATATGAAAAAGGCAAATGTCTTTTATTATTTTAAAATAACCTATACAATGGGGATCAAATCTTTTGAAAAAAATGGACAGTTGTAAATGGGATGGAGTTCTAAACCTTCAAATTCCAAATAAAAATATAATAATATAATAAATTTTAGCATATTGGGTGGAGTTTCTATTTTAGGAGATGTTAAATTTCAAACCTTCAAATTGCTATATAAGCCTTCAAATGGAATCTGAAATCTCAAAAATAATATATCCATTGGAGATGCTCGGATGCTTTGTGTGGTGTTGTCGAGTTATTTTATATCCAATTGTCCTTTGGTTTATAATATATATCATTTTTACAAAAAAAAAAAAAAAAAAAAATTGAATGAGAGGAGAAATGTATAAAGAAGAAAATCTCTACCCTAGGAAAATATCCTTTTCTTTTCCCATTTGAATTTGTTTTTGGGGAGAAAAGCAACTCTCCCTTTAGTTGCTTTATATGCAGAAGGGTAGGACCGTAGGAGCAGTAGTATTCTCCCCAGAGAACACCATTCTTTGCCAATATTATTGACTTTTTGTTCAAAAAAGTTCTAAAACCGGTTTCTACTAGTACTAGTAGTGGCAAATATCTACAGAGGGTTTTCCACCTTGTGAATGGCAAATATCTCTGACAGAAGTAGGATTCCCTGCTTGCCGAAGTTTACCTAGCTAGTCCAAAAGGCCTTCTCAATCTCATACTGTACCATGTGTGCAGGTGACATTTTTTATTCCTACTTTTAGACAGCACTGTCTAGGACGTAGGAGGTAGGACCACATTTCGAGCTGGGGTTCTTCATCACCATGTGAATGGGATCTTCACTTTCCTCTTGCCCTTTCCCGGGCTGGTCCTTGGATTTAAATTAGTTTGACCAAAGTGCTTTTCGGCTATTATGACCCATCCCATAGTGGGGACCTCTAAATTATTGCTTGGACCACCATACAATTATTAACACCTTTTGACTATGATCGTATGAATCCCAACACTATTCCTAGTGTCAAGGTCTGGACTCTTTGGGTGACCCGAATCAACTTAATTGGCTCGTTAAGTTACCCAGTTGCGCCAGTCAAATATAGACGTCTGGCCAAGTACTCATTATCAGGGTCGCTTGTGTGCCTAGGGACCTTTCAATTCCAAATTTTGAAAGAACGGTCACTTACCTCATTGGTAAGTGGCGACAGTTTCCTGCTTTTGAGTCCGACCTCCCTTGGTTAGATTACCCAAAAAGAAAAAAATTTAAAATTTTGAGGGTTTTTTTTACTTAATAAAAGATTCAAACTCACATACTCAACATGCTGTGCACATCGTCTCTAATGAGCTGAGATACAGCTCTTGATAAATTTTCAAGTTGTTCAACTATAGTAACAGGAAAATAGAAAAGTGCTACACTCTTGAAACTTGCCTGAGTCTAAGCAAGCCAACTTGGTAAGTTACCAAATTAAAGGTGAGTCGGATGAGTCTAGGTCAACTAACGTAACAATGATTGGTAACCAACTGGACAGCGCTTTTAAATAAAGCGGTCATTCGAACAACGTGCAGAATCTAAAAAAGTATTCTAGTAGTTACAACTTACCAACAAGTGAACAACCACTTGTCTTCCTAATTTTCAAATGTTCACCTTTATTAATTTGAGAATCCCAGTCAACTACTTTGATAGTCAGTCAGTCACAGACTCACAGTGCCCTGTTTTTCCATAAATTGATGGTCCTACTCTATTTTGAATCAGAACAACAACCCTTTAGATCTAGCTTCATTCGGATTAAAAATTCCTGGCTATAGCACGTAAAGAACATTAAATTGGGGCCAACTTAGTGAAGATTAACATCCTCGATTTCATCTGAATCTGGTCGAATCCAAAAGACTTTTATCCTTTGGTGAAAGACTGTAGTGATGGTTAGTTGTAAATAAAAAATTGCTAATGAGTTTTGTAATAATAAAAAAATAAATGCGGTTTTCCATATAAATTGCCGTTCTTATACAAATCATAAATTTAGTTCAAAATACAAGCCGTTCACATTAGAGTCGATCCTCCAAAAACATTGCTACGAATATACAAGCAGAGCCCATTTATTGAAATCTCTATCCAATCATATGTTTATCATTAAGCCAAATTTAAATGCATTAATAGTAAAGTCCACCTTCAATTTGATCATATCTAAATACAAAGAACAAGAAGGAAAAAAGGCTTCGAATGATCAATATGATAGTGGGCATAACTTTGATCGCAGTGAATTCTGATGGATTTTTATTTTTATTTTTTTGAATTTTTTATTTATTAAATAATTGTGAACTCTCAACCAAACCTCAGCCCTCAGTGGATCAATGGCTGGTGTGTTTTTTAAAAACATTGTTCCATGCAGATAGGTCTAGCCTATTTTGATATTATTTATGTTCAAAAGTAGCACATAGAATGTCAACAGGCCAGTTTTGGGCTGGACCTAACTGGTCTAGGGCCAATAGAATTTAAGTTTCCAAATCCTGATATGGGTTCAACACAGACCTTAGATCCCAATATTATATGTACAGAAAACTACATACATAATGCATATTATATGTATTAAAATCTATGTATAGCTCGAGTCCAACTGCTGGAGATAAAGTCCTAAGTCTGGTCTGAGGGGTTTTGAAACAAAAACATTGGGCCCATTGGAACGTCTAAATCCACATGTATACAGACCGCATAATGCAGATTTGGGCCGAACCTGAGTTCATGGACAGCCCTGTTTCACAGGACTTCCCTAGGATGAGAAAACTGATTACTTTATTCCGCCGAACCTGAGATCAATTTTTGGCATTTGCAAGTTGCTATCTTCCTCTATCAAACTTTGAAAAAGAAGAATAACTATAATAAAAATAGGGAGTTACTGTTTCGCCCTATCCCAAATTGACACCCATATAAAATGAAAATTTTGTTGATATCTGTATTTTCTTTTTTGAAAGTGGTGATATAGCTGACGTTTGAGTCTGCATCCCTTGTTTCATTGAAACAAGCAATCCTATCAGAATTCGCCAAATGGTATAGAATCTCATATTTTCTTTTTTCATTCAAAAAAGCAATTGAGAGTGTGCATTAGCTGGTATGAGATTTTCTACCGTTGGTAAATTTTGATGGAACGAAACAAAGGATTCTCACTCAAATGTCATTTTACACCGGTGTTAGTTTGGGATAAGGCAAAAGAGTAACTCCCTGTTTCGAGATGACCGATAGTAGGACTGTCAAAATGCTACACGAACCCACACGACAATAACGGGTTCGGGTCGTTAATGGGTTGGACACGTTAAATTAGCGGGTTGTTAACGAATAAGATCAGTAACCCATTAACAACCCAATATAACCTGCCAAATGAGAAATGACGTAAATTATAAAATGCATGAGGGGTATTTTGGTGAGTTTGAAAAGGTTGAAGTAAAACCCTAAAATCCACATATAAAATATCATTTTCTAACTCCTTCACTCTCTTTTCATTAGCAAAAGATTGTGTGTTAATTGACATGGTCCAAAATGGACAAAATTATTTAACGGGTCGTGTCGTATAACTTGTTAAATAAATCGGTCGTATTCATATTTGATTTTTGGACTCGTTTATTTAATTAGTTGTATACTAGTTGAGGTAATTTTAACACGAATTAATTAACCCGTAATTCAAATTCATTAATATGAGACGATTGACGGCGCTAATCGATAGCCATCAACCAAATCAGTGGTCAGCAGTGGGACCCAATAAAATTGGAGACACTACACCAATCAAGATCAGCGGCTATGGAAAGTCACACCGCTCATTCCATTCCAGTCTTTTTGTTTTTTATAGTGACCTTTAGCTTGTGCACCACGCGCTTTCTCAGTCGACCAGCTGGGGTCATATCTAAATTCTACAGTTGACCTATTTTGACCCAGGGATAATTGCGAGATTAGGAACATCTCCCTGTGAAGCGTCACTTTCCGTGGAAAAGACTTGGAACTTTCACGCGGAAAGGCTTTGGCAAATATTTTAAGATCTTGAGACTTTTGAAGTTTATTAGAGAATAGTGAGACTTGTGAATTTGTATATACAAATGTGCCTTTTTTCTCTCTGTTTTCCATCATTACAGGAAAAGGAAATAGAAAAAGAACACTTGTGGGATTCACATTCGAAGATGTCCATGACTATTACAACGTGGGTTCAACAAAATATCATTTCCTCAGCTGTTTTATACATGTTTATGAAAAAAGTACACCGTGAATTCTACTGGAAGAAGGAAAAGGAAAAAAAAAACACCAAGGGCATGTTTGTATACACACTCTTTCCGCGGAAAGGGAAAAATGAAAATTTTAGAAAATGATTTCCGTAAAATTTAAAAATTTATGTTTGGTGTAAAAAAAAAATTCCTCGTTGAATTGATGCTAATGTTGTTTGGTGCGGCTGTGGATTCCTTATAAAAAATAAAAATTTCTTATTTGGTAAAATAATTCTTTGGAGAAAAATAACATAACATGTATATTATTTATTCAATATTAAATAATAATTTATTTAAAGAAATAAAAAAATGAAAGAGTTGTAGAGTTTTGAGTTGAAATGGATAAGAGTGAGGAAAAGTGGGAGAAGTTTTCGAGAAAATCCATTTTCCATACCCCCCATAGAAAACTCATTTCTACCATTATCAAGGAAAATGCTGACGAGGCAGGAAACCGTTTCCGTGGAATTGTTCCGCACCAAACGCTTAAAAAATGAGTTTACTGTGGAAAATCATCAACTTTTCCGTAGAAAAGTGTTACACAGACATGCCCCAAGTGTACATTGTAGAGTCATGAAGTTGCAGGCTCCAGTCCACAATTCTAACAAAGCAAGCAATGAGAATGTTATGTTGGTTGTCTTGTATCCCAAGAAGATTGGTCTTGTGGGACAAATTGTATGTTGGTCCGTACATTTCATAATGTTTTGGGGTCTTTACAGGTAATTGATTTTATTTTTTGGGGGGAAGTTTTTAAAAAATGCCTTAAGTTTTTACCTTATTTTAAAAAAAAGACATAAGTTACAAAAAAATTCAAATTAGTCCCTAAGTTTTTTTGAAAGTTTTCAATTAAGGACATTCATTCATATTAAGCTATTTTTTTTGGAAATTTGTTCCCCATTATTTTTTAAAATATCCAAATTACCCTTCATTGAATTAAAATTCTCCTTCACTTCCGCTATATTCTCCCAATTTCCCTTATCGGCGTCCTTATGGTGATTAAGGACAACCAATGTTCCCAGAGCGATGGTTGCATGTAGTGGTTTCCCAAACCATGTCTTGGTTTGAAAGAAGGGTAATTTGAGTGTTTTCGAAATATTGAGGGAAAAAGTCGCTAGAAAATACGTTTAAATGGTCAGATGTCCTTGATTGAAAACTAATTGAAAACTTAAGGACTAATTTGAAAAGTTTTGAAACTTGTGTCCATTTTTTAAATAGGACAAAACTTAAGGCCTTATTTGAAAATTTTCCTTTTTTCTAATGTATCATTGGGGTTCTCGTTTTAGGGTTTCATTATTGAAATAAGAAGGTGTGAA
This sequence comes from Litsea cubeba, assembly GCA_012931725.1. Classification (NCBI taxonomy): domain Eukaryota; kingdom Viridiplantae; phylum Streptophyta; class Magnoliopsida; order Laurales; family Lauraceae; genus Litsea; species Litsea cubeba. Next base: position 30,415,586 of record CM022945.1, on the reverse strand, counting down.
AGACGATGAAAGCTTAGAGCATGTTTCTTGGAAGAAATTAAGGACTTTCTAACTGGAGAGTTTTTTTGAATTCACCAACATAATGGAATTCCCGAACTCTCTTTTATACTTAGCAACTGAAAATTTCACAAAAAGAAAAGAGGGAATTTTGAGACCTTTTAGATGATAGAAATTTTGGAATTCTTGTAAATACACATGATATTTACAAATACCACAAGGGACAAGCCATCACATTATGTCCAAAAAACTCCAATAAACCTAATTCTTATCAGAAACTCTAGTAAGCAAATAAGCCCTTAATATCACCCACAAATGTAGGGACATCGCCAAACTACATAAAACCCTGTATTTCTTTGTTTGTTAGGTTTATAGACTTTCTTCTTTTTTATTTTGCATAAAACCCCATACTATTTTCATAATAGTGAAAAAGTTTGTGTAATGCTAAAGATCTCTGCAAGAAAAAAAAAATTCTATATAAATCTCAGCTTTGTTCATTTGGTATAATTTTTCTTAAATAAAAATACAAGTTCATCTTACAAAGAGAAAGTGGTTTCTTGTAGGTGGCGAGATGGTGAAAAGAGTGGGATTTCTCACCTGCACCGAAAAGAGATTGATGCTGAGCTTCAATACGTCCAATTTCACTCTTTCAATTAAATGCCTACCAAAACATATACACCATTACGACCCTTACCAATGCCCTACGTTATGGGACAATAGCGACTCATCTTTAATAAAGCTATTTGCTTATAGCTCAAGTCACTGATAGCTCGTGGCAAGCCATGCACCTCAATCTCACAGCCGACTAGGGATCGATCATTGTTTCTAACGTTGACAATAAAATCCTAGAGTTAGACCGGTGATCCAATAATCTAGTGAAAAGAAAAGCTATTTTATTATGAAACTCTACTCTATAAATTCACTTAAATTTCATGACCTATTTTTTTTTCTTGGGGGTGTTCACTTAAATTTCATGACCTAATTTTTTTTCTTGGGTGTGTTTATACTTTATACTCTTCAGATTTTTATTTTTGAGGGAGAGAGGAATAAATCCACTTGAGGATAGCTTTTGGAAATTTCATAACTCCCCAAGGCATGAATTGTGAGAATTTCTCTAGCTAAACAAAGCTGGACTGCCATGGAGATTGTAAAATTAACGTTCTATAGTAAAACTATATTAAAGAAGTTGAAAATATCGTTGTATGTATACTCTCACATTGCGTACAAATCCTCTATCACAGTTACTATATGCTCACCGAGAGTGGACCATTCACATCACGCCATGTCCACCACCAAGTCCACGTGGTTTTGAAGTCCAAAGAGGTTTGAACGAATAGGGAGTTCGGATGTGGGAGGTAAAACCCTATGATGACCGTGAGTGGACCATTCACGGTCCGTCACGTTACCGCAGGCAGCTTGTCATGCTAAGCATGTCAAACGGGCCGGCACGGCCCACCAGGAATTTGCCCTGGCACGGCACGGCCCGCGACGGGCTAGGCCGTGTCCTGCCGGCCGTGCTCGGCGTGATTCTTTAAATTTTTTTTTTCGATTAATTTTCGCCTTTTTGGTATTAAATTAAAAAATTTAAAAATTAAAATTAAAATACAAAAACTAATGTTAAATAAGATGGTTATCAATATTTGATGGCCCCATTTTTGTGATGAAGGGTGAAGGATAGAATATAGACATTTAGATGGGACCTTGACAGTTCAATATTCGTTTGACATCTTCCATCGATTCAATTTCCATTAAAAAAGAGGTTTTTTATGATTATTTTGAATATTTATTATTTATCATTTATTTTTAACTACTTACAAAAACACAAACTCTTAGAATTCCTTGATATTCAATTACATGAAACAAACATGCTTCCTACATGAATAGTTACATTTGTAGATTGTCTATCCAACTATCTCCTCCCTTACATGTGAATTGACGCTCCGATCAACTCGAGACTCATCTTGCCATTACTCAAAGTTGGATTGCATCTTAAAAAATATTTTATTAAATCAAGTATTAGGATAATCTAAACGGGCTAATCATTTGCCTAACCCTTATTTACAACAAGACCATTCCATCTCCTCTACCCTCCTGTGGCATGCATGAACTTGATCGGATATGAAGAATATATAGTCCATTTGTAGGAGAAAATTTCCCATCACTCTCCCACATGAAAATGTCAATCATCCATATTGATCATTTGTTAATAGAGGTGTTAATGAGAAATGATGGGCCAGGTTGAAGGTTGTGTAAGCCCAACCATCTAGGCGTTAAACATTTAAAGGTCCATAGTCCACTTAATTGTCATGAAAGAAAATAGGGCCCAAGGCGGGCCGAGCGGGTCGACCGTTATGGACAGGTCGTCCCATAACATGCCGTGTCGAAACAGACAGACCGTGCCAAATATCTCAACCCAGCACGACCCATGGCACGGGTCAAGCTGCGACGGCCCATTTGATATCTCTACATCCGGATAAGCGCGGTCTCCAATGACGTGCGGATCTTAAATAGTCCATTCATGTCACCTTACATAGACCCACTAAGAGAACAGTTGATGTCATTTTGTTGCCACCGTATCCTGCTGTGAATGGTCAACTCAGGGTGAGAGGATATAATTAGTTTGCCGCTAGGAAAGATCTGTCATCATTAATTCGGTCCTGATTTCTTCGTGGCTCATTCTCTGAGCCCATCATCATTAATGCATGAGTGGAGTTCATTTTTAAATTTCAAACCACTCAAAATAATGTCCTAAGAATTCTAATCTTTTACCAAAAGAAAAAAAGTAGAATTCTACTCCATAGAATTATGCCAAGCGTCACATGATTGTGTTTAAAATATTTGATGAACTTTTGTTTTAACTTGGATGATTATTTGAATGATAAATTTTGGAATGGAATTTTAATCTCAGGTAGAAATAAATAGGTAATTGATATTGACATTCCTTTTTTTTTTTTTATAGAGGCACTCATTTTCAAGGTAAATAGTGAGAAGGAAATTAGCTTGAATTGGAGTGCCTCCATAAAAAAAATGAGTGCCAATATCAATTACCAAAAAATATGAGACAATTATCTAGAGTGGCTTTGATTTTAAATTTGGGTCACACAAATGAATTTGCAGCCCATGAGATTTTCCAGTTGATTTCCTGAAGCCTTTTCCATTGCTTGAGCACTTCAGGGTAAGCAGACTGTGAGATCACATTGATACGTTTACATGTAGAATGAAGTGAGGTGAAGCCTCAAATAAATAGAGAATAAATAGAAGGGGGTTACGATTGTCTTCTGTCTTTAGTTGCTTGATAACGAGTATTTTTTACTATTTGTAGTAAAAACTTGATATTTTTTTTTATCATTGAAGATGTTGCTTTTTGACTTCTTTTAAATTAAATAAAGGAAAACTTTGAATTTGTGTACTTTTATATGACAACCTAATCTTTTCATGTTTGTCAAATAGTAGATTTCAAACGGCATGTAAGTTTGTGTTTGGTCTTATTGTTGGGCCTAGATAAGTTGGGCTCAACTTTATGACCCATCTAATTGTCATGTTTTATTATTATTATTATTATTATTATTATTATTACTACTTTGGGTAAGTTTGAATGTGCCGGTTCCAAGCTCAAAAAATTGAATATGATTGTCCCAAGCTATAAATTAGTTGGTTGGGACATGGGAGTGTGAGTGGAGAAATTAAAAGGATTTTGACAGTATAGCTGTCTTTAGACCTGATATTTTTCCATGAACAATCGATGTTTAAATATTTCATGCAAAAGTATTTGTACAACAAACATGCGATAACGCACTGCCCTAAAATATCACATAGTGTAATATTTGTGATATCGTATGGTCCTAAGATATCACATAATGCAATATATGCAATCTCGCATAGCCCTAAAATATCACATGAGCAGCTCTACAAGAAATATTTAAACTTGGACCATTTAAGAGCAAATGTAGGCCTTAGGACAGCAGGCAAAAGAAAAAAAAAAGCAATAATTGAATACGGTTGGCACTTGACATCCAACAGACAGTCAAATATATCCATGAGAGACTTGCTGTATAAAATTTCAAATATATTTAAGGTATGTAGGACCCAACCAACCCAGTTAGATAGGCATTACACCAATTGATGATGACAGTCCGGGCTTCAGTTTAGCCCAATGAACTAGATCCGAGAAGACTGGGATTAAACATCAGGTCTGAAAACTAAAACTACGGGCCTAGAGAACCCTCAAAGCTCACCCTACCCACAGTAGGTCACAATGGGCTAGACCTGAATTCCCTTTACCTCCTGGTTTTGAATAGATCTAGCCCATTGACACCCATAACCTGGATATATCTTGGATCAAACCATTCATTTCTCAAATAAGACCAACAAAGAATCAGGATCCTTAGGGGGTTTACCCACAATGAGCGTAGGTGGACCAACTACAGTTTATCACGTCACCATAGAACAGCCTTGCCAGGGTGACATCAGACATGGCGGACTGTGGTTAATCCTCTCAAAGTCACCGTTGAATAAAACCTCACCAGATCTGAACTCGATCAGCAAAACATGATTGTTTGGCAAGTGGGCAAGGGTGGACCAAAAAATTCAACTTATGAGGCTTTATGTAAAAGAAATATTAGGAAAAGGGAGCAAATGTAAAAGGAAACTACATAATAATTCTCAGAATTTATAGGTTTTTTTTAAAAAAAAATTAACGTTTTTAGGATTGGTTACCTGGAAACGGATCCCTTATTTCTCTTTCTTCAGCTCCCTGCATCTGCCCCCTGATGTGGCGCCCCTTGATTGGTTCAAACAGGGTCTCCCTTTTTGGACCAAACAGGGGATCCGGTTCCGACTTGGGTCGGCCCCAGCCAGTGGGCCATGTTCTATCGTTGACTTGACTTCAAAATACAAATACACAACATGCTGCTGCTTCAATCCCATCCTCAAAACCAAAGCGCTCTGTTAGCCATGTACAGATCACCTCAAGCTCAAGGCCTCATCCCATATGCCTCCCTCATCCTTCTCCTCTCCCCTCTCTCTCTCGCCGACGTCGGCACCGGCGCATACTACGATCCACCATACCTACGTAAGTGCCCCATAAAACCTTTACACCCCATGTGTAAAATCAATCCAATTGTCATGTTCTTCTCCGTAGAAAGATGGATTTAGTACTAGTAGTAGTCATGGGGTCATTGTGTTTTCTTCTCTCTCTTTTCCACAGCTACCGAATGTTACGGCACCGATACGAGTCAATTCCCAGCTAACAATCTGTTCGCAGCTGCGGGTGAAGGGATATGGGATAATGGGGCCTCCTGTGGAAGAGAGTACTTGGTCAGGTGCCTGAGCGCGGCTGCGCCAAATGCTTGTATAGACGGCCAGACTATTCAGATCATGATTGTCGACTATGTAGATGGTTTGAAGTCGTCCCCTTCACAGAATGGAACTACCATGATTCTCTCCAGTAACGCATTTGCAATGATTGCTGATCAATCAGCCGCGGAGATCAACATAGAATTCCAACAGTAATCTTCTTCTTCTTCCTCCTCTTCTACTTGTTTATATATAAGTCAGTACTCGACTTCATCTGTTGGGCACTTGGATGGCCATCTACCCAAGAATAATCCTGGTATAAGATGATCCTAGCCATTGATTGGATGGTTGGATGAAGTCCAACAGAAAGAGATTCCTCCAATTGGCAGGTTAGGATCATCTCATGGTTGTGTGAGCTGTAATTAGTTCGATCCAGACTTAGCAAGGGAAAGCCAGGCAAGATGAAATTTCTTGGGTTCTTCCTGCTGTACCTCCTCATCCTAAAACGTGGTCCTTTCTCCTAATGCAGGGTCTGATTTGGAGCAGGAATTAAGAGATCAGAGTCAGAAAGGAAACAAATTAATGAAGATCTGTTTATTTTTTAATGAAACCGTGATTCCTTTTTTGTTCATTTTTTTCGTGGAAAAGATACTCCGAGGGATGATTGTTTGGTTGGTGCGTGTTGCTTGGTTGATGGCTCACTCTTGGTAAAATATCCTTCTCTACGTGTCTACCCTGTACTATATACCAATCACAGCGTGAGTAATTCTTTCTCGGATTTAAACTTTTCTTGACTTGACTCGAAAAGATTCAACATTATCGTATAGACTTCAGTGCTAGTCGATTCCCAGTAATGGCTCCATGTGCATGTGCTCCGGCAATATTCCATATTTGACTTGAGCACACACCTTTTTCAGAACATACCCTTTGGAAATTAACCAACCAGAGAAATTCGATTTTATTAGATGTACTCCACTCCACTTTACAATCGGTATCAAATAAATTGTCAAAAAACTATTTTAGTTTAACTTTTCATGATTCTTAACTTCAGATTGAAGATCCTGAACACTCGACGAACATATTAGGGATAATTAATATTTAAATACGTATTTTATTGAAGGAATAACATGACTCTCATAAATCCAAGTAGGGGTGTAACGGTTCGGTTAACCATGGTTTTTGGAAAAATCGTTAATCGAACCGGGTTTCACAGTTTTTAGCTTTTAAAAACCGTAACCGTAATTAAACCGTGAAAAATCATTAAAAACCGAATCGTGGTTAACCGCGGTTAACGGTTTGGTTACGGTTAATTGTCACTTAAAAAAAATTTGTGAAAATTTTTCCATTTACCAGTCAAACTTACTGTGAAAAAAAAAAAAAAAACATAGTTGGAGAATGACATAATATGTTATTGTAAAAAAAAAAGTAATTTTCATTTAGGCCCTTAGGGTTTTTTTTTTTCTTATTAGCGAAACGGTTCAGTTAACCGTGTGTTTTGGGAACACGGTTAACCAAACCGCAGTTAACGGTTCAGTTTGGTTAATAACTGTGAGTCGAGACAAAAATCGTAACCAAAATGTAAAGCACGGTTTTCTGATTTCAATAATCGTAACCGTAACCGAACCGTGAAATACGGTTATTAAACGCGGTTCGGTTCGGTTAGACGGTTTTTTTATTTTCTTTTACAACCCTAAACCGAAGGGCGGACCCAGGAAATTCAACTTGGGGTCTCTATGTAAAAGAATATCGGAGGAAATGGGTTAATGTGAAAAAAACACATTAATTCTCAAAATATGCAGGGGATTTATTTTTTAAAATTTTGACCTTTTCAAATATGGGTGATGGCTTCAGCCCCAGATATTTGTATACCTAGGTCCACCCCTGTATAAACCCTTCTTCCAATCTTACCTTGACTGCTTCCTAATTTGAAAGGTACATGAGTGGAATTGGAAATTGGTAGATAAATAAGGAATTTTCTAAAATCCCTTTATAAGATATGTATCAATTTGTTAAAACATCTCCACCTTTAGAAATTCTAAAGAACACCCTTGACCTTGAATCTTTTTACTATAAAATACCCTTCATTAACTTCTTGAAACTATTGCTTTCTCTTGCCGTTTTAAGCAAGTAAAATATACATAAATAAACTTAAACCCAAAGGCCTCACCTAACTAAAATTATTTAACCCTAACACAGATTGGTCGTTTCCAAAAAAAATGTGGCCTGAGCATGCGCTACAAGTAGTCTGCCCCACAGATATTGGGTTAGAGTTAAATATTTGAGCTGTTAAAATAAGGAGCGCTTTGGTCTTATTGGTAATATGATACGGTTTTTTTTTATTCGAAAAAACAAGCCAAGGAATTCTTCTATATATTTTCTAAATTAAGAAGGTAATTTATAGGGGTCCGGCCCTCTTTAGGTCAGGTTTGGGTCTAGTTTTAATTAAGACTCAGTCAGGCCCTAATATTTGGGCCAAGATTGTATTAAAAGTTGTAAAAAGCCCAGAGCCTGACGCCTTGGTTTTTCCTAATCTCTGCTGACTTGGTTTTGCCCTAATTAACCTTTAATTGCAAGTTGCATCCCTCACAAGAGGGAGATGGGATGAGAGCCAAAGGAGAGGAGAAGAAAAGGAATTGGGTGGGGAAGTTGAGGCGGGGAGAGAGAGAGAGAGGAGTGAGAAGAGCCATCCCCCAACAAAATTTATGTTTCATGAGAGAAATGAAATTCCAAAGCGGAGACCATCCATTTAGCGGTGTCAAATGTGTCGTGCCGCCCCTAACAACAAAGCTCGGCCTAGCACGGTTCATGTCATTTGTGTCTAGCCTTGGTGCTGTTCTTTCGTGCTGGGTCTTCTAATATATCGTTCTTCCATTTTTAAGGTTTTAGGCTAAAATAGAATTTAAAAGATATGATGACACATAGATTTAAGTGGTTTAGTCGAACTCGACCTACTCCACTATAAGAGAACTATTTGGGTCTTTTATGTTGAAATTTTTTCAAAAGGATTACCTTTAAAATCTTTATAATCTTTGTAGATAACAAAATAAATAAAAAATTAAAAGACTACAATAGAGGGGTAAAATGATCAAAATACATAAACTATGACCGATTTGCACAGTATGCCGTGCCTAGGTTGTGTCATATTGTGCTGTTAACGGGCCGCGCCACATTTGTGCCAACGGGCCTGGGAGTCAGGCCTAGCACGGCCCGTGCCTGCAAGCCGTGTCGTTGACCGTCGTGCGGCGCAGCCCATTTGACACCTTTATATCCATTCAAAATTCGAACCATTAAAAATGAAGACCCGCATCTTCAGTGGCTTGACTCATAAGTTTTATTTGAATAAGAGTTGCTCTTACCATAAGATTAAGCAAATGACATCCATGATCACATGCTCAATCTTATGCTAGGACCAGCTCTTACTGGAGTAAAATTTGGGCTAGCCCATTTAAGGGGAGGGACTAAGAGATTTATTTTGAAAATTTTAGATACTCCATAAGTGGGCTTCACTTTGAAGTTTCACACCCCTCACAGGGAGTGTAAGTGAGACACTCAAAGAATCCAGACTCTTTAGCTTTCCATAATTATATCATTTACATTGTTTGTTGAAATTTTTAGATACTCAATAAGTGGGCTTCACTTTGAAGTATCACACCCCTCAGAGGGAGTGTAAGTGAGACACTCAAAGAATCCAGACTCTTTAGCTTTCCATAACTATATCATTTTTGTTGTTTGAACTCTTCTTTTCATTACTTGATGAATGATTTTAAATGTTGCCCTCTCAACCATCCATGCCCACAGCAAGATTGTGGCCCATCAAACAATCACAAGTGACTAATCAATAGATTTTCACTAATTAATTATGGGTGGATTTGTTTATATTTGTTCAATTTGACATGGGTCCTACTTTGATTAGAGTGAGATTAACTCTCAAAACTAAAATAAGGAGAAAGTTATTATTTTGAATGGTCAATATTCATTATAGTGAGCCCCTGCTATTTCCTTATTTTAACTGCGCTTACAATGTAACAAAGTGAGGATTTTGAAATCATTTTGTTCTATGCATAGTGTAGGTGCAGAAAATTATGACCCACAATAAGAGGGTGCCTTACAGGACTTATCCGTGAAGATGATGGTGTCTGAGATGTCTGGATGCCGTCCGAGAGCCTGAAAAGGAGTAGCAAACGGTCAGAGGACCCTGGCCTGAGCGGCGCAAGGCTCTCCGATGCCAAAGTCAGCGTATGAACTGGAACAATGGAAGGAGAGGAGGAAGAGAGACAGAGTAAGGGCTCTGTGTATGGGATGTGCGTACCTTGCATGGTGTTTGAGGGTTTATTTATAGAGGAGTGGATCGTATCTTTCTGAGAATATCTGGGTGTGGGTCCCATGATCTGACTGGGAAGTCATGATCAGCCCACAAAGTAATAAATGCGGTCTAATCCGGCCCACTCAGCATTAAATGCCAGTCGGGTCAGCCCACATTGCATTAAATGCATGTCTTGTTGGGCCAGATTGTGTTGGGCGCCTTTGGCGGTAGGAGTACCAGCGGATCCGCCCTCGGGCCTTGCCCTGATGTGGCCTCAGCCGCTGGATGCTGCCACGTGGCGATCTGGCGAAGATAGTGGGCGGCTGGACGTCGTGTCTGTCCCACTAGATCGTGACCCTATCCTTCCACGTGCCTGGTGACGTGGGAGATGAGGGGTCTAGGCGAGGGTTCTTTCTCGCTTCGGTTGCTGTTCTGGCTTCTTCAGCCGAGGTGGCTTTAGCCGAGGTAGGGTTATCTGCGGAGATAGCGTCCGGGGTGGCCTTGCCGATGTGGACTCTCTGCCGAGATGATGCCCGAGGTGATCCAGTTCGGCGCTTGTGGCCTGGAGATGTACGATGTCGGCCAAGGCCTCTGCCCTGGTAGCCGGGATGAGACCGGTGCCACGTGGATGGCACGCGGATGGCACGCGGATGGCACGTGAAAATGTTTAGCCCCGTATGATGGCTGTGATTAGCCTAATCCTGTAGCTCTGGGAATTTCCCCACACAATTGCCCCCTAGCTTCTGAGCTCGCGTAGAACGTCAGTGCCGTGAGGTCGGGAGCTATGTGCCGGGTCTATCTGTAGGAGATCCTCTTTCGGCCCTGACTCGCTGTCGCTTTGGATGTTCGAGGTGATAAATGGCGTCCCCTATCCAATGCTGAAGACAGTTCGACGGTTCCACGTGTCGTTCCTGGGCTGGTTGTCTGTCTCTTCGAGGTCGTACGCGCCGTTTCATCAGGGGCGCAATCAATTTTTGAAATGATTTGCGCGCCGCTTCAGGGAGGCGCAATAAATTTCCGAAATGATTCGCGCGAAATCCCAGGAGGGGGGGCGCCCCTTGGCACGCCTGATTAGGGTTTCTGTAAAAAAGGGGGAACTCTCTGCTATTTATAGGGCAGTTGAGGTCTGTTCCATCCTTCGTTTGCGATTCTGAATCAGAGACGAGCGTCAGAAGAGGGAAGGCTACTGTGAGGGAGCTTCATCCGAGAAGTGGTGCGCTGCTGAGGTTGAGCCTCTTCGCTGTCCAGCGTCTTTGTTCTGCTTCCGTAAGTTCTTTCTGCTCTGCTTCTTCTTCTGCGGGTTTCTCTGCTTTTAGACTGGGATAGGAATGGGGATTTACAACCACTGGTTAGAGAGCGAGGCAGCGATCGAGGGTTTTAGGTCAGCCTTTAGGATCCCTGCTGATGTCCAAGTCAGGGGTGCTGATCCCCATGGCTACAACCCTCGCGCCTTTCTGGGAGGCTGGATGCCTTTTCCGCTGGTGGCTGTGATAGAAGGCGGGGTCCGATTCCCCCTTCATCCGCTTCTCAGGAGATGCCTTAGTCAGTGGCGTCTCTGCCCTTGCCAACTGCTGCCGAATGCCTTCAAGATCGTGATGGGCACGGTCAAGTTGAATGAGGTCCTGGGCACCGACTTCGGCGTCTTCGATCTTGAGGACGTCTATGACATATGCAGGTCCGGGGAATCTTATTATCTCCGGGCTAAGTCAGGCCGAGACGGCTTCGTCCGATACTTGGAGGATTCGAGCAAATATGCCGGGGACGATCTTCTATATGTTTCGGGGAACTGGGAGTTTGGGGAAGCCGACACCGATAGAGGCTACCAGGTCCCCCGCCACTTCGGCACCATCCCAAGTAAACATCCTCCGTTTCTTTTCTTTTTTCATAAGTTTCTTTTTATTCTGCCGTGCTTATGATTCTGACTGCTGCAGCTTTGAAGGAAAGGAGACGGGCAGCCAAATACATCTGGAAGAGGAACGATGCCTGGCTCCGTCTGGTGAAGCGGTACAGCGGTCGCGACGGTAGGGCGGCTTGGTCGCTGCTAGGATATGAGCCGAAGTACCGCGGGTATCTGAGGGGCACCGTAGAGCCGATCCCGAGTGAAGGTGCCGGATCCGGGGTTGGTCAGGAGCGGGCCGTTCCGGAGGTCGCAGAGCCCTCGCGGGCGTCGTCTGAAGCTAGGGCAGCGTCTGGAATCTTAGTTTCCTTAGCAGAATCGAGACTACCCCAGGTCTCAGGGAGGGAATCGAGTCAATCTGCCCGATCTCCCTCGCCAGGATCCGGGATGAGGCACACCAGGCGTTTGTCCTTCGAGGATCTCGAGGCCTTGGCGCTTGGAGTGGAGGACGTCCGAGCCCCCGAGGAGCCGGTAGATTCTCCGAGGCGTCCGTCTCCGAGGGCTCGGGTGGCTTCTCCTGCAGAGGCGGTGGAGGTACCCGAGCCCCCTGGCCCTGTTGACCTAGGGGTACGCTCGCCCCCAGCCGAGGTCGAGCAGGAGGAAACTCGGCCGCTGAAGATGCCGAGGACTGATGCTGGCCCTAGCTCGGCCGCTGCCTCGTTGCCGCCGGGGCCGCAGTTATGGGAGCCAGGCTTCATGCTCGGGCCGGGGAGGCCGATGACGGTGGAGGATAGCATTCTTCACAGGATCGATCTCCCGGTCCTCGAGGCCCTTGGGCGAGCCTGTGCCCTTCCCCGGGACATGGAGAGGCAGGATAAGTACAGCGATCAGAAGCTGATCTTGTCGATGCTGCAGTCCAACCTCGTGGTAAATCTTCATTTTTCTTTGCTAAACCAGCAATTTAGCGTCTGACGCTCTTTGGATCTAACATGTACGTCTTCATTTGACAGGCGGCTCAGAAGTCCATGGCCGTTGCTGATAGGATCTGGAGGTACAGCGCGGACGCTGCCGAGCTGTCCGTGGAGAAGAACGGCCTGCAAGAGTCCCTGGACGCTGTGAGCCAGAAGTTGGCCAAGGCAGAAGAGGAATTCGCGGCGAAGCTCGAGCAGGCGAGGGAGGAGGCCGAGGCGGAGCGGACCAAGGTGGCCGAGCTCGAGGTCTCCATCTCGAAGATGGGAGACGATTACGCGGCCCTGCTTCAAGCCGAGACCAAGAGGGCGGATGAAGCCGAGGCGAAGCTTGAATCCGAATCCAAGAGAGCGGACGAAGCCGAGGCGAAGCTCGAATCCGAGTGCGACGCTGCATTCGAGGATGCCAAAGTGCAGGTCACCAACCACTACAAGGAAAGGGTTCTTGTGGTGAGGGATAAGGCTTGGGCGAAAGGGTGGCTTGCCGGCATGAAGGAGGTCGGGATCTCGGAAGGCCACCGCTCCTTTCGGGAGCCGCCTCCGTACCCGCTTCCGGTGCCGAACTCTGCCCGTTCCATCTGGTGAAGCCTCTGACGCCGCAGCCCGTGCAACTGACCGGTCATGACCTCGGGACTTCGGGATGTTTGCTCTTTTGCTTTGTAATTTGTAATTTCCTTCAATTTGTATTTGCTGGACAATGTAATGATTGAAACTTTAATACAAATGAAGGTTTTCTGAAATACCCGTGCTTTTCTTTTTTAAGCTTGAGTTCTTTGATTGCTTGAGTTCGGTAGAGTGCTCCCTTAAGATCTTTTTTGGTATTTGCGCTGACACTCCGTATCTTGGGTGATCTCCATTGGTATTCGCGCTGATCCTCCGTATCTTGGGTGATCTCCATTGGTATTCGCGCTGATCCTCCGTATCTTAGGTGATCTTGAATAGCAATGAATATGGTGGCGCGGCAGACGAGGGAGTCTGACGGATGTCTCCACGTGGCGCCATGATCTTGAATATCAACGAACATAATGGCGCGGCAAATGAGGGAGTCTGACGGGTGTCTCCACGTGGCGCCGTAGGGTTCGCTGGTCAATAGTCGCGCCTTCCCAACAGCGCGTGGGAGACTTCGCCCCATAACTCCTTTTGGAGTCTGAGCCTCCCTCCATCCTATAAATAGGGGGAACAGGTTCGCCATGGGAGAAGGAAGGAACATAAGGACCATGTCTGGGAGCTGCCTGAGATTACTTGATCCGGGGGAAAACCCTGCGCCGTTGGACGGCTGCCCCCAAGGGGGGAAGGCTGTCGTGGCCTGCGCGCTCTCTGAAGGAACTCCCCGTGGGCCACGCGCTCTCTGAACGCGGGTCCATGGGCACTGGCCCTTGGCCAGACAGAGTGAGGATGCGCTGCGAGGGGACGGTGGCGCATTCTCGTCCAACGCGACCCTGTGCGCCCGTCGTATGGCAGGCGGGATTGGGCCTCGCTGGTCCGGGAGGCTTCTTCAAGCTCTGCCGCTCCCACTGCCACCGAGGGTGTGGCAGAGCCCAGCGGGGTCCAGGGATCGCTCAGAACCTCCAGGAGCCTTCTGCCTGAAGAGTCAGTGAAGATCAAAGTCTCCTAGCCTCTCTTCCATTTTCTGTTTTTAGAGGACTGTGGTCCTCCTTTCTGTACTCTGCTTTCTGTTATGTATTTCTTGTAACGAAGCAGTTTGCAATGAATGAAAATGCATTTTCTGATTACCCAAGCTGTGTACAGTGCTTTTGAGTTCTTTTTCTCCTTTCTTTGCGTTGTTCTGGAATGCTTGGATTTGTGTTTGAGTGCTGGCATTGACTTTGGCCAAAAAGGCTGGCTTTGGCCGAGACGAGATGCATTGTGCCGAGATGGACCCATTCCATTGGTCTCGGCTCGGCGGAGCGAGTTCGGCAATGGCCTTCTGACGGGTGTATGAACCCGGACTCCAGAAAACTGTCCTTGGCCGGACTGCCTTGAGGGGTTTATGAACCCAGACTTTAGGAAAGGCTGAGTGTAGGAACTGCAAGCCTCTTACAAGGCATAGAGCCTGTGTGCCCTGAGACACGGAATTTTAGGAAAGGCTGTGTAGGAACTCGAAGCCGTTTCCAAGTCGTCGAGCCTGTGTGCCCTGAGACACGGAATTTTAGGAAAGGCTGAGCGGATGAACTCGAAGCCGTTTCCAAGGCGTGGAGCCTGTGTGCCCTGAGACACGGGATTTTAGGAAAGGCTGAGTGTATGAACTCGAAGCCGTTTCCAAGGCGTGGAGCCTGTGTGCCCTGAGACACGGGATTTTAGGAAAGGCTGAGTGTATGAACTCGGAGCCGTTTCCAAGGCGTGGAGCCTGTGTGCCCTGAGACACGGGATTTTAGGAAAGGCTGAGTGTATGAACTCGGAGCCGTTTCCAAGGCGTTGAGCCTGTGTGTCCTAGACACGGGATTTTAGGAAAGGCTGAGTGTAGGAACTCTTTTATGCCGTTTCCAAGGCGTTGAGCCTGTGTGCCCTGAGACACGGGATTTTAGGAAAGGCTGAGTGTATGAACTCGAAGCCGTTTCCAAGGCGTCGAGCCTGTGTCGCCGGAGTCGACCAGAGAGATTGATGACAAGGCAAAAGCTGCTTTTTATTGATTCCGAAGTTCGTTACATCTTTAGAAATAAAACTTCTTCAAATGAGATGCATTCCACGGTCTCGGCAATGGCTTGCCATCCAAGTCTTCGAGCTTGTAGGCTGACTTTCCTGCCAGTGAAACTACTCTGAACGGGCCGTGCCAGTTCGGGGCAAGCTTCCCCTCATTTGGTTCTCTGTCAGCTGGCAGGGTCTTCTTTAAAACGAGCTCCCCCGTGGTGAACCTTCTTTCCTTGACATTCTGATTGTATGCCCTGGCTAACCGTTGCTGGTAGTCGGTTAGTCTCAGGGCTGCTGCTTCACGTCGTTCGTCCGCCAGCTCTAGCTCCATTGCCAGGTTCGCTTCATTCCGACCTTGGTCGACCAGTTCTGTCCTCAGGGTAGGAAGGCCGATTTCTAGGGGAATGACAGCCTCCATCCCGTAGGCCAGAGAGAATGGTGTCGCCGAGGTGGACCTCCTTGGAGTTGTCCTGTACGCCCACAGCACGCTCGGAAGCTCTTCTGTCCATCTGCCCTTTGCCTTGTCCAGTCGCTTCTTGAGGCCGTCCAGGATCACTTTGTTGGAGACTTCTGCCTGACCATTACTCTGTGGATATGCCGGGGTGGAGTAATGGTTTCTGATGCCATGTTCTTGGCAGAAATCTCTGAAGGATTTGGAATCGAACTGAGTCCCGTTATCTGAAATCAGGGTCCGGGGGATGCCGAACCTCGTGAGGATGTTTTTCCAGACGAAGTTCCTGGAGTCCCTGTCCGTGATGGAAGACAACGGTTCAGCCTCTATCCACTTGGTGAAGTAGTCCGTAGCCACTATCAGCCATCTTTTGTTCCCTGGAGCTCGGTGAAGGGGCCCCACAATGTCCAGGCCCCATTGAGCAAAGGGCCATGGACTGGAGAGGGGGCTCAGATCCTGCGCTGGCTGATGGAGGGAGTGGGAGAACTTCTGGCATTTCTCGCATTTTCTGGCGTAGATCTGGGCGTCCTTCTGCATGTAGGGCCACCAGTAACCCTGGCTAATTGCCCTGTAGGCTAATGAGCGGCCTCCTATGTGGCTGCCGCAGATTCCTTCATGGATCTCGTACAGGAAGTCGTCCACCTTGGACGGGTGGACGCATTGGAGGTACGGGCCTGTGAAGGACTTCCTGTAGAGTTTGCCTTCTGGAGAGAGCCAAAAGCGGGCTGCTTTGAGCCTGATCTTGTGGGCTTCAGTCTTGTCCTCGGGGAGCTGGTCATCCTTCAGGTAGGCAACGATTGGATCCATCCAGCTGGGGCCGAGGTCAGCACAGAGGACAAGCCGAGATGACTGGAGTTCTAGACTTGACCTTGATACTGACCCGACCTCGATGGTCCTCTTCTTTCCTGCTTCAACAGCGGAGGCCAGGTTCGCAAGCGCATCTGCGTGCGTGTTGGTATCTCGGGAGATCTGCCTGACCTCGGCTTTCTGGAATTGGGAGAGTAGCTTTTTTGCCAGGGCTAAGTAGGCCGCCATCCTGTCGTCCCTGGCCTGGTAGTCTCCAGCGAGCTGGCTAGTTACCAGTTGAGAATCGCTGAAGATTTCCAGGTGCTGGGCTCCGAGGACTCGGGCGCTGTTCAACCCTGCGATCAGTGCTTCGTACTCTGCCTCATTGTTCGTCGCTTTGAAGTCGAGGGTGAAAGCCTGCTCTATGACCAGTCCTTCTGGCGACTGGAGAACTATGCCGGCGCCAGCTCTCTTGGAGGTGGACGACCCGTCGACAAAGATCCTCCATGCCGAGGTGGGAGACTGCTGGACTTCTGTTTCTGCTGGCTCTTGCCCTGTGCCCCCCAGTGCCGTGCCGAGCTGGGTCTGAGCCTGGTTGGGGCAGGCGAATTCGACTATGAAGTCTGCCAGAATCTGGGCTTTGATTGCAGTTCGGGGACGGTACTGTATGTCATACTGCCCCAATTCAACTGCCCATTTTGATATGCGCCCTGAAAAGTCAGCTTTTTTGAACAAGGAGCGGAGTGGGTGCTCCGTGATCACCACAATAGTGTGGGATTGAAAATAATGGGAGAGCTTGCGGGAGGCGGTAACAAGAGCCAACGCAAGCTTCTCCAACAGAAGGTACCTGGTCTCGGCATCGAGCAGGGTCTTGCTCGTGTAATAGATCGGCTTTTGAACTCCCTCATCCTCCCTGATGAGGACGGAGCTTACTGCGTGATCCGAGACCGCTAGGTATAGATACAGAATCTCCCCCCGAGTCGGGGTGGAGAGTAGTGGGGGTGACATCAAATAAGTTTTGAGTGCGGCCAATGCCTGGTCGCACTCGGGGGTCCATTGGAACTTCAAATTTTTCCTCAAAAGCTGGAAAAAAGGCCTGCACTTATCTGATGAGCGGCTGATGAAGCGATTGAGTGCGGCGGCCATTCCCGTCAGCTTTTGAACTTCCTTTGTGGTGGAGGGACTCTGGATGTCCTGGATGGCGGTGATCTGGTCTGGATTGGCCTCTATCCCCCTCCGCGTCACCAAGCTGCCGAGAAACTTGCCAGAAGCTACGCCGAAGGCGCACTTGGAAGCGTTGAGCTTGAGCTTGTAGGCGCGAAGGATGTTAAAGACTTGGCCGAGATCTACCAGGTGGTCGCTGGAGCGCACAGATTTGACGACCATGTCGTCGATATACACTTCCACCGTTTGGCCGAGCTGGGCCTGGAACATCTTCGTGACGAGGCGCTGATAGGTTGCCCCCGCGTTCTTCAGCCTGAAGGGCATTACTTTGTAGCAGTAAGTGCCGCGGGGGGTGATGAATGATGTCTTCTCCTCGTCGGGCCCATAGAGAGGGATCTGATGATAGCCGCGGTAGGCGTCGAGGAAGCTCATTCGGTCATGGCCAGCGGTGGCGTCAATCAGTTGGTCGATCTTCGGGAGGGGGAAACTGTCCTTAGGGCAAGCCCTGTTCAGGTCGGTGAAGTCTACGCACACCCTCCATTTTCCAGTTTTCTTCTTGACGACCACCGTGTTGGCCAGCCATACCGGGTACTGGACTTCCCGGATGGCCCCTGCTTTTAGCAGGTTGTCGACCTCTTCCACGACTGCATCTGTCTGCTGCAGCCCGGTTCTGCGGGCCCTCTGCACCACTGGCTTGTGGTCGGGGTCGACGTTGAGCTTGTGGCACATGACCTCTGGGTCGACCCCGGGCATCTCACTTGGGCTCCAAGCGAAGACGTCCACATTCTGCATCAAGAACCGAGAGAGTTCGGCCCTTTCTTCGTCCGACAGCTGGGTGCCGATCAGGAAGAAACGGTCTGGGTCTGCCGGGTCTAGCCTGACCTCGGCTAGGTCCTCGATGCTCTTCTTTTCAGGGTCCCTGCCGATCTCATCGAGGCCCTTTTCGAATTCGGCCAGGTTAACGCGCTCTGGCTCCTTTACTGCTGGAACTGCGGCTAACACGCACTGCCTGGCCTGCTGCTGGTCTCCCTTCACTGTGACTACCTCCAGCTTGCCTTCTTCGTTCTCGTGGACGAATTTCAGCTTTTGGTGGAAGGAAGAGGGAACTGCCTCCAGCTTGTGGAGCCACGTCCTGCCCAGAATGACATTGTAGGGGGAAGGGGCATCCACAACCAGAAAGTCGGCTGTCACGGAGGCTCCGCCAACTTCGGTTTCCAAGGTGATTCTGCCCTTGGGGTAGACTGGCGTCGCGGACAACCCTAGCAGAGGTGCACGAACCTCCGTGAGGTCTGCTTCGGAGAGTTTCATCCGTTTGAAGCAGTCGTAGTAGAGGACCTCGGAGGAGCTGCCGGAGTCGACGAGGATCCTCTTTACGGTGAAGTCTCTCAGCTTCATGGTGAGGAGCAGGGGGTCGTTGTGAGGGACTTGGACCCCCTCTAGATCTCGATCCGAGAACGAGATGGCTGGTTTGTCTCGGCGGGCTTTCTTGGATGCCGGGGCGAGGTCGGCTTTCATCACTTCTTTCTCGTGCGAAGCCCGCCTGGCTTCGGCACGGGTTTGGGAGCTTCCCCGGGACGAGGAAGCTGGAGCCGAGGACGCCAGATGGATCACATTGATGATCTTCTCTGAGTCCTCGCTGTCTGGAGCCGGGGCCGTGCTCTGGTGAACCCGGCCCTCGCTGCCGCCGGCATCACCCTCCTTGATGAACTCTGGAATGTGGCCCTCTTTGGCCAGCTTCTCCAGATACCACTGCAAAGACCTACATTCTTCAGTCTTGTGCCCGTTGCCCTTATGGAAGGCGCAGTGGAGCTTGCTCCGGGAACCTTCGGTGGGTTCATTCCTCATGGGAGGAGGATACCTGAAGAACGGCTTGGATTTGATCTTGGCCAGAATGCGGTATATCGGCTCCTTGAAGACGACATTGACGCTCTGACTGGCGCTGGAGGGGGGTCTGGGCTTCCAATTGCCCCCAGTCCTGGACGATGAAGGCTTCGCCGAGCTGGAGGCCCAGTCCCGCTTGGACTCCTGCTTCTGGGAGGGCCTCCCGCCTCTTTGCCGAGGCTGGCTATTCTTCTGTTCGGGCTCTGGATGCCCGTCCCGATCCTTAGCTCGGATCTCATCTTCTTCCCGGGCGATGAAGCGCTTCACCCGGGACATTAACTCTGACATGGACTCTGGGGTGTCCCCGGCCAAGTCCTTCCGCACGTCGCTGCCGGGGATCAGGGCATGCTGGAAGGCGTAGATGGATATCCCCTCCCTTGCGCCCTCAATCTGGCTGTAGATTGCCCAGAATCGGTGGGTGAACTTGGCAAGAGTTCACCCTGCTTCATTCTTAGGGCGATAAGGTCCCCTTCCTTCTTGGGGACGACGGTGTATGCTTGGAACTTCTTCAGGAAGGAGAGCTGGAGCTCCTTCCAACTGGGAATCGACTGCTCTGGGAGAGAGCAGAACCACTTCAGGGGGAGGTCGCCCAAACTGGAGGAGAAGATCTTACAGTTTAGGTGGCCCTCATTTCCCCAGATAGACATCTTCTGGGAGAAGTGTCGGAGGTGTGCAGATGGGTCGGACAGTCCGTCGTAGGGGACGAACCGCGGGACGGAGAACTTCCTGGGCAAGGGGGTGCGCTCGATTTCCTTCGTGAAGGGAGAGCCCCCGAGATCGGTATGACCGCAGAGCTGCTTCTGGTCCCGCATGTCCAGGTTGTGCTGGAGAGCCCGCCTGACGCGCTTGTCGAACCACTCCTGTTCGTCGTCCTCCTCTGGAGTCTGAACTCTGGACTTTCGCTTGGGGCGGCTCGGACTGTGATGGCTATGAGTTCGGCCATCGCGACTATGGTGACTCCGGCTGTTGCTCGAGCCTTCGTCACGAATCTGGCTCCGTTTCTGGTCCAGATGATGTCTGAGGTCCTCACGAGGAGGCTGGGCTGCCTTGCTGGGAGCGCCCTTCTTTTTTCCTTGGGGCTCAGAGACCTCCCTCAAGGAGGCAGTTTGCACTGCCTTCAGCTGCTGCTGGAGCTTGCGAATCATCCGCTCTTGCTTCCGGAGTTGCTTCTGGAGGAGGGCAGCCTCGGGAGCCTCTCCGGGGGGTTGAGCGTGGCGCGTTTCTCCCACGGCCACGGCTTTGTCCTTCCGAGGACGCTGATGCTGATGCTCATCGCGTCCGGGGTGGCGGGACCTCGTCCGCTGAGAGTGAGGTCTCGACTCCCTCTTGGAAGGGGATCTCGACAAAGAGTTGGGAGCCCAGGCGGCCCTCGCCTGCAGTCGTCCCTTGCACCACGCGGGACTGCCCCTGAGGAGGGACTTCCGCTGGAGTCGTGTCTTGCACCGCGCGGGACTGCCCCTGAGGAGGGAGTTCCGTTGGCGGTGGTGGCAGCGCGAGCGCTGCTCCCGAAGATTCTACGCCCTTCTTAGCTTTCGGAGGCATGGCTTCTGAAGGATGAGGTTAGGAAGATTGGGAAAGTTTCGAGAGGTTTGGATGGCTGGGATATTTCTTTCCCACAGACGGCGCCAATTGTAGGTGCAGAAAATTATGACCCACAATAAGAGGGTGCCTTACAGGACTTATCCGTGAAGATGATGGTGTCTGAGATGTCTGGATGCCGTCCGAGAGCCTGAAAAGGAGTAGCAAACGGTCAGAGGACCCTGGCCTGAGCGGCGCAAGGCTCTCCGATGCCAAAGTCAGCGTATGAACTGGAACAATGGAAGGAGAGGAGGAAGAGAGACAGAGTAAGGGCTCTGTGTATGGGATGTGCGTACCTTGCATGGTGTTTGAGGGTTTATTTATAGAGGAGTGGATCGTATCTTTCTGAGAATATCTGGGTGTGGGTCCCATGATCTGACTGGGAAGTCATGATCAGCCCACAAAGTAATAAATGCGGTCTAATCCGGCCCACTCAGCATTAAATGCCAGTCGGGTCAGCCCACATTGCATTAAATGCATGTCTTGTTGGGCCAGATTGTGTTGGGCGCCTTTGGCGGTAGGAGTACCAGCGGATCCGCCCTCGGGCCTTGCCCTGATGTGGCCTCAGCCGCTGGATGCTGCCACGTGGCGATCTGGCGAAGATAGTGGGCGGCTGGACGTCGTGTCTGTCCCACTAGATCGTGACCCTATCCTTCCACGTGCCTGGTGACGTGGGAGATGAGGGGTCTAGGCGAGGGTTCTTTCTCGCTTCGGTTGCTGTTCTGGCTTCTTCAGCCGAGGTGGCTTTAGCCGAGGTAGGGTTATCTGCGGAGATAGCGTCCGGGGTGGCCTTGCCGATGTGGACTCTCTGCCGAGATGATGCCCGAGGTGATCCAGTTCGGCGCTTGTGGCCTGGAGATGTACGATGTCGGCCAAGGCCTCTGCCCTGGTAGCCGGGATGAGACCGGTGCCACGTGGATGGCACGCGGATGGCACGCGGATGGCACGTGAGAATGTTTAGCCCCGTATGATGGCTGTGATTGGCCTAATCCTGTAGCTCTGGGAATTTCCCCACACACATAGAATACTTGTCAATTATAAACTAACACAAAAAATGTGCAAAGCATGGTAGGCACAAAGAGGTTAGATTCTATGCATGTTAGAAACAGGGCAAATGGAAGTCCCATAAGTGGAGGAATACATTAGAGGAATGTGGAGAGTGTGTGTCTTTATACCCGTAGAAACTGAAGATAACTTTTGATCAAATTTAAGAAGTACTGTCAAAATTAGATCCAAAACTCTCTATTTTATTATATAATAATGTGAGACGGTAAGTAGGCTTATATATGAAAAGCAAAAGGAGCTAAATCATGTTTACAGCACAATTTAAAAAAAAATGAAAGGGGATGTGCCCCTACTCTATATGTGTGTGCTTTGAGTTAAGCATGGATTAGACTGTGGTGGTGATAGTATAACTTATTATATCGGCATGTACAAATATTCTTGGTCTCAGTCTGGATTTGAATTTCAAGCCCTTTATTCAGTTCAGGTCGGTATGAGTAATCTATTATTCAGTTCAACTCGTTATGAGTAGTCTATCTCGAATTAAAATTTCAGTTGAGTGTATATCCTTTGACCTTGACAGAAATGGGATTTCCAGTCTCCTATCCCCAATTCTTGTTCACATTTGGGGACACTGTGGACCCAGTCTGAACTCGACACATCTTCATCTCTAGTTGTAATTTTAGTGTAAACCAACCTGTGGAGTAAGGTTGAAGTAAGGTTGACAATGGCCTTGTGTCACGACCCGGCCCCGAGATCTGATTAGCTCGGATGAACCCCGAGCCGCGAATGCATACTTACTCCCGTCAATTCCGAATTAGCAAAAGCTAAAACGAAACTCACAAGGGATATCAAAATACAATACCTGTCAACTGTATACAATGGCGGAAAATATACATTGACATAAAAGCTTTTACATAAAGTAAAGTCCAATATACACATTCAGTTCTGTGTTCGCTATTAATACAAAACAGAAACTTCTATTTACATTCCAAAACTATATACATTTCACAAATTTATTCTTTGGCTCTCAACGATCAAATCCACTCAATTAAACCTCCTGGAGGTATCGAGTGGTCTTCCTCTGCTGGAGGTGCGGCCTCGGCAGGACCAACACAGACATCTGGGCCTGTGACATTCATCCATAGTACCATGAACACGACGGTCCAACAAATACATACATGTTTAAGATAGTTAAAAAGAATCAATACAATACATATAAACTAATCCATTGAAACAATTCATATAACATTTCATTATAACAACAGATCCAGTAATATCATTCAATTGATATCTACTAGGACACTCTTTTCATTATAACGGATCCAGTAATATCATTCCATTGATATCTACTTGGACTCTCATTCAATGTTTGGAATAAATCAGTGTCTTGATCAGAGATCACTAATTTCCACGAGGTTCCGGAACACCTCTACATCTGCTGCAGCCGAAATGATTCATTATGCAATTCATATTCAATGTAATGCATTCATAATTTCATGTGGTAACTAAACAATGTTTATCAGACTTCTAAGCCAAGCAAATGAGTGAAACATTCATTTTCCAATACATGTACTATTTGGGATGAATATCTTTTGTTAATTATGTATTCGGAAAACTAAGTTTACACTTATGAAGGCTTATACATTAACAGTCTTCAGCCTGTATACATTAGGCCTCAATTAAATACATTTCTGTACAGCATCGGTCAGGTCGTCGGTCACCTGTCGGTTGACCGAGAGCTTCAGGTCGGTTGACCGATGATGCATCGGTTCAAATTCCAGAGAGCTGGAATTTACTGAACTAAGTCTTCATTCTGTCGGTCAACCTGTCGGTCGACCGACCTCATCATAACGGCGGACCGACGGCACGTCGGTCCAAAATCCAGAGAGCTGGATTCACTGAAAAATAACAGGTTTTAACCTGTCGGTTCACTCGTCGGTTCATCGGTCGACCTGTCGGTCGACCGATAGCCACCCAAAAGCTCATCTCGAGCTTCAGGTTTCTGTAGCCAATCTTCTGGTTTCTTGGCCCAAATGAGTTCTAATAATTCATAAACAATCACAAAACATATAAACAAGTAAATACTTGCCTCTCTTGATGATTTGAGGAAGAAAAACCACTTTGATAGCTTACTATTTGAGATCAAAATCTTTCCAAGCCAAACTTCTTTCCCAAAACCCTTTTCTTAAAATCCACTTATAATTTTTCCTCTTTAAGATTTTACTTACAAAAACTTCCAATACAGAGAACCAAGAATCAAGAACGAACTCAAAGTCTGTGAGTTGAACTCACAGACCAATTCACAAAATCTGTGCTGGAACAAGGCATGACTAGCACCTGGATTCTGTGCTGGATAATAACATGTAAGCCATGTGGATTACTTTGCCACTTCATGCAACTATTGATGATGTGAGGACATGTGCTGGGACACCCATGTTATAACATGTGGATTCACATTTACAAGTTCACCCTTTTTATAACATTTATTTCCATTTGAGTCTACTTAAGGTTTAAATTCATTAATCATATTTAAGATGACTAATCATGCTTAATCTACCTTAAACTCAATTAATTAGAGTTAATCCTCATTAACTCGGAATGGGGTGTAACACCTTGGTTGCATTGTACTTTGCTAATGCATCGTGCAGTAGAAGTTGGATAAGATTCAAAATCACCCATGAGTTGCTCCTAATTTATGATTTTGAGACGGGTCATACTCTTTTTTTGGATTAGGATGAAATCAGTCAAGCAGTGACAGAGTATATATTCTTAGTTAGGAGTATCAGTTCTAACATTGCAATTGTATTGTTGTTAGTGGGGTCTTATGAAAAACCTGAGTTTACTTCTGCGGTTGCAGCACCCAATCTGCAGTCCCAATCTAAACGCATGCCAAACATGATGTCTGGGGAAGAGAGGGGTATTGCAGCACCAAACCTGCAGTGCCAATCTAAACGCATGCCAAACATGGCGTTAAGAGTTATGAGAGGGGTATGACATGGACCTGGGGTTCTCCAGTACCTTCACTCAATCATCCGAACCATTAATTTTAAGACCTCAAGTGTTTTATGCCAATCCAATGGTACCTTAGTGGATTAATCCTTGATTGTAGCTCGATGGTAGCTCTGATGGTCAGAAACTTCAGGTAGAATGTGTGTGGGTGTGTGGGTATCTAGCGGATGGGGAAAAAAAACTATTGCCAGAGTGCATTTTTTTCTTTTGTCTTGGTTTAATCCAATGGTGGCTGAATCAATGTCAACTAGGAGTGTTTGCCAATCCGTGTAAGCTGCGTATGGAAAGAGGTGTTTGAATTTAATGGTAGGCCCAATTGGATTGAATAGAACTAGATTTAACAAGCCTCTTCTTTCTCTCTAAATTTCAATGTAAACGCTGATTTTTTGGAGTTTGGCCTGGTTAACAACAACATGATCAAATGGGTGAGAGGTTAATAAGTAGGATTGCAAATGAGATGGGTAACCCGTCACTCCAATTCCGAAATAAAGAGTACTGTATGAAATCTAATTTTGGATTTAGGAGAAATCTGGAGCTGGATCCCAACTTCATGCATATAAGATTGGGGTCATTTGGACCTCAAATTGGATTCCTCTAGTTTCCAACCGGAGAATCTGAATCTAAGAGAATTGCATTTCCGTGTTAAGGACATATATAGGTTTTAAATACCCACATAGCTTAAGTTGTATTCATATTTAAGAATTTACTTAACTTTAATCATATATCATTAAAGGGGAATGTTCATATGCATCTTTCTCTCACCATAGAGTGAGGGATACTCCCCTTTTTGCATATGAAACGTGCATTTTGTACCTCACCCTATGTACTTGAAAATTTTCAAAAAGGGGAGTATCCCTCACCCTATGGTGAAGGAAAGATGTATATGAATGTTCCCCATCATTAAATAGTCTCACTTGTAATAGCAGAAACGGAAAATTTCCCTTGCGGCATGGCCTCTATGTAACCTAGTTCCGCCCATGCTCTCTCTTGTATGACCTTGAGTTTTGGGCCTAATTTGAGCAAGGCCCACAAGGGCCGTGCCTAGCCTCATAGGCATAACCATTTAAAGGTCCATATAGATGATGATGTCTCCCAAACCAAGTTATATAAACATTAGTTGGAAGGGGCTTGAGCAAGCCCAAAGACTCTCACACTAAACAGGCATAGCCTAGCTAGCCCAGTTGCACCATAGTCGACTGACTCATGAAAAGGAGGAAGGGTGGAGATGTTAGATGCGTGATCCAAATGAATGTATAATGTGCTTAGGCCCAGGTATTGTTTATTTGGTAGGAATTTACCCTGGATAGGCAATTGGAAATTTAATTCTATCCAAACGAATGATCAAACGATTATGTATACTTGTACTCTACGTGTGGATGTGTAAAGACTAAAGAGAACATATCCCACTTGATCAATATTCAACCCAAGCTCAAACTAGACTAAACTCAGGTAGTTTACATCCTTGACGAGCATGAGATAGATGCAATCAAAATAGGTTGCAAAGCAATTTCTACTTCTTATTGCATGAAATCAAAACATCATCAAGGACAGTTCTCGTTTGATTGCACTCCACTTGCTTGTTTCTGTCCATCTTGCAGTAATTAGGACCCTACTCATGTTTTAATTTTCTCAGATAGTATCAATTATATTATGTGTTACTACCAAGTGATTTTCAATTTTATGCTTTCGTCCCTTGAGTTTGCACTCACATGTATTTCGTTTTTCTCATGCTAGTTTCTGAATAATTTACGTGGATTTAGAACTAGCCTGAAATGAAGTTCCCAAAAGGTTGAGCTATTATTAGTGAACGAGGAAACATTGTATATCAAAGAAGGATCCTGATGTA